>JAGPNQ010000024.1:0-600000 GCA_020744155.1 Ilyonectria sp. MPI-CAGE-AT-0026 | reverse complement strand
ACCGCGCCTATATCGAGGCTTTCTTCTGCGCCTTTGAAGACTTTGTGCGTGAAAATAACATCAAGGTTGAGAATATCTGGAACTTCGATGAGACGGGCTTCATGATCGGATATCTCCAGAGAGGCACCTTCGTGTGGACTTTTCGAGAGGTTGAACAGCCCATTCTAACTGATGCACACACTACTATCTCTGTGACTGCGGTTGAGGCGATTTCGGCTGCTGGTGCCTCTATTCCTCCCTTTATTATCATGCCTGGTGTCAACATTCCCGTCAAATGGGTCCAAAATCGCCTCAGTGACAATACTACGATTACAACTAGCAGTAAGGGGTACCATGCCCCACCCCCCTTTCGGTAACCCCCCCCTTTCGGTAACCAAAAAAATCGCCTTCCCATACAAAACTCACTAAGTTCACTTATATAGATTTCAGTCATTCTTGAACCTATTCGCAAGTCGTCGCCTTTAACGTATAAAAAAGTGGCTAGGGTTCACTTTTCAAGGTCAGCTGGTTACGTGGAGCCGGTGGTCCATGGTCACCCTGCACTTCAAAATTTGCAATTCAGCACCCTAATCTCCTCCTGCTTCCTGATGATTCCTCCTCTTGCCAGTCCTCCACAATTCACCCAAAATGGCTTCACAACGGCCTCGAAGTGTTTATACGGAGGATAAAATGGCTAATACCATACTTGATATCACAGAAAACGGCTTATCGCAAAACCATGCCGCCCAGAAACACGGCATACCTCAGCAGTCCATTTCCGACAGATTCCATGGCCAGACAGCCTTGGATGATCAGGTTCAGCCTAACCGATACTTATCCAGGAATCAGGAGGCTAATTTAGCCTCCTAGATCCTTCGTTAAGAGTCCCTGGGTAATGCTGCCTCCCACAGTCAGATCCGCGCCTGCTGCGTGGCCCTCTTGAAACAACAAAACAAGAAGCAGGAATTGGGACGCAACTTGGTGACCAAATTCATCAAACGCCATCCGGAGCTCAAGATCAAACCTGGGAGACGCCATGAGGCTAACAGATTCAATTCATTCACACCGAAAGCGGTGCACTGGTACTTTGATATCAGGGAAGAGGAGTATGGGTGGATTAAGCCGGAAAACACCGTGAACGTTAATGAGGGCGGTATTATGACCGGTTTTGGTGAGTGTCTAACTTTCTATTCATAGATATAGCTAATTAAGCTTGTTTACCAGGTCTGGATAGCCTGGTGGTTGGGAGTTCAGATCCAAAACGAGAGGCTCTACTCAAGGGTCCCCAGTCCCGTAACCGGACTTCATTTATTGAGGCTATCACTGCGGACGGCCATGCTTTGACGCCTGGCGTCATATTTAAGGGCAAGGAAATCCAACAACAGTTGTTTTTGGAGGAATTCCGGAATATAGCTGATTGGAATTATATAACTTCGCCAAATCGATGAACAGACAACCACATTGCTATCGAGTGGCTTGAGAGAGTCTATTTGCCTCAGACTCAGCCCGCCGACGAATCTGATGCCAGGCTTATTATTCTGGATGGACATGGAAGTCATGCAACGGTGCGTTTTTTTGTTTATATGCCAAAGAATCAATCTTGATTTGAAACATGACGAATGGATTGTAACGTGCTTTTTGAACAACGTCTACTGTTGTTACCTCTCTGCCCATTGTTCTCATGGTCTCCAGCTGTTAGATAACGGTGTTTTTAATACTTCGAAGGCGGCATATCGGAAAGAGCTTGAAAAACTGGCTTCTCTGACGGATTCTGCACCTGTTGACAAGGCCAACTTTACATGGGCTTATGCCATATTTCTGGGCGGCATGGTGTTGCGATAAACCGTTTTCTGTGATATCAAATATGGCATCAGCCATACTATCCTCCGTGTAAACACTCCGAGGCCGTTTTGAAGCCATTTTAGGTAAATTGTGGAAGACTGGCAAGAGGAGGAATCATCAAGACGAAGGAGGAGATTAGGGCGCTGAATTGCAAATTTTGAAGTGCAGGGTGACCACGGACCACCAGCCCCACGTAACCAGCTGACCTTGAAAAATGAACTCTAGCCATTTCTTTATATATTGAAAGCGAGGACTTGCGAATAGGTTCAAGAATGACTGAAATCTATATAAGTGAACTTGGTAAGTTTTGTATGTGGAGGCGATTTTTTTGGTTACCGAAAGGGGGGGGTTACCGAAAGGGGGGGGTTACCGAAAGGGGGGTGGGGCATGGTATATCAATGACGTCCTAGCTCTCGAGTGGGCTATACACTTTGAGCGACTTACACGGCCTTCCGACCCAGAAGAGAAGCGGCTGCTTCTTATGGATGGGTGTGAGAATTACTATACGAATGAAATCTTCTATTTTTGCAGTCAGCACAACATCGAGCTGTTCCCTATGCCTCCACATCTCACACATCAACTTCAGCCTCTTGATGTTGGTGTTTTTAACGGATACAAGCAGTGGCATCAGCATATCCTCTATAGGGAAATTGCTGACGGCGCCAATAACTTCAATAAGACTGACTTCCTATACCACCTCCAAGAGCTACGAGAACGGACCTTCCGGAAGAGCACAATTATCTCTGCTTGGGAGAAATGCGGCCTGTTTCCTCACAACCCAGCTAAGGTCCTAGATAACCTCAAGGATCTGCTGTCATCATTGACCGCAGATGTCTCTGTTGAGAGTCTCCCAGGTTACATCGAAATTGGCTCTTCATCAATAATCACAACACCACAACAACAGAGCCGTGATAGCTTCACAACCCCTGTGACTCCTCAGAGGGTGCCGTTGGATGTATATGACTGGGGAACTGCAGCCACACCACCGCTACGAATGAAGGCTATTGAGAAATATCAGGACTACGTGATGCTTCGTATACACACATCAATTACATCAGGGGTGCCGTTAACCCCGTCAGTCATGCGTGTATTTGAACATGCAGTCACTGCTAGCAACACACTGGCCCTGAATGGTATTACCGCAACTCAGGAGCTACACCGTCTCAAAGAGAAGGCTACGAGACGGTCAGTCCTCCAATCACAGACGTCAGTCATAGCAAAATACGGCCCAATTACTGTCGGTGATGCGAGGCTTCGAGTCTTGAATGATGAACACAATCGACAGGCTGCACAGGCTGATGAGAAGAAGCGAATTTTACGGAAAGATAGCCAGGATGAAGGTCTCTTCTTACGCCGTTGGATACGTGATATCAGGTCACATGTGAGGCCCAGCATCACAGCTGTGAGACTCGAAGTCATTTATAGTAACCCTAGAAGAGCCTGGAAGCCGCTGTACCAGTTGCGGCTAAAACGCAGCAACTGGTGGTCCAAAACTGACCGGCGTTGTCACCTTGCTTCGAGCGAGTGGCTTGCTCAGAAATATGCTCTTCATCGCCAGCTTCGGCAGCTAGGAATAGGTGAGGATAGATGGCAAGGAACAGGATCTTGGCCGAGAAACTACGACCCCGAAGTGGTCCAAGAAGCGGTCAACTTTGCTATTCTCAACGCACAAGAACGGGCTGTTGGAAGGAAACAGTTGACTTTAGAAGCTGATGGAATTGAGGTTATCACGGAAGATGTGATTGAGAATAGTCAGGGCGAGTTCCTGGTCCCAAAAGACGAAGAAGATGACTAGAAATGATGCTAGAAATGAAGAAAATGGCACTTTAGTCGGTCACTTACACCAGCCCGACTTCTCCTTTAGAACATACCGATGCAACTGACCCCGTATAACCGCTATAATGAAGGTACATCGTCTACACCAAGATTTTAGTGTATATTGAGGTACCTAAATTTGGCGAGTCGCCGGACTTTTGGCTAGTCAACGTACCCCCCGTGAGGGACGAACGGGGGGTTGAGCTGAAAAGAAATGACGAGACCCCCCTAGTACCGGTAGTGTCTGGTTTTCAGGGTGGTCAATTCCACCTTCCGCCCCACATTTTCAATTTTATGGAAGTTGTTGCGATCCGTTACGGCTAGATTGATAGATGGAATAGTATTCAATTTGATGATAATAGTTGATGATGATGATGTTGATGTCATCTTCTCCCCGTCATCCGGATCTGCCGGAAGAGGGGTTATTAAGCCCCCTTCTGGCTAAGGTCAGGATATCAATCTATCAGAGGTTTCGTTATACAGGGTCATCTTCCAACAGAAGTTGTCAGACGGAAGGTTCCGGCGCGGCCGATGCCTCAGGCCACAACCCGGGATCGGGTAGGTAACTCTGAAATCCCACACCCGACTACCGGTAGTTGATAAGGAAGAACACGATCACACAGTGTTGAGACCGTATGACTAAGATGGTCCGATCTGCTGGTGGCTGGGATGTGGATACTATGTAAGGAGCTGTGCTCCTCTCAGACATATGTAACTTAGACCTTTAACATCACCTGCAACCTTTTTGCTTCACCACACAGAGATTACAGAGATAGAGGCTTTCAAGCTGATCTAATTGACTATTCCCTAACTCACGGGATACATCGTTCTCATCATATTATTGCCCGTCGTATCAGGCTCGATCGACCCGGCTCAGAGTACTGTTAGCACAATGTCAGCAACATATGGTCCTACCCGAGGGCGTGGGCGGCTACTCGAAACGGCTCGACAAGGCGCTCCCCGGCAATCACGTTTGCGCACTCTATGACCCCCTCAAGAGGCGCGAAGCCGACACCCTGGCACAGCTACGAACGGGGATGGCGCGGGTCAACAAATACCTACACAGAATAGGCGCGGCAGAGTCAGATATATGCGAATGCGGAGAAGAGGAGGAAAGCATAGAACATTTCCTGTTCAAATGCAGGAAGTGGGAGACGCAACGAGAGGATATGCGGAGAATTAACCAAACAAAGATGGGGGATCTCTCGTTCTTTTTAGGCGGCAAGACGGCGGCGGACGGAGACAAGTGGAGACCGAACTTACAAGCGGTGCGAGCAGCGATCAAGTTTGCGATAAGAACGGGAAGATTGGATGTTACACAGCCATAAAAACCTACTAACAACACAAAAACAGCTAAATCTGGCACTGCAGCCTCCCACAGACAGACCAGGCTTCAGCCGCTGAGGATAGGACGCTGACCACTTGGAGAATCTGGCCTTCAAGCAGGCCTGTCGCATAGGAACAAGAGGGGCTAGAAATGGGAAGAACCAGGAGTGGAAGGCTAGGAAACAAGAGACCGGAAAAACAATGTAACGAGGGTTAGCGTTGTGGGCCCTATGAGGCTTATCCTCCCGGGCGGAATAAATTCATTCATTCATTCTGTACAGTATCATGGGAGTGTTGCGAGAAAGAGTCCTCGGAGCCTGCTGTGGGGCCGAGCCTGCAAACCTAATTTTGTATTGCACAATATGTCTCGGAAAAATTCCCGGTTGACCAATAACACCCCTGCATAGCCTGCCGATGCTGATAGCAATTGCGGGGGATAGCAGTGGCAGTACAAGAGCGTCTCAACTTTGGGCAATTGTGGTCAAGTTTGATGTCTGCCACGTCTCTGCCTTCTCGGTGGCTCATCTACCTGACCCTGCATAGACACTCGGCAGTACGGGACCTTCTAGAGAGCGATAGCACCCGTTGCTTAGCGGGTTACGAGGCTCACAACTCTATCTAAAAACATCTCTTCTTTTGCTCGTGCTGTGCGAGCACTTGACCAAAGTTCCCGTCAACAGGGGGGGAGTGACCTGATGGAACATGGAGATCAAAACTCTCGAAATGTGGCCTATTATACGGTGGTTGGCTGATCCAACATCCCGACACCCCACGGAGCCCGAGTCTTGACCGTTCTTCGGGCTACTATGTAGTTGGACTCAAACCACGATGTGTGATCTTTGACGATCCAATGCAACATATCGCAGCTCCCCGAAACTTTCACATGGACGGCAAGGTATGTCCGAATGCATCCTTCTAGGCTGCAGATCTGAGATCTCAAGAGTATAATTCCCCATTCGTTAGGGCCTGAGGCCAAGAAGACGTACCGTAGACCAAAGTGTCCCGCTCGGCTCCACGTTGTCGCACGGAACACATGACTCAGGTTCAGGGGTCAAGATATATGTGTATATATATGGTGAGGTTGTGTGTTTGCGGAGCCGAGTTCAAGTTTCCTCGTCCTACCTACTCACCTTGTGCTTGACAACCCTCCACGTCTACCATGACGGAACACCTCATCTTCAATTTCCTTCCCTCCGCCATAGGCTTCTTTACAGTGATATTGGCCTTATCTAGTCTTTACCAGATCACATCATCCCCTCTGAGGGAGGTACCAGGTCCCTTTCTCGCCCGCTTCTCGAATATCTGGTACTTCTTCCACGTCAACCGCGGCGAGTTCGAGAAGGACAACCTCGCTCTCCATCGCAGATATGGGCCCATCGTCCGATACGGCCCCAACCGCTACAGCTTCAGCCATGTGGATGCCGCTCAAGCGATATACAGCATAGGTGCCGGAAGCCGCTTCGTCAAGTCGCCATGGTATCGTGCCTTTGAATCTCCCATTCCCAACGAACCAGACCTTTTCTCCGACGCAAACATCCAACGTCATGCTCAGAGGAGACGAAAATACCAGAGTGTATATTCTCTATCCTCCATGGTGTCTTATGAGGCGTTCGTGAACGAGTGCGCCGATATTTTTGATCAACGTCTACGGGAGATGGCGAGCGATAAAGCAACAGGAAAGAAGGGGTGGTTAGTCGATATGGGCCATTGGTTTCAGTGCTATGCCTTTGACGTCATCGGCATGATTACTTACTCTAAGCGTCTAGGCTTTCTCGATGACGGTGCCGATATCGGCGACGTTATCGCTGGCTTAGAGTGGGTGATGAAGATGAACAGTCTGGCAGGCATTTATCCTTCGATGCATACGATTGCGTCCACCATAGTAAACTGGTTGCCATCGACGTCAATAACAGGGTTACCATTCATTGTCCATTTCACCCAGCAATGTATAACCGCGCACCAAGCACAGCCCAAGGCTATGATTCCGGAGGATGGAGAGAGCGAAGAAACAATGGACTTCTTGACCAAGTTATTAGCCCGCCACCGCCGAGACCCAACGATGTATAATAAGTGGTACGCCATGATTGGCTGTGCACAAAACATGGCTGCTGGATCGGATACGACGGGTATCAGTCTGTCTGCCACACTCTACTACTTGCTGAAGTATCCACGCACGATGGAGAAGCTCCGACAAGAAGTTGACGAGCGCGTGTCCCCCTCTCAAAACATTTCCTTCAAGGATAGCCAGTCGATGCCCTATTTGCAGGCAGTCATCAAAGAAGCGTTGAGGCTACACCCAGCAACAGGCCTTCCACTTGAGAGGGTTGTCCCAGACGGTGGTGCTACCATATGCAACCAGTTCTTCCCAGCTGGGGTAAGAGCCTCGTTGGCCCATGGAAAGGGTTTTTTTAATTTCCACTGATCATCCTTTCCTGCAGACCATTGTCGGAATCAATACCTGGGTGGAGCACCAAAACGAGCAGATCTACGGCCCTGATGCCGCAGAGTTCCGGCCAGAGCGATGGCTGGTGGATGATAAGGGCAAGATAGCTTTCATGAACCGCCACTGGATGCCTGTGAGTCAAATTTCATATTGAATTAACGGGATAACTCTTAACTGACCCGTCGCGCTTTAGTTTGGCCTCGGTTCGCGGACGTGCATAGGAAGGCATGTTTCATACCTCGAAATGTTGAAGCTTATCCCGAGAATCGTACGAGACTTCGATTTCGAATTAGCCGATGAGCTTAAACATGGTAGTAAGTCTTGGAAGACCAACAATTATTGGTTTGTTAAGCCAAAGGACCTTAACGTCAATGTGAGAGTTCGGTCCTTCTAGGAAGGATCAGGTTTGAGGTTCTGGTGATAGGGATGCAATGGGACGATGGTAGTCACAGAGCCTCCCTGATCTCCAGGTTATAATACTTTATAATATACATAAGCTAAGACAACAAGAGGTTGCAAGTAGGCTAGGTCTTGAGCAGGGTAGGGGCATCAATTACGGAAGTCCATATTGCAGACTGGGCCAAAAGTGTACCCTGGCCTCAACCAAGCTAGGGTCACACCCAAGATGTGTCCACGCACGACTTCAATAGAAGGATACCCCTAGATAATACATATCTCATCAATGTCATTTTGAACGATAAACAATGACGTTCGCGGTCTCTATTCTTCAATGTGTATACAATCTCTTTCTTGGACTTGAAGTTGTAGAAACCGGCAAGAAGAATCTTCTCTAGCCCCTTCTTCATCGCCAAAGAAATCTGGGTTAGTATCAACTCAGTTTATACAGCATACAGAGGTTTGTTGACATGTTGTCCCTTTGTTTATTTACTTCCTCAGCCGCCCTTACCTGGTTGCTGACATATACTTTGCCGATCTTAGGTTAGCCTACTGTCGCCACAGCATCAGGATCTTCTTGCCCCACTGCTTCATTTCCTCACAACCTTCGCACTTGTTGTGTCGATGCCTCAACCAATTACTTCTATGGCGACGATGATCCCAGACTCTACCGATTTGACTCCTGCTGGGCTGAAGACACAGGAGGAGAAGTTGATCAATGGCGGCTTCCCCCCAGCCCGACTTGCAGCCCTCCCAACGAAGGTACTGGGTGTGAATACCCGGACTTTCACATATGGCGGCCCTCAGCCTACATCAAATCCCGACCTAACTATCTGGGCCCTTGGGAATGCCTTGAAGACATGTTCAAATAAGGTCTTAGATCTAATAGACCTAAGCAAGGTTGGTTGATTCTTCCTTCATTGTGACCCCATGTCGCTTTTTTTTTTTTTAACCTGCATTAGCCTGTTCGACAACTTGAAATCCGCATGAGGCCTAAGGTCTTTGGTCAAGAAAAGAGGCCATGTACAGTTACATTCAATGGCAGCCAAAACGCAGATGCTCTGCTCCGTCATCTCTTTGGCGATGACCGCGAACCCTCACAGCATTGTGTAAAGTGTAGAGAAGGGAAGGGCGCGCTTGTGGGATGTGTGGTTACTAAAGGCATTGAGAGTTGTGCCAATTGTGATTGGAATCGCTCAGGCCCGCCCTGTTCACTGTGTCCCCGTATGTATCTTAACAACCACTCTTCAATTCATTTCTAACACCTCACAGCAAAGCCTTCATTGAGATCTGGTAATAAGCGCAAGGCAGCCCAGCTTGAAGATCAGTCTGATACAGAGGCCACATTCCTTCGATCTCTTCTAGACCGTAGGTGGGATAGAGAGACTCTTGTTGGTGTCAATGAGATTCTTACTTTTCTAACATATCGCTCCACAAAGAGAACCCGGAAGGCAATGACAGGGGAGTAGCACGGTCACGACACTAGAAGGGTGTATGAAGGTTATGATTGATGATACAGAATATACCAAGCTGCTCTCTGTCTATGGATCTATAACCTCGTTGTCTTCCTCTACGCCAAACTCCGTAGTAAACCAAGCATTATCCTCATGATCCTCTTCATCTTCAATAGCAGATTTAACCTCAGCAAGGTCAATGTCATGTCTGGCCAGCTGCTCTCGTATGCGTTGAATCCCCCCATCTGGCGATTTAAGTAGGCCAAGTGATGGACGTGTGCCGGCCGTCTTATACTCCTGGAGTTGATCGCGAAGGTAGAGATATACAGAAATTTGAGGGGTTGTAATCTCATCCTCTGGAAATGTCTGTCCGTCAAGAATGTGGCGACAGATGGCCATTGTGTCATCTGGTAGGTATGCATCTAGATCGTAGTAATCCTCGGCGAAGATTGAGTCGAGGATCTGGAGGCGGTCTTGGGGTACAACTTCAGCGCAACTCTTAAACCCCTTCTCTTTAGGGAAATGATAAAGAGTATACGGTTGCCCACTGATGACATGTGGCCGGTTGGGCTGCTTGCGGATCGTGTGTGAGTTCCACATCTTGACGAACCCAGCGAATAGATCGCGTAAGATGGGCATATATATATATAGCATCGCAATCCGGTCCGGTAGGCGATCCTTCGAAAATTGACCATTGGAAGTGAGGCGATGGAAATATACCTAAGGGCATATAGTCAGTTGAGGTATATCTCATAGAAAAGGGGAGACCTACACGCCATGGCTCTACAGTACCCTTGTAGAGTCGAAGCCACCAACTCTCAATCTTTTCGTTGTTTATGCTCTTGCCATAGACCCAACATTCCCTGAATCGAAGGTCTCGTCGCTGGCCGCTATCATCTACACGTATCCGGGGTTGAGCGAGAAAGAAGTGTGCGCCTGCTACTAGAGCAGTCTCCACACCTCGGTCTGATCGGATGATATTTGGCATGATGCCCCGTTGCTTGATCACTTCGAGATACTGACCAACAATGCTGCGTTGGGTAGTAGAAGAGACCCCAATGTAGAACCAGACGATATGGCGGGAGTGAGCATCAATCCCTGCATATACCTGAAACCCAAATGCTTTCAGCTTCTCATACCCATCAATAGACCAGATGAAGTCAGGCCCTGGTGTTGTCCATCCAAGCCGCCGGCGTTTCATCGTTCGCCAGCGGTCAGTCACCTTGCCCGGGAAGAAGTCCCGAAAAGTATCATACATCAATGAACGACTGATGATATGCTGATGCTGCCGAATATATGTATAAAGATAGGTGCGGCCATAGGTTTGTAGTCGAGTATTTATTGTTGAATGTTCCTCAAAAAAGGCGCGAAGCTGCCTGATTCGGTCAGCAGCATACTTGGGCATTGTAGAGTAGAGGGAGCTCTACCCACTTCTCTACCCTACCCAGGTAGAGGAGTGGTCTCCTCTACCCTACCCGGGTAGAGTGGGTAGAGTGGTGGGTAGAGTAGTGGGTAGAGTGGTGGGTAGAGTAGCGGGTAGATTGGTGCGTAGACGATAGGGTAGGTAGGGAAGGTAGATGCTGTATATATGCTTAATTCTTCGAAATATGCCTCTTTATATTATACATCCCAATCCTCATCATCGAAATCAATATCCATCTCATCATCCATCTCCACAACCTCCACCATCATCGATAGCAGCTCCTCCGAAGAGATGAGCTTCCTCGCAAACCAGTTGCCCATGCACTCTAACCTCTGGAGGTTCTCTGGCGATAACCTAAGCCTATCCCAGCTCTGAGTACGGCGTGCGCCCGAGAATTGTTGTTCTGGTTCAGCGGATGAGGGTGCGATTGAGAGTGCGATTGAGAGGATATTGATGGCCATACGGTGGAGACGAGGATAGCGCCGGCGCTGCTCTGGAACTAACCACCACTGAAGAGGAGTTATCTTTAGAGCATCAAGATCGATAGTTTTATCTTCAATAAACGCCATAAACGTATCTTCATCCTCTTGCGAAGTAGGTTGAACTCTTAGACGACGTTTCAGCCGGTCTAATTCATTCTCTACCCTCTTCTTCGAGGATGGATGAGACGTATCGATATCAGCAGCAGAAGCAGCAGCAGGGAGTAGTTCATGAGGGAGATGCGCGTATTCCTTCTGCCAGATCGAATAAGCAGCATCAATAGTCTTCTGATGCCACTCTTCTGGCCAGTTCTGAAGAAGATAATGCTTCCGCTTCGAGGGATCGAGAAGCATCGCGGCGGCGTATACTGGCGTTGACTCAACGAGGGCGTAGTATTTATCAAGGATAAACCAGCCCATCTCAATAGAATGAACCATGCGGAGGTCCTTCTCTGGGCCTGATTTATATAGCACCTATAAAACATCAGCTTTAAGCATTATCTTGATGAAATAGGATAAACCTTCTGATCCTCAAAGAAGCTGAGGATAGCATCCATCAAGGTAAGGCTCTGGGATAATGAAGCCTCACTACCTTCAACCCATAGTGTACCACTAGCAAATACAGAGAGAAACCTCTCTGTACGCTTAAGTGTATCCCACTCAACACCATTGAGTCGAAAGTTATCGCATTCAGGGTGTTTATCAATGAAGTCCTTAATCTCTCGCTCCTTGCGTGTCGTACGCTTGATGAGATGATACCATGAGGACCATCGAGTGTCGTTATCAATCCCTAATGTAATGCCTACAGCCTCTATCCATCGATCATGATGGATAGAGCTGTTTCGAAGCCATACAGCTAGGTTATGAAGCTTCTGGAGCGCAGTAGTAGCACCCCAGCCTTCAAAACCTTTATGCTTCGCTTTAACTTTACTCCCTCTTCTCTGGGCTTGTTCATGAGCTCTTATTGAGGCCGGATTATCTTCAACGACCGGTACATCAAGATAGGCGGAGAATAGCTCGTAAGGGTCGGTATCTTCTGTCTCTTCAATAGCCGCAAGAGCAGCTTTGAGAGCTTCTTTTGAGGTTGCAAGGAGAAAGGCTTGAAGGGCAAGGTTAAGAATATGATCAAGGCAGCGGATGCGGTGGGTAATTGGATCATAATCAATCTATTCGATATAAGTGAATAACCATCTAAAAGCTAGTGTATACAAACCCCAAATTCAAGTTTTAGAGACCGAGAGAGCTCTATGAGTAGAGTATCATTTGAAGTGGCGTTATCTCCAGTGTGATAGCCGAGTTTAGTTGTTATCCCGAAGGATTTAAGGGTGCGGAGGATGATAGCCGCCTGGATCTCTCCAGAGTGGCTAAAGAGCACCTGTGGGAGTGCTAGCATCCCGTGTTTGAACTGGTAATCCTGGGAGATCCACCTAACACAGATGCAGAGGTATGCCTTTCGAGCTGGAGATGTCCACATATCTGTTGATATATGGATATCCCCAATAGCTTCCTGGATGTTGTTCTGGATTATTTGACGATATCTCTCGTAGTTGAGAACCAGGGCACGAGTGAATGTTCTTCTGCTAAACTGTGCAAGATCCGAGATCTCTGGATTAGCAGAGAGGAGGAGATCATGGAGTTCTGGCCACTCAATAGCATTGAGAGGAAGCCTCCTTCTAGCACAGAGTGCTAGCAACGCCTGGAGATGCCGCGGCCGATCATAAGCCTCTCGGAGGACCAGTTCTCTCGAAGCCTCATTCTTTTGAAGCAAAAACGAATTCATGAACTGCTGGCCAGGCACTAATTTAGGCTTCGAGGAGGATTGCCGGTCTTCCATATCCAGCCATCTCTTCCACAGAGATGGGTGATTGAGACGAAGGTGATCCCGGGCTCCTGATGTATATATTGTACCCCAACTCTTCTTTTTATTGTCCCAACAGGCGATACAGTAATGTAGGCGTTTATTTGAGGACTTCCCACTTCGATCAGATCTCTCCTTTGGCCTGAATTCGGGCTCCGAACCTCTGGCATATCGAAAGAAGGTCCAGATAGAAGGTTTCTCGGCGGGAATCGAGGCAATACTCGGAGAAGCTCTGGAAGCAACACTGGGCGCCGGCAAGGAGAGGTTCACCGTGGAGGGCGTTGTAGGGACGGTAAGGGATAATGAATCCTGTGAGAAAGACATGGCTAGAGATATATATAATAAAGATTGAGTACAAAACAATATATTGGTATGGATGCCGGTAGTAACAGGCAGGGAAGGAGATAAGAACTAAGTTGATTCCTTGCAAAGGTTTCTAGCTACATATTATATACAAAGGAGTGAACTATTTAACGTAGTGCCAAGTAGGCTGCAGGTAGGCAGTAGCCAAGCTAGTGCAGGCAGTAGCAGGCAGTAGCAGGCAGTGGCAGGCAGTAGCAGGCAGCATGTTCGGTAGCATCTGAACTCAGGCGAGAGGTCACCACAATATATATTGAGCAGAATCAATAAAATTAGACGACTCCTCAAGGACTTCAGCATCCACAATCTTACAATCTTATCAAATGATAAGATCTAATTGACCAATCAGGAGTGGGTAGACTGGGTAGCTCTACCCACTTCTACTCTACTCTACCTGGGTAGAGTAGAGGAGATACCTCCTCTACCCTACCGGGTAGAGTGGGTAGAGCTCCCTCTACAATGCCCAAGTATGCAGGCGCTCACTGCAACCTCATCTCAGTCTCAGCCCTTGAGGAAGATGGAGCAACTATTCTATTTCGAAAAGGACGAGCCGTCATTACAAACCACGGTAAAGTCATCCTCAGCGCCACTAGGAAATTCGGTCTATATGTGATCGACGAGGATGACGAACAACTGCACACTGCTATGGCCGCCTACTCCGTCAGCGACCCCAAACTGCAGATCTGGCATGACCGGCTCGGCCATTTGGGAGAACAGAACTTACATTGACTCATGAAGATGTCCACGGGCATCACTCCTCTATCTGACTCCAACGTCTGTGAAGCGTGCGTAAAAGGACGCATGAAGGAAAAGCCCCACCGCGGATGCATTCGAAAAGGAACAAGACCACTGGAGAGCCTTCATGGCGATATCGCTGGCCCCTTCCCAGACGAAGGCATCGACGGCCATAGATACTGGGCCTGCTTCATAGACGATTTCACCAAGATGACCTGGGTCTTCCCAATCAGGCAAAAGTCCGAATTTGGCAACTGCTTTCGAAAACTTCTGGAACAAGCTGAGACGCCAACCCGTCGCTGCCGTTACCTTCGCCTCGATCGGGCGGGAGAAAACCAAGCTGATGCACTCACTCTCTACTGCGAAAATAAGGTGATTGAGATGATCTTCTCTGCCACCGAACAGCACGAACAAAACGGAGTGGCCGAAGTTGCAAACCGTATCTTACTCGAGAAACTCACGACAACTCTCATTCATTCAGGACTGGAAAAGAAATTCTGGCCATACGTCCTCAAAGCCATGGCATATGTACGAAACCTCTCACCAGCCTCGGGTTGTCAAATCACACCTTATGAAGCATGGCACAAGGAAGTGCCGGATCTCTCCCATCTCCGAGTTATCGGCAGCCGAGGCTTTGCAAAAATGCCTTCAGCCAAACGGAAGAAGATGGACGACAAGACAATCCCCTGCCGACTCCTCGGCTATCAAGGGAGCACAAACTACACCTTAGTCGACGATGATGGAAGAATATTCTTTGCGAATAACGTTGTGTTCGATGAGAAATCCCTGCTGAGAAAACGAATTGCATCGGAGCAACCGACTGATGAACCCAACGCAAAACGGATGGATCTCACACCATCTCTTCCAACTATACCTATAACCGAAAGCACCAGAATAGACGAAGAGATACAGACAGCTCCCAACCAATCCCATCCATCCAATCAAGACGAACCGAGCATCCATGTGGAATTGGGGACTCCAGAAAGAACACAGAGCCCCGACGGTGCAGTCGATGAGCACCGAGTCGCCACGGAAGCAGCCGACCGTCATCCCGAACTACGCTTTCCAGTACGGGAAACCCGAGGACAAATGCCATCAAGATACACAGTCCTAGCTCAACAAGACCCAGAAGCTCAACAAAACCAATGGCGTTTCACCATGATTGCCATTCATCTGGCCATGATCGCCAACAACCTTGAACCGACCGAACCCAAAACCTTTGCCGAAGCAATGAACTCGCCTCATAGCGAACAATGGATGCAAGCCATGATTGACGAAATCGACTCCTTAATGAGAAATAGCACCTTCATACCAGTCAACCTACCTCCAGGAAAACATACTCTCCAAGGCAAATGGGTGTATAAGCTCAAGCGAGGAAAAGATGGCGAGATTACCAGATTCAAAGCTCGCTTCGTCGTCAGGGGCTTCGAGCAAAGAGAGGGAATCGACTACCACGAGACGTTTGCCTCCGTGGTCAAGCCGATGAGCTATAAAATGATCTTCGCTATCGCTGCGGCCCTGGACCTTGAACTGGAACAAATGGATGTCAAAACTGCCTTCCTTTACGGTGGTGTCAAAGAAGAAATCTACGTCACTCAGCCACAGGGTTTCGACGACAAGTCAGGCAGAGTCTTCCGACTGCGGAAAGCTCTCTACGGCCTTAAACAATCTCCCCGAATCTGGTACCAGACATTATCTGATTTTCTGGAAACCCTCGGCTTCAAACCACTCAACGCCGATGTTGGCGTCTTCATCCGCGGCACAACCTACGTCGCCGTCTATGTGGATGATCTCCTAATCGCTGGTCCCGATAAGGAAGAAATCGGCCAAATCAAAGCCGCCTTGAGCAACAAATTCGAAATGACTGACCTTGGTCCGTGTCAGTACTATCTGGGAATGTCCGTCCGGAGAGACAGACGCAACAAGGTCATCTTCCTCTCCCAACGAGCATATGTCGAGTAGGGTTCCGTCGAGGTAATTTACCGAATGGTAATTTACCTCTCTGACCAAGGTTTTTGACGTCAGAAACCTCGAGGTATTTTACATGTCAAAAACCTCTCATTGGCCGATGTCCATTTCATCCCCACTATTTTCCAGATCGGTCTCTTCCCAACCCCTGCCATCCACAGAAATAGATTCTTGGAAGGCGTTTTCTATCTTTATCAGCCTAGCAACATCAACTGTCTCCCAGTTTTTGACAGCTATCGGTTCTGCCGGATTATCTTTGACCGTCTTGAGCACCCGACTGTTCATATAGATGAAAGTGACCTTATCAGTGCTAAGTGGACTAAGCCGACTCCGAAGCCTACAATGAAGGCAGGGTTCAAAGCCACTACACTCCACTACACATTCGAGGATATGGAATTGATGTGGATGATGACTAAGATCACAGCGGTGGAATGGATGGATATGGATCCATTATGGATGTGAATCCACAATGTGGAAAGGATTTCCACATGACGAGCAAGGGACTTACTCCCTTGCATAACTCAACCCCTGGCATATCGCCATCATTCCCTCGAAGGTTCTGTCAGTACCTGATCCAACTGCCCGATCAATCCTGCACGTAGCCAACTGCGTAAAGTCTGGCACATGCCGATAGTTGAAGCATCGAGCCGATTCCTAAGCCTCGTAACCATCTGCCCGGCCACTGAAAATAACCTCTCACACTCTGCTGACATAGGGGCCACAGTCAGTAAATCCAGGGCCATCCTACTCAATTTGGGGTACTTGAGCCGCCTGGTGTGTTGGTATTCGTATGGGTCAGTAACGAGAGCGTCAGAATCGTCGATATTGCGTTGCCACTGATCGTACTCATCGAGATCAACCCTCTGTACAATGACGAAAGAGATGCCCCGGCGGACTCGTCAATAGCCTGATTCTGAAGAGTTAGCCCTCGTTTGCTGTTACGCCGTAAAGAACATGTCTGTTCCCGGATCGCCATCCATCAAACTGGATATGGATCTGGCCTGGGCTCTTCCGAAGCGTCTCTCGTACAGCCGATTTATTCGCGTTGAATTCTCTTTCGGCGATCGCGCGCACCGTTACATCGGATATGTGAGCTTCTGTAATGGAAACAGAAGGGTTGAGATATTCGAAGATCGCTCGCAGGTCAGGATCTTTCGCAGTGGTGAACGATCGATTCGTGTTGACGATCCAGTTGACGATCATCTGTTGAAACGCGGCTTTATTAAATCGCTTGATTAATAGATTCGTTATTTCTTGATCGCGGGGGACCTCTGGATTCAATCGAAGTAACGTAGCAATTGAGCGGGCGGGTGTTGCAACGGTAGATTTCAGGGCCTGCCTTTTACCTGAAGGATCGACTATGCCGTTGTGATCCTTGAACAAGTAGCTCTCAGCGTTCTGCAGGCCCTTATAGTTGTAATTCTTCGGCCTCGGATCCTTCCGTTTGATACACATACAACAGACCCAGCGGCGTTCCTTCGTTGCTGTATTCTGAATGTCGTACCCAAACCGGTAGACCCATTGACGCGTGTGGCCATCTCTTTCGGACAAAGTCCAGCCTCTGAACAAGCGAAATAGCCGTTGTTCGTCTTCTTCTGTTCGTTCGGGGATCGCCGCCGTCGATTTCCCTTGCGCAGAGGGCTCGAGAGTACCTGGTCGAGAATCGAGCTGATAGTCGGCCATTGTGATACGATATTTGCAGCTGAAGCTTTGTTGCCAGTCAGAATGAGCCAAAGTACCGGTAGTCGGACGCATTGGCATTGTCAGACAATTAAAATCCACATAGTCGAAGGTCTGATAGCATCAGCTAATTGATGAGAATTATCTGAGGAACGCGTCCTCCATGAGGAAATGCACGGGATCGTGCAGATCTTTATTCTGCCAGCCAGGCAGCTGCGGTCGCGAGCAGCATCATAGGAACAGCTGAACAGCCATTCCAGGTAGCTTGATATCGGTAGGGAACAGGTATGCGTTGTCTTAAACCTGGCATATTAGTTAGCAAATACTTTAAACTCAACCTATTAACTAGGGGTTCTGTGGTATTTGTAAACCTCCGCTAAGATTAAGGAAATATCCACTGCATTCCACAATTTCCACATGTGGCCCGGCTCCCGTGGAGTGGTAGTAAATCCACAACTGGGTCTGATGGAATGGAGTGTATTTGATATGGATCCATATGTGAGTCCATATGTGGGTTTTCGTGGAGTGGCTTTGAACCCTGAATGAAGGTAGTTCGTAGGACTGAAGGAACGCTCTGAAGGAACAGAACGCTGAAGAGAATTTGGTGATGATTTGTGCGCTGCATCCGTTATTTGACGCACTAAACCTATTCCGTGCTCTAACTAATCCTAATATGGCTAGGCACTAAGCCTAAAACGGGAGGGTTTTTGACGTAAATTACCGCCAAAAACCCCCTTTAGGAATTTGACGGTCAAAAACGGTTTTTGACGGTCAGAAACGGAACCCTAATGTCGAGAAGGTCCTACGGGAATTTGACATGTGGGAGAGCAAGCCAGTCGCAACTCCCCTGAGCACGTCAAAATTCCAACCTGTCCCAGACGAATACAAAGCGTCTGAAACGACGAAACTATGGTACGCAAAGGCAATTGGTTCACTTATGTACGCTATGCTTGGCACTCGCCCAGACATCGCATTTGCCGTCTCTCTCTGCAGCCGATATCTGGGAAACCCAACCAACGAACACGTCCAAGCCGTCAAGCGCATCATGAGGTACTTGCGAGGAACGATCGACTTCGAACTCGTTTTCAGCGGACCACTCAGACCGTTAGTTGGGTACACCGACTCAGACTGGGCTGGCGACCACGACACCAGACGATCAACGGCTGGTTATGTCTTCAACGTCGGCACAGGCGCCATCAGTTGGAGCTCCAAACGACAACCAACGGTCGCACTATCATCCTGCGAAGCGGAGTACATGGGACAAACACAATGCACCAAAGAAGCGATCTGGCTACGAGGGTTGCTGCGCGAACTTCTGGCCCAATACAAACATGGAGACCTTCAAACAACTATCCTCTACGGGGACAATCAAGGGGCAATTGCAATGGCCAAAAATCCACAGTTCCATGCCAGAACTAAGCACATTGACATTCAATGGCATTAGGTTCGAGAGCGGGTCTCGGATGGAGACGTTGAGCTCCAATATGTCCCAACCGAGCAACAAATTGCTGATGGACTTACGAAAGCCCTTCCAAAAGACCGGTTTATCGTGTTTCGCAACGCGCTGGGCCTCTCCAACCCATGATTCACTGTTGGTCACGCAAGTATGGGTCATGAGAAAAGGAGGTGGCTGGGAACACCTGGCCAACTGACACTCCGCGATCTCTCGACAACCAAGTAACCTACCAACAAACTGACTTGGGATTTGGAAGCAACGGTGTCGAAAGTCTATGATATCAAATTCACACGATTTTTCTTTTACCCTTTTCATCATGCCCCAAGTGGGAGAAAATGGGTGCCCAACAGTCTATGCCGCTCATCGAGCCTCCAAGCGACCCACAGGTCCTCAGCTCGGAATTCTTCGGCTTCTTACAGCAATTCTACAACAATTTCAACTATACTGAACGCTCCTTGCGTATATTCGAGAGCCATTCATTCAGAGACGTATCACACAGAGCCAATTGGAAAGAATCCCCTGGCAGATGCCCATGATCGAGACACAGTCACAAAATACTACAAAACTATCAAACTATCAAACTATCAAACTATCAAACTATCAAACTATCAAACTATCAAACTATCAAACTATCAAACTATCAAACTATCAAACTATCAAACTATCAAACTATCAAACTATCAAACTGTCAAACAATACGAAACGAAACCTATTCAATCAAGTCCGTCCAACAAAGAACAATACCAATGTCTTCTACATTTACTTCAAAATATATATATCTCGGATGAAGTGGGAGATCTGGGGTGTTAAGGCTCCAGTGATCGAAGATTCCAAGGCTTCATTCAACCATCAAACATGCAATCATCAATCTAGGATGAAGCGGGAGATCTGGAGTGCTAAGGCTCCGGTGATCGAAGATTCCAAGGCTTCATTCAAACATCGAACAAAAGTCGTTCTAGGATGAAGCGGGTGATCTGGGGTGCTAAGGCTCCAGTGATCGAAGAATCCAAGGCTTCATTCAACCAACCATCAAACATTCGAACATCAAACAAACATCAAACTCCCTGGGAGACCTGGGGTGCTAAGACCCCAGAGACCAGAGAATCTAAAAGGCTGTTTCGCCTCACATACTTATATATCGAGCAACTCGGGAGACCTGGGGTGCTAAGGTCCCAGTAACCGAATAATCCAACGCAAGTGTGGTAATAGAAGCTCTTTCCTGTTTTTCACCCACGAAGGTGTTTTTGAGGTTTTAATGAGGCCACACCCTGTTACGCAAGAAACATCTCGCACCAATGGCTCGAGTGGGAGTGTTGAGATCCGTGGTTTAACGGATTAATGGCTATTCCGATCCATTGGTGGCTAGGATGTAGATGCCTTCTTGTCCATAGCTAGCGCTAGTCTTTTTTCTTCAATCAACATAACATGCTCACTTCAACAATGATCTACCCACTGCACTCGAGTATCCAGTGGATTGAGTGGAGTGGCTTTCAACGCTGGTCGAATGTGTGTGAGTAGAGAAAATGTCGAGATGAGATGAAAGCAGTATGAGAGAAGGATGAAAAGAAAAAACCCCGAATCGGTCGCTCCATGACAGATGTAAGGTTTTAGCTATGTATAAGTATAAACCCCGATATATACTGTCATTTATGTACACGAATTATAAACTAGTCTATACAACCTTAGATAGTCGCACCTCCCACTATCCATGATATAGAACAGCAGCCCCGGATCTACAGATCATCAATGAGAGGGCTAAGACCCTGAGCAGTTCCCAGCTTATTCTCAAACCAAAACCTCAACCTCTCAACCCTCGTCCGATCGCCCATAAACTTCGCAAAAGCCGATGGATTCGTGCCCGGCATATCCACAAACTTGGGATAGCCCTCCGGCGCCGGAACATCGCTCCTCACGCTCCAGAACCCGCTCTGCCGCTGGAAGTCCTTGCTGAGGAGGAAGTTGATGAAGAGCTTGGCTCCCTCGGGGTGCGGCGCGTCCTTGAGAATGGCGGTAGTCTGCGCCCACGAGACGAACCTTCCTTGCTTGGGGAACGTGGCGTTGAACGGGGCTGGCGCGGGGCCGAGGCCGAGAGCTGAGGTGAAAGTTGCAACGTAGGGGCTTTTGGGGTCGGCAACGAGGGCTGGGCCGGTGGCGGAGCCGCGGACCCATCGGGGCTTTTGCTTCAGCAGTCGGTCGAACCAGGGGGTCCCATACTGGTTGAGACTCCAGGACATCAGCCTTTGTTTCTCGGTCTGGAAGAGTTACACTTACATCAGGTCAAAGGCAAACAGGATAGCATCGTCATCGTTGGGATAAGTCAATGCCAACTTCCCCTTGAACTCCGGCTTCAGAAAGTCCGGATACTCGGCAACACCCTTCCCCTTCAACTTGTCGCTGTTCCAGATAAGCTGCCACGCAAGGCCGGTATATCCATAATACGTGGCATCAACGTCCTTGAAGTCAGGGTAGATCTTGTCAAAGCCAGCAGGGGCGTAGTTCAGAAGCGCTCCCTCCTGCTTCCACCTCGGAAAGTCGTGCACTGTCTGCAGTGCGATGTTGTCGACGTACACGTTGTTGGCGGCGAGCTGCTCGTCGAGGTTGCCGTCGTGGTACTTGGACAGGTTGACGGTGAGATTGAGCTTCATGCCAGGGAAGACTTGTTCGAATGCCTGCTTGACCGCGTCTTGTTGGGTCTTCTCATCGCCGCCCATCCAAGCGGTTACGGTCCCGCCTTCTTTGAGCGCAGCCTTGTAGATCTGGTCCAAGGACCTTTTCTCGACTTGAGGGCTGGCATTGAAACTGAGGAGATTGTCGTAGGCCGCCGTGTGGGCCGCTAGCAGGTGCACCCAAGAGAGGGATGGGAGGCGCATTGTTTACTTGGGGATGATTTATAAAACGAGTGTTGAATTGGGATGGATAGTCATGTCTGGGAATCCTGTTACAGACACGCATATATATTCAAGCAGGAAATAGTATAATTTCCGCCTTGTCACACATCAGCAGAACTAGCCGCGAGGCCTTCCGCCACTTGCCAAGTGAGAGTGTTAGTTCAGGACATCGGGTAGAATGTCGTGCCGAATGATATTGCTAGTGTATTCATTCGGCAAGTATCTCGCGGAATTCAATGCATTGTTCCGCTTCATAAGCAACCGCGCGGCATGTTATCAATCTTTTGAGCGCGAATTATGCCAGGACCATGCAAGTCTCGGCATTCATTGGGCTCTCCCGCGCGCTAGATGACGCTAAGGTCGGGTTTGTTAACTAAAACGCACTTCTGCTCCGGTATTAGTGGGTCATGGAACGATTTACAAGCCATATCATGGGGGGCTAACTGAGGCCCAGGCTTTGCTTGTGTGTTCCTTGCTCGGCAGTGTTACTTGTGGGGCCCTCTAGTCCGGAGTTTACTTCCACGGGGGGTCCGTTGACTAGGAAAAGGAGCCCTTAATTCAGGAAAACAAGGTACTACGTAGTACTTCTGAACAGAGGGGTTTCCACTAATTGTTGGAATATGACCCTGTATAACGAAACCTCTGATAGATTGATATCCGGACCTTAGTCAGAAGGGGGGTATGATAACCCCTCTTCCGACCGATCCGGATGACGAGGACAAGCAATCATCAACATCATCATCAATCTGAACACTATTGCATTGATCAAATTGACCGTAACGGATCCAACACTAATTTAAAAGTCACTTCATTATAAAGATAAACTACTGTTGGATTGAGACCTCGTGTGGCGGCATAACATGCCTGATCCGGACTGCCGGATCCGGACAGCCTGATCCGGAACGCCGGATGTGGTAATAAGCCGGATCCGGCATCATAACAACGCCGGATCCGTCTCCCTTTAACACCCTGATCTAGATCCCTTTGAGTATAAAAAAGGGCCCCTATGACCCTCAATTAAGGGAGGACAATGACATCAATTTACATCATTTTGATCAATCACTCCTGCTATTGCATATAGCAAATTGCGTATCCAACAACTACTGATAATTGCGACCGGGGCGACATCATGTATTTATGAAAGATGTTGGATACGCAATTTGCTATATGCAATAGCAGGAGTGATTGATCAAAATGATGTAAATTGATGTCATTGTCCTCCCTTAATTGAGGGTCATAGGGGCCCTTTTTTATACTCAAAGGGATCTAGATCAGGGTGTTAAAGGGAGACGGATCCGGCGTTGTTATGATGCCGGATCCGGCTTATTACCACATCCGGCGTTCCGGATCAGGCATGTTATGCCGCCACACGAGGTCTCAATCCAACAAAAGACATAACAAGTGGTATCGTAGGCCATATCACGAGCCCGGATTCTCTGATGGGTCTGATTGGATGTGTGTATATTCTTGGTTTTCATCAGGTCCCCGCTCTGAGTTCCTGCACGCAGACTTGCCTATCCTGATATCATATCCGATATGATAAAGAGTCGTGCTATTCATACAGCCCTGTTTTGCTAATGGCACAGCTCGTCACGTGAAACTCGGTAATTTCTGCCTTCTTTCCTCACCTTCCCCTTTACATACCCAAAATTCTATGACAGCTAGAGGTGACCAAGAATCACACAAAAAGTCCCTCAGCCTAGGTCCAAGGACCTGACCACAATCTCATCTCGTAAGGACGATCGAGTGACCGGGATGAGGTTATTGTCAGACGGCGTTGGTGTTGCCGAGAGCCTCGAGCTAGCCCGGGTTCGCCTTCCACATCCGCCTAGTGTTCCCCTTCCCCTTGTATTTGTAGCTATTCGTGATCGACTCGATGACGGCGTTGAAGCCTGTGACGGTGTTGAAGCCCGTGATGTGGGTAAATCCGCCTCGATCTCGGCTTGCGTCAGGTCACGGCGGATACTCAGATTCAGCTGCCGTGTGTTGTAACGACTTTGGCGCTGCCTCACAGCGGCTGAAGCCGTTGATGATGGTGTTGATGACCGAGTTGATGACCGTGTTGATGACTGTGTTGATGATGATGATGACCTCGTGGTCTCGCTGCTATACAGAGAGCCAAGATTTAAAGGAATGGCCGTCTTTTGATTTATCGTAGATCGGGGTCGGCCGCGAAGGTTCTGAGCAACATAGGGATCTCGGATTCGGAGGAGTGGTTCTTCGAAGTCCTAGGTAACAGAAATTAGCATATTTTGCATACAAATATGTGGGTTTCTCACCAGAGGCTTCTCAAGCCACCAGCGTGGATGAATATCATCCTTTTGGATACTCTCTTTAGCCTCAAGCCGCTCTAAGATACGATGGGCACATGGGAGTGCGAATTGCTGTGTGAAGCTGCCTGTACATATAGAAAGAAGCTTCGGGCGCGGATTCTTTAGTGTGAGATGTGCTGCTATCGCGAGACGGGCTTGTCGAGCCATTAAATCAACTGCAACATATGAGACTTGTGTGTTGATATCACGAAGCCAGTCTCGGTGCATGTATTTGAGTCGAATACGCATATTCATCTCCGCAGCGCGTTGAATGTAGTCTCGCTTCTTCTTCTCAAGCATCGTCTCGAGGGCTTGGTGAAGATACAGAAGATCACCCGTACCAGTGATTAGGAATGACTTTATATCCTTGTGTGCAGTCTCAGTAGGACTGTTAACCCTCTGGCCAAAGTTGCGATAGTTATCAATGAAACACTTTGCCCACTGATGCCGCCAAGCCATATATTCCTTTGAGATGTAACTGAGGATGTGATGCTGAAGCGGATACGTGTCATTTATCTTCTTCCACCGGGCTTCAAAGTCTGCCTCAGTAGGAGCATACACAACGCATTTCCAGGCTTCGAACATCCCTTGGCGACTGTGCGGCTCGTCTTCAGGTGAAGTTGGCTGTGATAACAGGCGGGCTGGGGCGTATTCTTGTTCTCGTGAATCGTCGAGGGATGATGAGGCCACATTGGCAGTTTCGGGCGCATCGTCAGCTTCAGAATCGACGGAATCGTCATCAAGGTCATCGGGGTCATCAGCATTCCATCGTGATCTGATCTTTGCCCTCACATTAGCATTGATATGCCATACACAGAGTTGCTGCTGAGCAGTAGGGAAAACCTGATTGAGGGCATTCTTAAGAGCCTTTTCCTTATCTGTAATGACAACAGATGGAGGTGGAAGATGAAGATCTCGTCTGCAGGAATCGAGTTGTTGACAGAGCCAGAGATAGGCATCTTCCTGCTCATTATTAATGAGGCCAAAAGCGAAGTTCACAACAGACTTCTGATCAGAGATACCAGTCACCTGAAAAAAGGGCATCTTGAAGCGGTTGGTTTTATATGTATTATCGAGACCAAAAACCTCAGGAAAACGCTTCCACTGTGTCTCACACCAGGGATAAGTCCAGAATATTCCTTGGATGCGATTCTCATCATCAGCTTCATATTTGATGAAATGTCGCAGACCGTGTGATCGAAGGATCGAGATCCAGGATTGAGTTGCTGTCATTCCGCCAAGAAGCTGAGAGCGGAGACGTTGTCGGTCATTATAGATATCCTTCTGAGTAAAATAACTTGGTGTTGATGATGAAAGACGAAGGATTTCTCCCATTTCTCGCGCAGGAAGAGAATTCAGCTGAATAAGCGACTTTGCAAGACTTTGCTGTGCTAAAGTTCTCTTCCGGAAGACAACGTGGGCAGACGGGTCATAAGAGGCAGGATGATTATGACACCCTGTGGGCTCATAGATCCAGAAATGGTTTGTATTTGTATTGCATTTTGCCGTAATTTTGAATGGGCAGTTGCCTTTCTTTCTTGCTGATTGTCGAAGGCCTGTGGATCGAGACTCTTGGGTCGTAAGGTGACGGTCGCACGCCAGCGTAACGTAATTTAATCGAGGGATTCCATCGAAATCTCGCTTCTTTGCAGAGTTTTTCTTGACAAGGGCAGCACCGTTATCACGATAGAAGTCTTGAAGGAAGTTAAAAAGGTCGTCAAATGTGTGAAATTTGGGCGATCGGGGCGGCTGGGGGATTTCTTTTGGTCTCGCTGATAGCTCGGGGTAGGATTGTACGTTGTCTCTAGGGAAATCGAATTCGCTCTGTGGGGGGTTGGAAAAATCGACAATTGGCGTGGAAATATCGTCATCAATAAAGAGAGACTCGGTTTCACTATTCATGATAAAATTTTGATGAAAATGGTAATCTTGGTGATGTTATTGAGGAGTGATGTTGACACATAGGACTAGGCGATGTAAAGGGGAAGGAAATGTCGGGCCGGGAGGAATTTCTAGGTCATGTGATATTTCACGTGATGAGCTGTGCCATTAGCAAAACAGGGCTGTATGAATAGCACGACTCTTTTGTTTTACTCGGGAGACTCTGCGAGTCATAGCCGAATGTCCACTTTGCAGACTCACCATTCCATCACTGGATTTTATGGGGGCCTGGTGTCGATTAATATTCATTCGTTGTTGGATCATGCACAGTCCCCTCATGGCTCGCTCCTCGGGGGATGTGGGTGGCCCTGTGGGCCCGAACATCACTTCACTCTCGCCGTTCCGACAACTGATTTGGTGAACTGGCACCAGGCTAATAAAGCCGTGTCCTTGCCCCCAGAGAGTGTTAGTTTCCCACCGAAAGAGGCTCGATTGAGCCCTGTTTGCATGAGCTTCCTGGCTGCAACCAACTAGACAAAACTCGGATGCTCAACAGGTGGCCAGAGAAACAAAAGTAAATAAGATTCCCCGCATCGGAAACTATGCCGTGGAGGGAAAGGGAACCACACCTATAACCACTCCTGGAGATCTCCCACACTGGGACTTAACATGGTACCCAGCCAACTCAAACTTCTCAGACCAGTCGCCAAGAATGGCGGGGGTGGTGGGCTACACAGAACTCCACACGGAAAGAAGAGGGGCGGTGTGCTCTTGACTGTGCAACATGATGGTATAGACCCACGGAACTCCACACGGCACGCGGCTGGGTGACAGCCATTTCCAATACAACCTCCATATAAATCCAGGTCATACCGCGGGGCACTGCACTGTCCCTCATCGAGCGTACCCTTCCCCCCTCCCTTCCCTCTCAGCGTTAAACTTCAAATGGCCGGGTAGCCCAATCAAACCCACACCGATTTTCTTCAAAGATTCACTGGTGCATTTCCGTTGTTCCCGAAGATGGCGGCGCTTCTCTTTCTTCTACTTTTATGCCCCCTCCTCATTGTCTGTAGGGTGTTATCATCCATTTACCACGGGCTCTTTTGTCCTCTCAGGCACATTCCGGGTCCATTTCTCGCCCGCTTCACCGATCTATGGTACCTTGGCAGAATACAGCGTGGACATTTTGAACGAGACAACGTAGCCTTCCACTGCAAATATGGCCCTATTGTTCGATACGGCCCCAACCGGTTTAGCTTTGACCATCCGCAAGCGGCGCCGATCATCTATGGCGTTGGGCAGGCCGATAAGTTTGCCAAATCGTCTTTCTACCAAGCCTTTACCACCCCAAACCCCGACCAGCCGTCCCTTTTCGCTCATTCGAACATCAAGGAGCATGCTCAGATGCAAAGGCTCTACCAGAGTACCCATGCCATGTCAGCACTAGTCTCATACGAAGACTTTGTCAACGAATGTGCCGACTTGTTTGATCAACGGCTCAGAGAGATGGCAGAACGGCCTGGGTCAACCAAGGCCAAGTCGCTCGTTGACATAGGGCACTGGTTCCAATGCTACGCCTTCGATGTCATTAGCATGATTACGTACTCGGAGAGACTAGGATTCCTTGACCACGGCACCGACATAGCGGGTATTATGTCCTCCTTGGAAGGGTTCCTTAACTACGCCAGTTCTATAGGCATCTACTCGTGGATGCATCTATTCCTGTTCGCCGCTCGCAACTGGTTTGCAGGCAAGTCGGGTAGTGGGATAGGGTATGTCATACAGTTCACTGAGCGGTTGATGCGTGAGCATCAATCAAAGCCCAAGCACCTGGATATTGAGAACGAGAACACTCAGCGAATGGATTTTCTCTCCAAATATGAGGCTCGACATCGAAAAGACCCCGTCACGTACAACTCTTGGTATGTTTTGAGTGGATGCGCATCCAACATGACGGCTGGGTCAGACACCACGGGAATCAGTCTCTCAGCTGTCCTATTCTTCCTTATGAATCACCTTCTCATCTGCCATCGGTCGCATCATTTGCGGTCATTCTGTGACGTCGTTGGGCCTCTCAACACGCTCATGTGCTCTCTCATGCTTACGGCCATCAGCATGCCTACTCTATGGCCGGCTTCCACGTCACTGGCTCCGCTGGCTGTTTTCGTGGTTGTAAATGGGGCTTCGAACGGCGGCTTTTTTGCTACTATGCCTACAGTTGTTAGCAACACGTTTGGGTCTGCCAGAGTTTCCATTGCCATGGGTATGATTGTGACAGGTTCGGTGGGGGGATACCTGATGGTGAGTGCGAATCCAGGCCCAGTGCAAGTGTATGCTCATTTTCATTCCTTACGTTTCTGCATCCAGGGCGCTCCCATTGCAGGATACCTGCTCGAGTCATACGGCGGAGCCGACTCTGGCCTGCAAGCATACCGTCCAGCTATGTTTTACGCAGGTGCGCTTGCGCTTGGGGCTTCGGGGTTAGTTGCATTCATGCGATTCCGCACGAACCAGCGACTTTTAGTAAAGGTGTAAAAAAAAATCGAGGGTCTTTTGTCGCGATCCAAGGCGAAGCGAAGCGGACCATTGTGGAAAAGGACAAGCGGAGAGGCTTGATAGGAGACGGGCTGCTTCATAGATACATGTCTAATAACAGTGGGATTGCTTTGCACCGTCCTCGTTGCGGATCGATATTTCGGTTAGAATCCGTCTGAAACTTAAGTTTAAGTTGACACTTGACATTCCAGACTTTACGCTAATTTTAATGGAGGATTCCTTTTGGGCTCGGACTTTGTTCGTCAAAGTTTCGTATTGAGATGACGACATCCCTGTCCATCTCCGCTGAGTCAGCGGAAAGCCGCGCCGTGAATTGTGACGGGAGATTTGAACACCCCGCATGTAATCTGTAGGCTGCGCTTAACTCCGTTGCCGGAATCGATGTGGCATACGGATAGCGGCACATCTCTTCTCTTCTAGTGGGTTCCTGAGATAGTTCGAGCTATCTTGTCATCAAGTCTACAACGTTGGGAAGTCGTGGGACAATTTTGGGTTTGGGTTGATCAGAAGTGTAGGGTAGCTCGCACCAAATATCCCACTGTGTACTGTATCTAACATGATGCTCACCCGAGGTAACAGATCAATCTTGTTCTTCATTTCCTTCATTTCTTCTTTGTTTCTGTTTTCACTGTCTAGTTTGTTGAGAATCAGTTGGTTTGAGTTCAAATCTGTAGCGTTGATGGTTCGTGGGTTGGCGGAAACGCAAAAACACCGACAAGGGTGCTGCGTCATTGTCGGTGCAGTAAACTCTCCGTAAATACATCGCGCAGTCTTCACATGCATTCATCCCCATCAATATGGCAGTGCTGACGGATTAAAAGATTGTTCAACCCGACGAATCCGAAAATTATGACGTCGGCATCCCGTCAAGGTGTTGAAAAGGTGTTGAAAAGTTGTTGAGAAGGAGGCGATCAGCCAGCCGGTCGGGGAGTGCGAAGCCCCGAAACGCCGCTTCCACCTCCCAAACTGCCGCCCGCAGGAACAAATAATCTAAACCTGGTGGCGTGGAATGGAAGGTCAGTGAGTGGTCCAGCGAGATAGACAGCGCATTGGGCCTTACCCCTTTCATCGTAGCCCAGTCTAGGCATTCGAGTGACCAGAGGGTCTGAGCAACGTCAGGTCCAGCCAAATCTAATGGGTGCTAGACCGCTTGTAGCGAACTAATTAGCCGCGGACCCCTAGAAACTCGGGGTCTTTGGGGACGCTCTGAGCCACAATCTGTGCCGGCAGTTGTCGGACCCGTGGAGGAGCCCGTTGTCGGGGTTGCCATGGCCCTGAGAGACCCGCTCCACCGGCATGGGCAGCTATGATACGTGTTGATGGGCTAGTATGATAGTATCTCTGAGTGCGCAAATGCTTGTGGAGCGGCTCGGGACTTCTCCAGGCTTGAGAGATACTAAAAGTTATATGAGAAGATCGGCGAGAGAGGAGGTATCTGCTAACTGGATTGTGTACCGGCTCAAATCCGATTTGTCCCAGGCAGCCCCACAAGCATTTGCGCACTCAAAGAGATAGGGCTGTGTCATTGATCTAAGATCTAGAGTATAAAGACAAGGAGGGTTTGCACCTTTGCGTCGTTTGTTCAATACCACACATTCCCACTATCCTCTGTCTGATCGGCAGTGTACGCTTCTTATTCACACCAGACCTGGGGAACCATCCCCGTGTTGCAACAACACCCTCCTGTCTCTCTCATAGTGTGACAACACCCTCACATTTCTCATGTTGCAACAACAACATCCTTCAGCCGAAACCTACCCAGAGGCCGCAATGCCTCCTACCAGTGCAGCAGACGGCTCTGCCGCCGACTCGGTACACACACATTCATCTTCAGACTCCCAAGAAGACACCGTCGAGATGGAAACCACCCAGACCATGTCCCACCGCAACACGAGCATCATGCTCGACGAAGACGAGCGTATGGAGCTGCGGCGCATCGCAACCGCCATGTCGCAGCGGCGCCGTGCCTCCGTCGCCCACGCCATCCCTGAATCGGACAGTAGCGTCGGGCTCGTCGACCTGGCCCTGGACCCGGAGAGCAAGCTGTTCGACATGGAGAAGTGGCTGCGTGGCGTCGTCAACGACCTCCAGAAAGAGGGCATCGCGCTCAAGCGCGCCGGCGTCGCCTACCAGAACCTCGTCGTCTCGGGCACTGGCGACGCCATGCAGGTCCAGCAGACGGTCGGCTCGTTTCTGCAGGCGCCGCTGCGGCTCGGCGAGCATTTCAGCTTTGGCAAGAAGGAGCCCAAGATGATTCTGCACAAGTCAGATGGTATTCTGCGCAGTGGCGAGCTTTTGATTGTCCTGGGACGCCCTGGTTCAGGCTGCAGTACACTGCTCAAGACCATGACGGGCCAGCTCGAGGGGTTGGATCTCGGAGAGGGATCTCGGATTCATTACAACGGAATTCCCCAAAAGGAGATGATCAAGGAGTTTAAGGGAGAAACTACGTACAACCAGGAGGTAAGTCTCAAAACGAGAGACGCACGCTAACGAGACCACAAACTGACAGAGAACAGGTCGACAAGCACTTCCCCCATCTCACCGTCGGTCAGACCCTCGAATTCGCCGCAGCAGCCCGAACACCGTCGAACCGAATCCGAGACGAGTCGCGCGCTGACTTCCAGACGCAGGCGGCGAAGATCGTCATGGCTATCTGCGGCCTCAGCCATACGTATAACACAAAGGTCGGCAATGACTTTATCCGCGGCGTCTCGGGCGGAGAGCGCAAGCGTGTTAGCATCGCTGAGATGATGTTGGCTGGCTCTCCTTTGGCTGCGTGGGATAACAGGTACACACTCACAGGATATTCTTTGCGAAAGAGTTCAAGCTAACTGGAACAGCACCCGTGGTCTTGATTCTGCCACGGCCTTCAAATTCGTCAACTCGCTCCGCCTCGCCTCCAACCTCAGCGGCAGCACCCACGCCGTTGCCATCTACCAGGCCAGCCAGGCCATCTACGACCTCTTTGACAAGGCTGTCGTTCTCTACGAAGGCCGCCAAATCTTCTTCGGCCCGGCCGAAGCCGCGAGGCCCTACTTTGAAAAGATGGGCTGGCTCTGTCCCCAGCGCCAGACGACAGGTGACTTCCTCACTTCCGTCACCAACCCGCAGGAGCGCGTGGCCCGAGAGGGCATGGAGAACCGCGTGCCCCGGACGGCTGAGGAGTTCGAGCAGTACTGGCTGAAGTCGCCCGAGCACGAGGCCCTGCAGAAGGAGGTGCAGCAGTACGAGCAGGAGTTCCCCGTGGACGCCAACGGCCTGCACGTCAACGAGATGCGGCATGGCAAGAATCGCTCGCAGGCCAAGCATGTCCGCCCCGAGTCGCCGTACATGATTAGCATGGCTATGCAGATCAAGCTGACGACGAAGCGGGCCTATCAGAGGATTTGGAACGACTTGTCTGCCACGGGGACGTCTGCCGTTATCAATGCCGTCTTGGCCCTCATCATCGGGTCTGTCTTTTACGGCACGCCCAACACTACCGGCGGCTTCTACTCGAAGGGATCAGTGCTCTTCAACGCCATTTTGCTCAACGCTCTTACTGCCATTTCCGAAATCAACAGCCTGTACTCGCAAAGACCTATTGTGGAAAAACACGCCTCATACGCCTTTTACCATCCAGCCGCCGAAGCCATCGCCGGTATTGTAGCCGACATCCCCATCAAGTTCATCACAGCCACCGTCTTCAACATCATCATCTACTTCCTGTCGGACCTACGCCGCGAGGCCGACGCCTTCTTCCTGTTCTTCCTCGTCTCGTACATCTCCACCTTTGTCATGAGCGCCATCTTCCGAACCCTCGCGGCTGTGACCAAGACCGTCTCGGGCGCCATGTCGCTCGCGGGTGTCATGGTGCTCGCCCTCGTCATGTACGCCGGCTTCATGATCCGCGTGCCGCAGATGCACGACTGGTTCAGCTGGATCCGCTGGATCAACCCCATCTACTACGCGTTTGAGATTCTCATCGCCAACGAGTTCCACGGCCAGCGCTACGACTGCGCCGAGTTTGTGCCTCCGTATTCGCCGCTGCAGGGCGACTCGTGGATCTGCTCGACCGTCGGCGCCGTTGCGGGCCAGCGATGGGTTTCGGGCGATGACTTTATCGAGACCAACTACGAGTACTACCACTCGCATACGTGGCGTAACTTTGGCATCCTGGTCGCGTTTCTCGTCTTCTTCATGGCGGTCTACTTTGTCGCCACCGAGATGAACTCGGCCACGGGCAGCGTCGCAGAGGTCCTAGTCTTTCGACGCGGCGCGGTCCCAGGCCATCTCAAGAACGGTGTCAAGGGTGATACGCTGCCTGATGTCTCTCGCGAGAACAATGATAACCCCTCAAACGCCTTGAATTCCACCCAGAGCGACATCTTTACCTGGCGAGACGTCAAGTACGACGTCGACATTAAGGGAACGCAGCGATCCCTGTTGAACAATGTCTCTGGATGGGTGAAGCCTGGAACACTGACTGCTCTCATGGGTGTGAGTGGTGCTGGAAAGACGACTCTTCTGGATGTTTTGGCTCAGCGAACGACGACGGGAGTCATTACCGGCGATATGTTTGTTAACGGAAAACCGTTGAATGCTAGTTTCCAGCGCAAGACTGGTTATGTTCAGCAGCAAGGTTCGCCTCCCTCCATGTTCGATAACTGCCAGCCCAACCAACTAACTCCTCGACAGATCTCCATCTCGAAACCGCCACCGTCCGCGAGAGCCTCCGCTTCAGCGCCATGCTCCGCCAGCCCGCGACAGTCAGCAAGCAAGACAAGTACAACTACGTTGAGGACGTCATCGACATGCTCAGCATGCGCGACTTTGCCGACGCCGTCGTCGGCATCCCCGGCGAGGGCCTCAACATCGAGCAGCGCAAGCTCCTGACCATCGGCGTCGAGCTCGCCGCCCGCCCTAAGCTGCTCATCTTCCTCGACGAGCCGACCAGTGGCCTGGATTCGCAGAGTTCTTGGGCTATTTGCGCGTTTCTCCGCAAGTTGGCCGACGCGGGACAGGCTGTCTTGTGTACGGTTCATCAGCCCAGTGCCATTCTGTTCCAAAAGTTCGATCGTCTGTTGTTCCTCGCCGCAGGTGGCAAGACGGTCTACTTTGGTGATATCGGTGACAACTCGCGTACCCTGCTCGACTACTTTGAGCTCAACGGCGCTCGACACTGCGGCGGAGAAGAGAACCCGGCCGAGTATATGCTCGATGTCGTCAACCAAGGAACGAGCGCCAACGGCCAAGACTGGCACAGCATCTGGCTGGCCAGCCCAGAGCGACAGGGCGTTATGGAGCACATTGAGCAGATCCACGCTGAGAAGGCCGGCGTCTCGGACCACGAAGGCGAAGGCGAGCAGTCCGAGTTTGCCGTGTCCTTTGGCATGCAAGTCGTGGCCGTGACGACGCGTGTCTTTCAGCAGTACTGGCGGACGCCCAGCTACGTCTTTTCCAAGTTCTCGCTGGGTATTGCGGCTGGTCTGTTCATTGGGTTTTCCTTCTACGATACCAAGGGCACCTTGGCCGGTATGCAGAACGTCCTCTTCGCCGTCTTCATGGTCATCACCATGTTTTCCACTCTCGTTCAACAGGTATGCTCACTCGCTCTATCCCGTCTACCACTGTATTGTAACCACCACTGCAGATTCAACCTTATTTCATCTCCCAGCGTGCCCTTTACGAAGTCCGCGAGCGGCCCAGCAAAGCCTACTCGTGGAAAGCATTCCTCATTGCCAGCGTCTGCGTCGAGATTCCCTACCAGCTCGTCACCGGCATCATCATGTACGCGTGCCTTTTCTACCCCGTGGTCGGAGTCCAGGACTCCTCGCGCCAAGGCCTGGTCTTGATCTTCATGATGCAAATCTTCCTGTACGCAAGCTCGTTTGCGCAAATGACCATCGCCGCGCTCCCCGACGCGCAAACGGCTTCCGGACTCGTCACGCTCTTGACCCTCATGAGCTTGACCTTTTGCGGTGTTATGCAAGCCCCTAGTGCTCTGCCTGGCTTCTGGATGTTCATGTATCGCGTATCACCCTTTACCTACTGGATCGGCGGTATCGTGTCGACCCTGTTGCACGGCAGGGCGGTCGAGTGCTCCGTCGACGAGACATCTGTCTTTAGCCCGCCCCAGAATCAGACATGTGGCGAGTACATGTCTGACTTCTTGAGCGATGCCCCCGGCATGCTGCAGAACCCAGACGCTACCGAACAGTGCCGATACTGTTCCCTAACCGTTGCGGACCAGTATCTTTCTGGCAGCGGGATTTTCTACAGCGAGCGGTTCCGCAATTTCGGAATCATGTGGGCTTTTATTTTGTTTAATGTTTTCATTGCCGTTGCGACATATTACATGTTCCGGGTCAAGACCTGGAACTTCAAGTCTTTCGGAAAGAAGCCAAAGGCCTGAACAAGGTTAGAAAGAACATTTCATTTGTACATGGGGCATCTCAATGCCATGGCTTAGGAGTTACACAAGCGTATATAACTGTTAGAATTGCACCTTAGAGTTTTAGCTTAATAATTGTTATCAACTTCCAAACTTGGACCACTGCCGTTGCTGATGATCTGTTAAATGAACTGGCTAGTGCTACCACATGTAACATTGTTGGGAAAATCACCCAACGCAATTGTTTCCTCCGCTATCTCCGCAGTTTCAACAGCTGTTAATGTTAGACTGTGCACAAAGGAACAGGACCCTGGTATACTAGCTTGCTTACTGCTTGACGGACTGCTACTCGTAGAGGAACGGCTTGCGCTTGGTGGGCCTGCAGAATGACATTATCGCTGGTCTGACCTTCTGGTGAAATGGTAAAGCGGCCCACTGTCAGACGGGGTTTGAAGTCTTGTTGAGTCGGGGATTCTGATGACGACTATTCCGAGACAGAAAAGTAAACGTGAACTTGGTATGTACCATGCAGTACCCATCTACCGGTAATACCCACCTACCGTACACCAAAAAGAAAATTCCCCCATACAAAATGCAAGTTTTCAACCTCATGCGGAAAAGTCACCAAAAATAATAAAAGTTAGAAGATTTCCGGAATTCAGTTTAGAATTGAATAAAATTTAATATTTTCTCGGTCTTTTAACTTCACACCCTGTGTGGGTGCGTACGACGGGTAACTCTTCGGCCTCCGAATTTGAACTTTCATCCTCCTGCATCCCTCCCACCTCGATCACATCCTCAACAGCCCCCGTCTCTTCATTTGCTTTGTTTAGCTCGGGAATAGTTTCACCAGAAACTAGAGCCTCGGCTAGCGTCATGAACCTCTTGTTGGGATTGGGTATAGCCTTTCTCTTCTTGCCTCTGCTCAACCGGCCGATTTCCTCCTCCAGGCTGGCTATTCTTGTGGTTAGGGAGGCTATCTTTGACTCCTGGGCTTCAAACCCTCTAGATATCACAGAATAGCGTCTCCTGGTCGAAGGGCTCTTGTTTTCCCCCAGATCTCTGATATGACGGCTAGTTCTTGGTGTATCATCGGAGTTGAGTTGCACGTCTCTGAGAGCCCCTGATTCAGGCGTAGTTTCCTTCTTGTCTGGCTGAATCTCTGGATGCATGAAGGCTTTCCGTCGTGAGATTGGCCAATTTCCAGTCACTCTCCAGCCTGAGAGGATATTTTTCCGAGTCATACCCACTTCCCTGGCTTTGGCATAAGCCTTGATGAAGTTGAGCTTATCCACCGGTGCAGAATCAGTCAGGCTTGCCAGTTTTTGCAGTTCTTTGCGATATGCAGCCTTGGAGGCATTGAAAACGCCATTCTCTAGCGGTTGTAGGCCATGAGAGCAATGTGCCGGCAGGTAACAACAATATACGTTGTTCAAGAAGCAGGTAGCCATCCACTCATCCTGGATTTTGAGTCAGCGACATTTATGATTCAGACTAGGTAGGTACTCGCAGATACATGACTTCTATGGCCATCTAATATAATTAGTCTGGCATCAGACTCATCTGCCGGCTGGGTTTGAGGTAGATAGACCTCTTTGAGCCACTCAACTGCGATGTAGTTGTTGTAACGGGCTGTGCCCGTAGGTGGCCTCGGGAACCCTCGGCCTTTCGTGGCCCACTTTTACCTTTAAGCCACCATGACGAGTATATTTATGGATGGACCTCCTCTACTCTCTTTCTCTTCTTCTTCTTTCCTTAAGTTTGGTATACTCTGTAGAGTGGCCTAGCTAGTTGCAATACACTACCTTGAGACCGATACAGTTGTCTGTCCAGCCATTCTCAGAAGTGATATAATACCAGTCGGCTATCTTCTTGAACTCATTGATAAACCACTGTTGCTGAAGTTCTTTGCCTTTGAAAATAATCCCTGGTTTTAGAAGACGGCCATCTGCAGTCACGGCTTCAATAAAGCTAGTCCAAGCGCGGGACTGGGAGCCTTTGAGTAAGGCCTTCCTCTTAGGATCGCTACTGCCGATAACCAAGGAATCCAAGCCTAGATTCGGAATGGATTAGTGAATTTTATAACAAAAACGATAATTACTCACCAAATCCAGCCATGATACCGCCCTTGTCAACATTAACTGTGTTCTCAGGCTTGATCCAGCCATACTCGCTCTCCCGGATATCAAAGTACCAATTGACGGCCATTGGAGTAAAAGAATTGAATCTTGCAGCCTCCTGACGTTTTCCTACCTTCGCCTTGATCTTTGGATGACGTTTCATGAACCTGGCTAGCCAGTGTACACCGATAGGCCTTTCCTGGCCTTGTTGCCTCAAGAGGGCAGCGACGGTGGCGCGAACTTGACTGTGGGAAGGAGCATAGCCTAAGGCCTCTTGTCGAAGTATCCAGGTAACTAACCTGTCCTCCTGAGACTTGCATAACAGCTGGGCAGGCTGAGTGACCTCAGACTTTGACGGTAGGCCTCTTAATCGGTCAGAGAGAGTGGTCGGAGGCATGCCATGCTTCTGGGCGGCCTGGTACTGCGAGAGGCCGTTATCTGTGACATCCAGTATGGCTTCAATAACATCATTCTCTGTATAAGACGTTCGAGGCATTTTCAAGGCAATTAAGGAAGGCTGGTGTAGATAAAAATTCGATGAATCTTCAAGGAGGCTGGGTGATAAGGAGGCATTTCGAGACATTTTACAATAGTGCCATGCGACCATACCGCTTATGTGATCAAAAAAGGAATGTGAGAATATCAAACGCCATGAAACTCTTAATAAAACAGACATTGTTTCATGACAATAGCTTCAATTTTGGCCGAGCACCGTGCAAGTGAAAATGAGCATTTTGTATGGGGGAATTTTCTTTTTGGTGTACGGTAGGTGGGTATTACCGGTAGGTGGGTACTGCATGGTAATTTCACATGTTCGAATGACGTAGTTATGCGGAATAACATGGGCAAAGAGGAGGCAGTGAACTTAAAAAGTTATGTGGACCTGACGTAACGGGAAATTCCGCTCACGCAGCCCAACTGGTTGAAAAAAGGTTACTCCACGACAGGTGGGTGATGGTCGTGATAACATTCTTACTACAAATGCTCTACTCCATCACCTAGGCCCAATGGATGACTTTTGAAGTAACCGGCAAAGTTCAGAACCGCTTTATTCAGGCTGCGGTTCTCCTTCACATGCTCGACCCAGTCTGTGGTAAGCCCGTAGCGCATGGCCTCGATCGAGATCTGAACGGGATCGAAACCCCGCGAGAACGTACCTCAATGCCCGTATCTTCATGTGTTAGCACATGAACACCTGGATCTGCCTTGGGCCATCTCAGCGCTGCCCACTGGTGCTGGCAGAGCAGCCCCATCCCGCCCCGGTCGCGGCCGCTTTGATGGGCCAGGAACTTCGACCTGTAGGTCGTGCTTAGCACCTGCCTGTTCTTGCCCTTGAAGAGGTGGTTGCCAGGATCGGCGACCTGCTGGTAGTTAGGTGTTTGCTCGCGCGACGATGATAGCCTCGGGTCAATGTCTTGGGGAGGCGTTGCCGCGGGTGTTGAATAGCCAAATTACACAGATTCCGGTTGGAATGTTGTGCTAGGTCAGCGCGAATGCGAGGGTCCGTCCTGATGGCAAGTGATAAATTTACTCTACCTGGCCCGTGACCACTACTAAATTTACTACCACTACCGAACGGTTCGGTAGCGCCACCTATGCTCAGAGCTTAGCTCCATGCCAGCCGTGCTAACCTCGGCAGGTTACTTTCTTCAGGACTAAACTGGGACCTGTCCCAATTTTGGGGCCATACACGTGAGAAGAGTATGAGGCAATGCGGTGCGGGCGAGCGATTGGGCGGAGATTTGTAGAGAGGAAGTTAAAGGTATCTCTCGAGCTGTTAAGTTTCTAGAATCTTCGTTGACCATTGATCTGCAGCCATGCAAGAGGGGGGACAGGGTGTCATTTAACAAGGATCATTTGAGTCCTAAAATAGCCGTTGGATCCTTCTGTACGGACCCTGTTATCAGGGAGCCGAAAGCAGCCACTCGCGCGTCATGGCCGCCCCAGAATCAGCACATCCATAATTCGCCACTTCAGAAGTAGGGACCAGATTTTTATCGTTTTACAGAGGCCCAGAACAAACCCTCTGCCTTCCAGCTTTTCAAGCACTCCACTGCTCTCAAAGTCTCATCAATTGAGCTCTGCCGCTACGTCCGATTAGCTGGTCTACCGAGGGGGATGGCCCCACCCCCCGAATCCGAGGTAATCCCGTTGGCAATGGTGGTCGCCCCAAGCACTTGAGGTTGTGCCTGGATCCCCTGGGAAGTACTCCCACCCAATCGCTTGAACGGATCAGATCCACACTTTCAATCAGACTATTTTGATCCAACAGTTTGAGTCTAGTTATTATATATAAAAATAAGAAGGTACACAGTGCGAATAGATTTTTTCTTAATAACTTCATAAAAAAAATAAGTAAAATTTTATAAAATTTTCTTATATAATCTATTATAAAATACTACGTCACCCCATGCACATTGGAGCGGCGATGGGGTGCATGGGGTAGCCTCAGCCGAAGGCTGTGTGTCCGCGGGCCGGGAAGCTATTCCTACTACTGCATTATCTACGTACTGATCCATTGCCATGACCATTCTTGGTATTATGTGACATGTACGGATTCCGTGTGAGCACCTGTCGTTTCCTAAGCTCCTGATCCCTCATCTTCATCTTCATGCCATCCGGAGGAGACCCGTAGACCAGGTGATTACGATCAAATGGTGCATCCAACATCAGACCCTCGAGCGTTTTCACGCGAGAGACAGCCACGTAGCTTAAACCAGTCTGAAAGTCCCGGCAGGACAGATCTGTAACTATCATGTCTTCGGTGATGCTTTGTGACTTGTGCACGGTAATTGTGTAGCATACGATCAGGGGAAACTGGGTGCGAGCGCAGAGAATGGCTCCGATGAGGAAGTCCCTCTCCACTGGGAGAATCGGCACAATCTTCCTGCCATCAGCGGTGGTCAGAAATACCGGTCCGCTGTATTTGTCAAACTCCATCATGATAACACAGGGAGGGTCTTGGATGGGGTCGGCCCCAGGTGCCCAGCCGATATCGTAAACTGTGCCGCGAGCGCCGTTGCAGAGGCCAACTGGCTGCCAAAGGTTGGACGTCAGCATCAGACGGGAGCCAATGCATATTGGGATCTGCTTCGCAAGGTTGCCCGCCTTGTCATCAGGCGCAGCAGCCGCGCTGGGGCCGACGTTCTTAGCCATGACCTGGATGACTGGCCGGCTGAGGCGGTCGAGTCCTTCCCGACCCTGTGGAACCTAGCAGCCAAGTAAGAGTAATCTACACTAGTTGTGCTGCTTCGGACAGTAGATGGATCAGAATGTGAGGCGGTTGGACGGGTCGTTGGCTGCGCGGGAGGTGAGGGAGCCAGTTCCCGGAAGAGCCGCGAGCTTTGTTGGGTTGGTGGAATTGGCGTCCCTAGCACTACGTGAGGCTGGCTGATTGACTCTCTGAATAACCTCCTAGCTGCATGAAGTTGTTGTAGCTTCTCTGGCGACGTGGGCTGGGTTCCAGACCTGTCCTTAGCAGGGGATAAGCCAGCTTCTCCGTCAGTTCGCTTCCGGGCAGGTCTTTCAGCTGAGGAAGAACGGACGGCGAGCTTCCTCAATGTTTGGATCGCGCTTCTGGATCTGGAATTCTTTATTCAGTTAGTGTTGAATGCTCTTATGGTCTTACGGAGTGAGTGGGGAGACAGAGCTGACATGAGAATTGCACTGACTACGACAGCCGAGGCAGTTTTTGGGTTTCCCAGCAGATTTCCGTTTGCTGACGAAGTCACCCGCCGGTTTCTCCTCGCCACAGCGGGCACAGACGATGGAAATCAAGTCATCTTGAAGCCCTTGAGGAGTAGACTTAGGACTCATTACTTAATGAAGCACGCATCAAGACGCGTTGTTTCAATGAAATTTCCATGTCAAGCGAAGCGCAAGTAAACAAACCAGGGGTGCTGCGAGCCGCAGAAAGCTAGGCCCACTTCTTAGCAGCCATTGTCCAGTTGTTGCACGTTTTGCGGCCATCCATACAAATTGCTGGCCAATCAGAACCCGAGAAACTTATTGACCCCTGTCTGCACCAAACCCTTAATGTAGAGTCAGCCTTCGGCTGAATAATTTAAGGTATAAAATGTAAGTGACCGGTATACTTATTTGACCAGCATACTTATTACATACGTTATAGAAAGTGTAGTTATATAATTGCTTTTCTTTTCTGAAACTACATCACCTTCTTATTCTCTATTTTGGAAATTCAGATAGGTAGATAACCGTTTGATAGTTTAACTAAAGAGACCTGTATATAGGACGTAATATAGAGGTAAAACAAAATGAATAAAATCGATCTGCCCTGGCTGTAAGGAGATATTCGTTTTGTCACGTGATACCCTTTATGCGTAATAAAAGTCTTGGCGGTATTACTGGTCTTACCGGTATGGTCTTACCGGTCATTATGTAAGCAGTCGGTATGGTATGGGCGCCGTCTAGGCGCACAGGGCCTGTGTGCTCGGGGCACAGACCCCCCTGTCAGCGGGCTAGGGGCACAGTGCCCTGACTAAGCATTTCTCGTTGAAATAGGGATTGAATGAATGCACTTACGCATTCAACGGAGCCGACAACTACCTTTCGACTATGATTGTTGAAATGGGAAGGCTCAAGTTGCTTAATTCAGATAAGTGAGTGGTGGGAAGAGCTAGCCAAATTATACACAGCTATGACAGCCGGAGAATGTTATAGGGCTTTGCCACCGAGTGATCGTCTAACACCCATGACTTCCAACAATGATACAGTCTTCTGTACTACGGCTAGCCAAGTGTAAAGCTTCTTGTTCCCTACTGTCTGTTTCTATTCTCCTCCAAATGTCCTTGACGCCCCTTCTTCTATTAGCCAAAGGATTGTCTCCCATCTCTTCAGCGACCTGGGCCGCAATTCGCTCATCCTCAGCCTTGTTCCAGTCCAGATATGCCATCATCTCTTCTTTCGTCCATTCTCTTGACCCTGTTGACGTGATATAGCGCTTGGACATCTGTTTGTAGTCTAGGCACCACTCGTAGCTCTGCTTGCCATACCTGAGTGGGAGCCCCATCGCCTTGCGATATTGTTGGTTCGTCTTGATACTGCCGACCGGCTGCGCTGCGTACCACGCGCTTCTTGCGGCGACATATCTTCCATATATGGCCTGTGGTGAATCGTACCTCGGTGGCGATGGCGATGGCGGGCCAGGCGAAGGAGATGGTTCATGAACAGGGGATCCTGGCCGCTGAGAGGCGCCACCGGGCGAGTCTTGCAAGGTCCCAGTCACAGTCTCTGGCTGATCGGCGAGGACTTCCGGTGCCGCTGTCACTGCCGATGCCGAAGCCCCTGTCGTTGCCGATGCCTCTGTTGCTGCCAGTGCCTTTGCCTCTGCTGCTACCTTTTCCAAGAGCTCTTGATGCCGCAAGGGACATGCCTTTGAATTCATTTTGTGACCGACTTCATGGCATTTGCTGCATTTTGGCGGGGCCTTTGCCCTTGCCTTTCCTATAGTCTCAACGGCTTCAAAGGAGCTTGGAAGTCTTTTTGTGCTTGATTGTGGCAAATTTGATATAGCAGCCCTTGCATCTATGCGAGTACGAGGCTCAAGAAGCAACTGCTGCTGCCCTGGGCGCTTGAGATGCCAATGCTTGTGGAAATGCTCAAGAAGAAGAACTTGACCTTGTTCTTGTAAGGTTTGAAGTAAGTGAGCGCAAGGTAGTCCCAGTGTTCGCATAAAAATGCCAGTGCAGCGAGGCAAAGGGAGACTATTATCCAAAAGCCGCTTTCGTTGCTCTTCAACCTTCCTCAACGCCTCAAAAGACACCCAGCCCTGAACAGCACTATATAGAGCTATACGAAGCTCAATTGGTTGTCGAAGTTGCTGTTGGGCTTGATTCGACTGTAGCTGATGGACCTGATTGGTAACAGCTCGTGTAATAGCACCCCAAGCCTCAAATAGATCTAATGTAGATGTATTTAAATAGCTTTTAAGCAGACTATGAATACCTTCAACACGAGAGGTAACAATAGTGCCAAAGTGAAGATGCTGATCAACCCAAGCTTTTACAAGCTTCTCCTTGTGAGGGTTTAGCCACGTTGCATGTAAATATCTAATCTCATTGACGTAGGCGGGTAGATATCGCTGCTCAAGCTGCTGAACCCGCTGATCGAAGGTTACTTGATCAGCTGATTGAATGATCAAATGCCACTGGTTGTAGAACTCTTGCCAACTAAGAAGCTCTGCCTCGATTGTCTTTGGATCCGTTCGATGTTGAATAAAGGCTGGCCGACAATAGGCAAGGACTGCCTTATTAGCATGCCAAAGGCACAGGAGAAGGACTGCAGATGGAAAGCAGATATGTCACGGCCTGGTCCTCCGGACAGCAGTTGGCTTAAAAGAGCAGCTAGTGTGCCCAGTAGTCGCCATCACAGCGATTATTGACCAATCTTTTGCCCTATGGTACAGCGGTCTAGCACAACCGTTACACGATAATCGCTGCAGGCGGGTGGTCTTAGGTTCGATTCCAGGGTTTGGTTGTGCCTTAGGAAGCCCGTTCCGGACCGCTCACAAGGTGCCCAGTTGAACACGCGCACGGAGGGCAGTGCGGGGTAGCCTTGGGGGTTGGCTAGCTGCCACACCGGATAAACGTTTAACCTTCCGGCCCGGATTCCAAAGGCTCGGGACGAGCCTTGTGGGAGGGGAGCATCGTGTCACGGCCTGGTCCTCCGGACAGCAGTTGGCTTAAAAGAGCAGCTAGTGTGCCCAGTAGTCGCCATCACAGCGATTATTGACCAATCTTTTGCCCTATGGTACAGCGGTCTAGCACAACCGTTACAAGATAGCAACTGCATTAATACAAGCTAAGGCACAGTCTGTAATAATAACAGATGGAAAGCTTGTATTGCAGATCTCATATAGAGACTTCAGTCGTTCGAGAGCCTATAGGTAGTCTTGTTCCTCTTCGCCGCTGAGGAATGCAAAGGCAATGCAGAATGATCGTTAGCAGGCATCAACGCCGATAATGTCAAGAAGCGGCATACCATATCGATTCGTCTTATATGTGCAGTCGAGAAGAAGAAGGTCAGAATACGCTTGCAGATAGGTAAGTGAGTCAGGATGAGCAAATAAAACTGCTGTAACCCGTCCTTCATTATCTACCTGCATACGATTCCAAAAGCCCTCTTGATCTAGCTGGTTAATAAGAGCATGCATTGTATTCTCGCCAAAGTGAGATGTTCGTCAAGCTTCGGCAATGCTGTTGGAGATATCCTTCTGGGTTGCAATGGAATTTGACTGTTGCCGCATATAGGTTCTGATCTCCTTTGAGCTGACTCCAGCCTTCGTAAGATTGCTGATTGTTGATTTATCGTCTTTTGAGAGCCTTCGAAGAACAGGATGAGCAGTTGGATGGGTGCTTGGCGTGTGGTTATGTACAGCATATTGACTATCTGATCGATGTTGTACAACCCAGCCAGATGCATCCGGTAACTCCTTTGCGGTGATAGAGAATGGGCAGAGAGTGCTTCGAGTGCAGGTTGCTCGAATACGGCTTCTTGAGGCGCTCGGAGGCCGACGGGCACGATCGCAAGTGAAGTAAACTGTAAGCCTCCCAGACTTGCCTTTGTTGGACCTTCCGGTAACAAAGGCATAGCCTCGTGGTGTTGCCCAGCGATTGATCGCTTGGAATAGATCATCTCGAGATGCATATCTATGCTCAGGAGGTAAGCAGTCTTCCGGAAATTGATCCATTTAGGTTAATTGATGAGATGATGCAGAGATGAAGATAAAGATGCTTAACCCCTGAAAATCGCTCCCTCGAAATTGTATCGGTCTCAAGGTAGTATATTGCAACTAGCTAGGCCACTCTACAGAGTATACCAAACTTAAGAAAAGAATAAGAAGAGAAAGAGAGTAGAGGAGGTCCATCTATAAATATACTCGTCATGGTGGCTTAAAGGTAAAAGTGGGCCACGAAAGGCCGAGGGTTCCCGAGGCCACCTACGGGCACAGCCCGTTACAGAAATCACTTAATAATAAATGCTTAGTCAGGGCACTGTGCCCCTAGCCCGCTGACAGGGGGGTCTGTGCCCCGAGCATACAGGCCCTGTGCGCCTAGACGGCGCCGTATGGTATGGTTTGACCCTCATACCATACCATACCGGACCATTCCGATCACTGCCGGCGCCTCAGGAGGAGGTATGCGTGCTCGTGTATTCACCGTGCCGGGAGCAGACACTTCGTTGGGGAGCAGTTGAGCCGTGCGTCCAATGCTGATGAATGACACGGGTTTCGGTCTTTCACGCAGCAGCTGGCTTGCTGGACTGACTGACCGTGGCGGGGAGTCCTCAACCTCCACCACCTCATCGTATGGGCCCGGAAGTGCCGGAGTTTTGGACCTGGCTTGATGCTGGAGCCGAAAGGGGTTGGCTAAGCCGCAACGGCCACAATAATTCGCGCCAACATACGTCGTGGTGAAGAGTTCATGATGTTTCTTTCCGGCTTGGACGCAATAGATATGCTCGGGGGGAATCTTTGGAGGGCTCATTTCGGTTGAAGAGAGGAGGTGAAAGTCGGAAAGGAGAGAAAGGGGTGAATCTGGTTTCCACTGAGGTTTTAATTTAACAAGAATAATCAATATCACCCTTTCCTATGGTGGATGAAGTCGCTAGACTCATTTGAGCAGGAGGTTACTACGCTAATCCGCTGCGGACTAGGAGCGGGATCACTGCGGTGACCCTTTGTAGGCTCACCAAGTTGCTCCTTATCCGGAGGTCAAGATGAATGGGTAATTAAGCGCTCGCGATTTCTGGAATAGGTGCATTTTAATTGGGAAATAGCAAACGGCATTGGATTCGAGGCCAACTCAGATTGTCGGAACCATCTTCTGGACATATTTTGTGACTATTTTGGTAGTAGCAACCAGTCCACCATTTATCGACTGATCTGGTGAGCATGAAAGTCAATGGCAGAATGCTACCGCGCGAGCCCGCTGCTAGTCCGCGGTACATATCCCATGGCGTCCCAAAGTACCAAGATGACTAAGGAGTTGAGCGTCTAAACCCAAAAGGAAACGACCGGGGGGTTATGCAACAGTGCCCCCTATCGCCCAGGAGACGACGATCCGTGGGGCTTGGGGTGTCAGGTACCAAATGTACTGAAATGTAAACTAGATTGTGTCAAGGCCCTATAGGGACTTCCCTCCGGGCGAAATAAAATCCATCCAACCGTAGTTGAGGGGGAATCCTCAGTTCTTCCAACATGGCATCCATCGCCACCTCAATGACCGACTCGGCTTCCTCCTCCACGTCCTTCTTAATTACTTCCGTTTCTGACTTCCGGATAACTTCACCGGCTGCCAGTGCCTCCCCCAGTGTCATGAATCTCTGGTTCGGGTTAGGTATCGCCTTTCTTTTCTTCCCTCTCTGTAGACGCGCCACCCCTTCCCAGCGCTCATCATAAATCAACTCAATCAATCAATCACCCCAATCAAATCAATCAACCCAGCCGATTCCTCGCTTCAATCAAATCAATTCCAGCGATTTGCAAGTTGACATGATTTGATAAAGTTGATATGTGCTATACTACATCTGAACTGTCCAAAAAGATTAACATGGCATGCCCTGCGCCGGTCCTACCCTGTACAAGATGGTCACAGATAGGTGATACTTCTTGCTCCCATATAAAGTCGTAGCCTGATTGGTACCCACTATCGCTGGCTAACCCCACCAAACCCTGGACCAGCTGACACGCCCTGCATCCTACCGCGACGCGTCAACTTCGCCATCAACACCACATGACACCAGCGACAAGATGCCGGACTCGCCAGCGCTCTCTTCACCGGCGAGTCTTCTGCCGGAGATTTCAACGCCTTGCCCCACGCCACTCTTTCCTTCTGCGTTCTCGCGACTATCACAACCAAGGACTGTGGCCCAGCAGCTCGAGGAGGCTGCCGTCGGAGAGCTGCCTGCTAACCCGACTATTGAGGACCTACCGAAGGTCGTCTGGAAAAACCGTCGCTTCGTCCAAGAAGCTTCACTAGCTCGGAAGGGTGCAAAAGGCAGAAAAAGCTGGATCAAATCGCACGGCATGTTCTTCGTCGAATTGAATCACCGGGAGCAGCCAATCGGTCATGTGTGGTGCTGCAGTCGATGTGACACGAAGGGTCGACCGGAATTTTTCTCAGTACAAGCTACATCTTCTGCAGCAGATCATCTTCGGAAGTATGTATTCGTCCCCTACACTGACATACTGTATCCATCTACTGACTTGCGCAGAGCTCACCGGATCACCCCAGCGAGCCAGTCAAGCCCCGGCGACGATAGCGCGATCGACCTCCACTCTCAAGCAACCCCCAAACGACCGCGGCTTGACCAGAGCATGATACCAAGGGCAAAGGTCAAAGCTGTACAAGAACTAAGTGTTGGGTTTGTCATTGACAGTGACGTGCCATTTACAATATTTGAGCACAGGTTTCTGAAGGAGCTCTTTTATCGGTTCGACCATGAATTAGCGCTTCAGATTCCTTGGAGTAGCAGTTCTATTACCAGAGAGCTACAGAGGATCTTTGACTCTAAGAGGGATATCATCAAAGCGGAGCTGGGCAGTGCCCTAACGAAAATTCACATCAGCTTTGATCTCTGGACATCACCGAACCGCCTTGCGATAATGGCTGTTTTTGCACACTTCATCGACAAACTCGGGCACCAACAGTCCAGGTTGCTCGCTCTACGTCGTCAGTTAGGTACTCATAGTGGTGAGAACCTTGCTGATACACTGTTCGACGTCGTTCAACTGTGGGAGATTCGAGGACAGATTGGGACTGTCATTTCTGACAACCTGGCCACGAATGATACTTGTCTGCACTACTTCTACAGGCAGCTTGACCCTTCGATTAGGCCTGCTGATATTAAGGCCCGTCGGATGCGTTGCTACGGCCATGTTCTTAATCTTGTTGCCCGTGCGTTTCTTTTCGGCAAAGACGCCGACTCTTTCGAGCTAGAGTCAGATATTAACGGCATGAGAGGTCTTCCGGAGCAAGATCTTCGCCATTGGCGTTCAAAGGGTCCAATTGGGAAGCTCCACAATATCGTCAAGTTCATCAGATCGTCACCTCAGCGCAGCGAATATTTCAAGCGCATTGCTCACGAGCAGGAGTACGAAGGATACCGTCTTTGCGAGGAATCAACTGCCGAGCTTGAGGTCGTCTTGAACAATGACACGCGGTGGAATTCTACTTATATGATGATTGAGAGGGCTCTGCGGAAGCAGACTGACATCAGGGCCTTCATCTTTGCACTCGAAGGCGAGCAAGACGAAGCAAAACGCATCCCTGCTGATGACATCTTATCCAACGAGGATTGGCGCGTTCTGGGCGAGGTCAACGAGATTCTTACGCCTCTATACCTTCAGACGATGCGAACCCAAGGCTGGGGTAAAGGCGACGGCCACGGGCGCCTCTGGGAAGTTTTGGTAGGGATGGAATACCTGCTCGAGCATTTTGAGGACTGGAAGGGCTTCTACAATGAGGTTACAGCCGAGACAATAAGGTTGACGAATCTAGATGACCTTGAGCCGATTGGAATAGCGTCTACGCCTCTGACGGAGTCCAAAACCCGGCCGACCCGTGCCCGTCGTCGCCCTGCTCGCTTCGATGACGATGAGGTTTATGTATCTCAACAGCGAAGCCAAATGTCAAGATTCACGGTGTCTGCGTTGCCAGAGCGCTCTCAGACTGAATATGCGGCGCTTGATAAGTCACTGGCGTATGAGGTCTCCCAGAAGAGCTCATTACCAGCAGACCACCGAGCATATATCCGGGCATCTATCAACAACGGCTGGAAGAAGCTGGATGAGTATTACAGCAAGCTCGGAGAGTCTCCCTTGTTCGCGGCAGCAGTCATCCTTCATCCGAGATTCGGCATCAGCTGGTTGGAGGCTACTTGGGTCACTGAGGAGCAATTGGCCTGGGTTCGCGATGCGAAGGCAGGCATAAAGGACTACTTCGCGCGGTGGTATCATACAAGCCAGCAGAAGGACAAGGAACAGTCCAAGTCCGCTCCTTTATCAATGAAAATGGGTAAGGAGGATGACCAATACACCCAATGGATCAACAGCAGAACGAGAAAGATATTTGCAACGGGCGGCACTGTCAGCGAGCTGGACAAGTACCTCCGTCTCGAGCCACAAGATACGCAGGAGCCGATCCAATGGTGGAGAGACCACAAGCCTTCATTCCCGATATTAAGCAGCTTTGCCTTGGACGTCTTTGCCATTCCGGCGATGGCGACTGACTGCGAGAGACAGTTCAGCCTGGCCAAGCTGATGCTAACATCTCAAAGGCTCTCAATGGGCGCGGATACGCTGGAGCGAGTTCATTGCCTGAGGAACTGGGTCCGACACGGCGGGGTAAAGCTAGGCAGTTGGGTAGGTAATTGAGACTTGGGGTCGGCGAAATACCTTCACATACTAGGTATATAGGTCGCCCATACAGTTGATTGAGAGTGGCCAATCAAATCAAACAAATCAACTTTGGATCGGAAGCCCATCAAACAAATCAACTTTTACCCCAAAGTTGATTTGATTGATTTATGATGAGCGCTGCCCCTTCCTCTAGCCCAGTGATTCGACTATTCTGAACGGCTACAGTCATTTCTAAGGCCTCAAACCCCTTTGCTATTTTACTGTATTTATATCTGGTTTTGTGAGTCTTGTGTTTACCCAAATCTCGCACGTGACGACTCACTTTCGGGGTGTCATCTGAGTCGAGTTCAAGGCTGTGGTTGTCGGGTGTCCACTGCTGTCTTTTCTCCTTATCCGGCTGAATTTCTGGATGTAGGAGAGCCTTACGACGGCATACTGGCCAATTTCCTGTGAATCCCCAGCCTGCTAGTATATTGTTTTCCGTCAGGCCGGCTTCTCTGGCCTTGGCGTAGGCACGTATAAAGTTAGCCTTATCGACGGGTGCAGAATCGGCGAGGCTGGCCAATTTCTGTAGTTCTTTTCGGTATGCAGCTTTGATGGCATTGAAAATGCCATTATCTAATGGCTGTAGACCGTGAGAACAATGCGCTGGTAGATAACAGCAGTAGACGTTGTTCAGAAAGCACGTAGACATCCATTCGTCCTAGAGCAGTCAGCAAAACTGCAGTAATAGAGTATACAGGTAAATAGCAGGAATATTACCTGCGCATGGCTTCCGTGGCCGTCAAGAATGATCAGCCTTGCATCTGAGGGATCGCAAGGCTGGGTTTGTGGTAGATAAACTTCTGTTAACCACTCGAGCCCTATATGGTGATCGGTCCAGCCATTAGGGGAAGTTATGTAGTACCAGTCGGCTATAGTGCGAAACTCTTCAAGAAACCACTGCTTTTGCAGTTCTCTTCCTTTGAAGATAATGCCTGGTTTCAATGTACGGCCGGTTGCGGTGACAGCCTCAATAAATGAGGTCCAATTGCGGGACTGCGGGCCCTTCAACAAGGCTTTCCTCTTTGGGTCAGAACTCCCAACCACAAGGCTATCCAAGCCTGATATAGAAACCAATTAGTTATGCCTTATAAACCTAGTAGAAAACTCACCAAAACCTGCCACTATCCCGCCCTCGTCTACGTTAACCGTATTCTCAGGCTTGATCCAGCGTACTCCTTCTCCCGAATATCGAAATACCAATGGACGGCCTTGGGTGTAAAAGCGTCAAATCTGTTGGCTTCTTGACGTCTCCCTATCTTCGTAGATAGTTCAGAGTGGCGCTTAAGGAATTTCAAAGTCCAATTCTTCCCTAGAGGCTTGGTATCTCCCTGTTGTTGAAGAAGGCCTTGCACACAACTTCGTAGTTGGCTATGAGGTAGTGCATAACCCAGAGATTCCTGCCGTAGTAACCATTTAACTAATCGGGTTTCTTGAGAGGCCGAAAGGCGTTGGGCAAGCTGAATAACCTCTTTTCTACTCTGTTGACCTCGAAGTCTCTTAGAAAGTATAGATTGAGGGACTCCATGTTTTTGTGCAGCCTCGTATTGCGACATGCCGTTATCTGTGATGTCGAAAAGAGCGGTAGCTAGGGTTTCTTCGGTATAAGCACGATAAGGCATTTTGGAAAGATTTCGGGCAGGTAAAAACACATACAAATGATCTCAAGTCAATAGGGAGGAATAGAGAGAAAATGCTAAATTTCATGCTTCAGGAGGTCCGTAAAATTGGTGGCGTTCGGAAAATAAAATATTTGGTACAAAACATGATGCATAAAATTATGCAGCACAAGTTTCAGCTTGTGAATAGCTTTATATGTGGCTGAGTGCGGTGTAAGTGAAGTTGTAGAGTTTGTGTGGGCAGTAGGTGGTTTTACGCTAGTCATTGGAGGGCGTTAGTCATTGGTAGGTGGTGCATGGTAGTCAACAGAAATGTATCAAACCGACGCCAGTATCTAGGTAGCTCATATTACGAGGATTACTTTAAAGAGCAAAAGAACAAACCACACGTACCTTTTGCATATATATGAGGGTCTAAAGCTCTATCCTTAAAAAATGATGATGGATCATACGATTAAGTGGGGAAGTCAATATGGAATTAACAAAGACAATAAAATCTACCGCCTTTATCATGCCCCTTTACTTAAAACTGAACTCGCAAACGATTTAGAATTATCTATTACTCGCTTCATAAGACCTTAAAGTGCGTTAGTTTAAGTTAGTAGGCACATTCTAGTATTATCATCTCGGCCGACCTAGGCTGATAGAGAAAGATCCCTGATCAGGTATTAGGTCCATCTACGACGGACTAGGGTAATTATCGATTATGGCACTGGCCCAATGAGCTCAGGGGGTGGCGTCCGATTCATTTCTGGCGGCAAGATGATCACCTGAATGGTGATGAGACTCAATATCAAGCATGCATCGTAAGTGACTGTGACAGTGGACTGGAGCGCACTGAACCCTTCAATTCCAAGTGAGTTAAGTATGCGATGATCTAAAGCCTAGTGTCATAGTTGAAATACAACCAAGGCGGCCCCGCCATCCACAAGTCTATTTTCTAATGCAATTCAACAGAACAGGGAATACAGCCATGTGGACCTCCGCCGAACGAAGTGCTTACCACATACCGTAGACTCCCTTAATGCTCAGTAGTCTTCGCGAGCACTGCCTTAGTAGCCGCTCGCTGGCTCACCCTATTCCACCAAGCCTTGAGATTCTTTCGTGACTCGATCTCATTAGAGAGTTGCAGACGGTGCTGGATGAAGCCGATCCATGGAACGTGGAACAGGTCAACCAGGCTATAGGTCTAGAGGCACGAGGGTGAGCATGTGAACCGGCAATTCAGGTGAAGGAGACAAAGTCATTCGAGCAACGAACCTTCCCGGCAAGGTAATCCTGTTGAGACAAGGAATTCTCATAGTAATCGAGCACCTTGCTCAACTGAGCCTTCTGTTGGTTCACGATCGCTTCATCGGTCTCTCCAATCCCAAGGGCCCTGCGAAAGGTTGGTAAGCAGTCCGGAAAGTACCCATAGTGCTGCAGATGGTAGGGCATACTTCTTGAATATTAGTTCAAAGCCGAGCTTTTCAATAGCAGGTTCGAAATAAGAGGCCTCAACGCTGGCTGCTTGCTCGAATAATGCCAGAGTCTTGTTGTCCTTTATCGATGGGCTCAGTTCAGACTGATACTTGTTCGCCAGATAACGGCAGATTGCCCGTGACTCGAACAGATTGACATCGGCATCCTGAAATGCGGGGACCTTTGCGAATGGATGGCGTTCCTTGACGTACTTGGGGTCCTTGGCGTTCTGTAAGCAGATGTTTCCCAGCCTCGACATTCTCTTCAAAGCAGCTCCATTCAAACTCACTTGGTGGTCTCCTTTCTCAAAACGCAAAGTGTGAATATCGTATTCGATTCCAAGCTCCTCTAAGAGCAGTATGACTCTTTGCGTCCGGGTGGACACAATGTTTCCGTAAATGATGGTGGACATGGCGAACGTGTTTGGTGTCAAATGATTTCGTGAGAGATTGATGGAATTCTGGGGTGAGAGAAAATCATTTAAAGCCAGGGAGTCCCAAATTGTGTAGTGGTCTAAGACTTGGAGTAAGTTAAGGCCTGAGCTATCAGTCTAGTATGGATGGACAGATTGGGAGCCGGTGCCGGTGGGAGTGGGAGCCGGTGGGAGCCGGTGGGAGCCGGTGGGAGCCGGTGGAGCCGAGACGGTTGACACCCGAGCGTTTGATCGCAGCAACATGGAGTCTTGTTAGAGACCAGCCCTGCGACCTGAGGCATCAGGCTGAGATTTCCTTTGTTTTTCTCAACAGCGTATGTTGCAAGTTGCCGCATGGAGTGGAGCGAAGTGTTTTCTTGCCGGAGGCAACGTGAGACGTGCCCGTGGTCGACTCGACAAGCCGTCCTTATTTTTTATGCTCTACAAACCTACCTGCTGCTAATAATGAGAGCGGCGATTGACTGATGACCAAAACAACCCCTGGAAAGCTGGTGTTAAAAACGGCGTTGAAATGTTATGACGCTGGCCCCATCAGTGCATCATCTGTTAACGGCCCCTTGATTGCACTCTTGCCAAGACAGGCAAGAAAGAGGGCCTGTGAAGACGACTTGCATTTAGGCTTCGAAAAGAACGGGTGCCTCGTAAATGTTGGTTTATCGGCAGCGTTGAAAACTCAAAGCAGACTGTAAGAAGCTGAGGGTATTGGATTTACTGAGATGGATCAACTTGAGATAGGCGATCAAACAAGGCAGAAAGCTGGTGCTGCAGACCCTCACCCCAGGATGAACGTGGTACCATGACTAGAAGAAAACTATGTTGTAAACTTTTCATGGCCCTCAGCCTGGTGCAAGTCGTAATGCAACAGCACGTTGTTCATCGGTGCCGGTAAGCGTAATAGCCCGCCGATAGGATCGCCCATTATGAATCGGACCCAGTGCTTGGTTCAGCCAGCCGCCTCATGTGCTTCCCCAGATATGGATACTTCGCTAGCTCGGAGGCGCGTGAGAAGGTGGGCATAAGTAGAACTAATGCCCCATGCCTTCAATGACCTCATAAGCACGACGGACTCATCCAACAACTTGCACCGACCCTCGGCGCAGAAAAGGTTGCTGATACCCGGTAACTTGACTCGGCTCCACCCAGACTCGATCCAATCGGTTCGCTCCATGCCACCCAGGGGCTTCGGCCCCAGGACCACAGTTGGGGCCGGTGACGGGTACAAGAAGCCGTCATGGAATCGATCAGCCAGCCTCGAGTATATCCAAAGAATGAAGATTGCCTTGAGCAGAGACACTGGGGTTCCAAAGTGCGTGCAATGGTTCGAACGAACCGCTTGCAAGACCCGCGCTGCATAGAAGCATGCCAGCCTTCCCTGGCCTGCAGAGTTCCTCCACTGCTTCGCCATATGGGCCAACGCTTCATCCCCCGCTTTACCATAGATAAAATTCACCACAATGGGAGTCAAGCTGCTTTTCGGGGCGCTGTGGATCATCAACGCTGTCAGAGCCATGACTTGGTGGGTTGTTGCGGCTTTGAGCTCATCTATGGGCTGTTCCAGCTGCTCATTCTCGGTCATGGCCAGAAGGGCTGTCAATGCTCCTTCTGCCAGCATTTTGTCGTCATGGGCGAATCGCGGCATGCCAGGATGACCGGTGGTCTGATCGTTGATGACTTCAGAAAGATGCTGCAGCATAACTTGCTTCCCAATTGTGTTGGTCTTCACCCAGACAGTCTTCCAGCTATTGTCAGCAATAACGCGCTCCATTGTGCTCAAGTCTTCAGGACCTTTGGATTTCCCCTAGTCAGCGCCGCTCGATCTTCCTCAAATGTGACTTTTGGGGGAGGAGGGGGCGAGGTCGTTTCACGACTCACCTAGAGGGGTAGGGAAACTAGCCCAACTTTGAGCAGTCGAGGCCCCCCAACGGCCGTCTGGTTGGGGTAGCGAAATTTGCAATTCAGCCAGAGTCATCAGGCGACTGAGGTCAAAATGGCTCTTGAAGCCCGAGTCTAAAAGCTAGAGGCATCCTTTAGTATGTGTCCTAGCATGAGAAACTACGAGGCCGTCTCTTCTTCAAGAGACACTGTCTCGAGCTTACCCAGATGGCGAATCCGGCGCGGCGGCGTTCCTCGTCGAGCAACCAAATCTGCCACTTCTGCGTGAGGGGTAACTGGAGCTGAGAGAACTTCTGCATGGGGAACATGTTGGTGAAAAGCCTCTTTCGCCGACCAAGAGTGACAGGTAACGACTGCAAGATCTCAGCAATCTCGAGGGTCCTTCGATCACCGGCATACGCCAAGCCCAGGTTATTCAGGATAATGACTTGAGTCATCCATAGCTCACGGCCATTTTGGTTTTGTCGCTCGCACTATTTTCTAAGTCAGGGCTGGGAAGCTCTCTCGGATTCATGCAGGGAGAAGCCCCAAGATTTCGCCGTGGACTAACTCACCATGGCTGAGCACTGCCGACGGATCAGCTCATGCATAGCGTTGGAACACGTGTGTGCATCTTTAAGTCTGGAAAAGTGAGCCCCAATGGCGGCGACAGTAAAAGTCAACAACCAATGTGTCCTAGAAGCGGAGAAGGCGGGTTTATGAAGAATGGGAAACACGGGATGGAAAAATTCAAAGTAGAGCTGTACCCAGGCATTCAGAACTGGTGCTGGTGGAATTCGCAAATTGACGAATCTTGGGTAGGTTGGTCCATCATGCATCTGAAGAGCATATCGAGACACCTTCTCAACAACGTCGTCAGGAACCTCGTCTACGTGTGCAAGATTTTCCTGATCAACGTCTTCCAGGGCGAGCTGGGAAAGGTCAGGAAAGACGAGCTGAGCATCGACCTCGATGGAAATTGGATGGTACTGCCTCGGCTCAATGGCATCCTTGTCAATCGCGGGAGAATGGCTGCGGCTGTAGAGTTCTGCCACAGCTGATGGGTCCATGTGGGAGATGGGAGGAGAGACTGGAGCGATGGTTTGGGGGAGAGAGGAGTCTAGCCAGAAATTGTTGAGCGTCTCAAAGACGGGCTCGCATTGCAAAAGCGACGGCATCAAGCTGGCCTCGAGGTTATAGTTGAGCCAGCTCCCGCTGTCAAGCGTGTCTCCGAACAAGAAGGAGGGCGTCGAGATGGACTTGGTTGGATCGAAGCCGGACAAGATTTCGCCCACTTCGAGCGGGACGTCTGATTGAAACATGTCAAACTCCGGCATGGAGGCGACGGGCGCCACTGCCGGCGGATCAGCCGGTCGGTTGCCTCCTGTCTCGTGGGCTTTAGGCGGAGGCAAGTGTGAAGCCGGCATCTCATTGACTACCTGTATAGTGCCGTAGGAACTGTCCTGGTCGACGGTGGTAGATGGTGATAGGGGCGAGTGATGGGAGTTCTTGTGTCGCTTGGCCGACGACTTGTCCGAGGCACCGTCGGATGACTTCCGCTTCGAAAAAGGCTCGTAGAAACACTCGTGGTCATGTCGGCGGCACCGCTGGCACGGCCGCTCACCGTTGCATCGGACCTTGGAGGTGCTGCAGGGCTTGCAGGCCTGGGCAACTCGTCGGCGCTCGCTCTGTCGTTCGGTGTTGCTCCCATTATCCTGCTTGTCGGCATGGAGATGGAGGGCCGTGTGGTGGCGGGCGAGCGAGTCTCTGCGCGTCGGTCAGCATGTGATGCCATGGGTAAACGCCGTGGACGCAGCGGATCGACAGTTCTCACACTCGACCAAAGCTCTGCCCGCACTCTGAGCACGCGAACGGTTTTTCTTTGGTGTGCGTACGAAGATGGCGTTGGTAATGCTCCCGGCGCTGGAACGTAGTGTTGCAAGTGCCACAGGACAAATCGGCTTGGATAGCGCTGGGAGTCATGGCTACCGGTTGTTTATCAGTTCAAGAGCTATGCTCTGGCGGATCGGATCGGAGGAGAAGCAGGCGGCTGGGACGTGGCTCGTGGGGAAGACGACGTAATTAATAAGGATAGGATCCAGCGGTGCCTCCGGCGACGCCTATATTACCCCGCGACGCTACGTTAGCTTGCGGGGTGCGCGGCAGTACTGTAAGTCACTTGTACTGTACGAAGTACAGTACATAGTACAGTACAAACGCTATCCTTCGGAACCGGAACTGAAGCCGAATACCCCCTAGGCTAGGGGACGTTAAGTGACATGTCACGACCCACGTCATTACTCAGTCCTCCGTTAACCTGTGCGACTAATGACAATGAGGGTGGATTTACTGGATTAACTACGGAGGTAACTTGTCGGAAAGCTAGCGTAGCACTCTGATATTAATCGTGTATATTATATTGTATATCTGTATTCTCCTCCTCTCTTCTTATTCTGAGGTATCAGAGCAAGCTTTATATACCTGTTCTGTGCTGTGTAGAATCAGCTAGAAGCTGCTTCCTAAGCCTTGTGGCAAAGTGCTAGGCAACTGATCACATGACCCACCCGGTCTGATGCCGGGTGCATGGTCCAATCTAACATAACTTGCTTTCTCCTTGTCGCTTCTCCGCTTCTCACCCTCCACACGCATCGCAGCTAATTAATTACTGACACTGGGCACCACCAAAAGGTCGGCGGCGGCTGCTTCCGTCCTACTGCTCTTTCGAGCGGCATCCAGCGTGGTCGCGCCCTGGCGAGAATGTTGTTTTGCATAGCACAAGTAGCGTGCACCGACTACCCGTTGGCATTGTGGGGCAAGCCGCCTGCCAACCTCGGGACGAGGTTGGGCGGAAAAACCCTTGTCAGCCGGTTTAATAGTTGTCACCCTTTTTGGTGTAAAATGCCTTTTTTTCGCTAATTTTAACCCTTTATTCTACCTTCATTTTAAATATATAAATTCTTTAAAAAGTATATCAAGATTGAGCAGATTGAGGGCTTTAAATCAGATATCGATTTATATTTCTATTTAAATCTTATAAAATATTCTTTTCTTTCTTCTTTAAAAATAGAGAAAAAGAAATAAAAAGATATGCAATCTAAAGCCTATAGTTAATCTAATTCAAATCTACTTTTTAAAGATTTTATATATATAGATTGGAAGTAGAATTAAGAGCCGAAAATGGCAAAAAAATGGCATTTTACACCAAAAAGGGTGACAACTATTAAACCGGCTGACAAGGGTTTTTCCGCCCAACCTCGTCCCGAGGTTGGCAGGCGGCTTGCCCCACAATGCCAACGGGTAGTTCTGCTGCATTGCGACGCAAATCGTAGTAGTATTGGCACAGGAGCTCGGCGCGGTGCCTGGGCCGCTATCATCTGTCACACTTTGCCATGGATAAAGACTCATTGAGGAGGCTCCTGATTTCTATCTAATTGAGGGCTCATGACAGGCTCCTTTATGCTCTGAGAGGTCTAGTTGCTAGAGCCGCTCTGTTGTGAGGTCCTTGAAACAGGGAGTAAAGTACATCTAAAGAGACCCGCGGGCTAGGACGCGACTGTTTCAGACAACTCCATTCACGCCTTTTCAACCTTACGCGGCGTAATCCGGACCTTGAAGTTCTTAGGTTTCACGAACCAGTAGCTTGCTGCCTCCCACGGCTGGCTGATAGGACCATCAAGGGCAAAATCAAAGTCTCGGAGGATGAGAGGTATCAGTTTAGACATCTCGAGCATCGAAATATGCCTGCCAATGCAGGTTCGAGGACCCAATCCAAACTAGAGATAAGTTAGAGCGAGGTCGATAATATTGCACCTCTGAGGGCTGAAGGCGTTTCTCACCGGCATCCAGTGACGATTCATTATCGAGAGCTTATCTGTGTCTTCATCCAGCCACCGCTCAGGCCGGAAAGTATCGGTGTCGGGGCCAAAATAGCGAGCGTCGCGGTGCTCAACCCAACTGTTAATGCCAACGATGGTCTGATCAGAGTTAGTGGTGCACATCAAGCCTGTGACAAGCCCCTCCCCTCCTTCGTGCTGTTTTCTATCCAATGTACAAAGAAAATAGAAAGGGCACACGACTTACCCCTCTTGGAAAGTATTGACCAGCAATGGTTGCGCCGCCTTCTGGGACGACCCGCTCTAGCGGCAATCCTGAGGCTGGGTGCATGCGCAGGGCCTCCTTGATGACGGCCTGGAAGTATGGCATCTGTGAGGCCTCCTTAAAGGTTGGCATCTTAGAAAGCGCTCCCTCTGCGGCGAACTGATCGATCTCGTCCCGGAGCTTCTTCATGCACTCGGGATATTTGAGGAGGTGGTAGAGGATGGATGAGAGGCTGATGGCAGTAGTGTCAGAGCCCGCCAGCACGTTCTGTGAGCACGCCATAAGGACGTGGTAGGTGGTGAACCGGTCGGGGTCCCGGGCGTTGTGGTTGAGGAACTTGGTTAAGAAATCCTCAGTGATTCCGGGGCCGTCTTCGCCTGTTTGGACGGCCTTGGGAGTGACCTGGTGCTCACGCATCCTTTCTGACGTAAAACCCATGACGTAGGCGCGAGCCGCGCCCTTAGCCCCGGCGAGCAAGTTCCGGACGTAGAAAAGATAGGGATGTAGGTGCGGGAAGATGCCCGTCAGCGATGCATAGTACAAGAAATCCTCCAGAGCGCCAATAACACCGCCGACGTCCTCGCCTCTGTCGAGGAAGCCGAAGCGCTTCGCGAAGGTGATCATACCGATGACATCAAAAGCGTAGCACTGAAACCAGTGTCCCATATTAACCGGCATGGAAGACTGGGCCATCTCCGACAAGCGCTGGACGAAGATGTCAACACAGGTATCCACGTAGGACTCGTAGTGGACGAGCGACGACATGGAGTACATGGCTTGGTAGAGCCTCCGGTTCTTGGAGTGCCGCGCGTTGTGCTGATCAGTGAAGAGTGTCCATTGTCCCGGCGTAGCCCAGGCCAAGTACCATGTCGACTTGGCCAAATTGCCACCGGGGCCGTAAATGATCCTTGAGGCTTCGGGATTGCTGATGCTATAGCGGTTGGGACCGTAACGAACAATAGGGCCTTGACCAGTTCGAAAAACAACGCAGTCAGCTTTTTTCTGAAGTTGCCAGGAAGGAAAGGCTATTTTATGTGCCTCACGCTAAAAAGGCATGACAGTGAGGTAAGGTAGCACCCACCATGTTTCTTATGCAGTTCCACATTCACCACCTCAAAGTCCCCTCTCTTGACCGCCCAGAAATACCAAGCATTGGTGATCCGCGCCAAGAAGGGACCCGGGACGGCCTTGAGTGGCGAACGAAGATAGCGAACCAGCAATAAGCACAGTTGTGCTAAAAGGAGGATGCCGGCGGCGGCAATCAGCAGACGGAACACCATGGCGTCAACAGAATGAGGCCTGAGAAATGTGTGTGTGCCTGGCTGTGTGTGAGAGAACCTTCCATATAAGCCACAGAAGTCCTCTACCTATCAATTCAAGGTGAGGGGAACAGGCGGAGTTGACTAGGAGACTTTATATGAAGGAGAGGGAAGTGTAAAGAGAGAGAATGGGTAAAGGAAGCGTAGGGCAAGGATAGAAATGCTTTGAGGTACCCGAGTGGGGGCTGTCCAAGATGGATCAAACGGTGTCTATTCCCCAAAGTGTCTAGCGTCTTGATTGGTACCACGAACATCTTAATGAGGTCCTCGGTGTCCGCTTACAATATTAGAACAAGGCCACTGAAAGTGGTCTGAAGCCTGTTCTCGCCGCTTTGCTTAAGGTGCCTTAATTTTTAGTAATAGATCTTGGGTTTCCCAACGTCTATCACGGCATTTCGGCACGCCTCCTCGTTCGCTTATTTATGAAAGGTTTATTTTCCGGCTTTGAGTCGGTTGAACAAGTCGGGTATCTGTGGAGAACTACCGAGTTGTTTAACTTGCCGAGTGGGGTCATGTTTGAGACGCCTTTACGATAAGGGGCCTCCTCCCCAAGCTTTGTGTTACACTCAGCTAAGTGATGGATGCAAAGGCGAAAAGTTCTTGAGTATTGTATTTCACGATGCTATTAATGTTATACCATAAGTTATAATATAATAAGTTACCCATTTTTTAATTATCTTATGTTAACCATAGGCTTCTTAATATATTAGCATTTTGGTGGAGAATGACCCGCGAGAAGTGGGTGCCGCGAAAGTAGGGTCTTTAACTTAGTCGCTCCGAATCCAAAGAACGTCAAGACAAGAGCAAGCTATTGGGGTTTTCAGATATGAATTTCAAGAGAGCAATGGAAAAGAACTAACGTTATGCCCTGGTGGCGGTCCACGAACATAGTTCAGAATGCCATGATCCACTTATCGCCAAAGTCTTGTTTCTGTTGTGGGAAGAGTATAAAGTAAAGCACGATCCTGATAACATCACTTCGTTATGACGGCTGAGAAATACTCTTAATCTCGATGGATGATAGTATGCTCCCATTTCTCAGACGAAATCTACATATTTTTGCCCCAAGGCTGGCCTCAGCGACCATGGCACAGCCATCATCTTTCCCCGTCCTTCCAGCAGACACGCAGAAGCACTATGTTCAGACAATAATGAACTATTTTAAGCGCCTTGGGGACGAAAAGGAACCACCCATCCTCTATCCCTTCAGACCAGAGACACATGGCCCAAGTCAATGGACGCAGTCAGTAGACGCAACGGTCTGTGACATCGCCGATGAAGAACTCGATTACAACCTCGATACGCATGGATTCAAGATCCACTACCATGGAACGAAGGTGGCGGATTTCTCGGACATGGACACAATCAAGCGAGAGTACTTCCCCGAGGTCCAACAGAGGTCCAACAGATGTTGAAGGACGCTTGAGTCATTAGTCCCATTTCCTTCCCCTGACGTGTGCAGATCTTTTGTCGCTGGTATCGTGCTTTATCAGTCTTTTGGGTTTCATCTTGTCTCTAACACTCGTTCCGTTCCCGGAAGGCGACCTCATTCGCACCAAGGTGGTCTTCCCCGAGCGCGAGGGCTCGACTTTCAATGTCACCCACAGCCCAAGCCACAGGTTCTACTACCGCTACGGTCAGAAACCTGACTTGGTCACCTTGTTTAAAAGCTATGACTCCAAGCCCGGTGTTGCGAGACGGAATCCTCACTCAGCATTTGTGAATCCTGAGACGGTGGATTATCCTGGTAGGGAGAGTGTCGAGGTCAGGACATATGTATTCTATGGGCCCGAGCAGAACTAGTGCCCTAGCCTCTAAGTGTATAGTATTATATTTGTATATGTTGAATGTGGCTCCCAGGCCGTTTAAGCTGTTTAGCAGAGAAGGTTTGGCTATGTACCTAGCTAGTAGCTGGGGATACCTTCCTCTGCGCAGGAGATGTAGGTTGCCCTTTTAGCAACCCGAAGGTGGTTAAGAGTCATTTTTTAGTCTGACGGAAGGAAGCAGGCACATTGTAAACCCTTCCGGCTGTAGCAACGCATTGGTATTCATCCTTTGTGGAGAGCATGGATAGTTACGAGGAACCTCCTTTCGGCAGAAGGGAATCCCACGTTGTGTCCAAAAGAACCATCGTATCAAAGATAGTGGAAGCGCATCAGATAGAAAATCCGCGGCTCGCTTCTCGACTTCGTTATCTGATGGATCAATCTTTATTGACCATTGTGAAGTACGTGAGGTGAAACACTGCGTCTGGAGAAAATCGAGCAGAGGCCAGTAGTTGTCTGGTCCAGGATACCCTACTCTGCGTAACGTAAAATATATTTTCTACCTAGATCTCAACTGCTGCACAAACAATGTTTAAGAAAGCTGGCAAACTATCAATGTAGAATAGATGTCCAGCATCTGGCACCATATGAAAATATACGAGAGCTCTATTGCCAGCTTTATCAAACCCTGTCTGAATTGCCTCATGAAGAGCCTTCATTGACCGAGGCAAGTCTCCATCTAGCTCGCCCACAAGTAAAGTGACGGACTCAACGCTGTCACCGAGTGTCGCAGCAAGATGCAGCAGATTAAAAGATGGCGCTGTGAGAGCATTGACACAAGCCCGAAAGCCAAGAGGGGTTGTTGTCATCATCGCTGCCCTTATTGCGTCAAACTCGCTAGGGTTGTTGTCCTTCCAGCCTGGGGAGAACCATTTGTTGGCCATTCCGTTTGTAATTTCTGAGAGCTTGCTTTCGTCGAGTCTGACGGCCTCCGCGCGTGGGGTCAGTGTATCCTGAACTCCAGCATTTCCTGGAGAGCAATTGAGGGTATCGCATATAACCAGTCTCTCTATCAGGCCAGGTTTCGCGGCAGCAACATAGGCTCCCGTGACTGCACCCATGGAAACACCAATCCATGCAGCGAGTCTAAAGATGCCAAGATGTTGAAGGAGTGAGACCGCGTCGTCGGCTAATGTCGAGAAGTTTGTTCTAGTCACATCTTCAAGATGAGCACTGCTCTCTCCGTGCCCGGGCTGGTCGTAGCGGAGAACATTGAAGCCTTTTGCAAGCAAAGCGGGCACAACACGATCCCAGGTTCGGTACGGTGCACAAATGGAGTTGGCCAACACGATTGTAGGTCCTGTCCTGCCATTGTTACTCGCAGTGGAAAGCTCGTATGCTATGGTTCGGGTATCTGAGAGACTGAATAAGTTGGGGCTGCTGTTTGAAGCCATGGTCCCTTAAAGAATCAGCATACGAAGAGATGAGGATGTAGGAAGTAGGAACCTTTCAATTGTCACAGCTTTGAAGTCAGCTATAGAGTAATTAAGGAAGATATCACTCGTCTCGAATAGTTCACGATTGATGTGATATCAACGGTAGGATGCTGATTCTGGAGGATGTGTGGAGCCGGAGTTGTGGGTGTACCACTCGTTCCGTGGTTCGGAAATGGTTTCCGCATTCCGAACCAAAAGCACACGAAGCTTATTTCATTCGAGGTGTCCACGATACTTGGTATGAAGCAAAGGTTTTGTTAGTGCCCCCATAGAGGCACTAGGGGGTCAAATTGGGTACTTTTCCTCCTGACGAGGTCACGTCTCCCTTCCCAACCCATGCTCGAGGTACATCTAGGGAGAAAAAGGTGACTGAGGCGACACCCTCTGACTTTGTGGGGCCGCTAACAGAACATTTGCCTCATCAAATATAAAAGCTGACAAATAGGACAAGCCATTGCATTTCTTTTTTTATTTTATCACACTGTGCACAGTCTGGAGTGGTGCCAATAAAGAACGGGTCTTGCGACTTTGTGAAGTTGAAGGAAGCCTAACCAGCAAATTAACTAAACCGAACAATGCTCAGACAAGACCGTGGCTAGTCCCCTACTCACCGCGCATAGCAGGCACGCTCTATACGATAATTGCACTTATGTGTAAGGAGTGAGTAACCTTATCTCTAATGTCTAGGTAAAGAAACCCTACGAGGATCAAGACCGAGGGCCACAGTGTGTGATATACCCGGTGGTCCCGGTGGGACAACAACCGATCAAGTGCGATCAATTCGTTTCCTTTCCGAGAGCAACTATTCCCAGGTTCATATATGTATTGTAGGCCCATCAATTCCTTATCTCTAGTCATCATTTGTCCATCTTTTGCCTCCCATCTTGACTGGTGCCCATTCGTGTCTGCTTCTGGCTCGCTAAGGAGAGTATACATCACCGACAACTTCCTTCAATACGCAATAAGAATAGCTACAATGGCTCAAGCTACCCTTGTCGGTGCTGGCGGCCGAGAGATCACCGGTATGTGCGAAACCTATGACTGTGATCGTGGATTTGTCTTGCAATTGAGGCCTAACCATTTTTTGTACAAAATAGTCCCAACTGACTTGTTTATCGACAACAGGTTCTCGCCTGCCACTGATGACAAGACGGTCACGGTTGAGAATCCAGCTACGGGAGATGTCTTGGCGACTGTCGCAGCCGCTCAAGCTGCCGATATCAACCGTGCAGTGGCTTCTTCAAAAGCGGCATTCAAGAACACCTGGAGGAATACATCTCCCGGCCAACGGAGGGCGTTGCTCAATAAACTAGCTGATCTCATAGAGAAGCATGGCCAAGAATTTGCATCGATTGAAGCCCTTGATGCGGGCATGCTATATAACTTGTCCATGGGCTTGAGCATTACACAGGCTACAGAGACTGCCCGCTATTACGCCGGTTGGGCCGATAAGCTCGACGGCCAGTCCATCGATATTGAGCAGGGACTGGCATACACGAGACGAGAGCCGATTGGAGTGTGTGCTGCAATTGTGCCTTGGAATTCGCCTCTGTGGGTCTACCAAACTGAATCCTTTCCGAAGTGCTGGAGTGGGAAAGCTGACTATATCCTGCTTTATGAAGCATGATCACGATGTGGAAGCTTGCTCCGGCCATTGCTGCTGGAAATACCCTGATCATCAAAACTCCGGAACTTGCTCCGCTATACGGACAGAAGCTGGCAGAGCTTATTGTCGAAGCAGGCTTTCCCCCCGGTGTCATCAACATCCTATGCGGTCTTGGGACTGTCGCTGGCCAAGCCTTGGCTGATCATGCCGAAGTAAGGAAGCTATCCTTTACAGGCAGCGTTGGCGTAGGACGGTCTATTCTCGCGAGTTCAGCCAGAACGAATCTCAAGAGAGTTACTCTAGAGCTTGGTGGCAAAGGGCCTACCATTATCTTTGCTGATGCTGACTGGGAGAACGCCCTACTATGGGCGAGCATGGGTATCACAGTCCACAACGGACAGATCTGTGCTGCTGGAAGTCGGATCTATGTCCAGGATGAGATATACGACCGCTTCATCGCCGAGTTCTCAGCACGAACCAAGGATGCAGTAACCGGAGATCCGCTGTTGGACACGACTGCCAAAGGGCCTGTCATTAGCTCGGTTCAGAAAAATCGGATTTTGCAGTACATTGCTAAGGCTAAACAGGAGGGCACACAGCTCCTCCACGGTGGCCAAGACGAGGTTACTTCATCAAAAGGACACTTTGTTCCCAACACAGCATTTACAGAAGTCTCTCCTGACGCCACTGTGATGCGAGAGGAGGTTTTCGGACCTGTGGCAAGTATCGCAAAGTTCAAGACAGAACAAGAAGTCGTTGATTTTGCCAACGATAGCAATTATGGATTAGCTGCAGCAGTTTTTACGACTGATGTTAACAGAGCTATCCGTGTCTCGGAACAGATCGAATGCGGCATGATCACTATCAACTCGTGGGGGACTTTGAATGCCAACACTCCTTTTGGAGGTTTCAAGCACAGCGGCTTCGGTAGAGAACTTGGACAAGATGCATTAAACGACTGGACCCAGGTCAAGTGTGTCAAGTTTAGTGTATTGAAACTCTAGATATAACATCAAAGCCTGTCGATTAAGTGTGTTGAGAAGCTGTATTATTTCGCAAATCACGCAGTCACAAGTGCTTGAGGGTCCAAGAGGTGAATACAGAGTTCGATCTGTATCCTTGCAACTTAAATTTGTGCCTGTACGCTTTGTTGTTGTTCTGGGTGTTTTCGTGAGTGTCACCATACGGAGCTCCTTGACGATAACATGTTTTATTCAATACGACTGCCGAAAACCCAATCCACTCGCTGTAACGCCCATCATATACCTTCAGGTTCGCTACGTCTTCATTCCGCAAACATCCCAGCCCTCAAAATCTTGCCGCAGCATTGTAGCTGCAATACCTAACCAGACTCATCTGTAGACCAGGCCTCTACAACGTCTGCAAGTGTCTGATCTCTGCCCACACTGCCTGGAAATACCATATACGGTACCACCCGGTGACGGCTTGTTTCCTCATCACATCGCCGAAGAGGAGTTCCTGGAGCAGCCTGTCCAAGAACCTTTGCTCTTCTCATCCTCAACCCTTTGGCGGCGGCGTCCAGGGACGCGATGCCACCCTTCGCGATGAAATATTGTGGTCTAGCGTCAATCAGCTCTACTAATTGGACCAGAGCTTTCGCAACTTGAGACCCAATGCTAAGCGAAGTTAGAGCATCTTGACTTTTGATCAGTAACCTCGAAGTCATGGCCAGAACATCACAGCTTTTAGTAATTTCGCTCGATGCTTGCTGTGCTGCCGCCTTGACCATGGCTTCGGCAGCCTCTGGGGATGAGATTAGCTGGGCAACATCTAGCTCAATCACTGTAAGTTTATCTCCTCGCCTTTCTCGTAGGACCTTCAATTAGGTAGTAGTCTTGGAAATATACGATCCTGCCATGATGAGGCTGCCTGGTAGTCGTCTTGTGATTATAATTTTGGTTGATACGCCGAGATCAGCGAGGGTCAGCTGCGGGATGCCTGTTATGCCTGGCCGAGGGGAGACAAAAGCCGCTCCTGTGCGATAAGGATCTTGTCTTCCGCTCTTTTCGGCCTCGAGGAGACCAGGAATGAAGATATGTATATGTGACTCGGCCGCGGCGCTGAGAATGAGGATAGAGTCGGAGCCTGGTTATACCGACAGAAGCTTCTCTGCTACACTGGCAGGGCCACCTACACGGATGTCCTGTAGGGTTACTGGGACGAAGCTAGACTCGTTTAACCGCTTTCCGCATTTCTCTATTGCGTATTAACGTAGGTTGGCGTTCTTATATGTAAATGTAGCATCTTGCGTAAACAAGGTGTGACGGTACAAGGGCACGAACGAGGTCGAGTGCGACTTGGGTAAAATGATTGTTTACGAGGAGAGAAAGAGATTCCTAAGGAAAACTCTGACTTAAGCTATTTACACAATAAGTTAAATGAGACTATTCATAAAGTATGAAAGTCACGTGATCGTTCCCTCACACAAGGATTAGTTCGAAGGAACCAACTCATCGTTCTCTTTAATATAGTGTAAATCGGCAACCGCATAACAGCCTCCTTGATATAAGACCAGTGCCATGATCAAGCCATTAAAGTGAATGAGTGCCTCTTCTGCTGCTTTCGGCTCCTCTGGTAAGTGTCCACGGAGTGTAGAATCACCACGTAGCACGATCTCAAACGTTTGACTCGCAGCTTCAGCGGCCATTTTGTTTGCCTCAACTGAGGGAAGAGTTCAAGACTTTGTCGCGATGAAGAAGCCGTTGGGGATTGAGAGCAAACTCTTGCTGAAGGGTCTCGATGTCACACATTGTAAGCACATCGATGTCGTGGTAGGTCTGTGTTCCGGTTGGGTCATCGTCCAAGACAAACAGGACTGGAACCCCGCCCTTGTTGACGATAGTTCTGATGGAACCAATAACATTGTGAGAATACTTTGGTGACAGCGCGTTGATTGTCTCTCTCACTGGTAGGCGGCCTGGAACCATGGATTTCTCTATCTCGCTGTGCGTTTTGCTGGCGCTTGATGTGACTATAAGGCAAGCCAGTTCCCACAAGTTAATCTCGGGTTCCCTCTCATACATCAATAGGGTCGCGTCTATCGAGGTCATCGTTAATCCCCTATTTAGCGCATTTCCGTTCCTCTAGGGTCCTTCTGATATCGGCAACTGGGCAGCTACTAGTATAATTGGCGTTATCATCGCTCTACGTATTGCTAAACCCGTTATCGACGTTGTGCTGGCTTATATCGGACGGCTTAAGGGGAAGTACATGTCTAAGTATAGTTAGTTTGTTCACCTTAATTATTCCCTTCCTCGTCAGCGCGATAGGCCTCGTTATCTTCGGGTATACTTATCCTAAGACTCTTATATTGGGCCGGCTGTAGGATACGCCATGGATATGACCAGCCTGAATCTCATTCCCCCTCCATTCTGTCCAATGTTATTGACAGCTATCCATACGACTTTCTCGAGGTTGTGACTTTGATGAATGCAGTTACTCATCTGATTCCCTTTGGGCTGGTAGAGACTGCGTTCGGTTGCTTGGTTGGAGAGGGTCGGCGAGGGTTAGCGTGAAGAAGATGTTCCTGCAGATGACAATCTTTCAGCGGGCCACGATCGCCGGCTTGGGCTTCAACTTTATTTTTGTGCCAGCGGTCCGGAAGAAGGATAGCTATATACACACTAGATATGGTGCTAAGAGGCTGCTTTGAGACGCGTTCAGACAGTCACCCGGTCTGTCATCACTAATACCAAGTTGCACTAAATGAGGCTACTTGACGACCGCCTGATGGCAACTTTGTCTCGTTTGGCAAGCACGTGGTAGTCCAGCTAAATGTGCCTAATTACAACTATTCTGCGTTGAAAACCCTTGATCGATTCGCAATTCATCAGTTGGATGGCACCCATTCAGGCGCGTTGCAACTAAGCAGGACAGACAGTTCAAGGCTTCGTAGGTGTATTTTTGCAAATAGTGGTACATCCTACCATGTCCAGCAATTTCTATTGAAGACTAATGGTCTACAGTTTAATCAGACATTTACGTGACTTGGGCACAATCAATGTGTAGTTTTCCAAAGTCATGTCGTCCTCCAAGAGAGATGGATGAACCGTGGCGCCATGGAATTTGGAGAAAAAGGCCGCTGATGTCAAGCGCAATTCCATGTACGCAAGGTGAATCCCAATGCATACTGCTATCTATTAGTTTTCTGGTCTTCTGAATCGTTCATGGAAGGCTCATACTTCGGGGTCCTCCGCCGAAGGGGATAAATGCTCCTTGCATCTCGGCAGTTGGGTTCAACCAGCGATCGGGATTAAATCTGGGAGTCGTGTTAGCCAAACACACTTAAAAAGAAAGTTCAAAAGATCAACGTACTTTTCTGGGTTGGGAAAGACCTCCCGTAGCCGGTGTAAAGAGTATGCTTGGGTGAGAACCGTAGCGGTATCGGGCACATAGTATCCTCCGACCTCCCAGCCGCCTTCAGGGACGTCTCTTGAATGTGAGCCTGAAGCCGCGCCGTACATTCTCAGCGCTTCTTGCACGACGCAGTTCAAGTATGGAAGCTTGGAGACATGCAAATCAGTGAAATCTGGAGGCAACGTTGCAACCTCGCCTTCTATCCTGTCCCTAATTGCAGCGTCCTTGAGTACGGACCAAACTAGATATGTCAGTGTATTTGAGGTTGTGTCTGTTCCAGTAACCATAAATTCTGCGGCTTCTTCTTGCATTTCGAGCTCAGTCAAGGCATGCTCCTTATCTTTAGGGTTCATGATCTTGTCAAAGAAGATCGGTGTGTTCAGAGATCCAGCTTGTTGGGCGAGTTGCAGACGACGGATTGATTCTTTTCCGTAGTTGGTAATACGGTCAAACCGTGCCATAAACTCTTTGATCTGGGGGATCGGAAGTAGAAACAGAAGGTCAAAGAAGGGCGAATACTCGATCCTTTTGTGAACTGTAGACATGGCGGATTGAAGATCCTCCACATACTGGCTTCTCTGTAAATGGTTGGTTAGTTAAACAATGTTCCCAAGGCCAGGCTTGCCACACTCACTTTTCCTTGCTCAAGCATCCTAAAGGAGCTTCCAAAGGTTAGGTCGCCAATAATATCAGTGGCCATGAAGCTGAACCATTTATGCACGTCGGCGTATCCTAGCTTCTGGCCCTCTTTTTGCATTTGGTCCATCGCCAAGTCTACCTTGGCTCGGATGAGCGGCTCAAAGCTCAGCAGGGATGAATTGCTCAGAGGATGAGCGAGAAGTCGGCGCCGTCGCGAGTGCCTCTCACGATCTCTCATCCCGAGCATTCCCGGACCAGTCATATCGTACCATGCTGATTTACTGAACCCACCAGACACCTTTTGAATCACTTTGACATCGTCGGGGTTGTTGATGCCAACTTCATTCGGACTCACACGGACAACGGGGCCTTAAAAATTCGCGTTAGCCCAAGGGAAAGGGGTACTTGACCGAGAACTAACTAACCATAATCAATGAATAAAGAATCCAGATATTGCATGCGGCGACCCGCCAGTGTGTAGTACTTGAGAATGAGATTTGTCCATCGAGCTGTAACAGGACCCGGAATATGGGACAACGGCCCAAACAGGGCGAGTTTCGCCTTCCTAAGGACCTACAATTATTAATTAAAACAGCAACTTATAGAGACGTCCCCAGAGCTTTTAATCTTCCTGAACCTGTGGTCGAGGCGAACTCACGTAGAAGACAGCCAAGGCTATGCCTATACCGAAACTGTACGTTGACAGAAATTGGAGGGCTGCCATTGCGCTTTATGCCTGCAGAGAGTCGACAAGTTCGGTATCTTCGCTGAAACTAGAAAGATTGAGTTGGAATGAAAGCGAGATATTCTCATACACTTGAACCTATTAAATCTCCTCCACAGAAGCAAATCATACCTCGTTCTTATATCACGAGATCACTCCACAACCACTCCGCATTTACCCCACACGGAAAGCCACTTCTCCACACGGAATGGGGCTCGACAGCGGCATGTCCACAAGATCCGATGAAGCCTACCCTAGATCGAAATCAGGGAAGAGGTTCAGTTCATGGATATTGAAAAAGATTTAGGACACAGTAAACATCAATGATAGTCAGAGATAGATATAATAATCGATAACTTATGTTAATGCAATCGGCTGTAAATAAGGCATTTCGCTCTCATCCTTGCTTGACTCCTGTTGTCAAGAAAAGTGCATGGTTGATTGCGGTGGAGTCCGCAAATCGTGGGAATGTCTAAACGGCACAAATGCTCATAGCATCTGCGATGCTCATTTCCTACGGGACGCTGACAACAAGCCATGCATAGGTTGTGATTGCGTTTGTTTCTTCGGCCACGGTTGTTTAACAACTGTTTCTAAGCAACATAATAAATTGTGCTTTTAACGCGATCAACTTTACACCGCGTCCAAAGCCAGGGTCGTTGGAGTAGCAGAATTCCTGATTCCTAAGTGAAGGCTGGGCTACAGACCAACACCTCTCCCCATGTGAAACAGAACTCAAAGTCCGACAAAACTGGCACTAAGTTCTCTGGTTGGGTTACAATGAGAGCCCTTTCTTCTAGTGAAACGACATGTATTCATATCAACTGATCCATGTTGGCCAACGTCTAATCTATGCCTCTACTTGGAGTTGATGACAGGAAGGGTAAGCCAGCTAGTCTCCCCCCCAACATGAAGAGTATTCTTGCCATCGAAAACTTTAGGATTGCGATCGTCATCTTGTTCATGAGAGAAATTGCCCACTCCTTGTGTGTCATGTCCCGCAACCTCTAGAACGAGAGTCTCTTGCGGCTCCAGAACAACGTTGGTCGGCCAAATCTCAACATCAACCTCATACTTCTGGTTCTCTTCGACAGGCTGCACCTCACTGCTGTAGTAGTTACGATAAGGTAAAAAATCTTTGTGAAACTCGTTGTCAGCGTCCACCTTTCGGAGAGACACTCGCAGCCAACCCTTGACGATGGGGACAGGATCTCCCATCGTGCCAGTGTAAAAGACCTCCTTGCCTTCGCTGTTCAGCTTACGAAGTGTAACAAAAAGGTCAATGTCTGATGGCGCAAGTGAATTAGAGGACTTGCGTGAAGCCGACACAGTCAGATGGGCGACAATGTGGCCTGTGATCTCTAAACTGGACGGAGTGGTGTATTTAAAGGTAAGGGGCTCGCTGTACCGAAGCATGTTAGTAACATGCGAATAAAAGCATTCAAGGCTGAGGAAACTGACCTCTTGAGTGCATCATAATCAATGCTTCCTAGCTTAGCGGATGGCTTTGTATCAAGCCTGCTGTCCGGCACGAGGAAGAACTTGGTGTATTCAGTTCCAGGTAGCGGCCAGTCTAGCTCGTCTCGTTGCGGGAAACCTCGCTCACGCTCCGGATCGTCGACGCCTGCTTCACCTTTACGTAGGCAAAGACGGACCCTAGGCTGTTTTCCTATTTTCCAACCGTCCTCGTCATTATCCTTCAGGAAGGCATTAAAGAACGAGAGCTGCAACTCGGCCGACTCGGGATAGTAGAATGGGAGGTCGTGTCTCCCCACGATGAAGTGGAGAAACTTGTACTTAGAGCTGGCACGCATCCAACCAAGCACATTACCACGGAGGTGAAGGAGAATTCCGCCCTGAGATTCATAGTCAGACAAGAAGTATAGTGACCAAGACAGCAGGTCGTATGCTTACCCAGTTAGCAACGCTAAGTAGGGGCGTCTCAATAGCTCCAACGTCAAAGTCCCGCGTCTTGTAGTAATCCTCGTCGCGGAACTTGTGCACCGCCGTGTCCAGTGTCTGGTCTCGTCGATTCTTGAACAGGACCTTTTCATCTAGATCTCCCTCGAGGGTATCTTCGCCCCATTTTCGAGCAGCCCGACCTGGCTTGCCGTACTGATTAGGGCCAACACCGTTAGTCCACCAGAATTCTGATTGAGGTGTTAGCAAAAGCGGGCATACTTGGTATTGTAGCAGACTTACTGATGAACCGATCTGACAGAATGCCTCCATGACGCACTCTATCGCGATAATAGTCACTCATTCCCTCCCAGGGAATAATAGCGGCTAATCCCTTAGGCTTACGAGCCGCGACCCGCCACTGAGTGCCAGCGTAGTAGCTGATGCCAAGGAGGCCAACCTTGCCTGAAGACCACTCCTGCTCGGCAGCCCACTCAATCACATCAAAGAATGCCTCGCTAGTACCACGGGACATGGTATCAAGTAGACCGGGACTTTGGCCAGCGCCTCTCTCGTCGGTCCTCACAACAATGTAGCCCTTACTAGTCCAGAAGGCCGGGTCAGGTGTCTCCCAAGCTGAATGCGCAGACTTCATCTCTGGGTTCACCTGCTCCCAACTTTTCTTGTAGAAGACCCCATATGGGACATCCTTGCCATCTGTTCAAGGAGAGTCAGTGAATCAGAATAACGCTTCAATGCGTGCCCTTTCTTCCACTTACATGGCCCATACGTGGCGACAACCGGATACTTCTTGCTTCCATACGGGACAGCGTCCTTTGGTAGGAAGACATTGCATCGGAGCGTCCCCTTTTCGTGTGTCTTGAGTGGGATATCGACATTTTTTAGAAAAATGTAGGGAAAGCTATCCCTGTCAACCTCAAGAAATTTATTTTCCGCCATTGTTATCTTTAAAACAAATGATATCACTGACGTCAGAGTAAGGCCAGATGAAATGAGCTTCAATGTCACTTTTAACTGCTTAATGAGATACTCTTATGTCTCAACTTCCATGTTTACTTTGGCATGGCATGGCCCGCTCCGGCGTATCCCCACAGCAGTGAGGGCTTACATCGGCTCGGGACCACACCCACCCGAGCCATCCGAAACACTTCGCAGACCCCCATACCTCAAGCTCACCATATTTTTGCAGACGGTGAATCTTCTAGACGGTGAAGGTGAAATGACTAGCTAGAACCTCAATTTCACCTTCAAGTCTTTGTGGCATTACCAACATCCACTTAACTTTCACATCTCACTTCAGTCGAACCAACATGTCAACTAAAACTACGACGACGGCGAGCCCTCGCCAGGCTAGCCAACTCCGACTAGAAGCATCTACATCAGAGATGTTGGCGGAATACGATATCCATCACTCGTCGTCGCCCTCAACCCGTCAACGAAATGGAGAGCCTGGCATCGTCATCGTCGCTGGTAACATTCCACGCGAGGCCCAGCCAGCTGATTTCGATGCCACCTTGGCTCCTCATCCTCCAGTTCCATATCCCGTTTCCAATCCTCAGTGGTGGCCCGGCTATCATAGAAACGTACCAGATTATCGACCAGTGAATCGGGACCTTGACTGGGAGGAAAGGCGCCAATCGCCCCTGTTCACTTATGTTGGTGCGATTATGGTTTCGGGATGCTGTATCATGGCGGTAGGTCATATTCACCGACGTCACCCTGAAGTCACTCAATGAAACCGGCTACTAACTTTGCCCAGAATTGGGCGCAATTATGGAGAGCCACTGCGGGTAAAGTCACGGATGTTGGCCTTTCGAAAGTCGGTGGCGAGTGGTAGAGATGGCTCAGGCATGGGGGCCGTGAGCCGACTCGGCATGCCTGTTCTTCTTTGTGTAGAGTAATTATCGTTAGTATCAGATCCAAAGTGCTTGAAATCAACCAATCTTTCCACTTCTGTGACATGAATGTTGAGCAACGTAAGTGTGTTGGTCCACATGAAGAACTTTTAGGTCGAGTCTCAACGGATCATCTGTTGCAGGTAGTTAAATGCACATTGTTCCTGAAGATCTGCCTAAGCGCTGGGTGATGTCGACTGTGATGTTTGGTCGATGTAGAACTGTTCATAGTAAACGTGTAGCACTTAAGGAGCCATGCCTGGTAGCCTATAACGTCAATATGGTATTAAAGGAAGTGATTCTTGTTTGGACATTAAGCAAGAAGTGATTATTTCTGTACATACTAAGCTAATGTTCTACTCAAATACAACATGTGCTTTCAGTTCTATCGCTATGACAGGCGGACATCTAGTGCGAGACACCAATCTTCAACGCAAACGTGCTGGCCCTAGTGAAATCTAACTCCAAGAACCCAGCTGGTACTGACTGTTACACATATTCACCAACTCCCAGCACTCTCCTAGAAAGGTATTAGGGCCAACATCATCTTCATCTCCAGCAGCACCGGCGGCAAACATGGTAGCCATGAAGTGATCATCAGTTCCATGAGCCTCCTTGTATCGAGGGTGCTTCATGAGTTTGGTAACTGCTCGCCGCAGAGCAGGACCAGTGTTATTCGTGACAGTGTCCTCGACGGCTTGTCGAAACTCCAAGGCAAAGTCACCTGGAGGAACAGGTTGGGCGAAGTTATCCTTGAAGCGAATCATCCACTGCCAATGATTGCGATAGAGGTTATGGACTGAGCCTCCGCTTCCGATAATGAGTGTGTCTTCGTATCGTAGGGGACGTAATGCCGCTCCAATTTTGAGATGCATGTGCGGATCGTATCGGGCATTCATGGAGACAATAGTCGTAGGCAGAGGAGCACAGTTTGGAAACATGCGAATGATGATGAGAAAGGTGTCGTGGATCCAGTCAAACTTGCGGTTAGCCCGCGCATTGATGCCGGCTGCTTGAAGCATGTTGATGACACGCTGGCCCCCTTCGATATCTGGCACCATCTTGTATGGCATATAGCGGGCCTCAGTCACACTGCCGACGGGGTCTTTCTGTGCGTTGGGGTTCATGCTGACTTCAACTGTGTCGTTTGGGGCATCCCAGTGAGCTCCCTGTGTGAAAATACAACATGGTTAGTCAAATCTACACCTGAAGACGTAGACAGAGAAGAGGATTCAAACAAACCATCATGACAATTCTCTTGACGCCTCGGCGCAAGGCTTCATTGCCAATGCCTTCCCATATCTTTGCCGGTTCCGACTCTTCACCCAGCATCATAGTCGAGCCATGAGCTAAGAGAAACACCGGTGTTGGTGCTAAAAGAACATAATTAGCACCCGAAGTTCGACAAACTGTCCTGTCCAGCTTGAGGGATCCCGGATTCGCTCACCCTTCTGTGTTGGTATACTTCCCATGTTGGCCGATGAATTACTAATTTGCACCTCAATGAGACGACACCGCGCACCCCGAGTACCCAGCCCAGGAAGATGCTGTTTTATTCTAGCAAAACCCCGATGCATCCGCAAAGTCCGACGACGCAAATACCCATGCGGATCCAAACGCTTTATCTGTCGGCCCACCACTGTGGAGCCGAGCCGAAGATTGTTCCTCGCGGAAGCTCGGGCGCTCGTAGAATGCGAATGCACCAAACAAAATGCATATCAAAAACCTACCGAGAGCTGTCCTGAAGTATGAAGCGTCACACAATTGTCTTCAGAGATGATCACTGAGCTTGACCTATCATGAGTTCTGCATCCAACGTATATCGCACCGTCAGCGCGGCATGGACCGAAGGTCGGCTGGAGAACGTGTTGCAACGGCAAAAGGAACTGGCTGCCCTCCATGGCAGTGTCAAGAAATCCTCGAGTAACTTAATCAGAGCTCTCAATCAAGGCAAGATTGACTCAATTGGGTGTTGATTAACCAGATGGAAACATAACTGACACGATGGCAGACCTACAAACTACCGACGAGAGCGCGGCCGAAGAACTCCAATTGACACTTGACACGATCAAACACCTTTACGATGGCCTCAACTTCCCAGCCAGCCTAGCCAACGAGCGATCGATCAAACAAGGAGCCAGTTCAGTGGACAACCTGGTGCCTCTGGGACCAACACTCATTGATCCGGCCCCCCATGCACCGGTTGCCAGTACACTCATCCCGTTGGCAGCGGCTGTGGCTGCTGGAAGCGCTGTTGTTGCGTTGGTGCATTCATCTGTTCCAGCCGTCAATGACTTGTTACGAAAGATCCTTAGGGAGAGCGTGGACGTTGAAGCCGTCGACCTCACCGACAACGACTCTGCCGACACCCGTCAGCAACTTGGTCTGAAGTTGTTCGGTGTCGCAGTGCTCCAGAACTTGCACGAGCGCGCCAGCACAACCAAGCTTCTCTCTCAGACGAACCCACTGGTGCGCATCCTCTCGCCGCCATCTGGGGTTTGCGCCGTCTTTGTCGACCGTAGCGTCCGGGACCTCGAGACTGCAGCAAGCCATCTCCACAACTCTATCCTCGCTAGTCCGCGACATCATCCCTTGAGGCTCCCCAGGCTATGCTTTGTCGATGAAACAATCATCAACGACCTAGAGGGGCTTTTACTTAGCGCTGGGTCAAGCTCCATTGAGCCCCTACAGTATGATGACGACAACAAAAAGACCCAGGCCTTGTATAAGCAGCTCAAGTCCACGTTTCCCTCTCTGTCCAAGAAGACTGCGAATGGCACGTCCAATTATCATTCCTCAGTGGTGGGACTGAAAAGCTCCGAGTATGTGGATCGTCAAACGTCACAAGATTCTGATATTAACCTACTGCTCTGTCATGCTAGTCCCATCACCGCCGAAAGTATCCGCGCAGTTGCTCGATCCATCGCCGATTGCCACAGCGGTATCTTGCTGATCCCTACTCGAAGCCTCGATCACGGCATAGACATACTAAGCAAGGTGTAAGAGTGCCACGGCGAAGTGCATCCCAGATAACAGAGCTGTCAACTAATCCCTACGTCACAGAAATGACAATATGCCCTCCCAGGCAACCTACGTCTTTGGAGAATCCAAGCCATCTTTCTACGTCGCAGCATTCAGCAAGACTGTCCAAGTCTTTATTAATGCCATTCCCCCATGGTCGCTCGGTATGCATCAACACCTGAGTGATCTCAAGAACCATCACTAACTACGTCTCGGAAAAACAGTTGCTGTTGCACCTAACTCGGTTTCTGTCTCCAACCGCATTCTGTACTCGAGGGAAGACTTTTCAGTCAATAAGCCCGTTATTCAGGACTCCCTCAAGCCTGCTAGGGCGGTCAAGATCGACCCAAAGTCGTTCTGGCCTTTGATGTCGCATACGCTGCGTCTGGGGAAAATCAAGCAGCCCAAGGGAGGAAGTCTCAGTTATTTTGAACGCGGCTTGATTCTTGGCTTGGCATTGAGCCTGGTCGCCATCTCAGGAGTTTCTGTGGGTGTTTACCGTGCAAGTCATGTTTTCTTCAAGCGCACATGACGAACTGCCATAGCTTGAAGATGAGACGGCATCGTATTGTATTGGCCAAGATCGAGCGCAGTTGTTGCAATATTGAAAGCATAATGGTAGAAGTCAAAGATGTATGTAGTACTTTCGCGAGATACATTAGAAAAATGCGTATTTCTCCGGGTATTTGGCAAGTAGGAATACGATAGTTGCAAGCGACGAAAGTTGTTATTCCCTAGGTCCAAATGGGATCATCACCAGCTACAACGTAATCTATCAAACTCATCCCGGTAGAAGTCGCAGTAACGGCCGTCTCAATACAAGAGTGAAATCCTTTGATGGTCTCAGCATCACCGTGCAATCCAACATAAGGTTGCTTGGCAGATCAGGATTTGCGCTTCTGATGTTACAAGGTAGGCGAACAGGCTTGTCGCGTGTTTGGCCCATAATTAATGAGTACTTGAACAGTAGAATGAAGTGCCCAGATTAAACACGGCCCAGGGAAGAACAATTGCCTAGGCTGGTTGATAGATTCTTGATGTTAGCTGGCGTCTAGCCGGAGGTCTCGGAGAGGGAACGAACTAAGCGAACTCCATGTACGGGACTCCGCATTGTGTTACCAATCCCGCCGATTGTACGGTCTAGAAGTTTCTTGACATGCTTTTACACGAGTAAAGGCTCCAGGTAGCTACCGTCAGTGACACATTGCGTTCATGTCTGTGGAGCCGTGTGGACAAGCGGAACAGCCAAGGAGCTAGTCTTAGTTTGTCTCCCACTCATCACAGCTCACCGTCATCGTGGTCTCTCGGATCGACGCCTCTAATCAGGATCAATACTTAAGTAAAGGCCCTTATTGACTCATAGACAAGCAAGTGAATACCTAAATGCCAAGATAAATCGACAGTAATGGGTCTCACTTCTCAATCTCCTCTGCGCCGGGTGGTTACTCACCACAAAGGCACCAACTCCGCGGTCCTCATCGATGATGAGCTCCAGCCCTTTCCTGCCTTCGCTAGCGATGCCGTTACCGTCTGGCAGAATAACCAACATCCGGCCGAGCTCGTCAACCAAGATCCGACGGGATCTGACACCGTCATTTACACCCGTGGCTCGCTGATTCGGGCTGTGGATTTCCCTCCAAACTCGCAGGGGCACAACCACGGAACTGCATCACTCGACTACGGCATCATGTTTGATGGCGAGCTGGAGTTGGTTCTTCAGGACGGCTCACGAACAATTGTTCGTGCAGGCGACGTCGTCGTTCAACAAGGTGTAAGCGCTACATAGAGAAGCGACCTTCTCCAATGCCGATATGCTGACGAAACCAACCGTATTAGACTATCCATCAGTGGAATAATCTGACCGATAAACACGTACGTGTGCTTTTCGTCCTTTTGCCGTCTCAGAAAAAGACTGTGGACGGCGTCGATGTGAGCGAAGAGGGTGTGCCAGAGAAATATCTTCCTCGTGATTGATGAAGAGGTTTGATAGTATTGATTGAGTTGTACAGACCTTTGAAGCAATTATGAGTGTTTACCGAGTTTTAAACGATTGCATTGTGTGAAGTATGCCCTAGGTTAGACATCTTGGCTCACAGGATGCTGGGGAAAAGACATGGAGCATATTGATCCGCTATACACATTTGAGGCATGCAGTTCAAAGGTCATTCTGACGAAGAAGGCAAAAGATTACTTGAACCCTGGAACTAGCCTCACTAAGCCATATGTGCCATACACGGACAAAAGTGAACGGAAGCTTTCAACAGCTAGCCCGTATGTGCGGTTCATGATCTTGTTCTGCTTCGAACACACACTATCTGGCTTTGAAGCCGCCATGTGAGGCAGATTCTCTTGATCAGGACTTGTAGTTCGTGCTTTTAATCACTAGTGTGGCGGCAGCTCAAAGTGCGACGTGTAGATAGGATGTATATTGGCACCCACGCCTTCATTCACTGTCTATAGTTTTGTATGCTAACCACTGTGAGACGGGAACTTTATGTGTGACCTAACCCATCATTCTAACCCATTAGGCGTTCTCTACTACGAGTTTCTCTCAATGACGCGGGTAACAAGGTCCCTGTAGAATTTGGTCAGTAAAACATAGTATAGCTTACAGACACATTGATGCCTTACGTGTCCATGTACGCTCGGACTGTAATAATCTTTCCCTCATCGTTGAAGCCGAGAATCCAAGAGTATTCGTTGGGGAATGGCTCTCCGTCCTTCGTCTTGGTGTTGACCGCCTTCAGCTCTACGGCGGCTTGGTTGCCATCGACAATGATGTTTTGCACAACCAGATGCAAAGGCCCAGCCCAAGTTGAAGACAGCGGTTTTGTCCCCTCCTGAAACGCAGCGGCAGACTTGTAACGACCGGAGATCTTGCAGAACGTGCCTGTGAGCGCTCATGTCAGCTGATTGGTCTTGATGCCATGTCCCTCGCCTCTCGATATCCGCCCTTACCCTTCACCGTCCAGTCCACGTTGGGATCCACGTGGGGCCAGAAGGATGCCATGTCGCCTCGGGCGACAGAGTCAAAGATAGTGCGAACATGTTCATGGGTAACCATTTTGAGTTATTGGGGCGAAGGTGTGAGCTAGGTAGTCAACAAGAGTAGATGAGAAGTAATATGCTCTGGAACATTGCCAGAAGGCACGGATGATGGCGTCAAATAACCAAGGAAATACACGCAATAGAGACGGCCCCGGAAAGCCCCATATTACTGTGATCCACTGTTGTAGTGGTCAAGCGGCACGAGGCCGGCTCGGGGGGGCGGAGAGATCTTGACTGTGTGGAGAAGCCCGAGATGGATTGGCGTGGATAGTTAGCCGGTGGGGCCGAACCAATATTTGCTCTTTGTCGGTCGGTTTTGAGGTTAGGGTCATGTGGCTGAATGCTAGTGACGCCAAGTGGCCGAGACACTAAGGTGCTACGCTTGGGTTTCTTGCGGGAATGGCTCACAATGACGTGCACGGTATATGGTTGTATCGTACACATTCGACGTCTGATACCAACTTATATCGTGTGCCTCTTCCCTGTTTGTTCGACGCTCCTCAAAACTGAAGTCATTCTCACTTTCGCCACGGATCCTACAGAGGTGCCAAGGATATCTATTCCGCCCAACACCCACCAAGCTAGTGCTCAAGATGCCTCTGAAAATCATTATCGTTGGTGCTGGTCTCGGGGGTCTTGGCTGTGCCATTGCTTTGACTCGTGCTGGTCACAAGGTTGAGGTATGTAGACCATTATTTCTTGATGGAGAGGGTGACAAAGCCAACGCATCAAGATATTCGAACAATCCTCGTTCCTCAACGAGGTTGGCGCTGCAATCCATATTCCTCCCAATGCCACCAGAGTCCTCAAGCACTGGGATTGCGAATTTGAGGATCTACAAGCTACCCTTTGCAATGCAATCAAGGTCTACGACAAGACAGGGAAGCTCATGTTTATCCCAGCGGTAAGCACCCATCAAGTCTGAAGCTGCATGGATCATCTACTGAATTTGTTGTTCTCCTCAGAGCACTAAAGAACTCCATGAGAAGCTCAATACTCGAGATGAATGGCTTCTCTCGCATCGCGTCGACTTACACAACACTCTGAGGAAGCTAGCCACTGACGAGACGTATGGAGACAATCTGAAGATCCATCTTTCCAGCCGTGTCATGTCCGCGGTGAGTCACTGTTTGCACCCCTCTATTCTCCTTTCCAGTCTTGTTCTCGTCGTCATCGCCACTTTGTGCGTATCATGTGGCTAACGGTCCGACTTTGTTGAAGGATGCGGAAGCCGCAGAGATTGTTCTTGAGGACGGGACCAAACACCGAGCTGATCTACTCGTCGGAGCAGACGGTGTGCATGTAAGTAGTAAGACTGTTACAGCTACGTAACATGCATGCTAAACCAGGTTGCAGTCAAAAGTCGTCGCCGCGGTGACCCAAAAGACGCCTGAACGCAAGAGCACAGGGCAAAACACATTCCGATTCTTGGTCCCTATGGACAAGATTCAGGCCAATCCGATCACGAGACGCTTATTTGCGAACCTTGGTATCGACTGCCAGCACGTTTTTGTTACATATGACCGTCGTCTCGTTATTTATCCTTGTCGGCGCGGCAAACTGCTCAACATCGTCGCCATGCATCCAGCTGAGGATTCCAGCCTTGAATCCGAATCCTCATGGCTTGCTGGAGGCAAGATAGAAGACCTGCTCAACATTTACAGCGAGTTTTCCCCCGACATCATCGAAATGTGCAGTCTTGCCGAAGACTTGAAGCTCTGGAGCTTAGCCACAAGAGATCCTCCCGAGAAGTTCTATAGGGGCAGGACTGTCTTAGTAGGTGATGCAGCTCATCCCATGCTTCCTCGTAAGTCCTCGTTTACCAAGAGTGTAATGTGCTCTAATAGCAATAGACCAAGGTCAAGGTGGTGCACAGTCTCTGGAGGACGGCGCAGCTCTTGGAGCTCTGTTCCCTGCCGATACAACTGTAGATCAAATACCGAGGAGACTCGCGCTCTTTAACAAGCTCCGTTATGGCCGAGCAGTAACCGTTATGTTCATGTCAAAGATCAATGATGAGAGGCGAGGAGAGATGATGGATGACCTCCGCAAGTTTGTTCCTGACGCGCAGCTTCCGAAGAGCATGTTTGAATACGCTTGGGACTCATACGTTGTTCGTGATGCGCAGCAGCTCCTGGCCAATGAGACCAAAGCTTGAAGCAGAGCAGCATACAGGGAAACGGGGGCAATGGCAGATTTTATGTTGCATGATCGGATTCAAACAAGTTTTTTGTGAAGCTAGCATAGGCGCTTTCACTGCCGTTCTCGATATCCAAATGTCCAGGCTCTATTTCCTGAAGCAACATCCCAACACTTGGTAGTCGATGTATGGAAGACCGTGAAAGGCAGCAATTCAGAAGCAGTAGGACTTCGTATGACCTTTCCGTTGAGAAGTTCAGTACCAACGGCGTAGCTGAGAAAGCAAGCGCCTCGAGGTCGTCTCTGTGACTTATCGATGTATTAAAGTAATGATAGAAGGATAAGCTTGATCGTCATACGGAGACAGCTTGAAGCAAAGTGAACCCCCAATGTCAACAATGCTAAAGCGCACAGAGAGATTCTAAAACAAACAAGAAAGCGCTACTTGATTATTCTGGTAATAACCATAGAATTACTTATTGAAAACTGTTGTGAGGTCAAAGATGTGTATTGGGTTAGGTTGACTAGGCTAGCTAGGCGAGGCTACTCCGGGCCGTAAGGGCCCCGGCTGCCTGAGGCCACAACCGCGGAGACAGCGGCTGTGGGCTCCGTTCAACAAAAACCTTGTCTGCAAACCTTGAGTGAACACTTGGCTGAGTTGCGACTCAAGGGAATGGCCCATCGACCCCATTGAGAATGCCATAGCAAACACATTCTGAGAGGCTTCCCTCTGGCAGACTGCTCTGACACGTGCAAAGCCCACACCACTCCACTAGTACCCATTAAGCTAGCTGCTTCGGAATGCGCCGCCAGCAAAGCCGAAGTCATCGAGTCATCACATCGGAGTGTCGGTAATTACCCCACCGGATCTCTCCCATGGTCAGGCGATCCTGTGGAGATGGCGCTGGTGCTGACATGTGGAGATGTCGTTCCAGATCTTGACCACCGGCTTGCTTAGCTGAGCGCCTGAACCGAGCTACGAACATGGCTATAGTGAGCCGGTCAGTGACATCCCCAATGTCCGAATTATTTATCGTTCAGTTTCTATAACAGATTTCTTGCGACTACCACTATCGTGCACTACTTCAAAAGTCAAGACTCCAATCAAGACACCAACTGTCACGATGACGGACACGACACGTCAAGTAGATGAAACTTTTTCATCCTCCAACTTGAAGAGGGACAAGTTCACTGAGATAGATCATTCCAACATTCCGCTCGAAAAGAAAGAATGGCCCGTCATCATCATCGGTTCGAGCATGGTTGGTAAAACCCTGGGCCTGCTACTTGGTTATCATGGGTATGAAAATCCTAAGCCACTCAACAATGTGACAACACCATTAACCATTTGCTAGTGTTAAGTCAATGTCATTTGACCGCCATGCCGCTGCAGGTACCCATCCTCGAGCGGCTGGCTTGAACTTCAGGACGAGCGAAATCCTCCGTCAACTGGGACTCGAGGAGTTTACTTTGGAGCAGAGTGCGAGTGAGTTCGATCTCAACGCTGGCATGCTCCTGGTCGAGAAACTCGTCGGCGGCAAAGTCTTGAAGCATCTCCAAGAGCATGACCCCGAGAAAATCAAGGATATCACCCCTTCTAGCTGGGTATGGATCTCGCAACGCATGTTTGAACCCATCCTGGGCGCCCACTCGGACCAGTACGACAGCGTACAGCTCCACGGACACGAAGTGCTCCTTTACGAAGAAGTGGAGGACGGAGTCATTGTTGTGGTCAAGACTCTCGATTCAGGAGAGATCAAAAAGCACAAAGCGCGCTATGTGGTCGCCTGCGATGGAAACCGGAGCCCAACCCGCCAGAAAGAGGGTATCTCTTGGGATGGACCAGGTATTCTCAGGAACAGCGTTAGCGTCAGCTTCAAGTCTGACCTGAGCCCTTTCATTGGCAAGAGAATGGTTCATGGCGTTATCTATGTTGCAAACGAAAATATTGGTGGCGGCTTTCGCCTCGAAAACGAAGGAAAGGAGGGACTCCTCATGGTCAATAACGTAGGATCCAAGGCCGATTTTGCACCTGGTTCCGTCACATCGGAAGAGGCCAGGGAATACTTCTATGCGTGTTCTGGCCTCACCCCAGACCAGTTGTCTCTTGACATCCAGACCATGAACTACTGGACAATGGCGGCATATACGGCTGGCAAGTTTGCCAGTAAAGGCGGCCGTGTCTTCCTGGCTGGAGATGCTGCTCATATCATGCCACCAACTGGAGGCTTGGGAGGAAACACTGGAATTGCGGTATGCCGCCTGCTTCATATCCAAACGCCTCTGGACTAAGACTGACATAATTGTGTATAGGACGCTCACAATATCGCATGGAAGCTAGCGTACGTCTTGTCCGGCAAGGCGTCGCATTCCCTGCTGGAGACTTACAACAGCGAGAGGAAGCCGATAGACGAGTTTACGGTCTTGCAAGCCCACAGTCGGTTCCAAAACCGTGTTGTGGTCCAGCAACCACCCGCCCCGGAAGCTCCTGATGTCGCCATAGAACTAGGATACAGATACCCTCAGGGCGCCTTTCTCCCAGAAGAACATTACAAGGTTCCGAAGCAGCTTTACGACGATCCGGCTCAGCCCACAGCAGTTCCAGGGTCCAGGTTTCCGCATGTCTTTCTTGAAGAGACTGCGAGTCCCCATAAACGCATCTCGACGATTGATCTCGTGAAGAAGAATTTCGTGTTCATCACTATCGAGCCGGAATCACCCTGGATCCGAGCCGCTAGTCAAAGTCCTATCGAGCTGGATATACATGCTCTGAACGCGATGTCTAGTCCATACAGAGATTCAGAGGGGGCTGTTGAAAGGAAGTGTCGTCTCAAAGTCGGTGAAGCAATGCTTGTACGGCCTGATGGTTTCATTGCTTGGAGAGGCGGGAGGTCCGATAATGGTCATGCCGAACAGTTAAAGATTGCGCTAGAGGGTATCTTGGGAAAGAGTTTATAGAATTTCGGGTTTCAGTCAAGTAGTTGCTTTAATCTAAGATTTAAGTTTAAAGACTTTATGACCAGACACAGAATGAGATAACCTCGTACCAAACTCACACAGAATGGTCCTATTTGAGTAATGTTGATCAAGCTGATGTAGCCATTTGACTCGGTCTTGGGTCTCATTGCTAGAGTTCTGGTAGATAGATACATCGTTCCGGTCAGGTTGCTCACATCATCAGGGTAGTGTAGAGAATAGAGCGGCGACGGTAGGACCTGACGGTAAAAGCTTCCTTGGCAAGCGTGAGTCCAGAGTTGTTTGCGGCAAGCGCTTTCTCTTCCTCAAGTTGCATGTTGATGCCGTCCATCTCGTTGCGAATGTAGGGGTGGTCTGCGGGAAGGCCTCGCAACCTGGACAGAACAGCTGTCAGGACAACGGAACAAGACAAGAGAACACACCCTCCGCTGCCCATGAGTTATGTGTAAGCATAGGACAGTCGTCCAGGGAAATTCCTAGAGCAATTCTGCGTGGTGCCCACAGCCTAGTAGTGGAACGTGAAATGGTACTTGTGGGATCCAACTCGCAGCAAAGAGTTTCATGTTATCTATCTCGTAATGATATATCTCTTAGATACTTATCAGTTGGTCACAGGATCCAACAACGGAACCACCAGATGGCTATCAAACTTGGCCCCAAAGTTAACGGTATGGCGACCCTTGTTCTTGTGCGTGGCGCCAAACATAGAAGGAAACTCCATGTAGCTCATGTAATGACCAGATACCTTGAGAGTCAGGTATTCACCCTCATCAAAGATAATTCCGGTAGGCCAAATAGGAACTTCAAGCTTGGTGACAATGCCAGCAGGAATCGCCTTTCTGGTAGTGTTGGTATACTCAGGCCAGTCGCCAGTGAACTTGCCAGGCTCGGGAGCCACCTTGCTCACGGCATGGCTACCTCTCAGAGTTCCAGTAGGCCCTAGATACTTGAGAAAGCACGAGTCGGCAGCCTCGGAATGATCCTTCAGCGGGGGTATCTGCTCGTCTAGCGGGACGTTCATGTTCACCAGTGACTTTCCAGAAGCGTCAGCCTTTCCAAGCTGTACAAAGACATCAATCTCGTCTTCACTTTCGTTTGCAATGTTTAGGACAAGCCAGGAATATCCGAGTAGCCACGTCTTCTTGGTCAACCTGTGTCTGAAGATGAGTTCTTCGCCGCCGGCAAGTGGCCCCTTGGGCACAAACTCGGCATCGTACGAAGCAGACCCAACCTGGCTCACTGGGTTTAGCTCGAGCTTCTCGCCGGCAGCGAGGTAGAGCTTGGTGTGTTTCGTTTGCGGAAGAGGGAAAGACTCGAGAGGAAGATGGACAACGGGAGGCTGTGGCATGTAGGGTCAGCTTCATTGGGACTTTGAGATAGAAGGCTAATTCGACGAGACTTACCTTGTTGAATCCGAGAAGCGAAACCCGAACTCTGGGAGTGCTTTGCCAGTCATTCTTCTTTCCCCTCAGATAGTAGTCAAAGAATTTGGTCAAATCGTCCATGTTTGCCGGGTCATACAAGTCTGACCACTCTTGCTTGGGGTGGATTCGCAGCCTATCAATGTTAGGCAGCTGATCATCGAAGCGGGACGGGATATAGCTGCTATAGCAATACGCAACATATCACGTGAGACTCACCACTTATCCTTGGAAGCCAAGGTGTGGTAGGCACGGATGGAGCCGGTTGTGTGGAGAGCGCTGGAGTAGCTGGCGAGCAAATAGGCCGGGACATTGATGTCCTCAAGCTTGGATCGCTTGTCCTCCCAGTAATCGTCAAACAGCGGGTATTTCTCCAACATATTAACAGCGGCCTCAGTACCGTTCCGGCCAACCATGCCGTTTTGGAGGAACCCCCACATGCTGTCGTATGGGTATGGGACACCGCCACGGCAGAGTGTATCCCGGTAGAAGTCAGCAGCGCCCTCCCAGGGAGCAATGGCGGCGAGCGATGGAGGCTGCTGAGCGGCAATGTACCATTGGACCATGGCAAGCCAACTGTTACCGGCGAGGGCAACCTTGCCAGAGCACCAGTCGAGCTTGGCGATATGCTCGATCGCATCGTAGCCATCTTTGCCATCTTGGACCCCAAGCCACCTGTCTTGGGTTAGTCTTGTGTGCCATGTTTTATGCCGAGTGGGACGAGTGAAATCTCCTCCCTTCCCCCAGCAATGATTTTAGGCACTTACGGAACAATGCCTTCAGAATCCCAAGAGCCTCTTAGGTCTGCGTTAATAATGGCATAACCTCTAGCAGGCCAGAAGGCGGGATCAAGCCCCTCAAACTTTTCGTAACCACTGACTCGACTTTGCGGAACACCAAACCGTCCAGGGAGCATGTCAAGTGAGTTAGGGCCTGTCAATGTTCACGTTAGCGAGCTGCCTCGTAAGTGGACGAAATGTCAGGGTTGGGCCTGATAGATGGAAGCTCACCATTGCCCGTCTTGCCGTAAGGACTCCAGATCAGGATCGCAGGGACCTTCTCACTAGTCTTTGGGCGGAAAACGTCGGCGTACAACTTGACACCATCGCGCATGGGCAAGGTGATGTCCTTCTCAAAGACCGTATCCACCTCAAAGGCCTTGTGCTCGGGACTAAGGCGGTGACCCTTGGAAATCTCCTTGGTTGAAGGGTTGAAAGGTGCATAGGGCAGACTGCCCTTGTCCCCAGGAGTGATCGTCGAGCTCAGCGCCACATCGACATTTGCAATGCGGAGAGACATGGTAGCGTCTTCGTTAGAATGTTCTTATAAGTTTCTGGTGGATTTAGATACACAAGTAACTGAAGCAAGATGAAGCTGCACATCAACTTCTTAAAGATGTCTCAATGATCATCTGGTTTCCAATGCCAACTAAGCTTAACTCTATAGTAAGTCCCGTGGGGCCACTGAACGTTTGACTTAACCCAATGCATTGAGATGACCCGGAATCTCCGTGCCGAGGCTCGGTACCCCCACAAACTCGGGTCGGCTCCACTGCGACCGCGTGAGAACCGCAAGGGCAGAGACATTTGTGGTTACTCTTCGGATATACGGGGAAAACCTTGAGGTGAATTGACGAAAGGATTAGTAACATGGCTGGCAGAGCTTTCGGTCGATAGACACGAACAAGCCGGGTGAAGAAATGGAAAGAATAAGACGGAATCCTTGAAACGGTCATGGAGGCGTTTTTCGACTCTCCTCAATTATCGAAACAATGTGAATGATAATTCCAATAGACAGTAGTAAGCAGACAACACAGGGAGGCATTTCGGAGCAGGAGTCAACGCCTAAACGTCGATATGACGCCAATTTTTGCATGATGTCGTCAGACATTTCTCAAGAGCAACGCTGAGGGCGAGGTATTTTGAGACAAATTGTCGGAATTGCCTCATTGCTAGTGAGGGGTTACGATCATTAGTCGCAGTCACTGTATCCCCGAAACCCTCCCTATTTATGCTGGGAGAACCGTGGTTCATCTAGTACAACCACTGGTCCTTCGACAAACAGCTTCGGGAAGGTTGCGCCGTCGAGGAATGCCTTCAATGCGGCATCGGACCGCTGTGTATGATGATTTTGCTTTAGCTTGGCGAACACATGGAATAGGCAGAGGCAAATAGATTGGTAATGAATGCAGCAGCAAGATACCACAAGACAAATACTGATAGAGCACAAAATCTCGCCCCATGTTTCCTGCGTGTAGCTGCTTAAGGTCATAATATTAAAACACCAACCTCGAAAATCATTGCCACAGTAATATTGTAGACCAGGCTAGTCGTGGTTCATCTATGATTCTGGCCAGTAACGGTGAAAGATGTGAATAATGCCCCTTGTTCTCTGACTTCTATTTCGAACCTTCCCTCTAAGCGGTCGTAAGTCGATTTGGGGAGGTCGGCGCGCAACCCTGTGTGTGGTCAGAAGGCTTGGATATTGAAATAGATTGAACATACTTTTGGCTGTCTCCACAATACTTGGGGCGGTGATTGAAAACGGCCGGCTTAAGTCACGACCATTTTCATCGTGTCTTAGCAATCTCCCCATGGGCGAACTGGCCGTCTAGACTGTGAAACTTTCCAGCTCAGCTGCGTTGAAAGCATCACCTGGCTTGCTTGGGTATCTTGCCTCGATACCGGTTTTGTCAAACATGCCCTAGAAACCACGGTTGACATCGTTGCATGCCAGGTCAACACCAGATCGATTGGAGTCCAGATCCATCTCTTGGACGTGCAACCAGCCTCCAGGGGCAAGAGCTTCTGTGCATTGAATAAGCTGAAGCCTTGAAGAAACCTGTATTTTGAACATTGGCCCTGCGAGATTGGTTACTGCTACCTGGTAGGTCACTAGATCAGTACCCATGTAGGTAATAGGCGGGCGTATCTAACCGTGAGCGCAACCGACATCCAAGGCTCCCAACCCTCGAGTGTCTCGCTAGATGAGGGTCAAAATGATCTTATTACTGAGACATCTTTAGATCACGAATATTCTCGTTGAGTAGATAGTCTGGATCTGCTCGGCTGGTCATCTTGACTGTGTGCTTAGACTAATGTTAACGGTGCCAGGTGACAAAGCCCAGAAAGTTTAATACACGAGAGGCCTGTGTCCAATAGGAAGTGAAGCCGATTCGGAACCCCCCCGCGTTTGCATGCCCCGTGCCCCACCGGCTGCAACTGCCGGTGGGGGCAAGCTCTTATGCTGCCCAGGACGCCTGCACTTCGACTGCTCGACTGCCTATATGACGCACTGAGTGGCCTATCTCAGGCAGACTTGGCCACTTCTTTTACTTCACAACTCGTCCTTTCCTCCATTGAACTACTAGCCTACAGCACTTGGCAGCAAAGGCACTACTATCATACCCATCCGAAGCGGTTTTGCTGGTAGAGAGCCCTTTGAGCTTTCGACAACATGGCTTCTGAGGCAACCCCCCCCGAGAAGAGCCCGAACTCGATCGAGCATTATGAAAACGTGGAACAGGCGGTGCATCTTGACAGAGTTCCCACAGTCGAGGTGGACACTTATCAGGGTCTCACCCTGACATGCGTCATCGTTTACCTGGTAAGAAGACAGGCCCGCAATCATGTGCCAAGTACTGACACCAAACAGGCCATTCTCGCTGTTGGTTTCGCCGAAATGATGGTTATTATATCTTCTGGTTCCGTACGACGCCCGAACAAAATTCCTCTTTTTATTCTTGCTGACTTGCATTTGCACAGCTTGCCCGAATCATGGTCGCCGACATTGGTGGCACCGACAAGGTACAATGGATTTCGCAATCTGTTCCTATCGTCAACCTTGCCCTGGGCGCTCCTGTTGCCCAAGCCGCCGATTATTGGTAAGAGCATGCTTCCCGTACATAGTATAAGTCAAGCCTTGCACGAGACCACCGGCTACCTGAGACATTTTGTTCTTGCACTCCTGTCCTAAACCACGACGCTGACTGTGTAATCAAAAGGGGCCGAAAATGGTTTCTGGTCATCTCCTGTGCCTTTGCCGTTGTTGGCAGCATCATCGTCTCGCGTGCCACCAACATCGACATGGCACTAGCGGGCAACGCTCTCGCAAGCATTTCCACATCTGCGCAGCCGCTTCTTTTCGCTGTCGCATCAGAGATCTTGCCTCGACGCTGGCGTCCTGCTGCTCAGGGTGGTGTCACTGGAATCTTTGCGGTTGCTGCCATTATCGGTCTTCTAATGGGCAGTGCCCTCACGAAGAGCAACCCAAGTGGGTGGCGCATCGTTTGGTACTTCAACACGGGCTGCTTCGCGTTTACGACTCTTATCCTCCTGTTCCTGTACAATCCACCTCCACGTGCCGAACAGATCAACTTTACGTCGAGAGAAAAGCTCAAGAAACTCGACTGGGTGGGCATTATCATGCTTCCCGTCGCCGTCACCATCCTTTGCATCGGACTCACCTGGTCCCAAAACCCCTTTTCGTGGAAGAATGCTCACGTCCTCGCTCCATTCGTCGTCGGATTCGTCCTCGTCATCTGCCTGGCCCTATATGAAGGTTTAATCAAGAAGGACGGTCTGTTCCACCATGGCCTCTTTAAAAATGACCGAAACTTCGCCATCTCCTGTTTCCTGATCTTCACTGAAGGCATGGCGTTTTTCGTGGCCAACAGCTATGTGCCTCTGGAAGTGTCCGTCGTGTTTGAGAGAGACTCAGTCTTGGTTAGCCTGAATTTCGCCATCGTCTTCATCGGAGCCATCGTTAGCAGTATCATCGCCTCGATCTATTGCTCCTGGAGCAGACAGTTGAGATGGCCCCTGGTCATCTCGTATGTCGGATTTGTGCTCTTCTATGGTAAGAGAACTCACCCATTAGTGTTTCGCCTCTTCTGACTTTCTCACAGCGACGATGATGTCCGTCGGATTCGGTGACTACACAAACATCTGGGGCTTTAATGTTTTCCTTGGTCTCGGCTTCGGTGGATGCTTGACCTGCATTGTGGTAGCAGCCCAGTTCAGCGCGCCGCCGGAACTGCTCGCAATTAGCAGCGGTGCCCTTATTACTGCCAGAGCCGGCGGCGCAGCAATCTGCTTTGCAATCGGCAACGCCATATTCAATTCGCAGATCGGCAATAACCTTCCCAAGGACATTGCTTCAGCTGTCCTTCCTCTTGGTCTGCCACCCCAATCGCTAGGCCCGTTTATCGAAGCTTTAGCCAATCACAACGACCATGCCCTCGCTACGATCGAAGGCGTCACTCCACAAATCATCCAGGCTGGCGTCCATGGTCTACGGCAAGCCTATATCACGTCGCTTCGTCCTCTCCATGGGTTCGGACTTGCGCTGTCCGTCATTGCTGTCATCGGTAAGTATATGATTGCATATTCTGTCTGCCTGGGTGTAACAAAGGCTAATCGCTGTTTGAACAGCTTCCGTCTTCATCATTGATCCAAAGAGAGATTTCACCATGGCAGTTGATGCACCACTCGACGCGCCTAAGGAGCCACAGGAGAAGCGAGTAGCTGCTTAGGAGCTAGTCGATGCGCATAGGAAAACTGGCGCCGCTTGAGCGGGAGCACTCCCCTCACTCACAATTCCAAGTCTTCTAGAATTGCATGGTGCTTGTCTTAAAATCAAGTGCGAAAGCTTTTATAACATATTGCCGGTTACCTCCATTGCAATAGGTAGTAATTACTTATATCCTCGACTTGCACTGTCGTCTCTCTCCATTTGTAAAATTAATTGTAAAGGGCCCGGCTTGCGGCTTCTGATATATCAGCAAGGAGCGATGAGAACGTCAGTACAGTCCTCAGCCGGCCCTCTCTACGGACAACGCCCGCGAAGCAATGGTGGTGCTGACGGGCGTCGCGACGTAAGCAGCCATGGCAAACGTGAAATTATGCACAATATCTTAGTTCTATCCTGCAGGTTAAACAGCTTCATGGATGGAATCCTATTAGCAAGCTATTCGGCCTTGCCTTAGTGTGGTCGGCTTCGCATTTCGGTTGCCCGGGGATGACAAGGCTCCCCGGAGATATCCAACAGGGATTCGGCTACAACATCGTGGCCGGTTCTTAGACACCAATACTGACAATCAAGGATAGCGGCAATACATACCGTACACTCGTTGTTTTAAAAGCTTAAGCTGACGATGCAAGAATACCGTCTCTGCCAACCTTCCGGTCTCCAAGCCAAAAGCCTTCAGCTTCTGCCGCCTTCCATTCCCTTACAAGTGTTTCCTCAACCTGTGAGTTGCGCGGAATAAAGCGACACTTGTATGGCTTTGGCATAGTTACTGCCCCTAGTACAAACGCATCATCGGACAGGTCAACTGGTAGGTTGACACCATTGTCATCCACAGGAGGGAGGATCTTGAACGCCCAGAGAATCCTTGCGAACACGATATGCAAGCTGTTCTCAGCTACATGCATCCCGGAACATATTCTTCTTCCGGTTCCATAGGTCCAGTGATCTCTCTTGTAAGGATCGGAGATTCCGACGTAGTCTCCTGCCTTGAGAGGATGCCCCAGAAAGCGTTCCGGTTGGAAGCTTTCGGGCTCCGGATACACTTCTGAATCCATATGAATACCGTTTTGATGTAGTATCAGAGCAGTCCCTTTCGGGATAATATAGCCCTTGTACTCAATGTCCTTATCGGCGCCATGGGGCCCGCCCACGGTTGTGGCCGGTCGAATTCGAAGGGCTTCCTTGACAATCGCCCGAACGTAGGGAAGCTGATCAGTGAACGTAGGGGACCTGCTGCTGCCTACTACCCGTTCTATTTCTTCGTGGGCTTTGGCTATCACATCAGGATAAGCACTGAGGTAGAGAAGGCCATTGTTGACGGTAGCTGCTGTTGTGTCTGATCCAGCTTCAATCATCGCTAGTGGGAGTTAGCGCAATATCAAATGCAGTGGATTGTCGAAGATTGTATTGCTTACTCCCACAAACGTAAGCAGCCTGCAACTCGGATATGCCCTTTTGGTGGTATCCGGCTTCGACAAACTGCCGGCCGAAGCAATCTGGGGCATCCCCTCGGTCAATCTTGTCTTTCATCTGGTTCCAGTATAAGAGCCAGGTTTTGTTCTGCCGCTCCTCGAGCTGTTGGAGCTCTTTCTGCCACCAGTGCATCCACTTGGGTAAGTTGAGTAGCCAAGGGAAAACGTCAATGGCGCAGTAGACTAAGTGAAACCGTCACATTAGCTCGAGGTCCATTCTCGCGTGAGATTTCGTCAGGGTATTCGCCGTACCAGGGTTTGCAACTCTTCCAAAATCGTCCATGACCTCGAATATCTGGGCGATGGCATTCGATTCCTGAACATGGTTTAAGGGGTTAGCCATAAATTTCTGTGAAAGGAAACGAAACTGATCGAATTGCGGTTGACTGAGATGATGGGTGGCCTTACCCAAGTTGACGCCCTTATCCCATAAACCATCGTCAGGACGACTGATGCTGAATAGCGTCGAACGTGTGTAGCGAATGACATCTCTCTTTCGTCCTTGCCTTTCTTCCCCTGGTCCGTATTCTTTGTGCTTTTGTAAATATCCCATAACAGCTGCTTGCTCTCGAACTCTTGAGCGGGCTGCAGCAAGCTGGCGGCTTTCTGTGTCAATAAGGGATGAATGATTGACCGTAGGGTCCGCCACTTGCTGCCGTATGGCATAAGCACCATCCTCCTGTCCCCGGACACGATTCTGGCCGATAAAAAGCTGGGCCTGGTGGACGTGACCGCAGATTGTTTCTCTAATAGATCTTTGACGACTTGTGGGCTATTCAAAAACACCCAGCGCTGGGCGGGACCGAACTGCACCTCGTATAACTCGCCATACTCGCGCGCCCATTTCTTGAAGATGGTGGGCGACTTTATCTGCAGGAGATTTCCCACGAGGGGAAGCTTAGGAGGACCTGGTATTGGCTTGCCTTTGTGTGAGGAACCAGTGTACCCGAAGAGGAGAACGACAAGGCCAACAATGACAGGCAATAAAAGAACGCGATACTCGCCCAAGATGCTCACGCCGCGGGCGGTAGCATCAGTTGAGTTGTTAGGGGAGAGTGCTTGCAACAGAGTAAGGAGCTTTTCCATGGTGTGTGATACAAGAGACAATAGCCCTGCTCCCGACATGACTAGATTAGAGCTAGAAGCTTCCTCGTGCCGCGAGAGTCATATATCATCACCCTTAGATTCGAGGGCTCAAGTGTGAAGGCTAAGTGCCGCGTGGGGCCGACTTGGGATAGGTTAACCCCGCGATATTTGAATCGGGACCGAGACAGGAAATAGATTTCGTGCTTGTCGGGGATCTGCTTGGCTTTCCCCACCTACTCCACCATCTGTACTCTCTGCATACTAGGTAGTTATCGATATCTGCCGACAGATGGCAGAAGATGTGCCTATGGACAGCTGGGATCATCAATAACGACCCTTTACGTCTCTTGCATCGTGGCATATTGCAACAAGGAGAGATTTTGGCTACAGGAACACATATCGATCCATGTCTCCCTCTCCTTTCCGAAGACTTGATTCCGTTGGTTTTATCACCACCTTACGTCATATCTCGCTTCGAACCGGAACAACCCTGGTAAATACTCCTCGTTGCCCCAACCAGAGCCGAATAAGATGTCTGAGCGGGGTAGTCAAGTGCCGAGAATGTCAATTAAACTTCTCACCCGACTAGGAGGGACAATCCCTCGGCTGCCCTCAATAGTTTTCTCGGCACGTCCCCGTGGAGCCGCTCCACGATCCCGAACTGCCCGGAATCGACTTTGGTTGTCATTGAGCGTGCGCTCCCGTGTGGTTCATCCGATATGTATGGGAAGTACTGAAACGTATCTCAATTAATGAAGATCGCTGTCGCCTCGATACAATCAGCCATCACGCCAACTCACTTCCTTTGAAGAGTATTGTTTAGAGAGCAATTGCCATGGCTGAGGAACTGAGAAAGGTTGGGTTTTCTGGCCGCATTCTGGACAGCAGCTCAGCGGATTTTGCCGCTGCATCTCGCCGCTTCTCTGCCATTTCTGAAGCTAGAGCTAGATACATTTCATTCCCAAAGACCCCGGAAGACGTTTCCACCGCCATAGTCTACGCCAGCAAGTATGTATCGCCCTGCAATCTTCCACCAGGAATTGACTGACCAGCACTCCGCCTAAGAGCCAAGCTGGAGATCGCGGTCAAGTGCGGAGGACACCACGCTTCTGGCGCCAACAGCGTAGAAGATGGTCTCATCATCGATCTCAGCGAGCTGAGAGGCGTGGCACTCAACAAAGAGCGGACTGAAGTTACCATTGGCGGTGGATGTCTCTGGGAAGATGTCTATACCTTCTTGCGAAACGATGGCTTGGCTTGTATCGGGGGAGGAGTGCACAATGTTGGCGTTGGTGGCCATATCACAGGAGGTATGGGGACAGCACAGAAACAAACGATCCATCAAACCTTCCCTAATAAGATCTTGCTAACTCTTTGCTTAATTAGGTGGCTACGGTCCATTAACTCAGAAATATGGCATGGGTCAGTTCTCTCCACACCATTTGAGCCGGTCACCAGCTGACTAAGTTGCGCACCAGCATGCGACAATGTCATCTCTGCCACTGTAGTTCTCGCCGATGGTAGGATTTTGCGTGCCAGTGACACCGAGAACTCGGATCTGTTGTGGGGCATCAAAGGTGAGTTGCAATCTGTATCCCAATGAACGAGTTCTCTAGTTCTCACGCTGGCAATGTATTCTAGGGGGCTCCTCGAACTTTGGAGTGGTGGTGAAGCTAGTGTTGAAGACTGTCCCCGACCCGGTATGTCTCGCAACGAAACAAACCCTCGTGGCGGATACGTGGAAGAAGACGACTTGACACGATCCTATGCAAGTTCAACAACTAACACCGAGTATAACAACAGGGACCGTGGGTATTTCGCTCAATTGCTCTGTCTCCTTCAGACCTGCCCACTATCATTCCAAGATTCGTGGTGAGTGTAGAACGGCTCAGTCGCCAGTAAACCAATTCTCACAGTGTCCCAGGAACATTGCAATAACAACGAGGAGAAAAGCGAAGATGTCGTCTTGGCTTTCCTGAATTTCGTCCGCGGCCCGCATAATGAGGTTGGTGCCCCATCACGACATTTCCGCCCTAGCGGGCAACCTTGCGACACTTGACTCTGACCCATTTCCATTTGTATAGCCTCTTACACTATTGAATTTTACCTTGTGTGGGTCAGTCGACAAGTTCTCAGGGCTGTTCAAGTATTTCTTAGAAGGCTTGAACCCCTCGGGAGATACTACCACGAACTACCCATCTCTAGTTGAACTCAGCCACGCCCTCGATGAGTTGTTGCTTGCTGGCCCAGATAGAATAGCGACCGCGGGTCTCCCTATCGTGAAAATTTCTTCAAAGCTCATTGAGGGACTTTGGCAGCGTTGGTTGGACTACACAAATTCCAACCCTGACGCCGTCAATACCAAGATTGTGTTTGAGCTTCACAAGACCACAAGGCATCGCCCGGTAAGTCGGATCTGCATCAACTTCCCAAGTGTCTATTATTCCAGGAGCCTCGTCTACTCCTCTTGCCCTCTTTCTGACGTTTTGTCTTTTCACTACAGGAAGCCAGCTGTTTACGTGTCACTGAGCCGGTCCACAACATGCTCCTCATTAGTGCAGAGTAAGCAGTTTCAGTTGAGAGAAATGAGACAGGCAGAGGCTGATGAACCACGTCAGGCACAACGAAGCAAAGAATGACGCCGTCGCCCTCGATTGGGTACACGAGACAGCCCAACTGGTCCGGCAACGCCAGGTCGAGGACTGGGGAAAAGATCTGGGAGTTTGGGCAAACGCTTGCATGCTGAACGAAACTTCCGAGGACTGCTGGGGACTAAACTACCCCCGCCTCCAAAAGCTCAAGGTGAGATCAGTCTTCCGCTTAAGAGAAAGGATGAAAACCAACAGGCCATGCCCGACATGTAGGCCAACTATGACCCAACGTGCGTCTTCAACCGGTTTTTCCCTATCGAACCTCGTCGCTCCCGCATCTAGGGACAATACAATTTCGGACCACGGTACCAGCCTAGCTAAGCTAAACCCTAGATGATCCATTCCCAGGCATCGTGTGAATATGAGCGCGTTATTCGGGACAGCTAGACGAAGGGACGTAAAGCTATCAGATTCTCAGATTTCCATCCAGCCTGAGTGCTGTGAAATTAAAATGACCAGGTATTGAGGGTCAATTGGGAATTCGCTCGAGTCTAGAAGGCAAATACGCCATATTTTATCAGCGTTCATGAAAACGGTAGCATTCATTGAGTAATTTGTTCCAGTCCGGCCCTTTGCAAGATTTGCCGTAGGAGAGAAGTTCCGGTGAAGAAAGCTATATTTCAATATAAGTGGCTGTTGGATAGTATGTACCGGTTTTCCATTGATTGCTACTCTAAATCTGCTCTTTCACAACACACTAGAACTGGTCATATCAAGTCATCTCCCTTTGCAAGCCCTTTAACTCTCATCTTGAACATTCAAGACAGCACGGAGCCTCCATTCACTGGCACAATTTGTCCGTTTACCCATGACGAGCCCTCCTCACACAACATGGCCACAACCCATGCCAGCTCCTCCGGTTCTCCCATCCGAGGTGCGACAGGAGTAGAATCCAACAGCTTTTGAGTCTTGTCATGAAATTCTTTGGGGAACCTTTTCACCGCCTCCGTGGCTACTGGTCCAGGTGCCACGCAGTTAACGGTACATCCGTATTTGCGGGGCAGTTCGCGGGCCCAGGAGCGAGTGAAGCTCTCGATCATGCCTTTGGAGCCAGCATATATGGTCATCTGCGGCTGCGGATCCCGCGCATTGTCCGACGAGATATTGATGATTCGAGAATTCGATTTGGACAAATATGGCAACACGGCACGCGTCAAAAGATACGTACCACGTCCGTTAAGGTTCATGACGCGGTCCCATGCACCTTGATGCACGGCATCGTTTGGCTCGTCCGTGAAGAGCATGGCGCCAGTGCCGGCGTTATTGACGAGGACGTCGATTCGGCCTCCGTGTGCAGCGGCAGCAGCCGAGGCCAGCTTAGCAGGACCCTCCAAGTTCGACAAATCTGCCTCCACGGCGAAGGCCTTTGCTGAAGCGGGCAGACTCTGACACACGGCTTCTGCTTCTGACTTCTGGGCGGGCGTTGGGTAATTGATGATAACGTGGGCTCCTCGGCCAGCAACCTCGTGGGCGGTCGCTGCACCAATGCCGCTGGAAGACCCGCTGATCAGGATGACCTTGCCGGCGAGGCTTTGGGATGAGTTGGCGGACGATGGGGTCATGGTATTTTATTCTGGTTTTTGGAATAACTTGCAATGGCCTATTTTTCATAAAACCTAGAGTCGGAGTGTTGCATTTAGGACCATTGCAATAGTTTAAGGAGGTTGGTTAGCTTTTTTAAAGGCGACACTCATAACCTCCCCCTTCCGTGAGCCCGAATCGTGATAGTCCTATGGGACTTCCGTTGGAATAAGTATTTACGAAATGGACTCAGCATAGCAATAGTCGCCCACCGGATGAGCGATACGGGAAGATGTGGTCCCGAAGTTCTGGGTATTTGATCATCGGCGTACATCCTTCCACTCCTCAATATTGCAGGGGGACTCTTGCTAACGCCGGCTCCACAACAGCATTCTAAGCTAAAATGCGGGGTAAGTTAGGTGACCCACTTTCCGATATGATACCTTTCCGATCGGCCTGGTGAAGACTAGCAAAAGACCAACGATAAACTTCACTTATAAATAAAACAGTAAAGAAAAATCATAATACATCAATAAAAAGTTCCTATTTATGAAGACAAAGCTGCTCAATCGAAATCTCCAATCAAAAGTTAAAATACATACAAAATGCCTCACTTATTCTATATCTGAAGATATGGTGATGTTAGATTGGACCATGCACCCGGCATCAGACCGGGTGGGTCATGTGATCAGTTGTCTAGCACTTTGCCACAAGGCTTAGGAAGCAGCTTCTAGCTGATTCTACACAGCACAGAACAGGTATATAAAGCTTGCTCTGATACCTCAGAATAAGAAGAGAGGAGGAATATACACATATACAATATAATATACACGATTAATATCAGAGTGCTACGCTAGCTTTCCGACAGGTGATGTCAATCCGCCGTCTCGTAGCTCTCACATCTGAAATTGATATAAACATCAATTTAAGTCTTGATGAACGGCAGCTCTTTTCCTCTTCTTCGATTAGTTCAATTGCTTCTTTAAAGACTGATTTTCAGCCTCTAGAAGCCCCACTTTCTAAGTAAGGTTATCAAAACACTTACCTACAGTCCGGAAAAGCCGTCTTTTGGTTGGGCTATTGTGACTAATCTTAAATACGGAGGACCCTTTCAAAAGTCATTGCCTGCGCTAAGGACACTAGCGCAGCGGGAAAAAGCAAATTGCTAGGGAAAATGTATCAGGCTGTTCTCTTATGTACCTACCGATCTGTCCGACCTTCCTTGTATTCATTTCCACCCTCCAATTCGATGATTTTCTCTATGTGACGAGGGATGCGTTCGATCCAGGCCTGAATAGCTTCCTGCGGCAATTCCTCCCAAGCAGCTTTCCAAGCCTTGACTGCATCATGCCGTGACTTTGGGGCCCCTTTCCTCGTAGTCCGCCTCTTTATCCAGAGCCAAGTTGGCTCAATAGCATTAAGGTCCGGTGAATTGGGGCACCAAAGCAGCCGGGTAATGCTATTTAGATCATAGCACCGTTGCTGTATGTAGTGGTTATGTGCTGGAGCCTTATCTTCTTGAACCAATGTGCCCGGCCGGTCCTTGGCACATTCTAAAGCAAAAGGAAACATCTTCGGGATCAGAATCGATTTCTGATAGCGATACCAGTCAATACCGCCCTTAGAGCCTCTCGTCAGCTTTCCAGACTGCTTATTCCATCGCCAACTAGGCTTCGGGCCAGGTAGTTGACGAAGATGAAGTCGTCTCACGCCATTCGTAAGCTCCCACTCTTCCCGCAGAATAGGCGCAAGTTCCTCGTTCATTTTCGCGATAGCTTCATCAGCAGCTTTGTTCTCTGCCGCGGCCTCTGGGCCCCAGCAGTGATGAGGGCCCTTCTTATCATAGGAAAAACAGCCCCAGAACATAAACTCAGACGCGCCCTTCCATCTCTCCCGGATACAGCTTCGAACGAGGGCCTCGTCTGACTTCCTCCACACACGATAGCTTCCACGCCGATGAAGCAGAATAACGGAAGTCTCATCAGACCAAATGACATTCTTCCAGTCCTCCAAAGTCCCGTGGCGATGGTCAAGACACCAGCTTAGGCGTTCCTTCCTCATCTTCTTCGTCAATCCAGGCTTCCTCGTCGGCTTGGTCTTCCTGAACCCAGCTTTCTTCAGTATCCGCCACACAGTGACGGCTGAAATGTTGATTCCATCATTGCTGAGTTCCCCGGCGATATCAGCGCACGTTTTTTCTCTGCCAAATCGATCGCGGCGCACCTTGGCGATAATCTCTATTCGAGCCTCATCTGTCTGCTTCTTGGGACGCCCGGGGCGGTCAGAATCGCAAAGGAACTCATCTCGAAGGGTCAACGGCTCTTGGTTTGGATCGAAACCGCGTTCAATGGCTCGGGCATATATGCTATTGATCGTACGTATCGAAAGACCGGTTATTTCTGTTACTTCAGCTGTTGTTTTGCCTCCAAACGGGCTCTTCAGGAAGACCACAAGAGCCCGGGTCGCGATGTCTGTTTTTTTCTTCATTTTTGGCTGTTGAGGCGGTCAGATTGAGGGGAAAACGAAGGATCAACGAAGAGGGGAACGGTACCTGAGGATTTTGGTGGGTACATTCGCTTGTGACCTAAATCCCTGTTTGTGGCTGATCCTAGCGTCTTGGCAGGCAATGACTTTTGAAAGGGTCCTCCGTACTAAACGAGCCAATTGATGAATATCCTTCGAATGAATTGGGGTTCTGAATTCAATACATCCGAAGCTCCGATTCGCTTATGGCAGTGTGATATTGCGTAATTGGACCGTAATTTCCTAATTGAGGTCATTGTAACTGTCTCAAGGTAGTGTATTGCAACTAGCTAGGCCACTCTACAGCGTATACCAAACGTAAGGTGTCGAATTGCTGGTATGACCAAATGATGACCTTGAACATGTGTGTGTATTGTGTATCTGTTCACTGTAGCTCCCCCCTTTTTATCAGGGAGGTCTTGCTTTCCTTTTCTTCCTAATACGGGCCAGCCGGCCGAAGGCTCGGCGAGCCCCTTCCGAATCGCCTGACAATCTCCTGTTTCTCATGTGACTCCCTGGAGCCCTGGTGTTCCAACATGCCACCAATTCAACACGCCCCTTCAGCTCGAAGGCATAGCCTTTGGGCTGACTTCTGGGATCACTAGGGCTTCCTTCTCATCCTCCAATTCATGTTTCCGGTTTCGGGCCAGTCTCGCCGAGAGGTCAGCGAGCTTTAGTTGCTGAATGAAGGCCTCAAAGGCCTCTCGTGGGAGGCTCTTTGTGAAGCCATCAGCGAGCAGTTTAGCTGATGGTGTGTAGATAACGTCAATCCGGCCCTGTGTGACTTCCTGCCGAAGCCAGTGGTTGTGTATATCGACATGCCGTAGCTTGGTACGTAGCTTGATCAGCTCTTCCTTAACTAGGCGAATAGTCTGCTTATTGTCGCATTGGATAGTCACTTGGGAAGGAGGGGCGACTCCTCGCCGAGCAGTCGGCGACCGTAGGTCGATATGTAGGGACGAGATGAGACGGCTTGCGAAGAGGGCTTCCTTAGCTGCTTGTGAAAGGGCTAGCAACTCGGCCTCTGTTGTTGATGTTGTTACCGTATCCTGCTTATTGGCTCTCCAAGAAGTCATGCCGCCGAAGAGGCTTATAGCAAATGCCTGTGAACTCCGACGGTCCAGCGAGTTGTCGGCGAAACTAGCATCAGAAGCCACCGAAAGGCCGTCATCTCCGCTGCCGGGCTCGGCTCCATATTGCAAGGAAAGTCCCCGCGTTCGTAAGAGATACCATAGGACCCGGTCCGCGGCCTCGTGATGCTTAGGGCCTGGGTTCTGGTTGAATCGTGCTAGCCTGCTTGCTGCGAAAGCGATATCCGGTCGAGTCATAACCGCGGCGTACATGATAGTTCCGACCTTCCGTTGGTATAGGTTGGTAAGTTGCGGGGTCGTATTACAGTCAAACGGAAGGAGCTCCTCGAGTGCCATTGGAGTGTTATGCCTAGGATTCGGCGAGGAATCGGCGAGCAGTCGACGAGCCTTGTCGATATATACGGACTGGGAAAGCCAGAGCCGGCGGGTTGCTCGATCGCGGATAACTTCGATGCCTAGGAACCAGTGAAGAGGTGCGCCTCCTTCGATGTGGTAGAGTTTCTGGAGGTCTTCAATTAGCTGTATTGCTTTTCCTTCAACGGTCTTTGGGTAACAGAGAACGCAGTCATCCACATAGAAGAAGAAGACAATTTCTCCATGTAGCCAGCAGCAGTCCTCGCCGGGCACTCGGCGAAAGCCCAGCGAAAGCAGGCCTTTCTCAAAGTGCTGCTGCCACAGGAGAGGTGACCGTCTGAGGCCATACAGGGCCTTGCGAAGCTTGAGGACAACGCCGGGTTTTCGGTATCCAGTCGGCATTTCCATATAGATATCTTCGTCAAGGTCTGCATGTACAAAGGCGTTGACTGCATCATATTGCAACATCTCATAGTCGAAGCGGTTGGCTAGGGCTACAAGGGTTCGAAAGGACATTCCAGCTAAGGTAGCTGCGTAGGTATCTCGTTCATCCTTCGGCTGCTGGTCGCCACGGATTACCAACCGTGCCTTGATCTTAACAAAGCGGCCATGTTTGTCGAGCTTGTATGTATATACCCAGTGGCAGCCGAGCACTCGGCGACCGTTCGCTGCTGCCTTGGCTACTTCAACCCATGAGCCTGCTTCCTTATGGCTCCGAAGGTGGGAGGTTTCGGCTGCGATTAGCTGGTCTCTATACGGATGTTTATCTATCTGAGCATGAGAGCTGGGAAGCCGCTCCAACAAATGCCAGGGCGTTCCGGCAAGTGGCCTTTCCGCAAGGGGTTTTTCCCCTCCGTACGTGCAAATATCATCGTACGCGTGGTCAAGAGGGCGAGTTGAGCTTCCCCCCACTGGCTTCGGTAAGGAGCTGGCCAGGCTACCTTCCTTAGTCCGATAGGAGCGTCTGCAATACTTTTGCCCTTGCAGGCTGCCCGCTAGGAACGCAGCTTTAAATGACGTCCTAGGCGTCACCCTCTCGGGGACGATTCGGCGAGCACTCAGCAGCTTTGCTCCTCCGGTATCATCACCATCCTGCTGCCCCCGCCCCTCCACGTCTAGGCAAGCGGCCAAGGCGTGGAAAAAGGCTGATGGGGGTGACTGTGGAGGCGTGGGAAGAACCTCAAACTTGGAGGTAGTATAGGTAGACTGCTCGGCGGGTGCTCTGCGAGTGTTCGCTTGCTCCTCGCCGGCCTCTACATGCTCTGGACCACTAGGGTCAGGCGAGATTTCGTCTGGTTCCTCGTCTGGTAGCTGTGATGACCACGGTGGAGGTTCCTCTGTTGCTGCGAGCAGCTCTCGAATGCGTTCATGTATCGCTTCTAAGTCTTCTTTTAGCAAATCGTCCCGAAGGCTCTTCAAGTGCCCGTCGAATAGCTGGTGTTCATTGAAAGTTACGTCTCTTGAGGTTACTACTTCCTTTGACAGCGGGTTCCAGATTCGGAAGGAATTACTTGATGTATATCCTATGAGGAACCCGATCCAGGCTCGCGGAGCCTGCCTTTGGAGACGGTTACGGCGGAGCTGTGCGTCTGCCGTCAGTGTGAAAGCTTTACAGCCGTATACTCGTAGGTGGGATAAATCGGGTTTCGCTGTGCCGTCGGTACGGTATCGTAAGTGAAACACTTCGTAGGGAGACTTCCAACCTCGGCGAGCGCTCGGCGAGCGGTTGTAGAGGTATGTGGCCGCTTTGATAGTCTCTGGCCAGAGGTATGCTGGGAGCTTAGCTGCTGCTCGCATTGCACGGCTTTTCTCGATGATCACTGCTGCAATGCGTTCTGCGCCCCCGTTCTGGGCTTGAGTGTTCGGCGCAGAGGGCTCACATCGGATCCCCATCGCCTCTATTTCGGCGGCCACTTGGCGATGGATCGTCGAGAGCTCGTTGTCACATTCGAAGACCTTTACCGTAGCTCCGTATTGTACTTCCATCATCTTAATAAAGCTCATGAGGGCGGCCCGAATCGTAGGCGATGACCGATCTGTAGCATAGTAATCCCATGCATGTCCGGAGGCTCGGTCTACCATAATCCACACTGACGTATAGCCTCCATAGCCGGGCTCCATCGGGTGGAAGTCTAGGGCAATTCGCTCTCCCGGCTCTGCTCTTGCGTTGGCTTCTCGGGGAGCGCGGCGGACTACTCGGCGAGCCTTCGCTACGCCGCAGGCATCACAGTCGACTGTTGTAATCCTTTGAGGGCCTTGGGGTTCGTCTAGCTTCAGCCTTACGCCCCGAGCGGCGCTCGCAAGGTGCCTGAGAGCATCGGGGCCTGGGTGGCCGAGTCGCTGATGCCACATATTCGGATCCCCCTTGAGGGGCCTCCGCTGGGTCCATGAGGTGTGCTTCCGGGCACGGCGTGAAGCTGGCGAGCAGTCGGCGAGTAGTGCCCGAGGGGCCGGCGACTCCTCTTCGTCGGTGTGTACGTATTCCAGAACCTGTTGCCCGTGGATCTCTTCGATCTCTCCAAGGTGGCTGCCATCGGCCCTGCGCAGGCAGTTGTTGCCGGGTCTTGTGTCCCACCAGAACCCCCGTTTCCTCAGCTGTGAAAAGGAGACTAGGTTCGACGTCAGGGCTCTGCAGAGGGCAACATTAAACAGTCGGAGAGTCCTCAGTGAGCTGTCAGCAGATCGTAGGGTGATTGTTGCGTCTCCGTATCCGTCGATTGGGACTGGCTCTGTTCCTGACCATAGGAAGTCTCCTATCGGGGCCGCCTTGAGGTTATGCATCCGCGTAGTATCTCTGAAGATGTGTATTGATGCTCCGGAGTCGAGGAGGTAGCTCTTTCGTAATGGGTAGGATTCAGCGACCATTAGACAAGCATTCGTTAATATCTTTCCTCGACAGAAGCTTAGCACCTGGCGTCATTGCGTGTCGCTTAAGGTAAGCTTCCTTATCCGGTCGGCTACCTCGTCGACATTCTTTTCAATACGTTCCTTTGCCATAGCCTCTGCCGCCTCGTTAGGTCTCCATCCACTGGGGCGTAGGTGAGGAAATGCGAAGAAACACCTTGCGAGCGGGTGGCGACGGCTAAGGCAGGCTGGGCATTTCAAGTCTGTACTGTTGGTACTGCTTAGGGGCCTTGGTCTCTTTCCGCGGCCTCTCGCAGAGTGCTCGCCGGCATGGCCCTGTGGTGTGTGGAAGGCTCCATGACCAACTTTTCTGTGTTGCGGGAGGTCCAGGCTGTCTGCGATTACTCGGCGAATAGCCCCCGTGACTGACTGGACTGAGAGGGTATTTTGGATCGCTTCGTCTGTCTTTGATGCGTCATACGCGTTGATCCAAGACTCGAGGGGTGTGCCTCTAAGGGCCCTGACTAGGTCCTTGAACCACTGGCTCGCCTCGGTTGCTTCCTGGAGCTTGACAGTCTGGGCCTCTTCGATTGCGTTTTCCCAGAGAGCGAGCCACTCGCCCGTTCCTTTGTATGTTGTTATCTGATGTTGAAGGGGTTTTGCTAGTAGCTCGCGGAGGGTTCGGCGAGCCTTCTGGACCCTTTCGTCGTAGGCGTATGCGAACTTGGTCTGTAAGGCCTGTACCCAGTCGGCTAGGGAGTCGTCGGCTCGGCAGTTCTGCTGATAGAGAGGAACTGAGATGCTCTCTTTGATCCAGTCTTGGATGACATCTAGGCTCTTCTTCGTCTCCTTATACTGCCTCTTGCGGTATTCGTAGTTGGCCCACATCGCGTTGTAGGTTGAGAGTCCCTTCTCCGTGAGGTCCGTTACGTCTGACGCTCGAAGGGCCAAATCCTCGCCGATTGCTAGGCGAGGGTCCTCCGGGTCGGTCTCCATACCGGCGGCCGCAATGATCGTGTCAATAGATGTGGAGCTAGGGGCCAGCGACTCCGTAGTCGCGCTCGTAGCGGCCCCTTTTCGCTTGCGAAAGTCTGTAATTGCTGGAGGGGTCGGCTTCGTAAGCTGTAGCTTGAGTTTGTTGGTCTTGGCTGGGTCGATGTATTCCCAGAGGTCTTGGTTTAGGGCTTTCGTCTTGAGGGCTGAGGACCAAGGGATCCAGTCGTCGCTGGTGACTAGCTTGATAGAGGTAGCTGAAGTCATCGTCACTGAGGGGTCGGCGACTGGTCGGCAATCCGGATGAGAGAGGTGTACGAGTGGTAAGGGCACGTAGCACGTATCTGACTGTTAATTGTCGAATTGCTGGTATGACCAAATGATGACCTTGAACATGTGTGTGTATTGTTCACTGTAGCTCCCCCCTTTTTATCAGGGAGGTCTTGCTTTCCTTTTCTTCCTAATACGGGCCAGCCGGCCGAAGGCTCGGCGAGCCCCTTCCGAATCGCCTGACAATCTCCTGTTTCTCATGTGACTCCCTGGAGCCCTGGTGTTCCAACATGCCACCAATTCAACAGTTCCAACATGCCACCAATTCAACAATAGTAGCTTCGCGTCACCCATAGCTCCTTGCCTCTTCACGGCACAACAACGATTCTAAGTCGACCCCAAGTTCCGTCCCGTGATATATATTAAGGAGTGGTATTCTATATTTATTCATCTTATATATACAATCTAAGAAGAGTAGATCTGGATAAGCCTAAAGGTATACTAATAAGTCAGAATAAGTAAATAAGATAGCTATAACTCAGCTATCTGAATCAAGCTGTATCCGGTTCTAGAACCCTTCTTTATCTAGCTGGTTGGTAAGGGTGTAGATAGTATTTTATTCCTTATAGAGATCTTATCTGCTATCTGCAATATAATTATAGATATCTTGCTGAGTTATAATTATATTAGAGTTCTGCTGGATATAGGTCCTAATATCCTTAGGGGCTATTCTAGCAGTTATAAGGCTAGTAACTGTAGATTTATCTATACTAGATAGTTTCCAGTATACTGGATAAGTAGATAGATACTAACTTAGCTTATAGTTATATAAGGAAAATTATCTATCTGGACGATACCTTAAAGACTAAGTAGTTGTTAGATTGGATCATGTACAAAGCACCTGGTCGGGCGGTCACGTGGTGACCTCCAGGGTTGAGACTGCCTATTGGTGCAGATACCTCAGGCCCCCACTTTTAGTGGTAATTGGAACACATACGCAGTCACGGCCAGGAGACCTCCCAAATACACACAGACAATACACACACACAATACATACAATCAAGTCATCCAAGTGCCACGCTAGCTTTCCGACAGTAGTCTTATCTAAGGATTACTTAGCCAATATAGAGAACTGGCAATTAGTTCCTTAGGTAGTAGTCTTATACTAGCGATTTCTTAAGGCACTAGAAGGACGGCACTATCTATTATATATATATATAATAGTCTGCCTGCTACTAGTTGAGTATATAAATCTTCCAGTTGTGAATATATATCCTCTAGGTACTGCCTATATATTAATAGACTGGAATAGAGCATTACGCAAGTTATAGTCGCATTCTGGAGGGAGATAATTATTGGAAAATAAGGCTATTCCTTTAATTAAAGGAGGATCTATAATAAAGAAAGCTTGTAGTCGGCGGCAGCAGCCTCTAGGGACTGCAGTTATTGGTATTGTAGCCTCAATTGAAGGCTGACATAATTTTCACGGCCTTGGGCTTAGTCATACTCACGCCTAGCCGTGAGCACTTAAAATCACGCCTAGCCGTGAACCTATGGGGCGCCTATTTGCACAGCTAGCTGTGCAAAAAGTCACGTGGTCTTATTGGCACAGCTAGCTGTGCTTGTATGAGCCCCCAAGTGTAGTGGATTATTACGTAATCTGAGCGCCGACAAGTGGATGTATTAGAGATGGGCCATTACCTCAGCCGCTCAGACCCACACACTAGCCGAATAGACGCAAGCGCTAAGCGCACGTGATTCTGTGTGTGGGCCTGAGAGATTTTTGGCACAATTTGGTGGCTCATCCCTCAGGATACATACATTTTGTATGTGTCCTCAGTTGTAAATTATGTATCCCCATCTGTTACGCCGGACCGATTTCAACAAGAGAATTACAACGCCTCATATCACCTTTAATGCGACAGAAAACATCAAAATAGCTGTGCGCGGAAGATCTATAAAGTCTCAGCTACCGATTGAATTGAGTCTCATTTGGATATGATGCTTCATTGTTGAGATATCGCGGTCGATGCTGGGCTGTGCAGCGCAACTTGCTCCTGGTAGTCGACGACGAAGTGTGGTTACTTCCATGAACGGCGTCTTACGATTATATGTACGATTTCCCAGACATATTTTAACTCTCTGGCAAGCTCCAACTGACGATTCCATCCGGCCAGGTCGCGTCTAGGTCAAATTGCCACCTTGGCCATGGATAGGACGCAATTGGCATCGAGGATTGAAAGTACAGTAGGGTTCAGGCCGCGACCTGGACAAGTGGAGGCGGTATACAAGCTCGTAGTGGATCAGAAAGATCTAATCCTGATTGCGCCTACTGGCTGGGGCAAGAGTGTCGTCTTTCAGGCAGTTCCAGCTCTAAGCGGTGGAATTTGCATCATGATTATGCCCCTGACCCTCCTAGAAGAAGACCAGGTCAGTCTACCTATTCTTGATAGCTATTGGGATAGCTTACCAGACATGTTTTATGCAGGCCAGATCAATATCTAAGATTCCAGGTTGCAATCCATGTATTCTCAACGCAACCACGAACTCGCCATCATTGCTTGAAGACATCAGGAATGGTACTTACAGTCATGGTGAGCGCAAGCTTTGAAGAACTAGGAACCTCAACTACATGCTGATTCTGCAGTTCTTCTCGGTCCAGAGCTTGCGTTATCTGAAGCCTTCAGGAGCAAGGTGCTTAGAGACCCATTGTTCCAAGAAAAGCTGGCTCTTATTGCCATAGATGAAGCTCATGTTGTATGGGAGTGGGGTCAGAACTTCAGAACATACTACAGGCAGCTGGTCGTACTGAGAAACCTCATTCGCCATTCTGTGCCGTGGCTGGCATGTTCCGCTACGCTTGATCCTCAAACTCTGCTTATGGTGCAGCAGTACTGTGGTTTTGATTCTGGCGTCTGCATCCAACGTTGCTCTATTGATCGCCCAGACATATTCATAGCCGTGAGGCAGATCATGCATCCTGTTACTACGTTCCGAGACCTAGAGTTTCTTGTTGAGCCAGTAAATCATGCAATAAGGGAGGCGACGAAAAGCAGTTACGAAAACCAGGCTCGAGTTGCAATCGCGGCAGGACACCTGGACGCAGCAGAGCGGCTTATATCTCTCGGGCTAAATGAGCCACAGAACCGCCAGATTAAGCAGGGAGTCGACAGTCGGGCATGTTGCATGAAGATCCCCTAGACTGTGGTGTATTTTGACTCTATCGCAACTCTTGAGGCTGCCGCGGCTCTGTTGGTCGGAGCCTTGGTCAGAACCGGCTGCTCAAAGACGGCTGCACAGAACGCCATCCAGCCATACCACTCCGAGCTGGCAACATTTGACAAAGAGTGCATCTCGAGAGAGTTCGTGAAAACTGACGACGGTCGTGCCCAGGAAAGCTCCATGCACCGCATCATCATGGCTTCTGATGCAATGGGAATGGGTATTAATAACCCGGATATCAAGCAGGTAGTGCAGTGGAAACAACCCTCTACATTGTGTGCATTGTGGCAGCGAGCGGGTCGAGCTGCGAGAGACAGTAGCATGACAGGAAATTTCATCTGGTTCGTGGAACCCTGGTGCTTTACATCTCCTGGGACTAACTCCCAAGGAGCTTCACGGTTGAATAACTCGCCACGTCAACCACTACCTAGAGAACTGGCTGATGTGATCAACAGCGAGTTGTGCATTCGAAGAAGCATCCTGGAGTTCTTTGGAGAAGATGCTGCTGCCTATTCGCACCCCTCTGGCCCACAGTCCTGTTGCTCTCTCTGTCGAGGAGATCAATCTGAGTTACGGATTAGCCATGCGGTGAAGCGTTCCGTGAAGAGCCTGGTATCACAGAAGCACTTCGTTGAAGCTGCAAAAGCTGCTCTGCTGGAATGGAGGAGAGATACGGCCCAATCCTTGTTCTCTTCCACATACTCCCTTGCCCGGGAGGAGCTGGTTCTTCCCACAGCCGTCATCCGTCTTATATCACAAACGGCGTCTTCAATCGACACTACAGACACTTTAGGACTCTTGGTGGGTGGTAGGTGGTCTGGATGGGACCAGCACGCGGCTGCAGTAGTAGATCTTCTGCAGGCAGCTTGTTCCGAGGCCAAAGCAGCAAAGCAAGCTCAATTTCCGCAACGGAAACGCCGCGCATTGAGAGAGATTGACCGCAATAGCCAGGACAACGGTGATAAGCAGCCTAAGATTGCAAAGATCCATAGATGAGTGCAAGATAGCCATCAGGTCTCATCGCTTGCTTCGATGGTGAAGAACTCGTCAACTGCATCTACAGCCTCATCCTCTTCAGTGTCGGAGTCATTTGCGGAGAGATCCAGTTGGTCTGTGCTTTCTTTCTTGTTGAATTTGCATAGAGCTTCCCCAGCCAATTTGGGGATTGCAGCATCAAATAGATCGACAGCGTCATGTGTGACCACGTGTCGCTGGGTGCCCTTGATTGAGCCGCTCTTGACGAGTGCTCGCGCCATCAATCTGAGATCTATTATTGCAGGCTTCTCTGCGTGAACCCCGTTCTGTTTAATGAATAGGAAGGACTCCATGTCTTCTGCTATAGCCTTGAAGAACTCGGTATTCAGAGCGCAGTTTTCCATGAGATACTTGACTGTCACAGATGAGCCACGGCGATCATTAAAAATCGTCTTTAACGTGCCGTTATGGAACTCAACCAGTCTGTCAATCTCATACCAGCTATCATGCACACCAGTAGAGTTCACTAAGCCGTTTGCCAGTATCGCTCTCTGCAATTCAGGTGCCGCTACATCCGTGGAAATGAGACACTGTAGATACAGCATCTCGTATGCGTACTTATGCTGTCCCGATGCATGGAAGTAGACACAACTACGAGCAATAGCTCGTCGGAGTAAACCGAGATCTGCGTGCTTGACCGCATACTTCAAAAGTAGGTAGTTCTGAGCATGTTGTAGAAATAGGACGTGGTTTCTTAGCTCAGGATTCTCCGTGTATCTACTACTAGGGGGGTCTCGTCATTTTATTTCAGCTCAACCCCCCGTTCGTCCCTCACGGGGGGTACGTTGACTAGCCAAATCGTCAGCGACTCACCGAGCTAAGAAAGATACCTAGAAAATAGGTGAGCGCCCTAGTAAATTTAAGTACCAATGTTTAATCGAATAACTCTTTTACATACAAGGCGTATGCACAACCCCGCGCTGTGACATATCTGCAACACCAACCCCGCATCGTCACATCCTCAATTTGGTAGCATCAACCAAAACGCTACAACTTCAAACCACTATAACATTATGAGTTCTTCGTCAATTTGTGATCAGAGTACATCATCTTGTAGCCCAGAGCCTCGAGCATCTGCAGTGCAAAGATGGATTAATCCCAGCACCGGGAAGCCTTACTTCTCGCGGCATAATAACGGCAACCTCGAGGAACGCACTCTTGCTGCAGCAGAGCTCTTCCACGAAGGTTTTTATCGCTCTGTTGCTGCGGCATCGCGAGACCTGAGGGTCCCGTATGACAGACTCCTAAGCCATACTAAAGGAGCGAAGCCTACCGCCAAAAATGGCGAGAATAACACTCTCTTGACCGACACGCAGGAGCAGGCAGTACTGTGTTGGGCACATCGCCGGGTCACACAGGGCCACCACATTCAACTTCGATCTCTTCAACACAATGCGAATGCTATACTAAGAGCTTCCGGCCACTCACGCAAAGCTTCACATAGCTGGGCTAGGCGCTTCATGAAGCGCTGGAAAAGCACCTTTTACGTGAAGCAGTCTATGACCCGAGATGTGAAGCGGAAGGCGATGCAAGACCGCGCCCACATCGAGGCTTTCTTCTGCGCCTTTGAAGAATTTGTGCGTGAAAATGGCATCAAAGTTCAGAATATATGGAACTTCGATGAGACGGGCTTTATGATCGGATATCTCCAGAAAGGCACCTTTGTGTGGACTTTTCGAGAGGTTGAACGGCCTATTCTAACTGATGCACACACCACTGTCTCTGTGACCGCGGTTGAGTCGATCTCAGCTGCTGGTGCCTCTATTGCCCCCTTTATTATCATGCCCGGTATTAATATTCCCGTTAAATGGGTCCAAAATCGCCTCACTGACGATACTACGATTACAACTAGCAGCAAGGGGTATGTTAATGACGTATTAGCTCTCGAGTGGGCTAAGCACTTTGAGCGACTTACACGGCCTTCCAACTCGGAAGAGAAGCGGCTCCTTCTTATGGATGGCTGTGAGAGCCACTTTACGGATGAAATCTTCTATTTTTGCAGTCAGCATAACATCGAGCTGTTCCCTCTGCCTCCACATCTCACACACTACCTTCAGCCTCTCGATGTTGGTCTTTTCAACGGATATAAGCAGTGGCATCAACATATCCTCTATAGGGAAATTGCTGACGGCGCCAATGACTTCAATAAGACCGACTTCCTATATCACCTCCAAGAGATACGAGAACGGACCTTCCGGAAGAGCACAATTATCTCTGCTTGGGAGAAATGCGGCCTGTTTCCTCACAACCCAGCTAAGGTTCTAGATAACCTCAAGGATCCGCTGTCATCACTAACCGCAGACATCTCTGTTGAGAGTCTCCCGGGTTATGTTGAAGTTGGCTCTTCATCAGTGATCACAACACCACAACAGCAGAGCTGTAATAGCTTCATAACCCCTGTAACTCCTCAAAGGGTGCCGTTAAAAGCATATGACTGGGGAGAGGCAGCTACACCACCGCTACGAATGAAGACCATTGAGAGATATCAGGACTACGTGATGCTTCGTATACACACATCAATTACATCAGGGGTGCCGTTGACCCCGTCAGTCATGCGTGTATTTGATCATGCAGTCACTGCTAGCAACACACTGGCCTTGAATGGTATTACCGCCACTCAGGAGCTACATCGTCTCAAAGAGAAGGCTACGAGACGGTCAGCCCTCAAAACACAGACGTCAGTCATAGCAAAATACGGCCCAATTAGCGTCGGCGATGCGAGGCTTCGAGTCCTAAATGATGAATACAATCGACAAGCTGCACAGGCCGATGAGAAGAAGCGAATTTTACGAAGAGACAGCCAAGATGAAGGTCTCTTTTTACGCCGTTGGATGCGTGATATCAGGTCACATGTGAGGCCTAGTATCACAGCTGTGAGGGTCGAAGTTATATATAGTAACCCTAGAAGAGGCTGGAAGCCGCTGTGCCAGTTGCAGCTAAAACGCAGCAACTGGTGGTCCAAAACTGACCGGCGTTCTCACCTTGCTTCTAACAAGTGGCTTGCTCAGAAATATGCTCTTCATCGCCAGCTTCAGCAGCTAGGAATAGCTGACGATAGATGGCAAGGAACAGTATCTTGGCCGAGAAACTACGACCCCGAAGTGGTCCAAGAAGCGGTTAACTTTGCTATTCTCAATGCACAGGAACGGGCTCTTGGAAGGAAACAGTTGACTTTGGAAGCTGATGGAATTGAGGTTATTACGGAAGATGTAATTGAGGATAGTCAAGGCGAGTTCCTGATCCCAAAAGACGAAGAAGATGACTAGAAATGATGCTAGAAATGAAGAAAATGACACTTTGGTCAGTCACTTACACCAGCCTGACTTTTCGTTTAAAACATACTGATGCAACTGACCCCGTGTAACCGCTATAATGAAGGTACCTCGTCTACACCAAGATTTTGGTGTGTAATGATGTACCTAAATTTGGCTAGTCGCTGACGATTTGGCTAGTCAACGTACCCCCCGTGAGGGACGAACGGGGGGTTGAGCTGAAATAAAATGACGAGACCCCCCTAGTAGCGAATGTGTAGGTCTGCACGACCCTGTCGACTAGCCCGTTGAGTTCTTCGGGACCGTACGACCGTAGAATAGCAGAGATATCTGCCTCCGAGCTACCCAGCTGAAGCTCATTGAGTTTTGACCACATGAAAGCACAAACTCTGGCCTGAAAGCTCTGGATGATGAGCTGTTCAAGAGCATGGAAGTCTGCCTTCTTTTTAGAAATTCCTTTACGGATCCAGAAGTTCATGGCATGCCAGAGAGTAGCTTCACTACCATCACCAGCAGACCCGAAATGCGTTCGGCTGAGCAGGTAAAGGTAGTTCATCTTGATGTGAAAGAGAGCTGGTATTGGTAGTGCCCATCTTAGGCTGTCGACAGGTCGCGCAGCTCTAGCTCTGCGGCTCTTGATCGTCCGGATCCGTTGAGTTGTCTTCTGATCACCATAGATGAGCAAGAGCCGCTCTTTGAACGCTTCATCTGGCAGTCTGTATTGCTGCTGAAAAATGTTTGACAAGACATTCAAATTACCAGCGTTCGTGCTCTCATCATGTGGTATGGGACCAAGGGATAGGTGCATTGTCGTCCTTCTCGGCAGGATATCTATCACCGGCATGCGAGGAGGACTAGTTGCCGAAACGTCCTCGGGAAATGCTGCTCGGAGAGACTCGTATACGAAATACCGCGAGATCTACTGTTTAATGCGATCAGCTTACAATACCACGAATATCCCATGCGAGAATCTTACTTCCAGTTCGGCTGCATCTGCTTCATTTCCTGGACAACAGAAGATATCTTGTACTCGCAGCCTTGCCGCCTGGTTCTGCATGCTCTGTAGCAGTCCTCCTTCTGGCATCTCGATCCCTTCAATAAGCTGGCCAGTTGTGACCGAGTGGAACGAACTCTCGTTATCAACACGCTGTTCTTTGACATGCTCCATCTGTTCGAAGTTGTCGTATGCAGTGACAGCGGTTGGCTGTTGCCCCCTCAGAGTTACCGCTTCTGCTGCTGCCTCTGACTGTCTCTTGATCACTTGCAGTGTCTTGTGATATGAGCAGCAAAGCCCAAGGCGGTGTAGAGCCTCTATCTGCCGTCGCTTAACGCCTTTGGAATGGAGATATACACTCAGCTGCAGCTGAAATCCAGAAGACTCATTCCGCCGCTGTGATCCACACATCACCGCCAAAATGTTGACCAGAACCCCGTCGACTTGTGGTGGTAGATTGTCGTAGCCCCCTCGGACTTGGCTGTGAGGCTGTATCACACCACGGAGTGTCCGCAGGAGCAAGGGGCATGTTTTCTCTGCAGTCTCGATGAGTTTGCGCATGTCCAGTCGCTCGAACCCGCCATCTTCAGCCTCTTGTGACCTGTGGAAGGGTTTGAACCTTGCCAGGCTCGCAATTTCCTTCCGCAGCTCTATGGCACCGATATCTAAATATTCAATTAAATGTCCTCGAGATTCCGCCGTACCTGGACCCCCAGAGCGTCCTATGCATGCGTCCAGAACAGCCAAATCTTGATATGCGACTCTGGCAAACGCGGTCTTCCTCCGCGTATTCGCTTGACCCTCAGAGGTGCATAGAGTATGAACGAAGTCGCCAATAGACCAGTTCATTTCGTCAATAATATATCGCTAGACTAGGTTAAGCTTCTCTGGGCCATTTCGCCGCTCCCTTCCTATACCGGTATCGGTATTCGCCTGGAGCTCTGGCGAAGGTGACGGCGTGTTGAAGGCTGACAGGTCGCTCATAGAACGGATGGACGAAAGCGGTGATGTAGATGTTTCCATTGTACGTCTCGGCTTAGTTGAATTGTATAGGGACGCTGTTGTTACGTTGTATGATGCTGCACACAGTGTGGTGAGCTCATTAGGAAGTTGGGGGATGGCTCACCAAATCGTGTCAAAAATCTCTCAGGCCCTCTGGGAGCCATTACCCCTTTAGGGAAGGCGTCGCGCTGTTAAGCGCGCCCAGTGGGTCTGAGCGCCTGAGGTAAGATGGGCCACTTATATGTGGTCCACGTGGATTTAGAGTGTAGTGGGTCCGACCCTTGTGCCGCGCGAGCTGCACCTCCTGAATGATCCATAGTCGTCCCCAATATTCGTCTGCGCAAAGAGCCTCCTGTAGTTTGGCTCTTCTAGATGCACTGTCCCAACCATATTCAGGCAAGGTGTAGTTACTGAGCCAAACCCAGACAGTGCTAGCCTTGAAGTAGATGTGTGCCATTATCCTCAGCTGCCTGTTTCTTTCAGGCGTATCGCCTTGATTGATGCACAAAGCGTCAATCCAGAACAGAGTTCCAGGAGCATGGAATCGAAGGTAACGGAGGGCACATTCAAGGTTCTTTCCGACCAGCATTCCACCCCCATTAAGGGAAATAGGATACTTAGTGCTTTCGTCGCCCCATCTATAGGATAGCGCATCATAGCGAGGTTTATCGGCAAATGTGACCTGGATCAGGCTGCATACTAAAGGGTCGCCGTTATGCTGCGCTGGCTCGATCTGGATGAGGCGAATGCAGTCGAGATCTTGTCGGAGCGCCTGGTACTTGAAAGTCTGCTGGAAAGCCAGCCGGATACTAGCCGGCTGTTCCTGGGTATTCGAACTTTCTGTGGGAGGCCTTGACTGATTTGCCCCCATCTTGCTCTAAGAAAGCCGAGGTTCATGAGATGAAGAAGACTGCGGGGTGCTTTCGTATTCGATTTCGATCGAGAAGCTGCCCGGTGGATGTTGACTAAATATGTATCATGTACGGAGTGCAGCCCTACATTCATGCACTTCTGCCTGAGAGGCTGAGATATGGACGTCGAGTCCCCTTCCCACGGGCACATCTCTTTTTAACGGCGCAGCCGAATTGCGTGCGCCTCCCCAAAAATACAGTAGTTCGACAGCTCACATAAACAACCGGGCGAACCAATGCGTTTTCAACAGGCTTAGGCGAAAAGAGCAGGTTGTGGTCAGACCAAGTTTCTTGTCGCGCTGCTGCCAATAAGATCCCCAGTTCGCGATTATGGGTGGGAACTGTCCAAAACGCCTTCACGGGTGCCGTCAATTGAAATCCAACCGATCAACATCAGCGCTTTCTGCACTTTGCTGTTGAGGGCGTCATCGGCCTAGATGTGCTGTCGCGAGGCACATTGCATGTGCCATTCGTAACCAGTGTCTCACTGCCACGTCGGTCGCGAGGCGCTCTTCCACAAATTGGGGCTCTGTTTCTGGGCTTTGCTTTTACAGGTGAAGAGGATGACGTCATGGTTTTCTCGATTTGCATGTGCGCATGGCTCACCCAGCAGGCCAGCAGGGGGCCTCTGCCAAGGTGGAATGCCGGAGCCAAATACCCATCTTCATCCCAATTCCCCATTCCGCCTGGCTCGGCCTATTGGCGCCGCTCCAAGTCACATGGATGTTCTCGATCATCTGAAGAAGAGGGTGAGAGAGCACCGTGGCAACTGAGTTCTCTACGGAGGAAGATTTCAAAAGTCCTTTCCATGGGCTAATTACGCCACATCCCGCAATCCCTGGACTGAGTTGTCAGACGGAACGGGGCCCGTTCCGATGGACCACCGTCGGGAATATATAGGTTCCTTAAGTAGGGCCAGGGCCAGCTGGACATAAATGTCAATGGAAAAAAATCCATTTCAGATTCTAGCCTTTAACCCCTGTGTCTCTATTAATAATAAGGATGCAAATCTACATCCCTATGGCCGCTCCCACTTTCACTAAAAGTGGACTTTAATTGCGTTCACGCATGTTTTTTTTTTGTTTTTTTTGTTTTTTTTCAGTAAACGCGGATGCGCTGTTGTGATCAGGATCCACAATGCCAAGAACCGTCAGGCTGCAGCAAGGGAATGACGTCCCATCCCGGACCCAATGTCACGTCAGGATGCGTGTCTTGAGCAACACAAAGAGGGTCATTAGGTCACTGACCAACGCTCGGACCTCCTTCAAGCGTACTGTAGTTGATGAGATGCCCCTGCAACCTTCAGTTCGCCGCCTCAGCTCGACAAAGGCGATGTGCAATTTGGCTGGCAAAGTGCATGTCTGTTTTGGCGTGGCTGCAGGTTTGAGTATCAGGCAGCAGTCGGTCAATACATTTTCGGCAATGTTGGTTGAGAAAATACCGCATCTTACCGGTTTTATCCGCCTTGGCTGCCGCCATACCTGAGCAACTCGTGAGTCTTCGTATTGTGTGTGAGGCAAGACGGGAAGCTCAATTACGACCAATAAATAGATAACACATGCCCGACTACGACTTGATGCTGACATGGTGTGCGGGGTAAGCGCTACCCACCGCTGCAACCTCACAACTGAGGCAAGATACTAGGCCGACAGCCAATGATTCCCCATCCGGTCCCTTCACTACCCTGTCGTAATTCTCCTCTCGCACCGCTAAGTGACTCGCTGAGCTGAACAGACGGCTTCTTGGCTTTCAGGTTGCTCGCCTGCATTTGTTAGTCTGTCGCAAGTATCACTGAACGCCGGATGGCGCTGTGTCTCCGCCGCTACGTGGTCAGCTGCCCGTCATTAGGCCCTGTCTAGCGTACGCTCAAATCTGCCTTGCTCATAAGACTCCACCCCTACGACGGGGCTGTTGTGGCTGCAGCCGGTCGAGCAGGCCGTTTTTGGGTCTGCGACAGGGTTAGCATTAAAACCAACAACGGCAATGAATCAACGCTGTTTTCTCTTTCCAAGGGGTAGACATCTTAGAGCTGTCATTGGTCCAAAACCGGGAACTGGGCCCGTTCCTGACTTGAATCATAGAGTAGAATAGCTGGGAATGGCACCACTGTAATTTATATGTATCGATACTGCTAGTTACCCCTAATCGCAACCAGCCTTTTACATCTCAATGCGTAACGACCTTGTGCGACCCTCCAAGTCTTACAGTTCATCGGAACTAACCTGCACCTTTTTCTCTTATTTGAGCTCGGGTATCAATCAACTCTGCTTTTTCTTAGTAGCCATGCAACAATAAAATGGACATTCTAGGCTGTCATTAACTAGCGGTTCCCAACGTAACGTCGTAATTTGCATAAAGGTTAGTGATCCAGGTTATGGGATAAACCGCAGTTGATTATACCTGCTGAATGAAATAATAGTTTCTCTAAGGTTAACTTGCAATTATAGGCAACTCTCCGAGTCGTAAAACTTTCGGTGCTCATTTATTCCCCAAAGCAAGACTCCTGCGGTCTACTGAGCGAGATCCAATGGTTCCTTAGGTGGCTCATAAAGCAACCGGCGCGGACGTAATCCTTCCTCCTTCCATTGGCGCAAAGTGGACAGTTATAGAAACCTCGAGTATTTTTCAGCCCATCCATCCCCAGGACTCGATTGTTACGTCTTAAATATGCCACTAGATGATTCAGCATACCCTCTGGAAGTGTGTAGGGCCAAGCGCTCATGTCAGGTGAAGTCCCGCCGGTTGGGGTCTGCAATGTTGGTTGAATGGCAACACTTGATACAGTCGGTGTTTCATTTGGAACACTGGTATGCATAGCGACCTGACCATGGCTGTCCAGCAGCGGGATAGGGGCAGCCTGAAAGTAGACAGCGCCAGGATATGAGCTGGTCGGTACGTCTGGGTTCTCCACCTGTGATATAGTGCCCGAACTGCTCCACTGAAAGGTAGGAATGGTGTGAGGAACTGTATCTGATCTCCGTGAAGCAGCGATCGGCGGCAAATAATATGAAGCTAGTGATGTTCCCGAGGAACCAGGGACCCCCGTAGGTCCAGCGCTGATAAAGCCAGGGTTTGGGAGTCTGGGTGCAGGCAAGATATGATGTGGTTGAGCCGGGGGACTGTTCATCATCGAGTCTCTTGACAGGCCAGAGCTTACACCGGCGGATGCGCTACCTTGCGAGGTCTGCGGAGTCCCTGGCGGCAGCGGAGACTGCGCTGTATCCCGAGTTTGCTCACTCGCTGCGCGATGTGCTGAGGGTTCGGTACCCCAAAGTTCAAGAGCCTTTGGCTGTGGAAATGCAACTGATATTGGTTGGAAAGGCCTTGGCCAAGCTGAAATGTCAGCCGGAATTGGCCCGGTTGTCTGTGGGCTGTGATGAACGGGAAGTATTTGACGCTCGTCAACTAGCACGGTCGACCTGTTGGTTGGCGTTGAGGCTGGTTGATGGAGGGTATCTAGTGCGGCCTGCGCAAGATCGGATACCTTAGACATAGTAGCCGCAATTGTATTGGCTCGGTGTCCGCCTCTTTTGTGTGAGGCCGGACGGCTTTGTTCTACTAAGCTCGCCATGTGCACGGTTCCGTTTGGGACTTCGCCCGCGATAAGCGGGATGTGGGAGCCATTTGCATTAGATGGTTCCTCAAGGCGCTCTTCTAGGGGAGAGGTGTTTATCGATATAATTTCATGGGATACATCAAAGTGGTCGTTCTGCGAGGTTCCTTGAGGTTCGGAGCTTGGATTCGCTTGTCGCATATTTCGTGGCAAAGAAGCCGGTCTCCCGGTGTTGAACGTCTCCGCAAGCGACGGCGTGCCTGGGTTGTCCTGTGCGTCGGATATAGTGTGTTCTGGACTGCCGTGGGCTTCCCTGGGAGCTAGGGGAGGTGTTGGCTGGTTCTGAGTTTCTGTAGGTAATAACGTGATGTTAGTAAAATTTCCGAAGCGATGCATGCCGAAGTTCGCTCGGGAGGCATACCGTCTAGGAGACCAGTTCCAAGAGCATCGGGCTCCACATCCTCAATTTCCACTGACCGCGTTGATGCACGATGGCGCAGGAACTTCCGCACGGATTGGTAGTATGGAACAAGAGAGGGGCCAGCTTTCGCATCGAAAATGCGCAGGTCTCTGGCAGCTACCCAACCGACTGCACTCTTGGCTGGAAAATTCTGCCCGTCAAAGTACATGACGGGAAACTCGCGCTCTGTGATGAGAGATTGCCCAGTTTTGTACCCTTCTCGCCACTCGAAAGTGTTGGCCTGGGTGTCATAGTCATAGCAGGTTGGCACATTCTCCGCCAGGCCTAGACTCTCAAGACTGCCTGTGACGCCAACATCGTCGAGATTTGACATGGGGAGGAGCAGGACGGCCGACCAGTTCTTCCAGAACGCCAGATAGACTTCACCAGGAGTTGGGTCAATAATACCTTCGAAATCTTGATCGCGTAGTTGGTTACCGTCACCATGTCGCCTTCGACTGTGCCGGGTCGGTCTCCGGAGTGTCTTAATGACAGAAGATGGGCCGTGGTCCTTTGTGGGCCTGCTGTGAGCATCTGACTGCTCATCTCCACTTTGGAATTCTTTCAGAGCCACAGAATTATTCTTGTTGGCCAGAGTCTTGTTGCAGCCCAGAACCTGGACTCCAAGGTGCTTGATAACAACCACGGCGGGCTCTTGCGACGACCAACCATGCTCTTTGCCGCTCAGGTGGGTCGCAGCCCTCTCCATCGGATTGTCCTTGAAACTGAGATCATGCTTGGGGCATTGCAGAATGTACCATGCACCGACTCCGGTTGGAAACTGAACGATTACGTGTTTCGTTCGAGCACGCCCATCTTGAAAGACTTCCTCAAAGTCGATTGTCTTCTTCGCTTCTGCGAGGGGTGGTTCCCTATCAATCTGACGGCGTTTCCGTTCCCTTGGAGAGCCCGAGAAATTGTTCTTCCGTTTATCCTGCATGTGTCAGCGGAAGACTCAGTTTCGGCCCGGGATACAGGAGACTCACGGTGCAAACTTGAACGAGGATACTCTCCTCACTGCTCGCCTCGAGACCAGATTTATGCAACCCCGCAGAACGATTGAGCTCTTCCCGTGTGGTCTCTTGTGAAGTCGAAGCAGACTTCAGGCCGCCTAACGGGCCGTCGCCGTCGCGTTGGCTCGATTGCCGGGCTGCAAGCGTCTGTAGCGACTCTTCTACCAGAGACAAACCAATAGTCTCGATCAGATCGTCGCAAAGCTTCTTCATCGCTGCCTGCAATTGTTGTCCGTACCCTCTTTCTTCATCCTCAAAGGTCGCATTGTGCTTGATTTCCAGTTCTCTCAACTGGCCACCATGCCTCACAATCTCGTTTTGGAGTCTTGACTTGTTTGATGGATTAGAATTTGACGAAAGCTGTTCCCACGCCTCCTCAATGCTGGCATTGACAGCCGCCACCTTCTCTTCATACGCGTCACGTGGCGACTTAATCGCCTCAAATTCTAGATCGAAACGAGCGACGACCTCCTTTATCGCCTTGAATTTGCGCACGGGTTTAGGAATCTCCATCTTGAAGCACCATAATAAACCGCGCTCTCAGCGCTCGGTGATGAATGTTCTTGGAAGTGAAAGCGTAGTTGGCGCTGCAGCGCGAGTAAACCAGGTTACTGTGGCGCTTCTCGTCTCGTAAATCAGTTGGAGATTATCTCATAGCTGAGGGTGCGTCGGGATGAATGGAAATGAGGTAAAACCGATGATCGGCTGGTGGGGCGAGGGTGTTACGGCACCGGCTAAATCTAAACCGGATTGAGCATTAGTGGATCGAAGTCAATACACTAATCCTTATTCAGAACTTAGCGCTAACTTGGGCATGAGGTGCTGGGACAGATAGGCGGTGTGTGGTGGCAAAATCCTTGTTGCTCCGGGAACGAGTCTTAAGAAGATGACGACACCAAACATGTGAACGAGGGACACTACCACGAGAACGCCAGTCGCTGGCAATAAATCCACGAAGCAATCCCCTCAACTCCATACCCGCGAGCGCTCTACTCAACCGTCACGTTACGCATAGGCCACCTTTTACAAGATAACTGTCACGTCAATCGAAACTAGAGAGTCAGGCCGAAACCCGTTCAGGCCATGCCAGCGCCTGACGACGGTCTTCCCGACTTGAGATCTTACGTCCAGCGGTGGCTAGATGAGGCGATCCTGGACCAGCCAGTTCCGACCGGTGCAAAAGACTTTGACGCGCCAAATTCTCATATCCATTCTATATTGAAAGTGCCATCCGACATGGTCACGCCTCCGCCGTCGACTCCGCCCTCGCGCATCAGGTCAGGTTCGCCCCGAAAGAGACGACGGCCCGATCGCCAGCAGGAGGAACGGGAGGGGACTGACGATGGAGATGAATTGAGTCATCTTGAAGAAGACCCGGACAAGACGCCGAGCGCGTCATCGTCTTCGGTCTTATCGGTCGCATCACGCAGACTCCCTCTTAGGAGCGTCCCCCTCGTCCAATCATCTCCTTCTATATCGCAGTCGTCTACGTCGCAAACATCCTCAATAAGAAAGTCAACACGCCGTTCAGCCAGTCCTGTGAAAACTTTCACCTTACAAATGCTCCGAAAGCCGGTCGAATTCGTCGAGTTGGCTGATAATCCCGACGCGCAGCTTCCTATCGAGATCCGACAGCTCTACCGAGATATCTATGACTTGGCCGTCGATCGAGAAAGATTTATACCCAAAGGACTTAAGAAGGCTGTTCAAGGGCTTGTCCCAGGCGTCAAAGCGCGTTACTTCTCCGAGCAAGACGAACCGCACGACTCATCAACAGCCTCGCGTGAGCTCGAGACACTGCTGGAGATCAAAGCCGACGCCCAGCTCTGCCGCTCGAGCAACGCATCAGAAGCGGCTTGGAATTCTGATGTGCACTCGCCCCTCCTCAAAATCGCCCTCAAGCCCTCCAACAAACCTCTCCTCCGCCGTCATGTCCTTACATCCTCCCGCATCAGCCCTGCCTTCATTCCCCCGATGCAAGAGGGTTCGTGTTACGACGTCGCCGGCTCTAAGATGGTCGACTACGGCATTGCTCTCCACCCAGAAGACGGTGATCCTCTGGACCTCTCTATTCGTCGTGCCCTCGCACACCTACCCGTCCATTCCCATCACCTCAACCAGACGGCCTACGACCCTATCCGTTTCGCTGCCAATGCCGTGTCCATTGAGACAAAAACAGGTGCCAATGGTCTACAGGAGGCAAGGCTACAAGTTGGAATCTGGATAGCTGCTTGGTACTCGCGAATGCAGCAACTTCTGCGACGAACAATAGCACAAGAAGAGGAGAGACAGGACAAGAAGAACGATCAAGAGGATGGGGAAACCAGTGGCAAGATAGAACTACTCATCCCAGTTCCGGTCGTCATCGTTATTGAGCACGAATGGAAGCTATTCTTTGCATGCGACCGCGGGAATAAGATTGTAAGTCTCCTGTCTTGCCGCCTTTTTTATTCTGGCGTGGTGTGGCTTGACCCTATCAAAGTACTTACATCGTGGATCTCAGGACATTATCGGACACATCAGTATCGGAGATACGAAGAGCCTTGACGGTCTTTTCATCATTGTCGCCGTCATTCGCCGCCTGGCGACTTGGATTCAGGACGACTTTCGCACTTGGCTTGAGAAAATCCTTACTTGACTGCAAGCAAACCCTGATAAGTAGAAAACTAGAGGGTGTTACTTTTCTGATGAGACCTGGCGCGATTGTGACCCAAGCAGCTCGTGAATTGGACATGGCCTGCCCTTCTTTTCCTCCTCTAAAATCCTAATAACGAGCCTGCCCTCACTGACCAGGTTCTCGCCCTTCGCCATCCCTGAATCTTGACGGACCACTTCCACTGCGACCGCTTGTTATTTAAACCACAGTTGTGCCATGGACAATAAGTTGAAGAGGTCAAGAAGATAAAAATGTAATTACTCAGACAAAAAGCAGGAGGGCACTGAAAATGACTACCGGTACACCACATCAATGTTCGTGGACAGAAAAGGTTGAATGACGCCAAAGCCGCTTCAATCGTTCAGGCGCGCCCTCTTAACTTAAACCCTGGATCACCCTGAAAAGTGTCGTTTCACTTGACTGCAATCGCGTCCAGCACCCAACAGGGGTCGATTAAGCGGCGGACATAAGCAAAAAAGTGTGCTTTGAGGCAAAAAAACTTAACGTATAAGGGGTAGGTGTAGTGGGGAATTTTGTGCACAGGTCGGTGGACTTGATGCTGTATCCCCGCCGTATCGAAGTAAGTGACCTGCCTTGGACGAAGGTGAAGATCGGACTGAAGGTCTGATACAGTCATCTGGATAGGAAACCATCGAATACCTTGCTTGGCGACGGCAAGACCACTTGGGAAGCGTATAATGCTATCCACAAAGAAGCCGATCCTAGCGCCGCTCGAAACCCGTTCATCTTCACTCAAGGAGATGCGGGGTGCCTCGTCTCTAGACTCAAGACCACAGTAGACTTGTCTTCGGTCTGTAGGACTCATTTTTTTCAGCTAGGTTGTCCTCCCAGCCAGATAACATCGTTGAGCCAAGGATGTCCGGCCATAGATCCAGTGTGGGAAAATAGGCGGTCCATAATGGGCTCCTGGACTGGACCGCCTATTCAGTCCAGTCCAGTCCAGCAATTTTGCTGGACCAGGCGGTCCAGTCCAAGGCCATTGGACCGACTGGACCGCCCATTTAAGGCCCATATTGTCAGGTGAGTAAATAGTGCAATCTGGTTGGTTGAGCTTGGTGGGAAATATGATTATTAGACCAGCCTACGTACAGTACATAAGTTAAATACCTTCGATATCGGTGCTGTAATGCAGCCGTTGCAGCGTAAAATGTTGGCCTAACTGCGCAGGCAGCTACTGAAGCCTGGCTAGGTACCATCAATTATTCTACACCCCAACGACTTCTGCCTATCGCTATGACTCAATATTCTATGTTGCCTAGAAGGCTTTGATGGTATTTAAAGTGACTAAGTGCCCTTCTGTTGCCATTTATGCCATTGCTGTGGAGTAACTGAATCTCAACCCAAACTTGGTCTGTAGTTGGTCATGGCATCACTAATTAATGACGACCAATCATCTACTATTTTCACAGATACGAGTAACAATACGGAACTTTCTAGCCTCTTTCGTATGTCAGGAGCAAATCCCCAAAGCCCTGACGGTACGCATGAGGACACTACCGATGATGTCGACGATGCCTACAAAGGTATTAACTGGAGTAAGCTCGAAGGCTATACCATGGCACCGCATTCCAAGCGACAGCACATCTCCTGGACATGGGAACATGGATATCGCATTCAAAACATGAATAGCCAAGTTATCTTCTGGCTTTGCAAGATTTGCATACAGAGAAAGGCTAACAGGAACACGATGTACAATATTGCTGGCGGCTCGCACTCGCAGATACGTCACCTCCGAGATAAACACAATTTGGATGCGAACGGCCCTATTCAAAAGAAGCGGCGGCTTACTTTCAACGGCGACACCTCGACAGCAGGGCCGATCGAGCAAGCTCTTGTCAATCAGCGAATATCCGACTTCAGTCCTGAGCGATTCAAGACGGCCTTACTACGCTGGATGGCCTACGCAAATATCTCCTTCCGCCAAGTAGAACTTCCGCAATCCTATGAGCTTCTACAGGAGGCATACGCCGAGATTGGCACCGCTGGGTGCTTACCAACAGCTCATACGCTCGTGAGCTAGATTAAATGAGACTTTCACCATTACAAGGCTGTTGTTGTAGAGCAGCTGCAGGAGGTGGAAGGCCACATCCACTTTACATTCGATCTCTGGACTGCTGGCAATCTTCTTAGCCTCAATGGAGTGTTCGCACACTTCCTCGATCCCATTGGCAAGAAGAAGAAGATCCTCCTGTCTATACCGTCAATCAACGGGAGCCACACGGGCGAGGCTATTGCAGACGGCGTTGGGGAGATCATCAAGGAGTTTGGCCTCGAGAAGCGCGTGGGCTACTTCGTCCTGGATAACGCCGGAAATAACAACACAGGCGTGGAGGCACTTGGACGAATGTTTGGCTTCAATCCCAGCAAACGTCGGCTACGCTGTACAACCCACATTGTTAATCTCGTGGCCACGCAGATCATGTATGGCAAAGATCTGAGGGCCTTCGAGACCGAGGGTGATGCTCCTCGCGCCCTCCAGGACGACCTCGAGCTTTGGCGGCGCAAAGGTGCCCTAGGCAAGCTCCGCAACATCATTATGTGGATTACTGATAGACACGCTGGCGGCGGCCGCGCCAGAGAGTTTAAAGCGCTACAAATCGAGTCCCAAAATTGTCTTCTGGACGATGAGCCCCGCCGACCCCCTGCCGAGCTTAAACGGCCGAACGATACTCGGTGGAACTCACATTACTATGCCTTCGAGACGGCCGTCCTCAATCGAGCCCCAATCGACGCTTATTCCGAGAAGGAGGAGCGCGCTCACAATACACGTCTTGACCGGGTTACACAGAAAAATAGACGGCTAGAGGCAGATAAGCATATCAAGCTTCCAGCCAAACCCTTGATTGTGGAAGATAAGATGTCAACTGAGGACTGGGTCACGGTCACAAGGTATATGGAGATATTAAAACCGTTGATGCTGGTCACAAAGAAACTCGAAGGGTATCCACGGCAGGGCCGCAACGGCCTTATGTGGGAGGTGTTGCCTTGCTATGAGTTTCTCTTGAACCATCTGGAGCGCCTAATGGAGCAATACAGGCACGATCCGGACGAGGACCTTAAGCTGAACATCCAGCTCGGATGGCAGAAGCTGAACGAGTATTACACGAAGCTCGACGACACTGAAGTCTATGTGGCCGCTGTGGCCCTCCACCCTCAACTCCGGCTGACGAAAATTAAGCAACTATGGGCCGACCGAGCAGATGATGGCTGGATCTGTAGGGCAGAACAACAACTCCATGACCTCTGGCAGCAGTACAGGGATCTGCCACTTCCAGAGCAGCCTCATCCGGAAGCGGAGGACGATATCCTGGACGAAATTCTCAATACAACTCAGCTTCCTTCTGAAGGGGATTTATTTGGGCCGATGGCACAGCTTGGTAAGAAGCCAGCCCAACCACCGCCGCCGCTAGACGAGATGGATGAGGTCCAAGGCACGGTTGACACCTCCTTCGCGAACCAGAGGGATCCGGTTTCATTCTGGGTGTATAACAGACCCCGCTGGCCTCGGCTTGCGCGGATGGCACTTGACATTTACGGCATCCCACCAACGGAGGCAGATAACGAGCGGTTGTATAGTAGGATGGGGGACATGGTGACAAAGAAGAGGAACCGAATATCAGCAGCTACGATTGGAGCTATTCAGTGTCTCCGACAGTGGGATGAGGACGAGATAATTATTTGGAGATCACGATAGATGCGCTTAATGCCAAGGACCAGTTAAGTTTAACTAATAGCCACGATAGCTCTATGATTAATACTGCCATCGACATCACTCGCTTACGCCCTATGAAGTCTTCCGAGCCTCCTTTTCTGTACATAGTTTTCTCGCCCAGTGCAGTTCTTGATGCTTAATGCGATGTGGACTGAGTATCAATGCAACAATACCGGAACTTCATCGCCGTATCAAGTTTTGGTCAGACTCTTGGTGCCAGTCCAATTATGGCAGGCGGTCCAGTCCAAGGCCTCTGGACTGCTGGGCGGTCCAGTCCAGTGCTTCCAGATACACAGGCGGTCCAGTCCAGACACCCTGGACTGGACTGGACCACCTATTTCTCACACTGCTTCAGGGCAAGACGCAAGCGGAGTCCCCCAGCCGGGCGTTGTGTTTTCGGGGAGGGGAAAGTCGCACGATGGTAAATACAGGGATGAGCGAATAGCAAAACGTCGTTTCCTCTCTCCCAAGATATGAGATACCTGACTGAATGAGGGATTGAGGGGTTATAACCCCGATGCTGCCGCTCCGCAAAACAAAAAAATATACAATCAGCCTCACCCTCGATGTCTTTGCCAGGTCTTCACAGGCCGTTCACTATAGATGACATAAGGCTCCCTAGGTTCGTATGTAAGGCTCTGTGTTGCATCTAGTGGATGGAAATGATCATATGTGCGAGAAGCTCTTAGTATTCTTCCTATCTAATAGAGGGTCTTTGAGGTTAGTCTTATAGATGAAGACAGTGATGATGACCTCGGATGACCTCGGACGGCCGAGAGGCTCCGGATCCTTCGGAGTCTTTGGCTTCAACTAGCTATAGATAAAATCAAGGAAAAGCTAGGCTTATGACCGGCTAGATGACGAGGCCGGTGACGAGGCAAGTGGCGATGGACGCCTATGATGAGAGAAGGAAAGCTTCACTTCCGTCACAACCGCAGAAATCCGATATCCCGATATATGTGACACTCTGCCATTAAGTATGTAAGGCTCTGTCATCAAGTAATATAGACTTTCTATTATACCTTATGTTCCCTCTTCCTTCAGCAGGGTTATTTAACTAAAAGCAAACCCACGACAGAACCCCCTTATGCGTCGGTTATGGTCGTGTTCTGATAATAACCGGAGGTTCCGAAGTAATGCTGCTCCACGTTGAGGTATTCTCTGTGCTCGTCCTCTTTTCTCGCTAAAACGGCCTTCCTATCATCATTTTGTATGAACGAAGCTAGCTGTCGTGAGGCAATGAGGTTCAGCGGTTGGAATCCAAGAGAGTAGTTAAGGAAAGATCAATAGACATCAAAGACATACTGGCTGGAGAAGTGCATATACCACCCTAATGAGGAGCGTGCCCCGAGAACCGGAATAGTAAGACCCGTCCCGAGATATAGCCGAGCGCGACAGTTGATGCCGCGATCGCTGATGTCACTGGACGACACTCTGACGGGAGCCAGAGCAGGTTTCGACCTCGATACGTGATCCATACGTCATCGGAACTGATGCCGTAGCCTTGACATTGATGTGGTTGATGCAGAGGGCCGAATGCAGGCAGTGGAACGGGTGGCGAGGGCGAGAGCAAGCTGAGATCGAGCATGCCAGCAGCCGTAAGGAGACGTGTGCCGGTCTCGTCGAAACGGATGTATTTGGCGAACTTACCTATATCGAGCGTCGCCTCGCAGCGGCCCGTCGTGGCATCCCAGATCTTAATGGTCTTGTCGTGTGACGCCGATGCGAGACGCTGGCCATCTGGCGAGAAGGCCACCGACTCAACCACGTCGCCATGGCCCTCAAGCGTCGCCTGGCATTGTCCGGTCGCGGCATCCCAGATCTTAACGATCCCGTCGTCTGACGTCGATACGAGACGCTGGCTATCTGGCGAGAAGGCCACCGAGAAAACCCAATCGCCATGGCCCTCGAGCGTCGACTCGCAGTGGCCCGTCGTGGCATCCCATACCTTGATGGTCTTGTCGAATGACGCCGATGCAAGACGCTGGCCATCCGGCGAGAAGGCCACCGAGAAAACGCTATGGCCATGGCCCTCAAGCGTCACCAGACACGCATTCCAATCCTCTACCATAGCCGGTTTAGTTATAATCCAAGTGGGATCTTCCCCTTCGAATAGTATCCTCGTTTTACAGCGCCTAGGGCTAAATATAAGCGCAGATGCATATGCCTGAAGAGGTGCCTGCCCTATCGTCCATCCATGCGATAGGATAAATCGCCGTGCATCTCGAACGAAGTCGAATAAGAAGGAGCTATTAGACCGTTCCTAGTGGGATATTAATTAGCACATTAGTTCCACACGATGATAAAGCCAATACGCCTACTAGCAACGTCTCGAGTTTCGTCATCGCAACCACTCCTTTCGGCATGTCCCGAAGAAGGCCGAGCACCTCGAGCCAGTAGAGGTACTTTTGATAGAGAAACTGATGGACTCTGCCATCGTCGCGGATGTCTTCGATGGGGATCGAAGTCTTGTGCGAGATAGCATCGCTTATGTGGTCAACCCAGTAGATAGATGCACGAGTACCGTGCCGGGGCTACCGGGTCCGGCTCAGGCTGACGGACGTCGTCGATAGAGGTGCCAGGATGGCGTAAGTCGTACATATCTCGTCGTAGGGTTTCAGCCATAATTTGCAGTGATCTCGAGAAAGCAGAATAATGAACCTTTCCGGCCCCAGCAGGAAAAATTGCCTGGAACGCCTCTGTCGACAAATAGTCCTTCGCCGACTGGTGGACGATGTAGACATTCTCATCGCGTATTGTAAGGAATGAGCCGCACATGGTTACGATCCTCCTAACAGACTGAGGCTTATCCGAAATCTCGTTTGGCAGGCCAGAGAGAATACCCACTTCATTAAGACTAAGCGGCCGATACGCTATGCACACTGTCGAAAGCAAGTGTCGGCATAGTTCTGGATTTCCTCGCTTAAGCTGTTGGATCTGCTTCACCATTCGACGGTAGACTGCCATCAAGTCTGATGGCATTTTATCAACAACCTGCAGTACCTCCCAGCTTTCCACCTCTTCGAGCTCTTTGATGACAAGAGATACCCACAGAAAAGTCCCGTTGGCCTTTTGTCGCATTGCCTCTTGGAGCTCATCTTGGCGGCCTTGATCGTCCTGGACTGAGGGCAGTCGGGATACACCATGCTTGATATATGCATCGACTGCCTGTGACACATATGTCGCATTTTGTTTCAACTCGAGGCTAAGCCTTGCCCGTGACCTATTGACTCTGAGTTTCTGCTCGATGTCAAGTCTGTTCCGACTGGAGACGAGCCATTTAACTCGGGATGATGACGAGTGCTGTTCGATGAGATCTAAGAGCTTGGATAAGCCTGTCTCGCATTCGTCGAGCGCGTCGATGATCAAGAAGGTGCTTTTTAAGTTTGGATCTTGCAGAATGTTTGCAAAGATCTCGGCCAAGGCCACCCAGGCATTCACGTCCTCGAAGAGGCCTTTGCCTGCGTGGTCATACTTTTTCCGTACGTGCGGGATGAGCGATGGCTGCTGGGCGACAAGGAGGTAGATGAGGCCGCGCAGCACAGCCGTTGCGTTGTTGATGCGCGAGTCGGTGCCCTGGCAGAAGAAGTAGGACAACAGGTTCGTGGTCTCCTTCTTCAACTCGTTGATAATGCCGCAGAGCAACATGGTCTTGCCCTTGCCAGGATCGCCCTTAATCCAGAGCAGCCGGCTCTGTTCGTCGTTGCGCCATTGTTGGAAATCGGCGTTGTTGAGGATCCTGCAGTACGAGTCTTCTAGCAGGCCGCCCTTGGTCTGCTCGATGCGCGTCTTGTCGTTGCGGGGATCAGTCGATCGCAAGTCTGCCAAGCAGCGGTCTTCTGTTCCGTAGATGTTGTTACCGACGTGAATGCGAGCATCTCCGTCGGCGGTGAGAGTGTGGACTGCATTCGAAATGGTGCTCATCTCTGAGACCCGAGCAGAATGCCGTAGGCACTGCATAACGATTAGCATTCGCATGGAGCAATCCATTTTGGTACTGACACGTGGCAGGGATCCTCAGGCCTGTGGGGGAGACACGTTTGGCACTTAGCCGATGACTTTGGCATGAAGGTCAGGACTCTCGCGGCCTCACAAGTCCAAGGAAATCAGCTTGCGGCGAAGTATGATGGATGCGACAGCAGAGTCAGAGGGGCAGCCGTAAACTTGTTCCCGTGCGTGACACGGCGGCAGACGAGGCGCGTAGCCCACCAATTATCAGCGCCATGTTGTGGCGGATGCCGCCCGGGACGGCTCAGCAAAAGATGGCTTGGGCAATTCGAAGACGATGCTTGAGGCTCTGGCGCCCTCATCTTCATAGAGGACCCATCAAGCCTTGCATTCATTTAAATCGAAGATGTATTAATAGCAGTGGGTTAAGAAAGCAAAAATGGCCATCGAATGTCAATGACAGAGATGTAGATTCAATTCTGACTCCTACCACCACCTCCAACTAGACCCAGTGGGTGTCTGCAGGGTAAAGGGCAATAACACAGGGACGTCGAAGTCTGAAAAAGCCATTATTCGGTGGACATCTTAAGAAATTGCATGCATCTACTGTAACTTAACGTAAGGTCAACGGTAATCTGCCGTCATTTTCGGCCCCCGCTTCCCGACGGCATGAAGAATGAACACCTTAGTTGTTGTTGGAAGATACCCCGCCGCCCGGGTGTGGGCCGATCCGCAACACCCAAACCATGCGCTAAAATGTTCTCGCTACATTTATTTCAGAGCAGCACTCTCGCATCCTCCTCGCTCTTCATGTCCTTTGCATAATTTCCCCCAGTGACTCCTTCACCCTTCTGCACTACAGCCTCTGATAAGACACTTTTAGAACCAGAGGCAGCATCCTGCGGAGCCAACAAGCTGGGCTCGTCCACCTCAATTTCCTCTCCAGATAACGCACAAATCCAATCAGTTGGCAGCGTTCGCAGTCTCGACTGATGTACTCGAAGCAGTCGACGCAGTTGAACAGGGCCGCAATGCCGAAAACGTCGGCCATGCTGGTCGTGTGAGGTAAATCGACGCGGGCTTTTCTGGTGTCCGACGGGAGCTTTGTTGGAACAAGCTGCACCATGGTGCGGCTGACGAAAGAACGTGTCCCAGTGGTCCATTAAGCGCTGCCACGGCCAACTGTGAGCCGCCAGCTGGTTCGGGCTGCGAACCTCCCTCACCATCGACAATGCCAGAATGGCATGGGCAAACCGTGACGACTGTACAATGAACTCCGTTGAGGACCTCAGGGCCGACGGCCATGGCAGAGTTCATGTCGGAAACCACATTGAAGTCCACAACTACAACGAGCCGAACCGCAATCGATGCCTTGCCGACCTACGATTGACCGTGTTGAAATGAGAAGATGCAGATTACTTCATTCTCTCTACATGTGCAGTAGGAGAACTACTATTTATGTACAGGCACGCTCTCTGTGGAATGTTCCACCTTCTTCCACCTTCTTCCGCACCTTTGCCACTGACTTGGTCGCCTCACACTTGTGATCTCCAACAATCCCTACCCCCAAAATGTATGGGACGGCCTGCGATGTGCTTTGTCCACTGCTTACCCTCCATGCCCTCGGCCTGGTGTCCTGGGATGCGTGAGCCAACTGGTCCAAAAGCGTACATTTCGCTGAGTTGTTCCTGCTCTATTGGGTGGGACAAGGAGGCTCAAAGAATGGGTCTTAAAACAGCATTTCTTAAATTAGCATTTAGATCCTTATTTCAGGACCACGTCATCAGGCTTGTACTTTCCACATGAAAAGGATCTGAGAATGGTTCCCTCCCCCAATCGGTTCTGCGCAAACAATAGGCTGCGTCCATATAGCTTCTACAAGCTTTGATGCCCTACTGAGTCGTTCCTGCTCTATCAGGTGGGGTGTTTGGCAGGGAGGCTCAAAATAGCATTTAGGTCTTTCTTTGAGGACTATGTCGTCATCAGGGACCCGAAAACAGCGACAGCCTAGGTTCCTTGGCTTAAACATATTGAAACCCAGGCTGCCTAAGCTATCTGGTCTAAGACCTACTTCGTACATTCAGTGGAATCTTCGACAGCTCTGGGCTGTTATGTGGCCTTCCATGAGGACCAGGAAACGCAACTTAAACTGTATATGTTCCATTCAGTTCGTATACTCCCGTCGCTCGTTGGGCATGAACATGGCAGCACTACGGCCGACATCAGTGAAACCCCCATTGTGATTCCCAAACCATCCAACCACCTGCTGGGGCTGTGGCCCTGGGCTACCAAAAACTCCCTGGTTGCATCTGGACAGGGAGGGCACATTTGAAATAGATTGGCTTGGCCCCGGGAGTGGTTCTTTTTGGAACAGCTCTAATACCATATCAAACAAATCATCTCCGACTTCCGACGACCTTGAGCCTTGCTGAAAAGGGTCGGTCCATGTTGGCGGGGCACTTTCCATCTCAGGCGTTCGGATGCTCAAGGAATCTGTTCCACTTGTTCTGCTGCCGCTTGAGCCCCTGTGGTTTGGAGGTGTGAGTCCGTCAGGGAGTTGAAAGGCCGAAGAGCAAGATAAGAGGCCATCGACAGACTTTCTCGCTTCGTTTGCAATGTATTTCTGGATGAGAACGCAGTTGCAATCAGTATGCCGCAAGAGCTGGGTCTTCAAGTGGTAGATCTCGGCAGTCAGCTGGTCGAAACAGGTTGAGAGGTATCGGTTCTTCTCCTCCATGGCCTGCTCACGGGAGGCTAGTGCGGACGCTTCATCCCGTTTGCGCAGACGACACTTAGTAGCAGCGATTCTATTGCGTTCGAGGATGAGAGGTCGCTGGGGGTCCCTAGGAAGATCCTCGTCATCATTGCTCTCCCCCTTTTGCTTTCGACGTGCCCTTGCAGGCTCTTTAGGTTCGACTTTGGGTTTCCGGCCTCGTTTTCTTGGTTTCCGCACACCCGAAACGAGTGCGGAGGCACCGATTTCTGACAGGCTTGAACTTTCTTGCGACTTCCCTCGGTTTCGGGGTCGGCGGGGCGGTTTCTTTTCGCGTTCTGCGGTCGGCAATACTGTCTGGGAGGGTTCATACTCGGGGATCTTGGCTGCCATGATATATTGGGGTGGAGGCTGGGGAAACCCGAGATCGACCTCTGTTGAGATCGGGGAGGTGCTGATTGCTTCGTCAAAGAACAAGCCCTCGGTGACTTGGTTTATCGCTTGTTGATAGGCGGGGGAAGATGTGCTGATGCGAAAAAGTGGAGGCGTCATCAGGCATCCCGCCGCTGGTGTCGAGGCGATCCCGTCGAAGTATTGGTCAAACGCAAAATCTCCCGCCATCTGAGGGTAAGAATGGACGAAGGCTGCCATCGAGGATCTTTCTGCACAGATGGTTATCGTTCTTCGGTTTTGATTTATGCTATCCCGGGGTTAGGTGGGTAGGTGATTACGAAGCCGACTGGTTGGGGGTTGGTTTGCCAACGAAGACAACACGCAGGGCTGTGACGCTTTCTGGTATTTCTTATTCGTTCGCTGGACGGCAGCTGAGTGAGCCAGTTGTGTCTGGACCAGGCAGGGCTGAGAGGCGCTTGGGGAGATGAGCAGGTCTGAAAGTGGATTTGATGGGTTAAGGAGTGGGCCGGCTTGGTAACTGACAAGCAGAAATTCATGGGCAGGGTTTTGAAGGAGGGGAATCCAAGAGAATGAGATCGCATGGCATCTCGCAAGCCACCAACTGCCAAGGTCTTTGGCTCTCAAGCTATTAGAGCCTTGCCACCCCCCAGCAAGCCCAGGACGGCACACCCACATGCTATGTGCTGCAGGACGCCGGGAGGGAAAATAGACTTTTCCTATGAAGAGCTCGAGATTCAGACATCTTTCTGCAAGGCGATGGGGTCAACAAGCCCTCAAATCTGAGTTCACAGAATTCGCATTGTGGGCCACCCTAGCGGACTTGCTCCGGTTGCATTGCATTTTCGAAACCCTGTCGTCCCGGCGCAGCTCGCGCAGCCATGCCCAACATGATAAACGAGGGTCAAAGCGTCGCAGGATCTCCTTGCGCGGCGGGGGGCCTTATCGGGCACAAGAGCTACAACATACAATGGGGCCGTGGGGAGAGGGAACTGGGTGAGGAGGCCGACAAGGGGGACCCTGGATCCTTGCCACGGGAACGCCATGAACTGGGAACTGGGAGCTGCGAGACAAAGGGTTGTGCGTTCTAATTACCGTACCCAAGGCTGGGGGACAGTGGCGTTTGCGTTCCCCTCCTGGAATATGCAATGGTAAGTGTTGCCCTCTCCAGGACAAGCGTGAAGACAGGATTTTCGCGAACCCTGGGCTAAGAAACCACAAGGATTTACAACTCTTGGGTCTGACGCCTTGGGGTCCCAAACGGGTTCTTTCTGCGAGACACCATGATCCAACGTGGCGATCGCCGTTGTGGCTACAGACGAGGCTGTGGCACGAACTCAAGCTCCAGCCACACGGTAAGGAACACGGTGACCTCCGTTGAACTCGGTTCCGGCTGCGGGTGCAAGATGAATTTCAACGTTCAATGATCGATCGCGATCCTGACCAGCTACGGTTAGAGAGTTGAATATGAGCTGACGCCGAGCTCAATGGCACTAGTCATCATCTCCCAGAACAGCTTCTTACATCGATCGCTTGGACGTCGACTGCAACTCCCTGACCCCAGCACCACTCGGCCGAAGCTTTGCGCTCCTCTGTATGGGTTCGTCGGAAAGAAAGCTTGGCGGTTGGGACGATTTGGGCCTGGAGTGGAGAGAGGAGGTAACGTAGGTTGCCCCTGCAATGAGCTCCATGCATTGTGACTGGCCGGAACTGCGCACGCTTAGCTCCGATCTGGCTAGCAAGGACCTCTTATCCTCGATCCAAATCAGAGCTATGTATCAAGCTAGTCCGATGCTGGCTGGCGCAAGACGCACAGCCCTCGACACCGTGGTATCATCAGACGACGACGTTGGACAGGATTTACCTGGCCAAAATCCTCTAACGCGCATCTAAGAAAGTGGGGTCCGTCTTTCACCCTCCAGATCCCGGCCGGTGGTGTGATTCAAAGATTTGGGGCTTGGGCTAGGCTCTGATATGATGATATCAGCATTGTAGGGCTCTTGAGATTTGCCGACCCGGTCCAGACCAAGAACTCACCGGTTGCAGATCTAGAGGGGAATAAATCGCGTCTTTCGTGCTAGCTCTGTCCAAGGCGCAAGGGCCTTTGTTTTTCAACAGCTCCACCCCCCCAACAGGCAGACGAACAGGTGCCCACACTCGGCGTTCCATTGGGGATGGCGACGTTGGAGAATACTGGGCCCCTCCGCGCTAATTCACACGTTCGAATGACGTATGAGGAATAGCATGGGTAAAGAGAAGGCTGAGAATTTAAGAAGTTATGTGGACTTGATGTAACGGGAAATTCCGCTCACGCAGCCCAACTGTGTCACCCCACCACAGGTGGGTGATGGTCGTGACAACATTCTTACCATAATTGCTCTACTCGGTCACCTAGGCCCGATGAATGATGTATTCAGGCTGCGGTTATCCTTCACATGCTCGACCCAGTCCGTGGTGAGCCCGTAGCGCATGGCCTCGAGCGAGATCTGGACGAGACCCAAAGCCCTCGAGAACGTCTCCTCGACTCATCCACTCTCATTTGTACGATAGGGAAACGATAGGGCAAGAGGGGTGTTTGGCTCGCCGAGCACGCAGCAGTGGACAGGTCATGCCGTCCTCAGCGTCCAGCACAGACGGCGACGGCATTGACTGAGCTCAGCCAATATATGGCCTAGAAGAATGGAGACGTGTCGCCGAGCTTATTTGCGCCGAAACGACGATGTTAGACGACGAGATGCGACTCGGTAGCAGAGTTCGGAACAGAGAGAGAGTGCACAGCGATTGAGGTGAGTGCAGAGAGAGTGATCCTGGAACCGCTGACGCAAACGAAGAGCCCATCAGTCCGTCAACGTATCGACGTGCCTTATTGGTAACATACTTCTGTATCAGCACACGGTCGCGGTCGGTGTGCCGCAGAAGCTGGGTTTTAGAATGGTATAACGTACATGATAAGCTAATCAATCAGTATCAGTACAGTAGCATAGTAATCAATCAATCAGTTATCAGTAAGGGCCTTATCAATCAGTACTGCTTGTTGGGATGTCTGAGAGGGACTTCCTCATCGGAGCCACTCTCTGCGCTCGCACCCAGTTTCCCCTGATCGTATGCTACGCAATTACCGTGCACAAGTCACAAAGCATCACCGAAGACATGATAGTTACAGATCTGTCCTGCCGGGACTTTCAGACTGGTTTAAGCTACGTGGCTGTCTCTCGCGTGAAAACGCTCGAGAGTCTGATGTTGGATGCACCATTTGATCGTAATCACCTGGTCTACGGGTCTCCCCCGGATGGCATGAAGATGAAGATGAGGGATCAGGAGCTTAGGAAACGACAGGTGCTCACACGGAATCCGTACATGTCACATAATACCAAGAATGGCCATGGCAATGGATCAGTACGTAGATAATGCAGTAGTAGTAATAGCTTCCCGGCCCGCGGACACACAGCCTTCGGCTGAGGCTACCCCATGCACCCCATCGCCGCTCCAATGTGCATGGGGTGACGTAGTATTTTACTAGTTATGATATAGTCACCGAATCTACCGTGCTGAGAGCTTCCGTCTGGTATCAATTCCATCATGATTTGAGATATATTCCCGAATCGTCGATTTACAGTCGAAAGACGGATGTCAGTAATGCGGTGCAGTGAGCCTATGGTTACGGTCAATGCGAGAGAACGACCCAAAGCCCAGATTAAGCCAAGTCCAGTCCACTTGAAGGATGTTTGTCTCTCAAGCATTTTCTTCCATTCTCGCTCTCCCATGTCATATAGGGTTTATCGACGAAGACGGGAGTCACGTGTCTGGACTATTAGTCTAGACCGCAGTTTGCACTGCAGTCTGGTCTGACGGTGACGGACGGACCGATAGTTCAGTCTGCACGTCTCGGTCAGACTGCCAGTCCAGTCCGCACATCTCAGTCAGACTGCTAGTCCAGTCCGACCAAAGTCAGACGGACTGCTAGTTTAGTCTAGCCAAGTCAAACGGACTAAATGGCCAGTCTGAGGCGTCCAGACGGACTGCTTGTACTATTAGGAGCGCTGAAAGCAACCCGTGGACATGAAGCGCCCCTCGTTCGTTGGTCTCGACAGCACCAAAATAGTCAATGATGCGCCCGAATACCGACTCCTCTCCCACTTTGACATAATGCTCAAAGAACAACGTCATCTCCCGGTGGAAGAAGATGGCCGAGCTCATGGGGTCCGAAATGGCCAGCCGCAGGCGTTTGTACGACATGCCAAGGCTCTTCAGGAAAGCCTCGGCCGCGTCAGGCTCGCTGGTGCGGTATGCTGCAAGTCGCAGCTTCACCGGGTTCGTAATATCATTTGGGTCAGAAACCTATAAAGCAGATAACGGGAAGCCCATCATCAGCTGCTCTATCACATGCTTCTTATCCGCCGCCTGTGTGTGGCCAGAGATTAGAACTCGATGCTTCTGTTCTGTTTGTAGCTTGTGCGTTACGTCATCACTGAGCAAGTGTGTTCTACATGACCAAAAATTATGTTCATACGAACATATAATATCTCAGCAGTGACATTTCCCTGCGTGTTCTAATACATGTAAAGGAAAGTCGATTATATAGTTCACCAATGTGATCTAATCCTGATGAAGCAAGGCCGAACTAAATTTATATAGAGTTGGGTGAAAACGAGCGGGGTTCCCCCCCAAACCCTTCACTCCCTCAACTCTTCTCCCTCCATGATTTTGGCTGTGATACATATTTGCAAAAAACAAAATGCCAACCGCCTCTCACGTCTGTAGCAGGTGTGGAGAGCCTTGGACTTCAGGCCTATCTAGAACAGATCGCACGTGCCCACGATGTCGAAAGGCGGATGCAGTTCGCAGAGAACGAAGGAAACGCGCACGCCAGGGTGATGGGATACGTCGCTGTACCAGCTGTCTTAGGCCCTGGAACTCAACACTCTTCCGTACTTGCGATATCTGCCGTGAGAATACTGCCAAGGCGAAAAAACGGCAGCGCGATTCGGGGTTATTTCGTGTATCAGCAGCACGTACCAGTGGCAGTTCTCTCTGTTCAAACTGTCAAAGACCCTGGCACTCGGATCTATATATTATCTGCGATGAATGTCGTCACAACATCCCCTTGCGCCGTGCTGGTCAGGCAGTGACATCTGTTGATACAAACATAGGCAATCGACGTATGAACAGAGCAGATCGAAACAGCCGACTATCGGCTACTTCGATCCCAACTTAGACCAGATCCTCTACTGCTTCTCCCTCGCCCGCTCCTAATGTACCAGCTAGACGACCCAGGGCTAACCGAAGAGCACGACCTACTAGGATGTGGTGGTCGCGCGTAGCCTGCCTCAAAGTGCGACCATTTAGTCAAAGCTGGAATCGGCGTTGTTCCTTTTGCTCAATACCGCTTCTTTCGACAGAAAGGTCTGGATGGTGTTGCACAAATGGGAAAAGAAGGGCTCCGAGACTTCCGCCATATCCACAATATTTTCAGCAATGGCTAGACGACACAGATTTGCCGCTGTCGATGCTGAGTCGTCGTCTTAATAGCCTCTTTGCATTCTCTCTTATAGGCTCATCTGAGCGATTCATTCATCCTCCAGCACCGGCTGATGTAGTCGTTTCCGGCCGAGTATACCACCGGCTACCCAATCTTTCGACAAGCGATCATAGTATGCGATGGTTTTTATACGATGAATCAGCTCGATCACGCACTGCGACGACGAAGCGGGTCCCTTTGATTGCGGTGGAGAAGGTTCGCAATTTGCTGGAAAGAGTCAATCCATATGTACACACTGTTCGCCGTGCTATGTCCACTGTCGACCCTGAGACTATACCAATTGCGGTAGAATTGAGAGATTTTCCAGCTGATGGAGAAGTAGCTGCGATTATTAATTTGCAAAATCTGAGCAGGGTCAACCCCCGGAAAGTTCTTTATTTTACTCGCAGTGGACAATGCCACTTTATGCATATCCTTTCTCGGCATTATGAACCTCTCCAGTATCCCTTATTCTTCCCGCATGGTAATCCCGGTTGGGGAATATCGGAGTCATCTAACTCCAACTCCAATGAGACCGATGACCGATACCAGCTAACGCAGCAGCAATGGTATCGCAGTCTGCTTCTTGGTGAGCCGCGTTTTTTTTATTTTGGCCGCCTTACCTGTGAATATTTGGTAGATATGTTTTCCAGGATTGAGGATGCGCGACTGCATTACTTGAGATACGGGCGAACGCTTCAAACATCAGGCCTAGACCATGTAACCGATCACCTAAGGGCAGATTGGATGCGAAATAGGTTACCGTCTAGCTTTACAGGCTCCCGAGCATGGGCCTCTGAACAAGTGGCTGATGCTTTAGCTCTTGCTCGAAAATTCGGCAAGCCAAGTTTCTTTATTACAATGACAACGAATCCTAATTGGCCTGAAATAACTTCCTATATGAAACCTGGTTAGGTCTTTACGGACATACCGGTGATTGTCTGCCGTGCATTCAATCTAAGAATGAAATATCTGAAAAACTTTATCAAGGATCATTTTGGAACTACTTTATATTTTATTAGCGTGGTTGAATTCCAAAAACGGGGTTTACCGCAATGTCATATACTGATCAAGGTTCGTAATGTTCTCTATCTCAGCAAAGTTCTTAGAACTGATTAATCCTATCCTAGGTATCGCCAGAGCCTACCTTAGAAGCTCTGGATATGATAATCTCCGCCGAACTACCACGATTACCCGCCGATGCCGCGCTCCGTGCTGCAGTTCTCCGGTCCAATGTACACAGTCGAAGCCATCTCTCTAGAAGAAATGCTTATTGCAATAAAAACGGATACTGTAGATTTGGCTTTCCTCAGCCTACATCAGATCGCACAACAATGGATTCGCAACGTCGGGTGCATTTTCGACGTCGAGAAGCGGAAGATGCATGGGTCGTACCATATATGCCTTCTCTATTGCTCTATATGGACTCTCACATACATATTGATGTTTGCCTCTCCGCTCATGTCTTTATGTATCTCTTTAAATATCTGTTCAAAGGGCAAGATCGAACTGGCTTCCGATTCCAAGACGAATCCGCTCCTGACATCCCGGATGAGTACGAAGATTATATTGCAGCCAGATATCTCTCATCGTCTGAGGCCGCCTGGCGAATATTGTCTTATAATATTACCTGCAAAGAACCGACTGTGCAAGTACTACCCATACATCTGGAAAACGAACAAGCCGGCCAATTAATACAATCATCAAACCAATCATTTATGTCCGAACTTCTATGGTATTTCCAAAGACCATCGCAAGACCCTTTTATTAACCTTACTTATCCGGAATTCTACAGCAAGTATTACTATGTCATCTTACCAATTAATCGTCCATTGCAACAAAATCAATGGTTTATTTCGCACAGTCAAACTAGGGACTGCATGAAGCAACGTGTGCTGACTCAACGACAGAGGGGCAACTCTGTAACACGCATACATACTGTGCACCCGCGAGTAGGAGAACTATTTTACCTTCGTTTATTACTTCAACACCGACCAGCCTTTACATTCGCCGAACTAAGATTAGTTCGGGGCATACAATCTCAGACATACCAGGAAGCTGCGATAGCCTTGGGACTTTTCCAAGATATATGCGAAGCCACATATGCTATGGAAGAAGCCATAGCATCGTATAGTCGGCCCTCCCAGTTACGCTTTTTATTTGCATACCTTTTATTGGATTTTCCCTCGCCAGCAATCCAACTATGGAATCAATTTCATTCCGCAATGTCTGCCGACTTTGATCTTTATTATGGACAACAAGAAGCTCAATCATGCACTTTGCAGTCAATATCACGAATCCTGCGAGGTAATGGCGCGACTTTGAAACAGTATGGACTACCAGAACCTGCCATTATTGAGCGCGAACTCAACATAGAGTTCGACGCTTTCGCATCGCAGCGAGAGGAACTGTTAGCCCGTAGCCATCGATATTATGAAGCATTCAATACGAACCAACGTCATGTGTTTGACACAATATACTCTGCTATTCCTGAAGGCGGGTGCTTCTTTATTGATGGAAAGGCTGGAAGGGGCAAAACATTTCTGGTACAGGCCTTATGTGACAGAATTCGCGGTGAAGGCCAAGTAGTTTGTATCACAGGCTCAACCGCCCTTAGCGTTACACTCTACGATCGTGGTCGTACAGCTCATTCCATGTTTGGTATCCCTGTGCGTGAAAACTCAACGGAACTAATTTCATCCATACGATTAACTTCGCCCCGCGCCAAATTACTACGTCACGCAAGTTTCATATTATGGGAAGAATTACCTACGGCTAATAAGGCTGCTGTTGAATGCGCTGACGAACTACTACGCAATATTACCAACGATAAACACCCTTTTGGTAATAAGACCTTTATTGGTATAGGCGACTTCCGCCAAGTAGCTCCCGTCACACCAGCTACAACAGCACCTGCAGCTGTGTTTGACAGCTCCATCCGTTCGTCTTCGCTCTGGCCATACTTCCAAATCCTACGTCTTACCACGCCGATAAGGACTGCATCTGATCCTCTTTACTCAGACTGGCTGGGTAAAGTAGGTGACGGCATACCGCCATACAATACCGAAGTATCCCTCGACCATTTAGGTGAAGTCGATTCGCTCCAGGACGCTGTGGACTTTCTGTTTCCAGATGAAACATCAATGAACCCATCGCAATCTGTCCTCCGGTCATTCCTTAGTCCATTTAATATGCAGGTGGACGAATTTAATGACCTAATGCTGAAGCAGTTGCCCGGGAATGAAGGTTGCTACCCGTTTACTCTTCTCATACTGACCTATTATGCTGATATTCTGATTTCATAAGATACATTCCTAAGCAGTAACTGCATTAAAGAAATGGATGGCCCCGACCAAAAACTACCTTCGGCAATCATATCCGACTACCTATCTATGCTAGACGAACCGGGCGTCCCTCCTCATGAATTACACCTCAAAGAAGGAGCAGTTTGTGCTCTTATGCGAAATCTATTCATTGACCAAGGATTGGTGAAGAATGCCCGAGTCCGGATTCTGCATCTTGGTCGTCGTCTTATTTATATTCAAGTATTGTGTACTGCCACGATAAGGCGCGAAGATGTTGAATTCTATCTTCCACGTATCAGCTTTGATTTCCAACCACGAATGACAAATTGGACAGTCCAACGGAGACAGTTTCCTCTGCGGCTAGCATATGCCACGACATTTAATAGCTGCCAAGGCCTTACCTTGGATAGGGTTGTTCTGGATCTTCGAAGCCCAGTTTTTGCACATGGTCAACTGTATACCAGTCTGTCACGACTCCGGCAACGCTCAGACCTCCGAATCCTTTTAGCCAGACATAATGAGGAGAAGAAAACGACCAATGTCGTATTCCATGAACTACTTTTGCCTCAGTAAGGCTAACTTGATTTGGAGATCAGATGATAAATCTTCATACTTTTTTTAGTATGAATACCCAAGGGCATCAGCGACATAATATAAACCATCATGGCTGGCATACGTCATTATTAGATCATGGACAATCAGCAATCTACTCAATACTATTACTATATAACCTTTCACTCCCTCACCTCGATTCTTACTGTTAAACATTAATATTCAATATCGTTAATCTCAGAAAATAAGATGACTTCCCCAATGCCAAAACTTGCGAACACGATCCATATCCGGGATTTCATTGATGATGTTTTACCAGATAGCTCCCGGCCCAATGCTCCCAATTGTGTGGAGATCCACTCGAACATTAACATCTTTCCAGAAGATGAGTTCTACGATCTAAATGTGGTTGTGGAGCCTATTCATACTTGTATCCGAACCTACCTCAAACAAACAGAACGGTCTTTATATACGCCCAATGCGTTTTTCTATGTCGATGGCAGGTTTATTACAGCCCTGAACCCGGAAGGAAATCTTGAAATTACTGTTTATGCTTTGAGTATCGAAAGGTATACATTCAATACTAATCATCGCATCATGCATTATTAACCTACCAAAAGACACCCGGGCAATGTTTCGGATTTCAAAAACTACCGAGAACATCTACCAGAACAATGGTGCCCTATTATTATGATGCTTGGATTTGTTGGTGACCGAAGCGTCGCACCGGGAGAACAATATACGCTTCGTAACTTTGAACTCACCAGCTCCATCTACGACGCTACTAAGGCAGAAGCGATCGAATTTTCCGTTACATGCTATTTTGGAAGCGGAAGGCGGTGGGAAAATATGATTGTTCCAAATACCGGTTCCTTTGTTAGTGTCACAGCTAAAGTAGTAGGCCGCACTTCGACGAACCAACTTGCTGTCTGGGTCTTGGATTTAACATACCTTCCGAAACCTCCGTCCCACAACACACCTGCAACACCATCAAATGCTAAAAGAGGCAGGACCGTTGGGGTGGTCCGGCCCAATCAAGTCCATCCAAAAAGCCACGTTTATTAACTTCAAGCCAAGACTCAGTAGAAAGCACGCACACAGAAATGGATATCGATGAGGAGGAAAGAACTGACACGCCTCCGTCAACGCAAATCAACCAATCCTCATCATCTGTGCGAACCCAAGATATTGAAGTTATTGACGATGTCGCATTCTGTCTCACTAACTCATCAGACCAAAAGTGGAATGCACACTCCAACAGGAGGCGCTGATAAGTTGTGTATATGAGAGATGCATAGTATGTAACAGACGATAATGCACCAAATGTACCAGCTGTTCCAGAACGTCGCCATCGAAAACAACGCCGTCGCTAGGACTAAAATTGGAACTGAATAATATGGACATATAATTTAACTTCAAATAGGATAATGAATATGAAGAATGACACTTGACTGTTCTCATGGTCCAGGGCGCGGAGCGCGACTGAGATCTCGTTGAGCGTGAACCAGATCGCCGGCACGCCATGACGAAGAACAAGCGACTGTATCTTCCGCCGCATACTCAAGCGATTTTCTCTGGACATAGGCTGTCGGAAGCCGTACAAGGAAAGACTTCTCAAAAGCTCCTTCACGCCCTCGTCACTCGTTTTTCCTGAGTTCTCCAACTCGATCCTTGCCGCTGCTAACCTGTCTGCCGAGAGCGACCGTACAATGCGCTCTATCTTGCGGAAATCTTTCCTCGTTACGCTCAACATGCTGACGCGACGGTTCCTCGACCGTACACTCATGTTGAACACAAGGAATGCAAAGATGTGATGCGTCGCAAATCGGCCACCATGGCGCTGGAGCGTGATGTCGGCCCACGTTCGCAGACTCATGTTACGGGAAGAGACGAGGTCTTGCGCCGCCACCTCTGCTCCGCCCATATCGGCACCTCTTCCCACGCTTAGGGCGGCTTCTTCCACCAACCGCGGGCCCCCGACGCCAAAGGGCAATAGCGTGGGGAACGTCTTCGCGAAGAACGAGGTATCAAATGTGTCGGCGAATTTGTCGCCCCGAGAAACGTGAATGTATGGCTCATATCCGTCACCAAGCCCTGGCCGTCTCTCCGCCGATTCCACTCGTGTCGTCGGGCCCGCTTTGCCTCCCCCAGCCGCCGCATCCCCGTTCACAGCATTGCAGGCAAACAAGAGCTTCTCCACATCGGGTACATCTGGCGGCCCGTCCAGAGCAAACATACCCGATGATGTGACTTCGTTGATCTGTTTTCCCAATCGGTCAGACTCGGCCTCGCTCCGGCAGCCACCACCTTCGTCTTGGCTCAGCTCCGGCCCTTGGGTCTCGCCACTGGGCATGTCTTCTCCTCGGTTAAGACGAGCGAGGACCTCCTCGATCTCCAACGAACCCTCGTCGTCCATGCCGCGCTCCGTTGGCGGAACAACTTGCGCCGTTCGCGTTTTTTCCCATGCCGTTGGCTCATTCCGTTCCATGCGATCGTACACCAGCGGCGGCACCCCATGCGGCGGCGCGCCCCAGCTCTCCATCTCCGCCGCGTCAATCTCGATCTCGGCGTAATGCGGGTTGTTCTTCTTCAGCCAGACGAGCGCCCTCTCAACGACTCGTCGCCTCACCGACAATAAGCCGGACAGGTCGCTTGGCGCTGGCTTCTCCGCACCCTGCCACGAGACATGGATCTCTTCCATAACTTGCACGAGCGGGTGGGGGAGCACTTTTGTGGCCAGCTCCTGCACATTGTTCGGGAACACCGTGATGTGGCCCTTGATGTGCTTCGGATACCAGGCACTTTGCTTCTGGCTGCTCGCAATGCTATACCTTGTGACGAAACCGTAACATGAGTTCAGCGCGATAAGCTTCTCCTCAACTGGAGTGAGACCCTTCAGCTCTTCAGGAAACATATGCTCACACCCAATACGTCTGTGAAGCTGGGCCGCAGGCGACAGAACACCCCGCCTCAAGCAACGAGAGCACTCCGCACATGCCGAGAAGGTCTCGCCCACAGGAAAGCAGCTCCGACATAAAAATGGCGAGCGGTTCTCCTTTTCGACGCAGCTCGACATCCATTGGTCCCATGTCACATCTCTCAACGCTTTTTTCGTGCGCTTACGGTAGCACAGCATGCAAGTCCATATTGGCAGAGTGTCGACATCGTGGAACTCCTTGTACAAGGTTCTCACGGTCGACACCTTTCTCTCATGTGGTATTGGCGTACACCACGTCTGCTCGTTGGACAGACTCTCCTTCACGACAAATTCCTCCTCCAAGAAGCGCAACACGCTCGCCAGGTCCTCGGCCTGCAACTCCCGTCTTCTCCGCCTTCGGGTTCCAGCTCGGATTTGTTTTCTCGGAGGCTCGTCTCGGTGAGTCAGCGCAGGATATTGCTCCGAACCTCCTATGTTGGAGGCACCGCTAGTGTCTGGTCTTGCTTTCGGCGGCCGACACCGTCCCCGACGTCTCTGGGGTAAACCCCGTGCAATTGCTGCTGCTAGCTCGCTTCGACTAATGCCCTCAGAGACTGATTGCTTGGGCTGGATAATCGCCGCCCTACCGCGCCGCTCATCATCTCCATCCCGCCTCTCCTTGGGCAAAAAGCGTTGGTGAAAGAGCGGAGGATCAGAACCCGCGGCCTCCGGTGCACCACGTTCTCTGGGCGACAAGGGCCTTTGAAGCTGACTCGGTGGCTGATGTAGCGCGGAACCTCCACTTTTGGCCGTATCATGAGGCTTCCGTGCTCTATTTGACTGCAAACCGCCTCGCAGAGGTCTTCTGGGCAACGACCTTGCAATTGCTTCCGCATGCTTCCTCCATTCCGTATCTGCAACCTCAGACTCCTTCGGCAGAATTGGTGTACGTAGTTGCAAGTCTATCAATGGCAATCCCCCCCGACGTATTGGGGATAACTCAGCTTGTTCTGCAGTACGCTTAGAGGCGCCTGAGGCTTGCCGATTCCTACAGTCGAGACAGTCAACCGTAAGTCTTCCACATGATATGGAGAATTTTTTCTTCGAAATGAATTGATCTGCCGGCTTCGCCTGCTTGCAGTTCCTGCAAACCTTCTTTGATGGGATAGAATCAGCCCATGAGTATGTTCCATTGGACGGACGGTTTGATGAGGAAGGAACTTACATCATTGCCCTCTTGTCCGTTCCCAGCTGACGACGAGCAGGCTCCCACGTCAGCAACCGCCTCATGTGGCTTCGCCGCTGGACTATCCATCCCGCTGCTGCCTTCTTCACATCGACGACTCCAGGCGGACTGTAGATCACAAGGCTTCTGCGTCGACTCTTTTTAGGTGCATAATTTAGCTTCTGGATGATGATGATTATGCTCCTTAATACGGCATTGCTTCCTGCAGTATCCGAGCGGTCGGCTAATAGCCCCCTTAAACCACCCACAACCCTTCCTGTATGCCTACAACCCAGACTCTTGCTCAACTGCCGACGTTGCCCTTTGTGGCGCCGCAACTCCCATCCTTCAAGTCGGTGACACACTCAAGCTGGAACCGTTGCTACCCCGATATCAGCTGATTCCATGTCGCCACTTCGCCTTCGTTCACCTCCTTCACAGAAAAAGACACTACTCCATGCCCTACAGTCACATCTCACTTCTGACATTTGACATACATCACTTTCGATGACGTCTCTGCCGGCAAATCGACCTTGCTCATGACCCAAACCCCGCGTTCTTCATCTACTTGACACGTGAAGCTTTCCCGGACCTTCGTCTGGGCTCCGATCTGCCGAACCCCGCACCCTAAGATACGGCGGCCCGCGAGAACTACCCCTATACCCCTACATCTATATCCATGTAGAGACCAAGCCATCGTCACCTCGCTCACTTCCTTATTCTGCTGTTCCCTACCGCGGCATCTATCGTCCCATTACCTGCAATGTTCGTCTCGGATATTCTTGGCTCGTTTCCGACAGCCACTGCTCCAGTGTATCATGTCTACTCCCGCTCCCCTCGCCAATGGCCCTTCGAACAAACAATACACCATTCCAGCTCTTATCATCCGTGATCAGGGCTACCAGCCGTAAGCATGCTGCATACAACTGACCTTGACATCCCCCCCCTGACTCGAGTCAAAGCATTCTCCCCCGAAACTTTACCTCCGTAGACCGCTTCCCCGCTATTCCTCCCGTTGTCGCGTTCACTGGCCCTGTTGTCGGTTCCGGCCGCACACTGCTACGAAAGGAGTCTATTCCAGGACTCGACAACGTCCAGTTGAAGTGCTGCGGCTTCGTCCAACTTGTTGAGATCCGTGGTTTAACGGATCAATGGATATTCCGATCCATTGGTGGATGATGTCTTATCAATAGCTTCCGCTGTTTAGTTTTCTTCTTCTTCAATAAAAACACAACATGCTCATTTCAACAGGTTATGAGCCCGGAAAAGCCACCATACAGCTGAGTATCCTCCTAATCATGATTTCCAATATAACTCGAGGTCTAATCGCCTCCTTCCACTGCGACAAAGATACTCGTCACACCTTACCCGAAATTTTAACCGAATACCGCTAGCCGCGTGATTTAGGAATCAAGCACTGGATTTTGCACACTTCTCGACCTCACGATGGCCTCACACGACTATAATTTGAGAGCTCGACCCCTCTAGAAACCGACTTTCCTTTGTTTCCTCCACAAGCAACATTTTCCTCATCGTGTCGCTGACCGTGACGGATATTCTGTTGCTGAATTCTGCTGTTGAATTCTTGCTGAATATGTGGCAAAAAGGAAGCTACTGGAAGCTGCTGGAAAGGAAGGAATTTGCCACAGGAATATCGCCACCTATCGCCACAGGCTGATAAAGCAGCTATTCTAGTTGATTCCACATCGCAGAGAAAAGGACCTCCTTGGCCCCGTATCTTCGAGTGGTTCCTTCTAGGTTTTGAGTCCTGGGCAACCCACTTCGACACCGACGACTCGCTTTCAGACGCAAGTTCAACCAACATTTGGGACCTTGAAGTTGCCTCAATTGCCTCATCAGAACCAAGAGAAGCCCACGTTACATTCAGTGGGAGTTCTGACGCACCCGTTGCCGATACTATCGACAACGACGAGGACTCCAGCCTCGCGCTCGCAAGAGACATCGCTACGCTGAAGAGGGAAGAGTCACCTGAGCCTACCCCACACTTTTCCCACGCCTCCAGCCATCAAGGAATCCATCCTCAAGCATGTCGGCCTCAAAGGAATCGACAGGAACCATTGGCAACCTAGCCAACATCCCCAAGCTAGAATCAACAGCGGGATGGATCAACTGGAGCCGAGAAATGAAGGACCATCTCACGATGTCGGGATACGGAGACTTGTTCAAACGAAACAAGGACAAACCCACCGGCACCAGCGCCGCGACCATCGAAAAGATCGACAACTGGCTCTCCAAGCAGGAACGCGCGTGCGGAGCAGTCCTCAATCGACTTGGATACAACGCCAGGGAGCAGGTAAAGGGCAAGGAGACCGTCACGGAGATGTTCGGGGAGCTTGAAAAGCGCTTCAAACCAAAGGGGAGTGCGGTTTTCCAAGAGCTCGACCGACGATACAACAGCCTTGCCTTAGACCAATGCTCGGGAGTCATGAACTTTGCGGAAAGACTGCGAGAAGCTCAATCTGAACTCTTGCAACTAGACGAGACATGCGAAATCGGCACTCCTCAATTCGTCAATAAGTTCCTAACCGGACTTGGCCCCGAATACGAAGTGTTCCTCACTGCTTTCTACCAAAACCACAACTTGCTGCCCGAACGAGGCTCCAACGGAGAAGTAACCAAACCTGCCGTCACATTCGAAATCGCCCTTGCCGCCGCAGAGCAAGAGGAGATGAACATTCAACAACGAGAAAAGGCCAAAACACAAACAGCTCTGCTGGCCAGAACGCGTGGTCCTGGCAAAGACCGAGTGACTCAGACATGCGACCACTGCAACAAACCAGGTCACACCAAGGCCGGATGTTTTGTCTTACACCCCGACCTTCTTGAGGAGTTCAGGAGAAAACGAGCACTTCGGAGTGGACGACGTGAAACCAAGCTTGAGAAGAGAAAGGAGAACACGTCGCCACTGCAACCTGACGAGGATCACACTGCCGCTATCGCCTTCTTAAACACGGCCTTTCTATCCTTTCAACCCCAGTTTGGCCTGGCCGCATCAGAACCGTCCAAACTGCTCGAGCGAATTCACGTATTGGACAGTGGCGCCTCCTCCCACACGTTCTGCCATCGACAGAACTTTACGTCACTCGAGAAATTCACCGGCTCTGCCATCAACGGCATAGCTGGCTCGGCCATTATGCCTGAGGGGCAAGGCACATACACCCTCAAAACCATACGGAACAATGCCAAGGGAATGACAACCTTTCATAAGGCGCTTTACGTGCCAGGCGCTCACTGCAACCTCATCTCAGTCTCAGCCCTTGAGGAAGATGGAGCAACTATTCTATTTCGAAAAGGACGAGCCGTCATTACAAAAAACGGTAAAGTCATCCTCAGCGCCACTAGGAAATTCGGTCTATATGTGATCGACGAGGATGACGAACAACTGCACACTGCTATGGCCGCCTACTCCGTCAGCGACCCCAAACTGCAGATCTGGCATGACCGACTCGGCCATTTGGGAGAACAGAACTTACATTGACTCATGAAGATGTCCACGGGCATCACTCCTCTATCTGACTCCAACGTCTGTGAAGCGTGCGTAAAAGGACGCATGAAGGAAAAGCCCCACCGCGGATGCATTCGAAAAGGAACAAGACCACTGGAGAGCCTTCATGGCGATATCGCTGGCCCCTTCCCAGACGAAGGCATCGACGGCCATAGATACTGGGCCTGCTTCATAGACGATTTCACCAAGATGACTTGGGTTTTCCCAATCAGACAAAAGTCCGAATTTGGCAACTGCTTTCGAAAACTTCTGGAACAAGCAGAGACGCCAACCCGTCGCTGCCGTTACCTTCGCCTCGATCGGGCGGGAGAAAACCAAGCTGATACACTCACTCTCTACTGCGAAAATAAGATGATTGAGATGATCTTCTCTGCCACCGAACAGCACGAACAAAACGGAGTGGCCGAAGTTGCAAACCGTATCTTACTCGAGAAACTCACGACAACTCTCATTCATTCAGGACTGGAAAAGAAATTCTGGCCATACGTCCTCAAAGCCATGGCATATGTACGAAACCTGTCACCAGCCTCGGGTTGTCAAATCACACCTTATGAAGCATGGCACAAGGAAGTGCCGGATCTCTCCCATCTCCGAGTTATCGGCAGCCGAGGCTTTGCAAAAATGCCTTCAGCCAAACGGAAGAAGATGGACGACAAGACAATCCCCTGCCGACTCCTCGGCTATCAAGGGAGCACAAACTACACCTTAGTCGACGATGATGGAAGAATATTCTTTGCGAATAACGTTGTGTTCGATGAGAAATCCCTGCTGAGAAAACGAATTGCATCGGAGCAACCAACTGATGAACCCAACGCAAAACGGATGGATCTCACACCATCTCTTCCAACTATACCTATAACCGAAAGCACCAGAATAGACGAAGAGATACAGACAGCTCCCAACCAATCCTATCCATCCAATCAAGACGAACCGAGCATCCATGTGGAATCGGGGACTCCAGAAAGAACACAGAGCCCCGACGGTGCAGTCGATGAACACCGAGTCGCCACGGAAGCAGCCGACCGTCATCCCGAACTACGCTTTCCAGTACGGGAAACCCGAGGACAAATGCCATCAAGATACACAGTCCTAGCTCAACAAGACCCAGAAGCTCAACAAAACCAATGGCGTTTCACCATGATTGCCATTCATCTGGCCATGATCGCCAACAACCTTGAGCCGACCGAACCCAAAACCTTTGCCGAAGCAATGAACTCGCCTCATAGCGAACAATGGATGCAAGCCATGATTGACGAAATCGACTCCTTAATGAGAAATGGCACCTTCATACCAGTCAACCTACCTCCAGGAAAACATACTCTCCAAGGCAAATGGGTGTATAAGCTCAAGCGAGGAAAAGATGGCGAGATTACCAGATTCAAAGCTCGCTTCGTCGTCAGGGGCTTCGAACAAAAAGAGGGAATCGACTACCACGAGACGTTTGCCTCCGTGGTCAAGCCGATGAGCTATAAAATGATCTTCGCTATCGCTGCGGCCCTGGACCTTGAACTGGAACAAATGGATGTCAAAACTGCCTTCCTTTACGGTGGTGTCAAAGAAGAAATCTACGTCACTCAGCCACAGGGTTTCGACGACAAGTCAGGCAGAGTCTTCCGACTGCGGAAAGCTCTCTACGGCCTTAAACAATCTCCCCGAATCTGGTACCAGACATTATCTGATTTTCTGGAAACCCTCGGCTTCAAACCACTCAACGCCGATGTTGGCGTCTTCATCCGCGGCACAACCTACGTCGCCGTCTACGTGGATGATCTCCTAATCGCTGGTCCCGATAAGGAAGAAATCGGCCAAATCAAAGCCGCCTTGAGCAAGAAATTCGAAATGACTGACCTTGGTCCGTGTCAGTACTATCTGGGAATGTCCGTCCGGAGAGACAGACGCAACAAGGCCATCTTCCTCTCCCAACGAGCATATGTCGAGAAGGTCCTACGGGAATTTGACATGTGGGAGAGCAAGCCAGTCACAACTCCCCTGAGCACGTCAAAATTCCAACCTGTCCCAGACGAATACAAAGCGTCTGAAACGACGAAACTATGGTACGCAAAGGCAATTGGCTCACTTATGTACGCCATGCTTGGCACTCGCCCAGACATCGCATTTGCCGTCTCTCTCTGCAGCCGATATCTGGGAAACCCAACCAACGAACACGTCCAAGCCGTCAAGCGCATCATGAGGTACTTGCGAGGAACGATCGACTTGGAACTCGTTTTCAGCGGACCACTCAGACCGTTAGTTGGGTACACCGACTCAGACTGGGCTGGCGACCACGACACCAGACGATCAACGGCTGGTTATGTCTTCAACGTCGGCACAGGCGCCATCAGTTGGAGCTCCAAACGACAACCAACGGTCGCACTATCATCCTGCGAAGCGGAGTACATGGGACAAACACAATGCACCAAAGAAGCGATCTGGCTACGAGGGTTGCTGCGCGAACTTCTGGCCCAATACAAACATGGAGACCTTCAAACAACTATCCTCTACGGGGACAATCAAGGGGCAATTGCAATGGCCAAAAATCCACAGTTCCATGCCAGGACTAAGCACATTGACATTCAATGGCATTACGTTCGAGAGCGGGTCTCGGATGGAGACGTTGAGCTTCAATATGTCCCAACCGAGCAACAAATTGCTGATGGACTTACGAAAGCCCTTCCAAAAGACCGTTTTATCGTGTTTCGCAACGCGCTGGGCCTCTCCAACCCATGATTCACTGTTGGTCACGCAAGTATGGGTCATGAGAAAAGGAGGTGGCCGGGAACACTTGGCCAACTGACACTCCGCGATCTCTCGACAACCAAGTAACCTACCAACAAACTGACTTGGGATTTGGAAGCAACGGCGTCGAAAGTCTATGATATCAAATTCACACGATTTTTTTTTTAACCCTTTTCATTATGCCCCAAGTGGGAGAAAATGGGTGCCCAACAGTCTATGCCGCTCATCGAGCCTCCAAGCGACCCACAGGTCCTCAGCTCGGAATTCTTCGGCTTCTTACAGCAATTCTACAATAATTTCATCTATACTGAACGCTCCTTGCGTATATTCGAGAGCCATTTCATTCAGAGAGGCATCACACATACCGATTGGAAAGAATCCCATGGCATATGCCCATGCTCGAGACAATCACAAAATTCTACAAAACTACAAAACATGGCAAACGCTGCTGGATTGGCTTCTTCAGCGTTAATAACCACGGTCCTACGAGGCATGCAACGGAACCTCTTCAATCGGATCCGGTCAAAGAAAACAAAACAACTCTGACTATGGTACTCAGTCAGCAATACCAACAAAGGACAAGATCAATGTCCTCTACATTTACTTCGGAAAATATAGGCCTAGGATGAAGTGGGAGATCTGGGGTGCTAAGGCCCTAGTAACCAAAGAATCCAAGGCTGTACTCAAACATCAAACATCAAACAATCTGGAAGATCTGGGGTGCTAAGGCCCCAGTGACCAAAGAATTCAAGGCTGTTCGCCTCACAAACATCAAACAAACATCAAACATTAACTTGGGATGAAGTAGGTGATCTGGAGTGCAAAGGCTCCAGTGATCGAAGAATCCAAGGCTTCATTTAAACATTCAAACATCAAACAAACATCAAACATCAACTTGGGATGAAGTAGGTGATCTGGAGTGCTGAGGCTCCAGTGATCGAAGAATCCAAGGCTTCATTCAAACTTCAAACATCAATCAAACATCAAACTACCTGGTAGACCTGGGGTGCTAAGGCCCCAGTGACCGAACAATCCAACGCAAGTGTGGTAATAGAAGCTCTTTCCTGTTTTTCACCCACGAAGGTGTTTTTGAGGTTTTAATGAGGCCACGCTCTGTTACGCAGAAACATCTCGCACCAATGGCTCGAGTGGGAGTGTTGAGATCCGTGTTTTAACGGATCAATGGCTATTCCGATCCATTGGTGGATGTCTTCCTATAATAGCTTCCGCTGGTTAGCGCTAGTTTTCTTCTTCTTCAATCAATACAACACGCTCATTTCAATAGAAAGAGTGCAGCTGGTAACGTACAGAGGAAACAAATTGATCATGTGATGGGAACAGGGGTCGGTCGGACTACTCGGCTCGGATTACAGGGGGTGAGACGCCCAGTTCTAGATCGTCTACGGATGGATGGATGGATTTTATTTCGCCCGGAGGGAAGTCCCTATAGGGCCTTGACACAATCTAGTTTACATTTCAGTACATTTGGTACCTGACACCCCAAGCCCCACGGATCGTCGTCTCATCGCTTGCCGCTCAACCTCGTCGCTGCTTGCAAGTATTGATTCGTATTTTCAGAGAAAATAACTAGTAGAGGCGCAGCGCGTCTACCTACATAGACCCTCTACCTTGCATCCCCTTGGATCCTATTCCGCTCCTTGCGCGGGGCACTGCCGGTTCGCAAGTCAATACCAGTTTGCTCCTTAAGCCCACCTCCACAGCCAACCCAAAGCCCCATCCTCGATGGCCATCTTCAGGATCCTGTCCTCTCGGTAGACCGACACGCGCGTCCGTCCTCTCGGGCCATATAGAAAGTGTCGTAACTGCAGTCCGCCCACCCAGCCTTCCGTCGCTTCCATTATATGCCGCGCCCCGCAGATTGTCAAGTCTGTTTCGCGCTACCTCGCAAGATCTCTCTTGCAAGGCCGACCGTGTCTCGCAGAAGTTTGTCCACTTGCATCCTCTCTGTACCCAGAACAGCCGAGCAACGCAGTGTCGCCCCTCCTACTAACCAAGGTGCCTTGTCGTTCTCTGTGCGGGTTCAAGAGTGCCGTTCCTTCTCGTTCGTTTTCGCCGTGACTATCACGCTTCCTGTCGCTTATCCGGCGCGTCTTGGTGTCCTTACAACAGAGCAGCCCAGAAGCACCCCAAGGGTGTCCTCTTCCACGACCCATATGTTCATCGTTTGTAGGCTCGATTTCGCGGTCGCGTTTCGGGTGGTTTTTAAAGTGTTCCCTTGTTGCTTGTGGAGAGTAGGGCTCGTGAGCCCTATCGCTCAACCACCGCCCAAACCAGCGGACAAATGCTGGTCGGTGATGACTCTTCTTAGCTCTGCGAATGCCTCGGAGGCAAAGGCATTCCCAGGTTCCCAGCCGGCACCACGAGGAGGTGAGAGTTGTCGCCGGCCGAGAGTTCTGATGGTCCTTTCGCCGACGGTATTTTTCGCGTTCGACATGTGATGACTAATAAATATCTTTCCCTTTTGGGACGAACGACAACGCCACCAAAAATGTGACAATTAGGCTCAGGCCCTCTGCGTACGTGCTACCGTTTAGGGTTAGCGTGCTTTGGTGCAGAGGGCCTGAGCTTGCTGAGCTAAGTGGGGCTGTTTGCCAGCAACGGCTGCCGTTTGGATTGTCGCAAAACAAATCAACAGCGGGTGAGACAGGCAAGGCCAAAACCGTCTGCAATTCTCCTCCGAATATCGTCTTTCCTCCGTTCTTTGTGCCCCTATCCGTGATCACTCAGAAATTCCTTTTTCCTTCCCCTGCGTTTCAACATGGAGACTATCATGTCGCTCGTCTCTCCGCGCAAGCAGCCGTCCATGGGGCCGCCGCCCAAGCCGCTCCGGTCAGAGATGGATTCGCCAAAGGACCAGCTCAAGGCCAACCGCGCGCTGGGCCGCATATCCAACACGGCATCGCGCAGTCCGGTATGTTTCACTAGGGCATACCCCTGAGTCTGCGCTGGCTGTGTACCCTAAATAACTGATTGAGCTGCCGTAGCAGCGCACCAGGACAAGCAACGCTTCTTCCACCACTGCAGCACACGACACGACGACCGATATCACAGCTCTCACCCAAGGCGAAACTTCGGTACTCAATATCCACCAGACCAACCCTTCAATTCCCACCATGTCCTCTCCTGCTACTCAGACATTGCCCGCTACGCGACCTGCACGAGCCTCTCCTGCTACCCGGCCTGCACGAGCTTCTCCGGCTGGTCGAGTTCGCAGAATTTCTCCAGGTTCTCGAGTCGCCAAGCGCACAAGCGGAAAGACGGGCACCCCTCGCAGCAACCATGGTCAGAAGCGCCATACTCGTGCCCCTGCGAAGGCGGAAGAAGCCAAAGACGTCGAGATTGCCGATCCTCGAGCCTCCCCGGAGCTTGGGGACGATAGGAGCGCCATCGAACCTGACAACGGAGAATATGCCTTCAACAGCATCGTCGCCCATAGATGGAACGGCACTGCCTTCGAACTCCGCATCGACTGGGAGGTCGGCCCTAAGACCTGGGAGCCTGAAGTCACCCTGCACCAAGACGCCCCGGACGCGCTGTTCGCCTACTGGCGCGCTCAAGGCGGACGCCCTGAGAATCCACTAGACGCCGACATATACAATGTCTACGCCATCCACAAACTCTCCAAGAACAAACGCAAGGTCCTCGTTGAGTGGGTTGGCTACGAGCAGAAGGATATGACATGGGAAGACCGCAAGGAGATCGAGAAAACGGCCAAGGCGAAGGTCGATGAGTTCCTCGCGAGCCAGAAGAAGAAGAAGTGAAGGATGATGTTTGGCGATGTCTGTGCGAACGATTGAACTGATTGGGATTCCAAGAATGTTAATCAACGATGCTGGACGTCGGCAGGGAAAAACCTGGAACCAAGGGTATCGGTATGGGTGATGACGATGATCGGATGGGTGTTGGACTGTATTTACGGGATCTCCAAAAGGTTGGCGCTGAAGCCGTTTGCGATGCAGTGAACATAATATTATTATCTGGTATTTGAATGCTTGAAGCTCGATTGATCGTGTTGAAGCTCGTCCGTGGAGACATCAGCTTGCTGCGGAGCTGAAGAATTGCTGACCCGATGCGCCCGGAGAATGCTTGGCAGGCTCTGATTGCACTGGATGTGAAGCTGCGTACGCCAACGCCAGTTTCGGGGGCTAACGAGTTACCTGCACCTTGGGTGTCTAAGACGCCAAATAACCCGACAGAGGCGAGTTCGCAGTCGGAATTCAGCAAGAACCGGATCTCTTAGCACCAAGGAAGCTCCCCAACATGATTCTGCATGCTGTAGATCAGTTTGCCAAAGGGGCACGGGGAATCATGTACCAGATCGCTTTGTTGAGGTCGGATAACTAGGTCCTTTGAGAGGAAAACGAGACACTCAGCCGGCGTCGACGGACTAAAAAGAAAAGATTACGGGACGGGGGAAGGCTAACACTAGGCCAAGGACAAGATTTGCAAGGTCAGAGCGAGGTCAATGTTCAATTAGAGGAAGAAAGTCGAGGAAGGGGGCGTCGCCAGAGGAGGGCGAAAACAAAGCAACAGCGATGTGGCGTCTGCGACAGGAGAGGACATAACGCGCGAAGATGTCAGGTAGAAGTGAGAGTGTCTCGAGAACATATTTACAATTGACTCGAGCCAATTTAGAGTGTTGGGGTCGATTTTACAGGGTAGAGAGTAGGCAGGGGGGGTGGTCGAGTGTCCAGCTCCCTTGTCTGCCCAGCTCACTTATCAAAGGCTGTCAAATGGCCATGCATAGCGCCGCCCTTCTTGCCGACGAAAACCGACAACTACGGTCAGGAAACCTACGGCAAAAGCAGAAAAAAGAACAACGCCGTGAATACATTAGCGACGGCGGGACTCTGTCGGTTGCAGAAGGTACGGCTAGGATAAAGCGACGGCGAGAAGAGCAAGAGGAGCGAGTCAAGCGACGGCAAGAAGAAGAGGAGCGGGTCAAACGACGGATAGAAGAGGAGCAGGAGCTACGTGCCCCAAAGACAGCGTGCGCCACCAAGGTGTAGTAAATGCAGGTCCTCTGAACACACTGCCCGTACGTGTAATGGTTAGTCCTGAATTGATTTAACGGCCTGACGAGGGTTTTTGGGACCAACCTCGGGACGAGGTTTGGTGTCGGAAAGCTAGCGTGGCACTTAGATGACTTGATCGTGTGTATATATTGCGTGTATGTGTGGCCGGGAGGTCTCCCGACCGTGACCGTGTAAGTGTTGGAGATTAGGCATGTTGGTGCTTATTGTTAATGCCCTTGACGAATGCGACTGGGATGAGGATGTTAAACTTCTTATCAATCTTTTCTCTTGTACGAAAGATCTACAGTTTCCAAAACTAAGGATCCTTGTCACGAGCAGGCTAGAGCTGCCAATTTGACTTGGCTTTCACGCTGTGAAGGGTATATACTAAGATCTTGTACTTCATGAAATACCATCTGGTATTATTGAGCATGATATCTCTGCGTTTTTCGACCATGAGCTTGCAAAAATCACTATAGATATTTTCCTAGAATTTATTTAGCCTAGTTATAGTTCATTAGTTCTAACAGCTTTAAAGGGACAATTGCAGTCTCCTTGCTTCTCCCCTTAAAGCTAATAATAGCTTCATTAACGCTGATATTTATGCCCGGCTTAAAGAGCCGAAGAGACGCTTATTATATTGCTATAGACTACTCAGCAAGACGGTCAAAAGAGCCCTAATAGGGCTGCGCAGGCTATGGGTTAAAGAGTTGAAGGCGCCGATAGCAGGTCTTAAAGTTATCCCGGCTAATGTAGGCTGTAACGGGGTGTATGGGTAGAAGGTGTTCTAGTGAGAAGGCGGCCAATAGTCTCTTACTATGAAGGGCTGGTCTCGTGTTTGATAATAAAAGGAGGCTCTAGTATTGTCTATCTAAGACTAAGGAGAAGAGAGAAACCAGTCTCCTTAGTCGCTACCTAGTTGTCCCTTTAGGGGGAAATGATGATTGCAGGGCCGCTGCCGGGCCCCAGTCCGGGGTCTGTCCCGGACTCGGCACAGCCGAGTCCTCCGTGCCAAGCATCCCTTTGACTGTCGTAAGACGACACTTAGGTCACTAGCAGGGGGGTCCAGCCAACCAGAGTAAAGCAAATCAAAGGTACATTCAGTCCCACCTAATTTATATGGTGATAGAAGTCCCAGCAATTCCCAGCTCTACATAGAGCTACATTACACTGCCGACAGCGGTATCGTGACTGCTTTGGTCTTCGAGCCCCCCTATTGCTGCTGACGGCCTGCAACGGCTGCTGCCGCCGCCCCTCTCCAAGGCGTATTCCTTTACAAGCTTGACAAGCTGAGCAATTCTTATTCCGGACCCAATTGTGCTGTGCGACCGGCGTAAATTCGTCTCCAGTCCGAAATCTCTGTCGGGCCTGACTGTCAGACTCATACTTTGCGATAAGGTCATTGACAAGGCGTTGCCGCCAATTGCCCTGTGATATCTCCGGCTTCCACTGTGGCTGCCCTCGCTGCTGTAAAAGATAGCTGTTAATAAGAGCTATTTCTAGCAGGAAGTCCCAGGCTAGGGCCCTCCAGCCGCCCCTACGGGCACGGCGGGTAGGGCTCCAATATGACCGCATTTGGTCGCCTCGATCTACAGCACCCATCTCATCATTGTAAATAGCAGCGATAGACGGGATAGAAATCAGCTTGACAGCCTCGGTACCAAAAAATCGCTGTATCGGCCGTGCTTGCATTTGGTCTGTTGTCGGTCTTTTCCTCTGACGTTCGAGTCTCTCAGTGCCTTTGAACACAGTGGATAAGAATAACACAAGAGCGTTATCTTTCCACGCGATCTGATTGACCTAGCCGAAGACAAATTAATAGGGAAAATCAACACAATCTTGTCTCTCTGACTGACTTGGTTATCTGCCGTAGGGAAAGCCCTGACGTCATTAAACTTGAGGCTGCCGGCAGCTGTGTTATCCGTAGTCTTGAGCTTGACAAGGGGCTTGTAGATGCCACAGTTCCTGCGGGCTGTGCCTGTGGCGCCGTGGCCGCATTGCCGGAGCCGGCGAAAGAGGTCACAGGAAGAGAATAGGTTATCGAGAAATACGTGGTATCTGGCCTCCGGCAGCAGATTTACTAGGGCAATAACCACAGCTTGGGTTGGGTTCAGATGGATCGTCTTCCTCTCTTGTCGCTGCTGCCGGGTCCGCCGCAGCTGTGACGGCAGGCGCCGGTAGCTCGGCCGGATGCCAACGGGCCCGAACTTCCGGCCGGGCCGGTGCCAAATCCACCGCAGGAAATACCCTTGTTGTGCTACAGCCCACACTTTGAAGCCCGTGGGGATAGGTTTGTTAGGGACTGTTGTTGTCTCAAGAGACCGGCCAAGGAAGCGGACCATACACTCATCTACAGCAATAGATGTGCCCGGAATATAGAAGATTGTAGACGTATGTTGTAGGTGGTCAGACCAAGCCTTGACCCGGATAAAGGTGCGGCCGTAGAAGCTTGTGTTAGGGTCCTTATCGATAGTTGCAAAGTCAAAGAGATGAAGATGCCGTGATAGCAGCTGGAATCGGTTATAAGGCATCCATTTAATAACTGGATGGATAGGATGTAGATCCTTAGGTCTAGAAGACTTCCAGTAGTCCTCGATATGTGGCTCTATATGAATTCTCATATATATCAGGATCGCAAGCCATATGTAGATTTCTGCAACAGAGGTCGGCTTCCAAGCCAGCAGCCGAGACTGCGGCTTCAATCTGCAGCTGCCATCTTCATGCTGCTCAAGCCGGCGACTGACCCAGCTATTGGTGTACTGGACCCAGCCTTCCACTAGGGAAACAGGTAGGAATTGCTGGAATAGTGACAGCGGCTCCGGGGGCAGGGCTGTTATCTCAGGGGCCCGGCTTGGAATGACCATCGGGTCGAAGTTGTAACCGCGATCCGGAACCGGATCATGTATCGGCCGGCAGGTGTTATCGGTCGGCTGCTCGCGACGGCTGTCACTAGTACGGATGAAGCTATTGTCATCATACGCATTGAGAGCCTGGCTGGAGAGCTGTTGGGAATCCATAAGTGCACACAGAATGAATTGTACGGTGAATTGGGTGGGGTTGATTCCGGCGATGCTTTAGGTCACTTTAGGTACCTTGGCTGTGGCAGGGGTCCGGTGGGTCCCGTGACCTAAGTGTCGTCTTACGACAGTCAAAGGGATAGCCCGTAACACTAGCTAGCGGTGCACTAGCCGCTAGTTAGAGTAGTCACCACTGCCCAACCAGACCAACAATAAGTGGACCCGGCGCAGCCGAGTCCGACTAGCGCGACGCCTTCCCTAAAGGGGCAATGCCTCCCCGAGGGCCTGAGCCCACAACTTTTAAATCTGTATGGGAATAATGTTTCGTCACCGTGACTCGTATTATTGAGAACGTGCCACGCCGCGATCCTCTGAACGACGCCGCGATCCAACATCCTGCCAATCTTCATGCAGGCTGCCCTGCTTCTCGAGACAGAATATTGATAGTAAGCATTTTTTTTCATTAACGTGAATCTATGAAAAATAAATCTATATAAAAACGTTTTCAATAAGCCTTAACGCTTCTTAGTATAGATTCTCAAAGGTATGGCTTTTTCTCTGTGTGTGAGATAAAGACGCCTGCATAACCACCGTCAACAGTAGCCTTATTCACGAGAGCCAAGACCGACTCGACGCTGACGTCTAGCTTGGCAGGTCCTTGGAAGGTGGGTGAATAGTCCTTGAACTTTTGAAACATAGCCATAGCCAACTTTCCTTCCTCCTCGGTTTCTATCTAAACGTCAGCAAAAAGCACACCATTTTAGTTGTTCAGACGACTACATACCGATCTGCAGACTGCCGGTGTCTACCGCACCAGGGCAAATTGCCATGACAAGGACGCCCTTCTCACGGTAGACGGCACTGAACTTGGCAACGGCCATATTCAGAGCTGCCTTACTCATTGAATAAGCCACGGCTTGATATATATCGGCCTTGAGTGTCATCTCAGTGTCCGAGATACCGGTGGAGATGGCAATCACTTTCTTTGCGCGACCCTTCAAAATCAGGGGCATGAAAATACTGAATAGGTTGACGGGGCCGATGGTGTTGACTCGGAAGTGTTCAATCAAATCTTCTTCCAGTGCCTTCGGATCCTGGATCCTGTGGAAGAATTAGTCTCAAATAACTATACCAGGGACGTTTATCCTCCCACCGAGAACCTACAGAGTATCAAGGCCGACCAAGGCAGTCTTAGCTTGAAGCGCGGCACAGGCGATGATATAATCAAGGGTGCCGTTTGTTTTCTCCGAAACAACTTGGGCTGCTTTCTAGAAAACCTTTGAGTCAGTTTCCACCTCAGTATGACGGACCACTCGCTCGCTTACCTTCAATGCATCCGGGTCCGTAGTGTCGGCCTGAATAATGTAGATATTGCTCCGTCCGATTTCAGCGGCAACCTTGGCCTCGACGGCGGCTTTGTTGCGGACGAGCCCGAAGACGGAGTTGGCTGGGTTTTCAGAGAGCTGGCGGAGAAGCTCGAACTACATGACGGATTCTTTGTATTAGTGATGAGTCTTGTCCATGAAGCAGGATGAGAGCGTACGCCAATGCCACGAGAGACTCCCGAAATCACGTAGGAGGACATTGTAACTGAAATTTTATCGTGTATAAAAGTGAGATTGATTGACTGTAGGATGATTCTAAGACGTCGTTCTAAGTGTTGACGAACCTGAAAGAGGAGCAATCGTGCGTGTACTTATATAGATTTGGACTCATCCTTGGAGCCTTGTCTGCTCGCTTTTCGACTTCAAATCTACTCTGCTCTTTGTTGGTATAATGTCAGCGGGTGTGTGACCGGGGGTCCGCTGTAAACTACACGAAAGTTGCCGTTCTTCTGAATGCAGACGATGCGCGGGCATTAGTAAGCCGGGGTGCGGGAGTAGTGCGGGCTTTATAAGCGGTTTCTAAGCGGTTTCAGCCGCCCCTTGGAATCCCCCGGCCGGCGCGTTTGTCATCTCGGTGCCAAAGGAGAAAACTGGCAACTTTTTGTGTGAAATGCTGAACAATTCTCAGCTTACACACTCAAAACGTTGGAGGGAACTTCACTTGGGACGTCATGCATGCGAATCAGTGCTGGGCTTGCAGAGGTATGCTATTGGTTCCGGTCCAAGTGACATGTATCGAGGGGGCTAGTTACTGACGCGCGACAGACTCCAGAGCAGTGTGCAATCGCGTCCGCCCCCGTTGTGCCAGGTGCGCTCGGTCGAATAGGCCATGTCATTATGGGTTGCGGCTGTCGTGGCCAAAGGGTACCAACAAGAAGCGGAGCTTGACCCATTCCGTGCACGATGTAGTTGGCACTGCAAAACGTTTCTCCCAGACGAGCTTTGTCAATGCGACGTCATGGGATATCCAGCTCCATGACTACCTGCGGATGAATCAAGGTTTTACTCCCTCACGGACTTTGCCTGTCACTAAGCTAATACTCCAGCGAATAGGATTTGTTAGTCATACGGGATATGTCTTTCAAAGACTCGATCCGTCGATGGCCCTATCATGGCTCCCAACCAACCTAGGTTATGAGGACCGAGAACTTATTGATCACTGTAAATATAATACTACTTGTAAAATCTTGCCAAGCTAACACGTGCAGTTATTTGTACGGCGTCGTCCACCCTGGCCATTTTCGAATCGGACAAGAACGAGTTCTTGAGCCTTTTGTTGCGTCTAGCTCTGTCAGATAGTTCACCGTCTTCTGTGGCGGTGTTACAATCGGCGTTGGCGCTTTCGTCGTTCCACCGGCATGGTCTGCAAGCATCGGTTTTTCGGTTCAAGGCGCGCGCTCTACGCACACTGATCATATCTAGCAAACACTGTGTTGAAAGTCCCACGGTCTTCCAACATATTGCGGCGAATATGATACTGTGCCACCTTGAGGTATGTTCAAGCATGGGTCTATATCTTCTTTCGAACAACCACTCACCAGCGCTTCAGATGCTCGGAATGCCAAATACATTATCCCTATGGTTCTGTAAGTGACGTTTGGTCTATTTATTTCTACTTGCCCCACCTAGAACGATAAATCTGGTATACGGTGTTAGTTCTTCTGCTGCCTTTTCATGGAATGGGTGGCCTGATTCTTCAAGGGCATTGCTAAACTGGATTCTAAATTCTAGGCCATTTGAGTGAAGCTAGAACTTTGATCGACAATGCAGGCCTTGACAGCCAAAGTTTTCAAGGCGAAGTTTCCAGACTTCTAGACTGGGTAGAGTATCATATGGTCATGAGCCGGTTTAGCCACCGACATTGGTATCTAAATGGAGAGTCTACCAGAGGAGTCAGAAATTTCGCATCTGTGGACCAGGAAACCTGCCACTCACGAAAGGTTAGGCTGAAGAATAGCAAGTTCATACGTGCACGGAATCATTTATCTAATATGAGACAGGTCAAAACAGCATCGCACTGTTCACATGAACTTCTTCGGCATTTATATAATATGTTCGACATGATTCGAAAACCAACAGACTCACTATACCACAGCGACGAATACGAAAATTCCTTGCGTTGCCTCGAAAACAAAATAACCAGTGTTGTCCCGTTAGCACCAAAAGGTATACCTGATACTATGTCCGACTTGAGCACAGCCTGGGTGGCTACAATGGATCTTTTGAAGCTAGCCGCTCTAATTTACCTCAAAAGAGCATCGCGGAACTTTTCAGGAACCTCCCCTCAAATTGATGCCATGGTTGAGAAGGCCCATGTACTTCTTGACGATCTGGGGACCTTCAATCTGGCCTTTCCATTGCTGATTATTGGATGCGAGGCTCGGACAGATGAGCAGAGAATGAGGATTCTCGAGCATATTGAAAGAGCAATGAGAACCTCGACTTTGAGGAGTTTGCATGGACTGCAGAATATTCTCCAGCAGATTTGGGTTCAGGACGACCTTGCTGTTGATTATGAGCTCGACTACTTAAAGAAGTTGGACGCTATAATATCTTCTTACCAGATTATGCCAAGTTATGTCTAATATAGGAAACTCTCAGATTTGGAATATGATAGATAATATGAGACCCGTTCTATGTGAGATTTTTTTTCTTTTGGATTCGGCTATGCTTTGTGACAGATCTCTATGAGACTCTTATTTGCTCGTGATATCATCTAAGTGTTTTATATTTATTTCCACATTTAGCATTACACCGCGTAGATTCGTCGACAAAGGGACCGTTCGATTTCTTTGGTCCGCTTTCGATTTCGTCAAAAAGCTCTTTGAGAGCTCGCTCCTGCTCCGCGGACTGAGGAGACATCTTGTAGAGCCAACCACATTGAGCAGGATAGCTAGCCATCGCCTTAGTGTCGTTCGGGTTGAGACGAGTATGGGAAGAAGAGCTGCGTCGTGACTTTGCCGTGGCCTCAAAGTGAATGGCAGAACAAGGCAAGAGGGGAAGAGGGGCAGGACCGCGGGAGAAGACACAGTGGACTGGCGACCCATCGCCGGCCAGAACACGTGATGAGGATGAGGAGCAAATCAGAAAACGGAGGCGCCGACCACAACACATGGATTACAATCGCGCCTCGTCCGTGACTCTTTTCTAAGTCTCCCATCCACAGAACCATCATGCCTAAAGAGCCGACCGAGGCGGTAAGTTTCTCCTCGACAGCATATTTCGCCTAGTTTCCAAAGTTTTCCCCAAAGAAGCTTGGTTCGCCAACTAGAACAGTGAGCCTGGGTCCATCATGCTATATCCCTTCGGCCAGACCGCCACGCGCACGTCACGACTCACCGAGAACAAACGTCGTTGTCGACTCCATACAAGCCACCTCTATCTCCCAGATGGACGTCTCACTTTGACCAACAGCACCAGCCAGGAGAAACACAAACTGAGTTAGCGACGAATGAACCATGTGGAGCGGCAGCGATCTATTTAAATGCTCAAGCGTACTCTATTCTAATCAACGAAGACAAATTGACCAGCCACAGCGCCAAAAATCACCAGCAGAAGAGCTGCGTACTTGTTTGTGAACTTGTAAAGAACGGCCAGGGCAAGGATGTAAAGCACCGCAGCAGGCCCGACTTGAGCTGTCAGTGTAATCGCTTCGGTAACCGGCTTGTCCTTTATCCTATCGATGGGGCCCTCGACGCTGGCCTTCAAGATCTGCGCCGCAATTACGGCTATCACCCCAATGACCGAGCCGCACAGGCCGTCGAAGAAGCTGGCGAGGATCTCGCTCCGAACCAATTTCTCCAGAAGCTTGTGCCCCGCAATGGTGAAGACGAAGCAGGGAAAGAACATGCCTAACGTAATAACTACCGCGCCAGCGAATGCAGTCCCGAGCGACTTATCCACGTACCCTCCCTGAAACCCGACAAACGTCGCAAATATTACCAGCGGGGCCGGGAGAATATTGCCAATGGCAATAGCGTCTATGAAGACGCTCTGCGGGAGCCATCCGCCCTTAAGCACGGCCTTGGCCTGAACGAATGGTATTGCGGTATACGCCCCACCAAAGGACAAACTCCCCGCAACGAGGCCAAGGACGAATAAATTGATAAGTGATGGCGTCTTGGCAATACCAAGAGCAAGTGAGAAGGGAGACGGCACGCCTCGGAAGACGACGTAGAGGGCATAGCCGACGTATTGAAGTATGAAGAGGGCACCGGCAACGATCCACACGCGGCGGACGATGAAGGCGTAGATCACTCCATAAAGCCCTAGGGAAATGAAACTAAAACGACATAGGAAGATTAGTAATGAGCTCAATGCGAATCTGAAACAGAACGAGAGCCGACGGAAGTCTATCACGTCGCGGAACAAATTCCGGTGTCCTTTCAGCCTCTACGCTCTCTGACAAGGCAAGCTGGAATAGGGGCGAGGCAGGGAGAAGTAAGAAGGTGGTAGAGAACTAACATATTGATGCGGAGTGCAGTGTTTATAGCAGTGCAAACGGCGGCAATGATGAGAAAAGGGTCAGGCCTTCGATTGTTGTGGTTTCTTACGGAGTGTTCGGCAATCTTATGAGTCGCCCGAAGAATCTGCGACGCTGTTAACAACCCAACTCATCGTGAGCAACACCATGGTAAAGTGGCCTCACCATTGCCGCCACAATGGGCTGTAGCGCTCTGAAGGAGGCGTTGAAGTACTTGTTTTCAAAGCCGGCCAGAGTGTAGAGATAGCTTGCAATAAGCATGAGAAGGACGCCAGGAAGTATGAAGGCAATCCCGGCAGGGATGCCACCTATCCGGCCAGCAGACAGACAGCCGAAGAACATGCATAACTCAGCAGCCTCGGGACCTGGCAAGATCTGATACACAGAGAAGACGCGCTGGAATCGGTGGAGTGTGATCCACTTATCCTGAATGACTAGGCGCTCTTTGATCAAGGCGATCTGCGCGACTGGGCCGCCCCAGGCGAATAAGCCAAATCTGTAGAAGAAGAACCAGAATAGCCTTAGGTAGGACATCTGTGGGACGTTGGAATTGTCCTCGAGGCCTAGTTCGTCGACAGGTACCGATGTTGGAGAAATAATAGCCACGTCAGGCTTGGTGGAGAGGTTTCGCGACTCCTCATCATGCGACGGGTTCATGACAGCCGACTTTTCGACATCGTTGTGATCGGCGTGGTCCTCTGGTGGATGGGCTGATGTAGGTTCTGCTTCCGGCCCGGTCATGGCGGCGGTCTCGTTGGCACTTTGGGATAAATTTGTAATTGAGCGCTTATCTCTCAAAGCCTTGATCTGTGTTGAGTACTGGCAGGTGCCGCCTCATTGCATGGCCTCCCTCCTTTATATATATGTGTATACATAGACATAAATAAATACCTGACCTTGGGATGAGTGGTGAGAGTACAGAGTGGACGGACACGCGGGCTCTGATTGGTCCATTGAGCATGCTCCAGGCCACGCCTTCTGGGTGGATGTGGTACAAGACCATGGCGCCTCGGAACGCGTCGCGCGGGGGTATGCACTTTGACAGACGATGGACGGACTCATAGGAGATGATTGGTCGCCCCCGGAGATCGATTGCGGGTGCGCACAAGGTATCGCGAGAATTGTGGGGCGTATTGTGTGCCGACTGGGAGCTGAAGCTACGGGACGATACAGGTACTGGCCCGTTAGAGCTAAGCTTCGGAACGCCGGATTGAGGCAATCAGTGAGCTTTGCAGCAGTGAGCGATCGAGACCGCTAAGCATTCAAGTCTATAACCAGTTGATCTGGTCAATGCCCAGAGAATAGGAGAGGTTGAGGCTTGATGCTGTCACGAGCTTGTTACCTATAAACTGCCCATTCCCCTTTGTAATAAGACAAGGATTTCCCCACCTTCCGTGCGCCTAAGGGTGCGTACGTAGGCTCGATTGAGCTTTTATTGTGATTGCCGAATACGACGCACCCAACCCAACTCGTGATGGTTGGTTTGTATGGCGTGGTCGCGCGTTTGGCCGCCATGTACCGTAGTGCGTGACGCAGCCTGCGTGAAAAATAGTCGAGCAGTCTCGGTCGAGCGGCCGTGGTCGCATTCATGAATGCTGGCTCAAGGGATTGCCAAAGTGCCAAAGGGTCCAAGGACAAACACCTCTTGGTGAATTTGCGAGCCGGGATTTGCCGTCTACCCTGGCTTGGGGCCCGGCGGTGGCTTAGCCGCACCTGAACAAGAAACCAGGGACCTGGTGGGGGAGAGACGCGGCTCGCCGGACATTTCGGGACTTTGACGAACACGTCTCGACGAGTACGGTATGCATCGTGATTGAATTGAATTGCCCCTGCTTGGACGTCTTCGCGGTCGCAACGCGGCCGAAGGCTGTGTTTGGTGAGTGGATGCAGAAAATAAGGTAGACGGGATTTCCCCCTCATTTTCCTTACCTTTTCTTCCTTCCTTCCAGCCAAGGTCGTACCTTCCCGTAACAATCGTTTTTGATTGACAGCTGGCAAGTACGTCTCACGTGCAGTAACAGCTGTCCGTAGCTGGCGAAGTGATGTCACCTTCATTTCAATTTAGGTATTTCAGTCAGGGTTTGTTTATTTTTCTCGCTCTTCATCTTCGCAGTCACATCACCTCTGCAACCCTCGGCATCGTTTCCAGAGTCGTCAACGGACGTCTCGAAATGGGTGGTTCAGGGGGTCCTGATCCCTCAGAGTCGCAATGACGGCAAACTAATATACCAGTTTACTAAGTTGAAACATTTTTTTTTCCAAGGGAGAGACTCTATCCGTGAGTAGATTCTTCTGGTACAGAGAATATCGACTAACTAAAAGATCATACTAATGAAAAGATCGTCAGCGAGCGCCTGCAATAGCGCTATAGCCGATAGGGACCAAAGTCCTTGTATCCCACGCCCTTCACGAAAGTCTGCAACCACGGTCCCTGCGCTTTCGCCTCGGCGAGCTCCAAGAAAAGCTTCGAATGTGCTTCTCCATCAATCTTGAAAGCGGCTGAGCCGTCCGGTTTCCGCTCGTCGACATAGTAAAACCTTCAAACTGTTAGTCTTTGAACACCCACTTAAGCGCTGACGGACGGGAGGATGGCGTACTTGAACCCCTTCTCCCTGTATTCCGCGGCAGCAGCCATCATCATGTGCGCAGACGCCGCCTTGCCAGCACCTGACTCCAGAAATTGCCTGAGGGGTGTGACATTCAGGATGTTTCCTGTGTACATGAATACCCTTGGCGCATCAGCAGGAAGCTCCTCGAAGCCGAGGACGGCTTGCTGGGCAGCAACGTAGACACTGGTGTTGTTGACGGTCATGTCTCGCTTGAAAGCATCCAACGGGATCGCGAAAGGGGCGCCAGGCGGGGAGAAAGTCGCGGCGCCGGCTGCGAACACTGGCTTAGCATGGCATCCATCTGCAAAGCTGAGTCTCTAGTGTAGAGACTTACCGTTGTAAACGACTACGCTTGGGATTCCCAGCTGCTTCTTCACCTTTGTGAAAGCACTGACGACATCTTCGGGGTTGGCGAAATCGCTTTTGATGTTGAGTTGGTTGTCTGTGCTGTCTGCCTCTTTGAGCGACCGGGCTGCGATTGCAACCTTGTAACCGTTCGAAGCAAAGGCCTTTGCGGCTGGTAGGCCGACCTTGGGACCCGCGCCGAGGATGAGAACGACAGGAGAGATTCCAGGCATGATGTTCAATGTGCGTGAGAAGTGAGACTGCTTTTAGTCGAGCAAGGGCTGAGCATCCTCTCTCTCTCTACAATATATACATTTCTTCCTACTTAAGTGAGGAAGGGGGAGGCTTCTGCCGGTAGCATTGATAATCAACAATGCGGTTGCACTCAAAGGTACTTGGAATACCTTACCGCGCGCATACCTATTGGTAAGCCTCACGCATGGCGGGCAGTCTGTATTGAGAGCTATAAGCTGACAAAGCGATTCTAACTTTTGGTAGGCCGGCCACGAGTGTTCCTCATTTTCTTTAACGTGTGATTGGTCTCATCTCGGAGAATAGCATGCATTTAATAGATATTGTAGGTGCGAATGCCCTATGTATTACAAATGAATTCTTCCCTGGCCTCTCGCGGCCGAGGGCAAGATAGGGCAGTTCACGGGCGTAGTGCGACCTCGCATTGGTATACCTGTAATGTCCCTAGGTACCTTGGGCCTATTCGGTGGTTGACTTGGTCATCACGGAGCGGACCCTTCGGAAGGTCCGAAATCGGATACATAATGTCCATTCTCGTTCGTGGCCATCGAGTGGCGGGGCTTTCTATTCGCTGCAATTGCGCCCCTATCTCTCGCCATGAATAATTATCTGCGCTAGTACTCCCGACAGCAAGTGGCAATTGCCCTGGATGGTACTGGACCCAGGAGCCTGATTGCTGGCCGGTTGCTCTTTTGGGCGCTGACGACCTGGCAGCGGGGCACAATTCTCTGGCGGGCACCGACGTAGGGCTTGTAGTCGGCTGGGAGTTTGACGTTGGCTGGGCGACAAAATAACCCGGGAATTCGCGACATGGGCTATGATGGCCAAGCCAGGCTCCCCGCATATCTGGAGGGTCGTGGAAGACACTCTAGCCTTCTTCCAAGACACCATGACCAAGAACAAAGTCCCGGTCCAGGGTGTGGCCCTCGCGATGGTAGGGGATGTGGTGGATGCCACGGGACCGAGGCGATTCACCAGGGGCATCATGAAGAGCATGGGGGAATCTTTCCATGTCAAGATGGAGGATTTCCACATCCTCTTGGAGCCAAAGCTCGTTGGAGACGTTCTCGTTGTACCGGGATACCTATGGGCCGCAGCCGCGAACAGCTATCGCGGCGTCTTAGACACCGCGCCTCCACCCTCGCTATCTCACCACTATGCTGGCTCATGGAAGAATGACAAGGGTGGCGGGACAGCGGAAGGTTGAAAGGGCCCGATCCCGAACATGTAGATGAATAATTCTCTTTTCCCGTTCATACTAAAAATAATTACAAATCATGTAAAAGCTGAAGAACTATTCCCTATCGATCCACCCACTCCATCACCCTCCGCTCAGGTCAAAGCAGCGACAGCCCGAACTCCGCACCAGACACGGCTTGGGACTGCAAGCATTCAGGGACTACTAGATACTGTATATATGATGCAATTCATCCCCATCACTCACCTCACAGTTGCTTCCCAATCACAACAGCCGTCTCAATCTCATCCCCATCTCCCTGTTTTTCAAAAGAAAAGAAAAAATACACTCCAAATCACTCCCACGAAATGGCGCCCTTCTACGCCATCATCTGCGGCGCAGGCCCCGGCCTTGGCCGCTCTGTCGCTCTCCGCTTCGCCCAAGCCTACCCCTTCGTCATCCTCCTCTCCCGCTCCCAGTAGGGATGGACACATGTATAATACATATATGTATTATACTGCATTAAATTATAATGATGCAGCATTTTATTAACAGTAAAATGCATGCATTTTATTGCCACATAACTACTTATCTATAAGGCCTATGAAGGCCAACACAGCACAAATAAGTAACCCAAATTAGACACAGAAACAAATATATTTAGACAACCAAGCCCCATTAGATCAATTTTCCTCCGATTCCTCGCTGTCTGAGCCATGCCCCACCTCAATTACGTCCTCCGTGGCGGTCTCTTCTCCGTCAGAAGTGTATTGGTGAGTAAATTCGTCGATAACCTCAACTTCCGTGCTCGCGGCGCAATGGATTTCCATGTACGTATCCTCGAGAGTAAGCCACCCGTCCTCTGTCAAATCCTCCCATCTGACAACCCTGGAATCAACATGACTCTGTTGTTGATCGAGAGGTTGGTTTTGAGACTCCATTAGCCTCTCTAGTACCCGTTCGTTCATGTAGAGAAATGTCAGCTTGTCAGCGTTAGCTGGGGTAAGCCTGTTGCGTGCCTTGTTATGGAGGAAATTAACTGCTGAGAATGACCTCTCCGAGGGAACCGAATTAGCTGCAGTTCCAAAGATTCGAACTGCAAGTGCAGCCAACTTGCTGCCCTGGTTATCAAGAAGCATCCAAGCATCTAATGGAGTCCATTCTTTCGAATAAACTAAGCCTCCTGCGGCAAATTGGCCACCTGACTGTGCTCGAAAGTGATTAAATTCTCGAACAACATGAAGGAAATCAGCAGGATTGACTGCTGACTTAAAGAACTGCAGCACTTTTGTCATCTGCCGTTCTTCAAGCTTGGTTCCAACCGTATCAGGCCTCAGAGCAAATCCAGCATGGTGAATATCATATGTCTGTTTATCCATACGGTTAAACCATATAGAATACAGCTGATTGAAATCCACATCGATGTGTTGCTGAGATTCGTCAAGCACTTTCCATTCTGCCTTGATCTCTAACCAACGAGGAATCACATGGCCAATATGGGCACGATCAGCCTCTGAGGCGTGTTGACGGCTGCTGATAGGCTTAATTATAGCCAAAACAGTCTCCAGGCGTATCCAGAAGTAAGGGTCATTAATAGACTCCAGCACTTTTTGGAGAAGCTCGGGAGATCCGGTGGCTAAATCTGCCCTTACAAGGGGATAGCGAGCATATGTTTGCAATGGCTCCTTATAGCGTAAAATTGACTGTAAAGCATTGAACTGACTGCCCCAACGTGTTATCACTCTAAAGCGACCGATCAGCTAAAGCTAGAAATCAAAAATCTAGAGAGTAAAGACTTACGCAGATAAAAACGCCTTGTAGTGCCCCCAAACTGCTTTTTGAGCTTCTCTCAAGCGAGCCAACTGCAGTTTAGCCTTCTTGAAGAAGGTAATAATTGACGTAGCGCTTTTGAACGTCTCCTCAAAGAATGGCAGCCCCAGGATGTCCTTGATGAGTAGTTGTAATCCATGTGAATCGCAGAGCGAAAAGAAGCAGTGTTGAAATTCTTTCCTTGCAGCCATATCCATATGTGCCTTCCTCATCACACTGTCTGTATCTGTGCAAAACGAGTTGATTCGCAAGAAGTCGCCTTTGCAAATTGTCTCCAGCTCGGGATATATCAGATCAATATAGTTCTCAGCGGTATGTTGAATATGTTCTGTATCGAACGTCTTCCAATAAAACGCCACGCCATTTGCAATCTGCACCGAAATATTGATGATTCGATGACTTGTGATGTTGTCCGAGGCGTCAAAGATCACATTGATACGTTCTGTTTGATCGAGGATAGCTTGGACTTGATCGTGATACTCGAAGTAGGTCGGGGTTAATAGTCGTTGAACTCGGCGACGGGATGGTGGTTGCCAGGCACTATTGAGCTTTCTGAACAGATCCCTCATTCGTTTGGATTCAAAGAGGTTAAATGGACGTCCATCAACAAAGATCGCTAAAGCAGCAAGCTCATCAAGTACCTGCTTAAAGGTCTTGTCCACAATAGGGAAGTGTCGAAAAATATTAGACTGCTGAGATTGCTGCTGCTTGCCCTTATAATTAGGACATTGACGAAGTAAATGCTTCTTCTGACGAGTAGTGCCCTTGGTTATCTCGTAGCCGCAATGCTTACATCTGACTCTTGATTTCTTGAATCCTTCGCCAGGGGTAATTGAAATGAATTCTCGCTGGACCTCATGATCGGCTGGTCTTCCGGCCTTTCTGGCCATTGCAAACCAGATCAGAAGTATCTCAGGGCATTAGAAAGGCCAATTGAGTAGTTGTAAGGAGATACGGCGACTGGGTGTTGAAGGTTATGGAGGAATTACATGAGTTGGAGGAGCAAATCTGGCCAGGGCTTCAAGGGGAGGTCGGGCTGGAATTGGATTGATCCGAGGAACTAAGCCTGTTTTGGAAGACGCTAATCCTAAAACGGAAGGCAAAAAAATGCATATATGATGCGCGTGCTTTAAATGTTTAATGCAAAATGCGCATTTTATTTAATGATGCAGCATTAAATCCATCCCTAGCTCCCAGTCGTCCTATCAGCCCATCGTCGACGAGATCAACTCCAAGTCCATCACCCCCTCCGCAGACTCGGGTTCCAAAGCCACAACCACCCGTGCCATCGGCTTCTCGTCCGACGCATCCGACCCAGAGGCTGTGGCATCCGTGTTCGACAAGGTCAGAGCCGGCGCCGATGGCTTCCTGCCCCAGGATGCGAAGCTGGCCGTCGCCTTGTTCAATGTAAATGCGGGACTCGTCATGAAGCCGTTCCTTGAGACCAAGGTGGAGGACCTAGACTTTGGCCTGGCCATACCCGCGTGAGTTTCACTCCCACCTCCAGCAATCGACTTCCAACAAACGCCTCCCCCCTTCTATCGCCATCAGCATTGCCTCACAGCTTCAACTACTTACTCACCACCCCTGACATCCAGCCGCGGCCTCTACCTCTTCGCCCAGCAAGCCCTCCCCCTCCTCCAGACCTCCATCTCCGCCTCCCCTGTAAACCCGCCAACCCTCCTCATCACCGGCGCAACCGCCTCCCTCCGCGGCTCCGCCAAATTCGGCACCTTCGCCGCCGGAATGTTTGCCCAGCGAGCCCTCGGGCAGTCTCTGGCGCGCGAGTTCGGCCCAAAGGGCGTGCACGTCGCCCTGGCCGTCATCGACAGCGGCATCGACGGGCCTCGGATGCGCGCCATGCTCGGCGAGGACGCCAAGAAGGCGGTGGAAGAGGACAAAGTGATGAGTCCAGACGCTGTAGGTCCCACTCCTGTGAAGCTGGCGAGGAATGTTGAAGGGGTGGGTGATGTTGAGGAATCCTGTACTGACGTGAGGATAGATTGCGGAGAGCCACTGGCACTTACACGCACAGCATCGGTCCTCCTGGACGCAGGAGCTCGACCTTCGCCCTTGGCAAGAGAAGTTCTGATCTCGCGAGCCGGTTCCAACACTGAGTTTGAGATTGAACCGATAAGTATAAGTAATGGGAAAGTCATATTCAAGTGCTGCCGTGCCAAACTGTCCGTTTTCCTTGTGATCCAACTCGATAAGCACCAACGCCAACATTGCCTGACCCCTTGGTGAACCCGCCGATACGAAAGATACAGGTAGGGAAGACAGAAAGAAAGCAAAATAATACTCTTCATGCAGGATCAAAACTACAAGCCACAGAAGTACATTACACCTCCGTCTCCACATCCGGCTTCCGCCCATCCAGCGACCCAAGGGTCCTCACCTTCCTCAGCGCATACTTGGCCTCGTCCTTCGCGAATTGCGCATTTCGCATCGGTCGCCACTGCACGTGTTTCGTAATGCCGTACATGTTGCTTCCATGTTCTGTCGGCCTTGCGTATTCTGCATTCTTCGTAGGGGCAAAAGTATACGCCGCTGTCTTCACAACGACTTCCGTTGATACCAGTGTCCTCATATGTTACTGACGAAGGCGTGAATGCGCAGTGACTGACCGAGGGTCTTGGGTTTCTGGGTTAGCGGCGGCAGCGGCTTCGGTGGAGTGACGATCTTTTGCTCCGCGATAAGCGATAAGCGACCAGGATTATCTTTCCGCCGCACACCGAAGATGAGACATCGTGCGCATCGGGAAATGGACTAATCGCCGAGCTCGCATACAAACCATTCGAGATCGGCAGGAGATTTTGGGGTGTCGCCGGCTTGACCGCAATTCAATTCCTCGCCATCACGATCAATCCTTCGAAGGCGCCCGCATCGCTCCTGCGTGTCGGCGTTGCGGTGGAGGGACAATGAGTCCTCTTGTCTGGTAAGCTCAGACTTCGACCCGCAACTCGATCGGCGCAAGACACTGACGGGCCTCACTTCCCAGCACCTAAACAACCTCACTACGAAACCCACGACCGGGCGCGAGCACCACCACCACTGCCATCATGCCGCCGCACCTCCACCCTCGCTCGCGAACCACCTCCACGCTCTTCGTCACGACCGTTCTCGCGAGTTTCCTTGTCATCGGCCTCCCACACATCATGCCCTGCCCCATCCCCACCGCGCGGCTCGCGGACGGAGAGGTCGTGGACGAGAACGGACGGAGGCGGCGGTGAGGACGAGCGTGTACGAGGGAGGATAGTTTCGGAGAAGTGGAAGTGCCCTGCAGGGTTGGACATCTTACGAACGGGAATCGAATCGATAGATTCATTCGATGCCAAGTCTTACGAATATCGAATCGAATTTCTTGGCATTCGATTCGATGTCGAATCTGCCACAGGCCTGTTCGATTCGCATCGAATCGAATGTGGCGGGTCTCATTCGACATTCGATTACCTCGAATCGAATGTGGCGCATCTCATTCGACATACGAATCGAACAGGGCACGATTCATTCGCCATCGAATCGAACGGCGCCAACTGTTCGATCGAAAATCGATCGATTCGGTCGAACGAGTGACGCGGTTCGCTGGAATCCGCCAGGGGCTCGTGTTAGCGTGATTACATTGACGCGTCAACCGGCTCCTGGCGCGACCTGGCGCGACCGAGGGTGATTTGGTGTCTTGAAGCTCCAAATGTCGTGGCGGTGTTAAGATGTGTTAGTGAGTACACCTAAATCCCCGCGACTTACAAGAAAATAGGGTATCTTGCAACTTCAGCAATCATCCTCGATGGCAACCCACAAATGACTGCTTTGTAGAATTTTAACAGTGATCTACTGAATAAGACTATTTCCCAATTTCCGTGAGGACTATTTTCATGCTTGCGAGAGGTTGAAGAGCCTCGTAGCCACCAGGTGGGGCTGGTGCCGTTTAGGAGGTACTTGGGCAGCTATGGGAGACTAAGTGAGCACTCAGGTATCCTCTAGCGCCGCAGTATAGGGTAGGCCTGTCTTGGCAACTTACTCTCACTATGATCATCTCGACATGCCGATTTTCTGTAGAATGGAAATAACATAAACCAAAATTAGTCCATCTAGATTTCTCTCGCCGAGTGCTTTCTATTGGCGCCAGTTTTAGCACGATCAGACAAATATTTTGAGCTTGGAGTCTCATATCTAACCGATATCTCCAATTTGTGATGCCCTTCAATACCAGCCTACGATTTTGTCCAGACCCAAAATATTCATCCACATCCTTTGTCACAGGGGACCCGCGCCCAAACCTAGCTCGCCCCTAAACGGATGTCCTAGCGACTTCACAATCGTCCCGCGGCCGTGACCACTTATAGCTTTAACATCACGTCCTCACCGTTGCACCTCACATGCAACACGACGAGCCCAAGAGCCCCATTCCAAGTCGACACCAGAATGGAACGAGAAGGACCAGTGCGACAAGAAGCGATGCCATTTTCCTCGTTTGGCGCCTCCATGGGCTGTGCACGATGACATAAGCCAATAGGGGCTCTTGGAGCCAGAGGAACAGGGAACATATGGGACTGATCTGTCAGAGACTGGCGACTTAAGCGCGAAACCTCGGGTTTCACTGGTTGCCAGCGTAGGGGTTATTGTTGCGCCACACACCTGGAAAATGTTCGAGCACCAATGGTTGGAACCAACCAAGGGTCATCCTCCCGCACGAAGGGTCATCATTTCGCATTGCTGATGGATGCTTCTTTCATTCGTACAAGACTTAGCCGTTTCAATGGAGCTGGCGACCTGGCGATTTTTTTCGCGTCGACAATGCGCGTGAATACTCGTTATGTTGGCCTCACTGAGCTTCGCTGCCATGGATGCCGTATAAGTTGAGCACCAGTGAAGCCTTGATGGCTCCTACCTTCCTCTACAAGCTCGCTCGATCTCCGCGACCGAGCTAACGTCACAATGTCCGAACCATTCTCTTCAAACCCTTCCCCGTCGAATCGGTCTGGCGTGATGGAGCGCGTCGAGTACTCGTCTTCAGTGTTGCTAATAATATAAACAATACGTATATTGGCAATATGGACCCCTCGCAATATTATTGTATTGTCAAGGGGTGCATATTGTATTACCCAATATGAACATGGCCGATATTGTATTGTATTGCCAAGAATCCAATATATTGGCAGTGTGACAATATATCCCATATATTACACGTGACCCTCATTATTCAACTGCCGCAGCGAAAATATCGTCACCTTGAAAATCCCGTATCCTAAACCATGACTTCAAGCATGCTAATGCTTCAATTATATCACTCCCAAGTTGATTTCGACGATCTGTAATAGTTATCTTTGCCCCAGAGAAGAGTCGTTCAGGCTCGGCAGACATTGCAGGAATTGACAGTATATCCACGGCCATTTTGCTCAGGTTAGGATAGTTTTTTTGCTGTGTCTCCTCTAGCCACCATGCAAGGGCGCTTGTAAACCCATAAACCCGTTCAGACTTACAATAACGCTCATACTCATCTGTGATAAGCGCTGGTTGTAGATGCTTGTTTCTCCAATTCAAGAACTCGTTCGTAGTCGTCGACGGGACCTCAGATAGAGGAAGATGCGGTTCCACAGGTTTATATTCATCCCACAGTGTCTCCATCAACTTCTTTGACGACTCAGCCCACTCCTTCTTCCAGTTCTCGTGTATGTAGTGCCATTTATGCGAAGGGTGCAGCACAATCGCAGCAACGTAGGCAGGCGATTCGTCAGTAAGGCGATAGTACTTGTCTATTTTCGCCCATCCCGAGTTATACATCGGTGCCATAATCCGGTCGTCGATATGTGCCTCCTTCCCTGCTTCGAATTGTGCCAATACGAAGTCCATAGCTAAGAGGACATTGTCGAGGGTTGCAAACGATGACTCGAGAGCCTTGGTAGTCATTTTGAGCTTCTCTAAAAAGGACTTGATCTTCTCAAGGATGATCCAGTCCTCCGAAGAGAGCTCGTCTCCAGCGCAATCTGCTTCCGCCCATTTGTTAAAATACCCGTCGATTGCGTCCCTAAGATGCAAGGCCGCTTGTAGCATAATATACCACGAACTCCACCTCGTGTCGTTATCTCGCGCAAGCTTGCGGTTATAGCTAATAGCCATAAACTTCTGGCAACGCTGAACACTTCGTTGGATGCAGACCTGCGTATTTGGATATGATATATCGATATCAACTGCGCTATCTGGATATATCGATATTGATATATATCGATATCGATATAACTCTCTGCCTCTTAAATGGATATCCAGATTGATATCCACCTAAATACCGCTCTCTGATTGGCTGAAAAGATCTTATCAATTGATTAGATGATGAAAAGACTTCTGTCAAGCTCCGGAGACTTTCGCTTACTATTGGAGGCAAGGTTCACGATCATCGTGAACTTGTTCACGATGAGAGTGAACGACCACAACTAGTATCAGGCAGCAGGCTGCTGCCTATGACATCGGCACATTGAACATAGGTATAAGAGACCGAGCTTCGTCGCTCCCTTAGATAGAAAGAGGAGCTCAATCAACACTGATCTTTTGTTCAATGTCTGCATTCGTGTATCAGTGATAGGTTGACAACTTCTCTCAATTTCAACATCAGCACCACCATCTCAGTACTCGTTCAAACGGCCCTGGGTATTCTAGCACAATTAGCTTATCCAGGTGATTTATCGACCATGACATCATCTCAGACCACCGCCGCCTCTACGCCCTCGATTTCGGACCAGCCCATTACTGGGACGTCTCTGGACTTTTTCCTCTTCTTCAAAGCAACGTATCCTGATGAGTACACCCAGAACACCACCGGCGGGTCACGTACGCGCAAATCTAGGGGTATGGTGATGTATCGATGTCTGCATTGCCCTGCCGATAAGCCCTGGGCGAATCGGAAGCGGGACAACGCATGGCATCACGCCCGGGGGTGCCATGCCGATATTATCTCTTCCGTCGATCGCACGCTCATTGGGGGCAGTTCTGATGTTCTAGATGATGAAAGGGAAGCCAAACGTCCTCGGATTGATGCTTTCTTTCCCTCTCGTTACTCGGATGCCTCTCTCCGCCGTATGTTCGACCGCGATCGGTATTTAGATGCAATAATCAGCCTAATCACACGCCGCCGCCTTGCCTTCTCAGCAATTACCTGGGATGAGATGCAAGATATCATGCTAGCAGCTAATCCTGCTATAGAGGACCTTTTAGTGACTAACCGAAGTGCTCTAATGCGACTAATTGATGCCACATATGAGTTATATTCTTCTCAGCTCATGGCAACTCTTGAATCTTCCATCTCAAAGATCCATATCCTCTCTGATCTCTGGACATCGCCCCATCGCCATGGGATACTCGCCATCTCTGCGAGATGGGTTGATCAGGATTATCAGCCACGAAGGGCACTTCTAGCGATGCCAGAATGTCGCTATAGCCATAGTGGTGAAACCCAGGCATCTCTAATTATCGATACACTGGCAAAGTACGGCATTGCTTCTAAAGTGGGCTACCATGTAGGGGATAATGCCACTTCAAATGATACCTGCTTGTCTTATCTCTCACGGCGGTTACGAGAAGACTATGGGGTACGATAGCTCTTCCCTTATCTCTGGATTAGGATTAATTGGTTGCTAGTTGACGTTTGATCCCTCTAAGCGCCGTATCCGCTGCGTCGCCCACATTATTAACCTATCCCTTCAAGAATTTCTTCTCGCGTCTTCAAAAGAGGCACTTATCGCCGCTCTTAATGCCGCCGATGATACCTCAAACGATCAGTTGTTTGCACAGTTCTACGACACCTTGCACGACGCCGGACAGACAACAAGAACAGATGAGGCCGATCAGAGAAGAAGAGCTTCGCGAAGAGGCAATCGTATACTTGAGAACTTCACTGGATGGCAGCATATTGCGCCCCTACGGAAAGTACACAACATCGCGGTCTGGATACGTAAATCTACGCTTCATTCGGCTATATGGGACGATGAAATAAAGCTCCGACTAGGCATAGATAATGCCACACGCTGGAATTCATGGTATCGATTGTTGGATAATTTTCTGCGGTATCAATCCCGTGTAAAACAGTTCCTAATTGACCATGATAGAGAGCTTCAAGACGATATCCTGCTAGCTTCAGAGTGGGAGTTTATTGAACGGACGCATCGTTTCCTACAGCCGTTTGCCTCAGCTACGTTGTTGGCCGAAGGGTCGCGATCTACACTCTCCCAATCACTCTCGATAATGGATGTTTTATTGCGACAGTACGAGAAGTATAAGGTCGGTGGCGATGTTTTTTCTTTTATCTAATTGATCGGTTAACTAATTGTCCTATTTAGGAGCTTTATAGTTCAAAGGAAAACCATGATCCTCATATGGTACACTGCATCGATATGGGCTGGTTTGTACTTAATAAGTACTACACCTTATCAGACCAGACACCTGTGTATGCCGCCGCACTCCTTCTCGATCCCTCGAAACGAAGAAAATACATTGAGCGGAATTGGCAAGAATCCTGGCACGCGCCTGCTATTGCTGCTGCCCAGCAAATTTGGCTAGATGAATATAATGCCGCGCCAATCTCAGAATCCTTGCGGGTGCCTCTAGATGTGTCCTCTTCATCTGGGAGGCAGCGCAACGAGCTGGATGAGTTGTTGAGCGATATAGCTGTTACTGGCCCTATCTTAGACGACGCCGATGACTTCGAAACCTTTATTGATGCACCACCAACCCGGATAGCTGGCTCTCCTCTCGAGTGGTGGCTACATCGAGATCAAAGGAAAGCATATCCGCGGTTATCCCGCATGGCAATTGATATCCTCTCAATCCCTCCTGAATCATCTGATGTTGAGTCTCACTTCTCATCGGCGCGGCGTACGCTATCATGGGATAGAGAGAGCATGACCTGCGAAAACCTGGCGAAGGTTGAGTGTGTGGGCAACTGGATGCGCGAGGGTATCATTGTGCCCAGGTCTCACGGTGGCAGGGGCGTTATTTCGAGCGTTGCTGTTGAATTTAGCGTTGAAACAGAGGCAGAGGACTTTCTAGATTAGGGTACTTTCTTGTTCTTTCCTCTAGCCTGCAAGAATTATATGTGGTTTATCTGGATATCAACCTTGCTAAAGTGGCTATGTGGCTGTATGGATATCTACCTGGATATATCGATATCCAGATAATTTCTCCCACTTATCTGGATATCGATATAAGGGCCAGAATTTCGGTGGATATCGATATACGCAGGTCTGGTTGGATGAAAACGACAAAGTTATGAAGTTTGCCAAGAGGACCCTTTTGCCGCCATGCCTCGATCTCCTTTAGCGTCACAATATATGTACCAGGATCGTCGTGTTCGAGCTTCTCATTGTCGGTAACGAAGAGGAAAGCTTTGGCGGCGAGGTTGATGATGTGACCTTGGCAGCGAAGGCGGTGAGATCTGGGGTCGTATTGAATGTCAAATCGGCGCAGAAGGCCTGTGAATGTTAGGGCAAATCCGAAGAAATAGTGCGTCGTACTGACCAAGAGAAAGATATCTCATCATTGTATCGTTGTTTCCTGCATTGTCCATCACGAAATATCCAAGTTTTGAAGCAAACCCCCAATCATCGACCACTTCCAAAACTGCCGCTGCAAGGTGAGAACCATCGTGCTCACTGTCGATGTCTTTCAAGGCCAAGACATGGTGTTCCAGCTGACCGTCTTCCGTAACATAGTGAGCGACTATGCCTAAGATGGCCAAAGAGTTGGGAGAAGTCCAAAGGTCGCAGCTGATGTGAATCCTTGACTTTGCCGACTGTATGCGCTGCTTGACCTTCTCCTTCTGGCCTTCATACTGCCGCATAATCCATTTCTTGATGGTCTCGTGTGTATCTGGAAGCTAAGTATCGATATCGGTATTGAGGCAAGCCAAGAGTGCTCGGAACTCTGGGTATTCCACAAGCCGAAATGGGAGAGAACAGGCCGTAATAAACCTTACGTATAACACTTCGAGCTGGTCAGGGTCGATCGAGTCTCCGGATTGATCGTTGAGCCGACGGCGTTTTCGGGGGTTTTCATCGGCCGTAAAACGAGCTTGTTCGAGAATAGTTTGTATATTTATAACTTTAGCTGTTCGGGGGGGGGGTCTTTTGGGAGGCCATGACTATCAGGAAGAGGATCTGTAAGGTGCTTGGCTGGAGCGGCAGTTCCACCAGAACAGGAATACGTTTTGTCACAATGCTTACAGCGCCACTCTTCTTTTCCGGTCTGTCGATTGTAGTATCTTGTCTCTATCTCCTCGTCTGGCATATGGGAGAAGACCCATGATGTTCTTAGCTTGGCTAAGGAGGTTCTAGAGACTGTGCGAGGTCGCGACGTTTAGCAATTGGAGGTTTGGCTCTCGTCTGGGTTATGTAATTGCTGACTGGAGAGCTCCGAAAAGTCGTCTGATATTGACGACCCTCTTCGTTGCGACGTTTGAACAAAAGGCAGGTGTTGTTGAGGCATGGAGGTTGTCAGTAGTCCTCTGTAGAGTGACAGAAGAGGGGTCTCGAGGGGCTGCCCGTGAACGATACCTTACCCTGTAGACCATGAATTTATACTTTCACTACGCGTTTTCTTACCCCTGACGTAAAACAATAAACCAGTTACGCGTTTTCTTCGCACGCGTTCCCACATGTCGACGTTAATTGTCAACAAAACAAGTGCAATTTGCCCGAAGATCCGCCAGCCAATACAGACGATATATTGCCAATATGGATAACCTTATATTGTATTGTCACAATATCACAACCTGCATATTATATTGGTACAATATCAGAAAACGCATATTGTATTGTATGTATTGCAATATATTGTTTTATTGTCATATTATTAGCAACACTGCATGCTGCATCTCCGGATGCTCAATGAGATGGAGAGCGGTCTCCAGGGTGTCACAACCTCCATTGGTAACGCCGACATAGACGATCTGCTTGTTCGGCAGTGTGACACGGACATCCCCATTCCGAGACGGCTGGAAGACTCGGACATACAAAGTCCTCGAATGTTTGTTGAGGTAGGCCCCATGATGCGAATATACCGCGGAGGTCACATAAAGTGAGGTTGTCATGTAGATGTAGAAAGACGGATGACGAGCTAAAACTACAGTTGAGGACGGGAGCATAAGGTCTCCTTCCTCACGTGATGTTACATATAATGCCAGTCTTAAGCACCAGGCCCAAGACTGGTTTTTCACGTATCACCCCACCAGAGGATTCGCAGAGCTGGGACTTCTTGCCGCCTCCAGCTATACGCTCAACGATCTACAGAGCATGGCACTTCAACTTGTGTGCCGGTTCTTGGACAAGTATATTGCCAATCTTGACTCCGCCGGTCAACATCTTCAGTACGTTGGAGGTCCAGGCGGTACTGGAAAGTCCAGGATTGTCGATGCCTTGCGGGACGTATTCACCACTAGAGGTCAGCCACATCATATCCAGATTACTGGCACGTCAGGCAGTGCGGCTGCTCAGATCGGTGGGACGACACTCCACTCGGCCTGCGGACTGGATATCCGTCGTTCTCATAACAAACAGCAGCTTCCAATGTTCTCGGAAGCGAAAAAATGGATGTGGAAGCAGAAGTTGGCTCTCGTGATCGACGAAGTGAGCATGCTCGGGGGAACCACTCTATTCAATGCCAACCGCCGCCTCCAGGCCCTCCGTGACTGTCCTGACAAGCCATTTGGAGGTATTCCTGTTGTTCTCTTGATGGGCGATTTCTACCAGTTCGCCCCCGTGCTTGAGACAAGTCTCCTGGTGGACCGCATGGCAGATTTGGCATACATGGCCTCCCTGGGACAGGCAACCATTTCTCACCACCGTGGCCACAGTCTATGGCTGATGTTCAAGACTGTCATTCTTCTCGAAGAACAAGTCCGCGCGCGAGACGATCCTCGGCTAGGTGCTCTTTTGGACAGGGTACGCGCTGGAACTCAGACGATAGAGGACCTTGACCTGCTCAACACCAAGCTCGTGGACCGCTCCCAAATCACCTTCAAGGATGGCTTGCGCGCCATAACACCGCTCAATCGCAACCGATGGAGCCTCAACATGGAAGTCGTGGTAGACTGGGCCCGCTTTCACAGGAGACACATCTCGTTCTTCGTCTCGACCCACTCCTGGCGCAGTCGAGCCGTATCCCAGCAGGAAGTGGCCCAGACCATCGAACAAGGCGACAACTCCAACTGCAAGATCCCGGGGATCTTCTTCTACACCCAGGGGATGCCTGTAGTGGTCAAGCAAAATACATACACCGGCTTGAAAGTTGTGAATGGGGCCGAGTTTACTGCCGCGGACGTCATTCCCGACCCGAAATCCCCGGGCTACCATCTTGCGGACGACGTTACCATCCACTTTGGCCCACCACTGTGCATATTGTTAGAGTCACAAGAAACAAAGGACTTAGCGATCCCAGCCCTCCCAACGGGCACCGTGCTCATCCGGCCCATCACGCATACCCTCGACCCAGCTAACTCCCACTACAGGTTCCTATCCGGGAAATGCGCTCGGCGAGGATTGCCTGTTGTCCCGGCCTTTGTTCTGACTGACTATAAAGCTCAAGGCAAGACATTTGAGGACGTGCTCTTGGAGCTGCGAGGAAACCGTATGACGAATGGTCAGCCTTCGAAATGCGACTTTACCAGCCTCTATGTACAGTTATCCAGGTGCAGAACACTACAAGGCATCAATCTTCTCAGTCCCGTGCGACACCAGGATTTCATCGGGAATAAGCTGGACCAGAGTATAGTTGATGGCATGCAGAGGTTAATAAATCTAGCAGCAGAAACGAGACGGATATTTGAAAGTCAGCAAAGCCATACGTAAGACAGCGTGAGATACCATCCAAAGATCGCCCGACGGCGAGACACAACGTTTCTGTTATTCAGGACACACGCCTAGCGCAAATTACGACCCCTACATCTCATAAGGCGACCTCACTGCCCGCCAATCATCCGGATCCTTCTCGCCTCCATTCCCCGGCCGGACCTCCTTCTGTTCCTTACAATATTCTTTCCACCACTCTTCGAAGGCCTGTCTATTGTACAGACTTCTCGGCGCGCCTTCCCCCTCTCCGAAGAGGTCCAGAATGCGGTCACAGTACATCCACACACCCTCAAGATGGTGCGGCAGCAACGGCTTCATGTCCTTGCGCGCGACCACCACGGTGCCGACATATGACCGCCACTCCGGAGCCGCAAAGCCGGACTCGGCGTCGATATTGAGATACGTGGCGATCTGATTGTCGAGGTCTGCCCGATTGGCAGACCGAGTCCCCATACGGTAGAGGATCAGCGGGACCTCGATGAGTCCTGGGACAGGAGGCACGGGCTGCGAGAAGACGGGATGATCTGCCTGGATCGTCGTGGCGGACCAAGGCGCGAATTTCAGTCTCTCAACGTCGCACCGGACGATGACGGCTTGGATGGAACCCGACGCGCTGTCTGTTCCCGTCGATGCCGGTGCAGCCGACTGTGAGGTAGCTGGAGCAGGTGCTGAGTTTGCTTCAACCGGAGGCACCTGCTGAATGGGGGTTTATGGCTCGGAATCGGTGTCTATGTTATCCCATTTGGAGTAATCGATTGGCGTCATGGAGAGTGGCTCAGTACTACGACCTGAGGAAGATCAGATGGTCAAAGAAACAAAGATAAGTGGGATATGCCTTTTCGGAAACTTGCTATTTCGGAAGCTTTCAGGTTTGTTAGGAGAATTGATGAGTAAAGTTTTCTTGAAGTTCCCATGGTATCGAATCCTACGCCATAGGGCAAATAAGATTTTCTGGGCTGTAAGCCACAGGGCCTGTGCACAGTATGCACAGGATCTCAAACACCAAGTCTGCCCCAGGCATCTTTCGAAACGAAAAACTTCCTCCCCTCTCCTCCCAAAAGACCGCCTAACGCCGTATACCCTCAACCCATATACCGATCCATGATCGAAAAGCCACGGAGGAAATCAGAGGATTCGAAAGTCTCGTTCCGAAAGGCATTGGCGGGCCCGCAGGGACCGGTCTCCTGTATAGGTCTCAACAGTCTTCTGGGGTGTAACGAGTCTGTCTATTGACAGACTCTATTGATACGCACTCAACTCTCAATTCGTACGCACCCCCCCCCCCCCCCCACATTCAGCCACATACTAGCCACAATGCCTCCCGATGTCGCCAACCTTGCAATTCGCCGACAATGATATCTCGTGTGCAGTATTTTCGCGACTGTTAACAACAACGAATTAAGCAATGTTGAGAAGATAATCAATTGCCAGCTGGCTGCAGGTGCTCCAGTAGTCCTTATAGGACCGAGTCCTACATGGTGGGACTTTGTAGGACTCAAAAGTCCTAGATCTCTGACCTCTACACTTTGTTCAAAGAGACTAACTATATAGAGCATTAGAATCCTGTTCAAAGGAGAATAGCAAAAGAACAAGAAGTAGATGGAGTAAAAAAGCTTCACCCAGCATCATTGTGTGACCTAACCATAAGCTATCGCCATGGCCTTTCCGATGCCGCCTCCGGCGCTCCCTCCGGGGCTTCCTGAACCCCGTGAAGCGCTACCAGTCGAATCAGCGGATGAATGTAGCGATTCCGATGATTGTGACGATTTCCACGGCCCTGACGACTGGGACGGTCAGCCTTGGGAGGTAGTCTTTCCCTCGGACTCTCCACTTCTGACAACAACCTATGAGCAGACATCCCAGTAATAAATAAATACATAATTTTGGTCTATTCTTATCTATTCTTAACCATACCCCAATATTGTTATGCATTGTTAAGCTTAAGCATAATTATGAATATAAGACCGAAAGGTGGTGCAACTCATCGTCATCACCAGAAACGTCCATAATCTCATCGCCGACTGACACGTAGACTTTCCTAATTAAGTCATTCTTCACCCAGCTACTCAAACATTGCAGCTTTTCAATGGTATCAGCCGACAACCTTGCTCTATCCCAGGAAATTGTACGCCTTGCGCAAGAAAACACCCTTTCCGGATCGTCCGACATCGCCGGAACACTTAGTATGTCAATAGCCATCTGGTGCAAGCGTGGATACTCCATCCTCTGTTCTTCCCGGCACCACCATTCGAGCGGAGTCTTCGCCATCATATGTCTCGGAGGAGACTTGATGAATTTTTCGAATTCATCCTCGTCGCCGGGCTCATCCATTACACTCATTGATTGCTTGATTCGCTCGTACGGCGATATCTCTCGTCGCTCATCATCCGGCTGCGTCGCAGATATCGGCGTAAGCGGCCGGTCCTTGTACTTTGCCCACAGTTGCCGTGCAGCAGCTACAGGTCCCTCTCGCCACTCCTCTGCCCAGTGACGGTCAATGTACCTCCGCCGCTTCTCTGGATGGAGCAACAATGCTGTGACGTATATTGGATTCTTGTCACTTTCCCGGTAATACTTCGAGAGGACCCACCAACCCATGTGGATGGAGTTGACCATGTGTCTGTTGTCAATATACTTGAGCTGCTCTAACATTAGTATGGATTTGCTCTTGGACAGCGTCGACAGCATTATCGCCTTATACGCACCTTGGCATCCTCAAATTGCTTGAATAGAATATCCATGTTCTCCAGCACCTGGTCTATTGATGCCCACTCCATTTGCTGCTCCAAAGTCGCCTGGTAAAACGGTTGTAAGAACTCATGGGTCATTTTGAGTATTTGCCAGTCGTCATGGGTGAGGATGTCGTCCTCCAGTTCCTTGTGGTACTGGTTGAGGAAGATGGACATCGCGCCTTCTTGGCGAATGGCTGCGTCAAGCAGCTTGAACCATGAGTTCCACCGCGTAATATTGTCAATTCCCAGTGCCTTTCCCGCAATGTCGTCCCACGCATCGTTGTGAATCGTGGAATTGCGGATGAACACGGCAATGTTATGAAGCTTGCCTAGGGGCCCGACGCTCCGCCAACCGGCTGCGTCAGTCCGCCGCTTGGGTTTGCTGTGAGACTTTTGGTACGTACCATTCGACTGAATGCAGCCCTGCAACACGTCCGCAATAGTTGCATCATTTGCCTCGTCCTGCACCTCCTCAATCGCGGCCTCCAGGGCACCTTCACTGGTTGCAAAAAGAAAGGCTTGCAGGGACAGGTTGATGATGTGGCCGGCGCATCGCGTCCGTGAGGTTACCGGATCAAATGCAACGCCGTACTCCCGCGATAACTCTTGGGCGAGTTGGCGGAGGCAGGTGTCGTTCTTTGTGTCATTGTCGCCAGTGAAATAGCCGATGTTGTGGGCTAAAGTGAATTTCCGGATGATGTTCATTAAATGAGGTACCATAGCCGCGCCGGCGTGAGAGCGGCGGAGGTTCGGAAGCCCCAACAGCGCCTTGCGAGGCACGTAGGCCTCGTCAACCCACTGCGCGTGGACAGCGATGAATGACTTGCGCTGGGGAGAAGACCATACATCCATGGAAATATGTATGAGGCTCCGAGCAGTACCCAACCACCTCTTGACCGACTGCTGATGCGCTGCGTGTGCGTTATCCAAGTCCGCCGCAACCGTGCCTCCAGAATCCGTCAGGAACTCTTCGACCGCAGGGTTTATTGCAGACAGAAGCGCTTGATACTCTGGCCACGTTACAAAGTTTAGAGGGAGGTGCCTATGTACCGCTAGCAGCATCTGAGCCTCCCGAAAGGCATCAACGTTGATTACGCCGCGCAGCGTGTTTGTCTCCTTCTCCCCGGCTTGCTGTAACTGCTTGGCCGCTGTTCTTGCAAAGGCGTTTTCGATGGCCAGCTGACGTTTGCTTTGCGATCTTGAATCCTCTCGAACCACTACATTATGAGCGTTCTCGAGATGATAGCGGGCGTTGCCGGATATGTGGGTTGACCAAGGAGGGTTGCGACAACGTCTGCAGTAGTGTAGTATCTTCCCGCCTTTTGCGTGTGGCTCATCGCCCTCGGCTTCTCGAAAGTGATCCCATGTTGAAACAGCTCGCAGCTTCCTTCTCTTAACCATATGCTGGCAATCGGGTTCTGACAATGAGCTGGCGGCTTGCGATATGCTGTCAGAAGGCAAGATGGAGGAAGAGTCGGACGTGGCTTCAGACGGAGACATCTTGACGCTCATGGTTGTCGTTGTGCTCATGGGACGTGTTGCTGATAGGGTGAAAATTGGGTTCTACAGCAGGCAAAGCTGGGTTGACTGGGCTACCTAGTGGACCCCCAAATAGCGGGGCGTATTAAGAATTATTGATAATATATTGTTATGGCCCAAGGGTATATTCTCATCCATATGGCTAAGCTTAACAATAATTATGCATTAAGCCTTAAAAATATATTTATTACTGGGATGTCTGGCAGAGATTCAAGAAGACAAGGCAAAAGAGCCGAATCCAGAGCCTGGGCCTTATTTGGGTTCAGATCACACACCATATACCAGCCGTCAGATTTGTGATATCAGCAAGAACAAGACTCCTGCGACACGGAGACGATACGTCGTGATATCTAAAGGCTTTGAGGCTCAGCAACAGACGTTGGCGGCACATGCTGTCAGAATTGCTGGCTTGGAGGAAAAGGTGGCTCGTCTTGAGAGAGGAAAGAAGAGGAGAGCTATTCCTAACCCCAATAGACGCTTTATGACTCTGGGCGAGGCTCTAGCGGCTGGTGAGGGGTTTTACGAAGTTGAAGGCCAAATAGAGCCTGCTGTGGTGGATTCTGACTTAGAGGAGGAGGAGAAGGTCTCAGAGGCGGAGACGGCTTCAGTCATTGAGGTCCGAGTGGCACCTGAATCCCCTCAGGTCACCACTAGATCTGGTCGGCTCATTAAAAGGCATCGATATGAATAGAGAGATCAATTTTCTATAGACTGATGTATTTTCTTTGTTACAGCTTCAAAATTGACTGAAACCTATGCAAGTGAATAGGTTGAGTTTTGTATGGGGAGCTGGAAATTTTGCCCACCAAAAGGGTGGGGTCACCAAAAGGGTGGTGGCGCATGGTATGTCTTCCGCTATGGGCTCCGCCTAGAGGAGATGTCTGACCAGTTTGTAGACGCGGTGCATCGTGTTCTGCAGGCCAGTCTGTCGCCGTCTGGTTACGTCAAGGTCCGCGACTGCCTGAGTGTCAACCACTTCTTGGGTGAGGTGGTCAATGGTCCCAGAGTCCTGAACTCGCGGTCATACAACTTCACCCTCTTTGACCGCCCGTGCTTGACGAAGCCCTGGGGATGGCAACTGACTGGCCACCAACTGTGTATGAACTGCTTCATTCTGGGTTCACAGCAAGTCATCACGCCCGTTTTCATGGGCGCCGAGCCAAACTACATCGACCATGGGAAGTGGCAGAACATGAGCCTCTTCGACAGTCAAGAGCTTGCTGGACTTGAGGTTATGAAAGTCCTCCCGCCCACCCTGAGAGATGAGGTCCAAATTTATAAGACAGTCAACGACCCCACGATTCCCGAGTGGCGCATCCACCGCGCAGACCAGCGACATCTTGGCGGTGCATTCCAAGATAACCGCGTCATCCCGTATGAAGGCTGTCTAGTCTGCAAGTTCCCAACCAAGCAGCAGGACATGATCCGCAAGATTGCCAGGCTGAGTCTTGACTACCTGCCTCAAGATACCCTTAATCGAAAGATGGCCGAGATGGAGCGGCACTGGGACGAGACGTACTTTTGCTGGATCGGAGGTTGGGGGCTGAGGGATGCTTTCTACTACAAGATCCACTCGCCGGTGGTTATGCTCGAGTTCGACCATCACACGGGTGTTTTTCTCTCCAATCGAGACCCAAAGCCATTTCATATCCACACCACCGTCAGGACGCCAAATGGGAATGACTATGGCAAAGCGCTGCTTCGGCAGTATCAAGACCGCACGCAACGGCTCTTAGGAGATTGATGTGAGGAAATAACGGTATAACCGTCGGGAACGCGGTGGGTTGACTGAGGCGGTTGTGATGTGAGTGCGCTGTCCAATCGGGCTAGCACTATTATAGAATGAGTCGATTGAGCCTTTAGGGAATCTTCGACCACATGTACTCCGTCAAGTAGTAACATCTATAGGTCGACCCAAAAAGAAGAACAGTTATACTTGTGTGCTTTTTATATATCAGTTAAGTCTTAACAGCACCATGTGCACAACTTGTGATCAACTCACCGAAACGACGCCGTTGCAGATGATCATCCATAGCATTGCCCGGAGGACCCTGGCGTCATTAAAACCAGGTGGAGTCGCGAATATAGGACCACGGATTGACCGGAAATCACAGGATCCAGCCAACACCGTCGATAATCATGCCCACATAATCGTGGGTAAAGTCGAAGTAGACGATCATCCACCCAACGCAGTATGGAATCACCCCCGAAGGACGCATGAAGTATGCTCCAGAAATAAAGACCTGAGCGTCGCTTAAAGGTCATGAAGATGAGGGAGAGGAGTTCGATAGAGTTGAATAATGCTAGGGTAGAACAGACCTATGCAGATCTGTCAGCACCAATAACTCAAGCCCCCAAGTAAACCACAGAAACGCACAATGACCAACACGGACTCCGGGCTGTACACGGGATCCGTGTAAGACGGGTTGGTATTATCAGTGTCTCGCGGCATCGGCGACATTGTGTTGCCAGCCGCTGGTTATCGCACTATTGGGGGTCGCATCTCTCTTACACGGACGTCTAGCGACATAAATGGGCTCCTGATCTGCATGTCAGGGCATCCGAGTGGAGAACCGAGGGCAGAGCGCCACGAACGGATCCGGGTTGTGTCAGACAATTGGTTCCACAGGGATCAGGAATGGCACCAGTCAATTGATGAGAATTATCGAAAGAACAAAAGAAATTGAACAGCCATGTGTTCGGGCACAGCTATTTAAGCTTTGTCGTTAGGATTGGAGTCCTTGATGCGACAAGCCGGAGGCGAAACCGGATACATGCGGTCGCACGGCTCGCTAAAGCACAGTGGAATCTGGTGGTGATATGCGACAGGGTGCCGACCATGCTTCCTGGGGATCGCGATCTGTATCTACTAAGATAAAGGGCAGTGACCCAGCAAACAGCTCGAAAAGCATATCTTTTCCCTCGTTGTTTGGATAGCCTTGGTTACGCTTGGACGATAACACCCAGCCCTCCCACCCCCCCCTCTTTCAACAACAACCTGGGGTTATGACGATCGGCCCTTTTCTCCAGCAGGTGTCTAAACTCCGAGAACCGAAAGCCGAGTTGTGACACGTAACCAACCCCCCACCCCCTTGTTCTAACATCTAAAACCACATATTGGCGACACCGAGTCAAGACGCCTGCGGTTTTCATCTTGTTAGCTGTTGAGGGGTCTGCAGGGGAATAGAGGCGCATGGTTTGGCAGGGATGCTGTACGCACCAACATGCCACCAGATCAGACACAAGCACCACGGAACTGCATGAGGCTGGAGACGCCGTCGACGAAGGGCACACACAGCCAAATGTTCCCTTCCCCCCCTGACTGTCAATTTTTCTCTTCTCTCGTCATTTTCTTGCACCTGAACGGTCAGAAACGCACGCGCCTCCTGGTTGATCTACGGAGTAACCATGCCTCTCCTTCTCCCCGTCTCGGCTGGCCCTCTGTTGCGGGCTTACAGGGGCATTCGCAATGCGTGAAGATTTGTGACTTGATTGAGTACATGCAGAGACTATCACGCTATCTTATAGAGTGATATACCTCTTCAAGGATTGGTCTAGACCGAGTTCTTCAGATATCGGGTCTTAGACTAATTACATGAAGGAATGAGACTATTCTAGACCTTTGATAACACTGACACCTGAGGTATTCAGAAGTATCGAAAAAGAGGGGCTTGCAGCCACCGTGATAATTACCTTCCCCTTCATCTACACCTCTAACTTTGCTTTCTTAGCCGGCCCCGCACTTGTAGTCAATATCTGGATCCCTGCCCACAGCCCTGATGTGTTCTCTACGAATAGGAAGCCCTGGAAGGATATCGGCTTGAGATGCCGCGTTGGGTTCCGGCCGGGATCAATCCCGAATTGCGGGGTCACGGGTAGATGGACCGACTGCGGAATCCGAGGAAAGGGGTGGTCCATCAGTCAACGGGGATGGCCTCAATTGTAAGACTGCAAATGTTCATTTTACCATCCGCAATCAATCATACCCAATGCGGGTATAGCACCAGGTGTCATTGTATAAAGTTGTAGTGCTGGCAAACTCACGGCTGATTATCTTCTGATTATTCACCTGACTATCATACCAACCTCACCTCGAAGAGCCATCTGTACTTCGAGTATTGCGTGCCATCCTACTACTAAGATTGACAATCAATTCATCAAACTTGTCACTATCAGCGCTCCTCCAACATGACGTCAACAGCGCCCGCCCACAACAGTCAGGACGACTTTTTTGGCCTTCGTTCGGTGTGGTCGCAGTCTCTAAATCCGATGGAGAACGGAATCCCCGGCCGCTTTGAGGGCGAATTGGCCAACCTTGTCGTCTTTGGTGAGATACCCGAAGAGATCGATGGTACATTCTATCGCATCATGGTCGATCCTTTCTTCCCTCTCCAGCCCGGAAACCCACCTGTCGAGGGCGATGGTAACATCTGTGCCTTCCGCATTCACGATGGATCCGTTGATATGAAGATTAAATATATCAAAACTGAACGCCTGAAACTTGAGCGCAAAGCGAACAAGAGGCTCTTTGGCCTGTACCGCAACCCCTTTTCTCATCACCCATGCGTCCGCGCAGCTATAGACTCAACGGCAAACACCAATCTCGTCTTCTGGTCTGGAAAGCTTCTAGCCCTTAAGGAAGTAGCCCAGCCATACGCGGTGCACCCAGATACCCTCGATACTCTCGAATATGACCCATTTCGGTGTCCTGGAAAGACCTTCTCTGCCCACCCCAAGGTTGACCCATTCACCGACGAGCTGGTTTGCTTCGGTTACGAAGCAAAAGGCCTCGCTACTGACGATGTCGTTCTTTACTCGTTGGATAAAAACGGGAAGAAGCACCATGAGCAGTGGATCAAAGCACCTTGGAGTGCCTTTATCCACGACTGTTGCATTACTCAGAATTTTGTGATCCTCGTCCTCTGGCCCTTCGAGGCTGACCTGGAACGGCTTAAGGCGGGTGGCCAACACTGGCAGTATAACTACAACCGCCCTGCTACCTTTGTTGTTGTGCCAAGAAGGCCAGATGATCTGCCGTCCGGCTGGGAGCCGGGAGAGAGCCGTGTCTATCATTGGAAAAATGCCGTCGTGATGCACACGGCCTCGGCTTGGGAAGACGGCAATGGGAAGCTTTATTTTGACAGCTCCCGCGTCTTTTACAACATCTTTCCCATGTTCGGACCCCCGAATAGCCAGCAAAACATGAACAACACAAAGGCCGACTACGTCCGTTGGGAAATCGACCTCAATGAACCAAGCGGGACCCAGGTGGTAGAGCCTGAAGTCATTCTCGATCTTCCAAGCGAGCTAGCGCGAGTGGACGAAAGATTCCTGACTCGCCCTTACGACCGCATCTTTTCTCCTGTGCTTCTTCCCAATAGGCCAAATGCCTTGCCGCCCATCGTGCCTCTGTGTCTGAACGGCTATGTCATGATCGAAAAGCAGAGCGGTAGGAACACCTTCTTCGATCCAGGTCATCATAGCACTACTGAAGAGCCAATCTTCATTCCGAGATCGAAGAACGCTCCAGAGGGCGATGGATGGGTCATGGGAATGGTGCAGAGGATGGACATGAACCGGAGTGATTTAGTTGTGATCGATACCAATGACTTCACGAAGCCAATCGCTGTCATACAGCTACCGTTTCGGACCAAGAACCAGGTTCACGGCAACTGGGTCGAGGCAGAAACACAGTTGAAGAGTCACAAGTCTTTAGTTAGAATGTACTAGGATGACACTAGTCAGCTAAATGCGATTTAATGCGTGTTGAGAATGGCCCTGTTATTGAGTGACCAAGTAGAACTGAACCCTAACCCCGAAAGCCTCAATGCTGTCCGTACTTACTTGGTAAATGCCGCTATCAAGTCCCGTCTTCTAGGTCGTGACCAACGCTAGCCATCGTGATTACTAGCCCAGCCGTTCCCCGCGTTTTGCGGTTCGCCCACCACTTGTCTTCCACGTATGCAACATAAGCTTTTCGGATCGACCATGTCACGACTCGAGATGCGGAGTCATGGCAGTGAAATGTCGCTCATCTTTCTTCATCTAAAAGCCAGAGAGGCGCAAATCAAGCCTTTCTGTTTCTGCTTACGTTGAGCCGTCCGTCACCACTGGTTCCGCAGGTTCTCCTCCAACATGAGCTGGGAGATCGGATTCGACCTCGACCTGGCGAGCTTCGCAGCCGATGCGAGCAACATGCTTCCGGAGGAGCCGCCCCCGAAACGCCGCAAAATCCAGCTCGCCTGCAACTCCTGCCGCATGCGCAAGACCCGCTGCGACGGCAGGAGACCGGTCTGCTCTCCATGTGAGAGGCGGGGCTCTGGAGATGATTGCTTGTATGAGGAGGGCACATTGCACACGCGCAAGTATGGCATCTCACCTTGGCATCTTCCCTAGAGCCCAGAGATCTTCGCTGTTGACAATTCTGGAGACATATACAGGCGTTGGAGAGCAGGTTGGAACAATTGGAAAGGGGGAGCCATCCCGGGCACATGCGGCTGGATGACAGTCCTGTCGCCAGCCAGCACAACAGCCATGTGGATTGGTCGAGAGGTAGGCTCCGTTGGCGACGGCTTTGCCCCGTAAGATGATGGAAGAACGAGGCTACTGACTCCTACAACAGACCCTCGGCCAAGGCCCTCACCTCCCCGCGAAGATGACAGGTTAAACAGGTCCGGCGGGCCCAATGTACCGGTACTCGTTCAATCAACAACTCACTGTCGATCCACAATCCGCATGACATCGGCTACGACGGTGCGTGACAACAAGGCAAAATCGTCAGACGCCCTAGCAACTGTCTCTACATGTATCCATGATCCCCATGTACTTTACGGCGCATCTTCAACAATCTCATTCGTCGAACGCGTACTTCTAACCACGGGCGAACCCGACAACTTTGGCGAGCAACCAAGGCCCGGAACCGACGACACAGCGCCTGAAGCACACGGCGTCCAGGAGTCTGATAGACAAACAAGACAACTGTCAGGCTTGGAACTTCTGCCGATCCGCAGGATTGCTGACAGCTACCAAAAGAGCTTCTGGGACATTGTGCACCCAATTTTCCCCGTCTTGCACAGGCCGACATTCACGCGCTTTTGTAGTCAGCTTTGGGGGCCCACGACGTCAGCGGAAAGTCCTAAAATAGTCGATGATCCAGTCATGCTGGCGACCTTGAACCTTGTCCTCGCGATTGGGTGCAGATTCACCCAAAGTGTCCATCAGGGCAGCCGGGAGTTTCTGTCAGATCAGTTATATCAACGGGCTAGAGGACTTGTTCCAATCGATGCCCTGGATGTGGCGTCATTGCCGGCTGTCCAGATGCTGCTATTGACCGCTGTGCACCTTCAGTCCACGACATATTCAAGCCGATGTTGGAACATTGTGGGGCTTGCAATGCGAGTGGCTCAAAGTCTCGGCCTGCATCTCAACCGCAGCGAGTCAGGAACAAGCAATCAACTCGAGAGAGAGATGCGGAGACGAGTCTGGTACACGTGTGTGCTATTAGACAGGTGAGCAAACCCATGTTTCGGATATTGACTATCTGTGAGTCGCTACGAGAGAAAAGATGCTCACCGGACATGTTGCAAACTTGAAGATTAATATGTACAACCTTCAGGCGGCCGGCTATGCTCTCAAACAGCTCGTCAGTACCATTGCCGCTCATGGTGGACGATGAGTACCTCCTGGAAGACGGAGAAGGTACCCAACCAGTAACCTCACAGTGTCGAATAGGATCATTTGTATATACTGTCCAGCTCTTGGATATATTGAAGGAGGTGTTACATTCGTTCTATGCAGAAGACGGCGAGACGCAAGCTCCCACCACTGGAAAACATGAGCAGAGGCCGATGCCGGACTTGCACGAAATGCTGCGGCTGAACTCGAAATTGGACCGATTTCTTGAAGATCTTCCAACTAATCTGCGAATGCAGAATGTCCCATGGAACTCGGAAGCCCTAACAGGTAATCCTTTGCTTCAAGCCAGGGTACTGTACTGCAGGTACGCCTTCTCACAAGCTCCTCTCCAAAGAGACACGCTCCGACAACGGACGCTGATTCCCGTCAGGTTTCTGTATACGCGACTTCTCCTACTTCGGCCAGTCATTCTCTCCCTAGCCCGTTCGGTTTCAAGCAAGGAGCCAAATTCTGCCATATCAGACCAGAATAGCCTCAGCGACGAATTAGCCAGGAGGATGGGTCAAGTATGCCTGAATACAGCGCATGACCTGATATCAGTGTTACATCAAGACAAGGGCAGCATATACAGGTGCTCAGCGTGGTGGACCGTTTACTGTGCGTTTAAACCGTTTCGCTTAGCGCTTCGACGTTTCTAATCTTGTCTGCTATAGTTACTTTTGGTGCAGCAACTATCGTCCTAGCTTCACGACTCTGTTCCCCTCAGGACGGCACCAAGACATCAGTCAACGATTCACTGTCTCTTGCCATGGCAATATTTAGGCACTACACTCCTGAAGTCGAGTCCGCAACACAGGCGATCCAAGTCCTTGAAGGCCTCCAGAATTGCTTGTCTCGTGGCGGGAATAAAGGTATTGTGAAGTGACTACACCTCTGCTGTGTCGAGATAATCTTCTTGGGTGGTTAGTTGTTTCCTTCTAACACAAATTGTCTTGCAGGAGCCGACATGTTGCACCGGGAGGTCCAGCAGACTAAGAGGCCCAACGAATCTTCACACTGTGACTCCGAAATTGGGTATGGCTCTGGTGTTGGCAATACTGAATACTATAGAGAGACTCATACTCCTGATCCCCTGAGTGAGGACTGGTTCTCACGTCAGGCGCTGGACTTTGACTTTTAAGAGTACCTCTGAGAAAACTACGGCCAATGAACAGATACGCTACTCCCAAAGGCAGCTCGATTATCAGGCTAGATTTTGCTAGATACAAATATCTTGTTCCGACATGAAACCAATGCTGCATCTTGTTCAAATAATTACTGCTGTGAAATCAGTGAAGCCATAGTTACGCAGTCGACCCGTGTCTTAGATCTCTCGACGCCACAAACGGCGAAAATACGCCATCATCAGTATTCTCGTCAAGCTAATCAGCTGACTCCTTCAGTTGTAGGGTCAGCTTACGCCCGACAGGACCAGCACTGAAGCTGTCGAACATTCTCATGTCTTCTGGTCGCATACTCGGATCAATCGATGCGTCAAATCGTCGAAAAAGCGCTGCCACAAGTTTGCTCAGTTCCATTTGCGCAAGACTTTCAAAGGTTAGCTCTCAATCAAGTTGAATACAATCCAGCGCTTACTTCATTCCAATGCATCTCCGAGCACCAACTGAGAATGGCACAAATGCCTCCTTTCTCTGTTCCGTATTCTCGTCATCGAGCCAACGATCCGGGTTGAACTCTTCCGGATTGGGAAATGCAGGTTCCCATCGATGTACAGTGTAGTTCTGTATTCCTACAACGGCCTAATTCCGATTTTATAAGCGAAAGCTTGGATTTAAGGCAGGCAGATGGACTTACTCCTTTAGGAACCGGGACTCCCGCAACGATGCTGTCCTGCGTCGCTGTTCTTGGCAGCATGGCAACGATGGTTGGATACATACGTAGGGTTTCGTTTATCACAGCTTGGAGATAAGGTAGTTGAGAGCAAGTCTGAAGCATTGTTACCACTTGATGTCCAATAAGTTGGATCATTTTCATGTATCCTACCTGGTAGTCTGGCACCGATCTAGTGCTCGGAAAGGCAGACTTCAGCTCGGATTTGAGCTTGCTGACCACTTCCCGGTGTCGGAGCGTGGCCCACAGGAGAAAAATGAAGGTATTTGCTGTTGTTCCAGTGCCTCCGAACCTCAGAAATTGGTTAGCTGGGGATTCGGCCAACGTCAAGGCCCTCGCTTACATGCCGCTCATGCATTCCTCCCCAATTTCGGAGTCTGTGAGCGGTCGGTCGAGGTACCTGTCCTTTTCTCCGTAGAGAACGGAGCGGAAGAATGGCGTAACGACGGAATTCTGGCGGGATTTCCTGATGAGGTCGACTGAGTACTGTCCATGTGTGAGATGCGTTTGATCCCAGATAGAGCCTGGGTCCCAAATCTACCTCTTTCCATGCCTTGACTTTGCGGAAGTTGTTCCCAAGACTTCCGGGCAGGTATATACCAAACTGCTCTAGTTGTGGCCAAAATTCTTTCTGCAAAATTGAATATTAGTACTCTCTGTGCACAAAACTCACCAATTTGCCGCTGGGAGCGCAAACCCAAGCCGGGGTGCCATTCGTATCATGCCATTGTACCTACGTAGATGAAGATGGGTCTCCACTCCCTGAAGTAGGACAGCACTCTATGCTCTCCTCCCAACTCCAAGGACTTGGGGTCTTCTCCGAACAGGAGAAGATCTGAGATCTATTAGTCTTATGGCCAGTTCAGTGACTAGACTAGCGCATGTTCTTCGTACAAACTATATCGAATGATAAGAGATGCACTCAGCTGTATATGTCGACTGGCTTCGTATCTGCCGCTTCTCCAGCGAATGTGTCGAGCAACGTTTGTATCTTGGTGGCAATTTCTTGCTCAACACCCAACAGAGTACTCTGTGAGTAGCCGCGCGATAAAAGTTTCCGCCGTTGATTATGCGCTTTCGGGTTTCTGATGAGGTGAATGTACATGGTAAGCTCTTGCCGACAAAGGATCGTTGGAGGAGCCTACCGGAAGCTAAAAAGATGCTCTTCTTCATACCCTCTCTTAGAGAACTGCACAGACATGGTTAATTAGCAGGAGCAGTACACGCGGGCGCTCGAGCAAGAAAAGACGCACATAGAACGATTCTTCTTTTTGGAAAGTCCCTGCTATATAAATATCTCGGATGGCCGATGGGCTGGCAAAAGAGAGCTCATTTGGGCCAATTCTAACCACAGGACCTACCTCATCAATCAGCTGACATCGTCTGTGTAGTCTAGTCGACATGCTTTGTGTATAACTTACCATACTTTTCGTGAGCTTGGTGGATTTTCATGTACCTAAGGCCTTGAAAGTTTGCGCGTCGCGTCCAGATCCTAGAAATTCGCGCCAGTGGAGGGCCAGGGAATTTTCGGAACGGATGGAAGCAAAGGTTGTACACAATCGACTGCACAAGATACAAGCATAGGAAGCCAAAGGCCCCAAAGCCATATATGAGCAGCAAGGCCATTGTTCAGTAGTATGAGAAAAATAAGTATCGTTGCTGGGCTGAGTATGATAAATTGAGACTCGGGCTGTTGGAACTCTTGAATAACATATGCTTCCTGATACGCGACTGAGACGACGAGAGTTTTACCAATCCAGCTACTTATGCTCATGAGGGTAAGGTGTCGACAAATCTTGAGTGTCCCATACTACGGAACAATTGTAACTCTCATTTGCTTCGGCACTTCTCCCCACCAAGGTTTTCCACTTTCGGCATCTCTCCCCGCTCCCGGTCTTATTCCGTTCAAGTTTGCCTACTGCTATCGTATTCTTCGACCGCTTTTTTCCACCGGCACGTCTCCCCGCTTACCCTACGGTTACATCGCGTGAACCACTTAGTTCCACGCTTTTGTTCTCTGGGTTTGAACAGATTTCGATGTGGGTTACCCTTCCATGGATAGTGGCTTTGAGAGATGGTGATCTTAGCACGAGGGGAGGTACCCTTTCTGCCGTCCCAGGGTTTCGTCAAGAAAAGCTCACAATGAACTTGCGAAACATAGATGCGAGGACGGCTCAGGCATCTCATTTTTGGGGGGGGGGGGGGGGGTAGTCGCATGCAAGATCATAGTTCTAGTGCTAAGTGAATAACTATATATAGTGAGAGTGATTACAGTGTTCTATGAGTGATTATAGTGATCAGGGACTGGCTGGGCGAGTAAAGGTGGGATATGTCATGGTTCTGCCGGTCGTGACTGCCTGCCTCGTCTTCACCCAGGCTATATCATTTTAAATAAATTAATCTACAGTTAAAACATTATATCTGCAACTGAGCTATTTAGCCATAGCAAATTGTCATCAATGTTAAAATCCATTCCTTCCATATTAAGGCTAGCAGTAAGATCATCAAAACCGCTCAAGAGGCCCTCATCACTCTGACATGTAATACTGTCAGGGTTCAGGATGTTATCAATCGAGGACGACTGTGCAGTATCCTTCCCATGTTGCGCTGAACCTGACTGGCCTTGAATCTTGGTCGATAATATCTCTAAAGCGGCAACGCACCGCTCAGCGGATTCCCCCACTTTCGAGTAAGCTTTTAATAGTTGAATGGCGCGGTCCCAAGCAATGTTTGCGAGCCAGGGCTCTGATTCTGATGACGGGTTGAGATTGGATCTGAAGCGTTCGGCTAAGAGGACTATGGCCGCCGTGTATACAACTGCGTTCCCCGAGTCAGTCAATGTCAGAGGCAAAGATCGAGTAGTTTTCTGACATAGTACGGCGAACCACCAAGCGGGCACGGGCCCTGTCACTGTTTCGAGGTCAAGATGTGCGTATATCATGTTAATGGTCTCGTGGGCAGCTTTAAAACAGACTTTGGAGCACTGATTCACGAAGTTTTGAGATAAGCTTTCTTCGACTGGGGGATGCCAATGAGGAGCTCTTGGTTTGGTTTGTTGTAAGCAAAATTCTGCGAGCACCGGGCGAAGAATAACCGTGCGGGCGTGAAGATATCTTGGAGAGACCGGTGTCAGACATGGCAAATTGATATGTGCAGGAGTTTGCCACTTACCGTGCTCGCAACACGATGCTTTGCCTGAGAATGGCACTATCTTCCTGGGGTTTTGACGAGATATAACAAAGTTGCTCAGGTATCGAATGAGCCCACTGGACTAGCCGATTATCGAGCTTAAGCACTGACAACAGTTGCTGATGGTCCTTGCAGGCTTCATCTGCAGGCCTCATATAGAGTTCTCGCAGCGAGTCGTTGACAATGCTATATAGCTCGAGAGTTTTGACGAAAAAAGCAACCGCTGTCGTTTTGCCATCGGGACGTATCGCGGCGGGCTCGACGTCTTGATCCAGATACTCGTCGTCAATCATTAGGGGTAATGGGACCGCATCGCATAGCCAGTCGGCAATCATACTCGGCCGGCCAAATGTTATGGAGAGCACACTATCCGCAGATTAGCCTCACACTTCCGGCAGGTTGTTCAGTTGAGAAGCTAAAAAGTGAGCCGCAGGGACATGTACCGATCCATAAAGACACATCCATGCCACACCCGACGCGAAATTTCCACCTCGCGAACACCTTCATTCTGTCTCCCTGTGGCGGACAACAAGTGAAGACCCAAACTTTGCGCCATTCGCACCGCAGCACCAACCGCCATCCAACACTGATGAGACTCGCAAGTACTCTGTAGAAACAAGCCCATTAGTAATAAACACTGGACTCCCTCCAATGATGCACCCTCATAAAGACGCGGATCAAAGAGTGTTCGGGCTTTCTCCCAGAACGTTTGTCCCATTTTTTTCCTGTGCATCGGTTGCACGGCATGAGAGAATTGACTTCCCAGTGCGAAGGCCATGTTGATCATGCAGTATAGTGGTCGCTCCGGTATATGGGTTGCGGAACCCAACCAGATGGAGTTGTATGCTGCTTGGAAGACGGTCCAATCGTGGATGGGAAGTATCACCCATACAAGGTCGTGGTAATCTTGTAGAAGGTTGTCGGCGAAGTTTCGTGGCGGGAGTGTCAAGGTGAGTGGATCAATAGAGTCTTCCTGCTGTGAAGCAACGAGATTTGCATTCCCTGACTGACGGCAATTTTTATCCGGATCTGGGTTGGAAGGTTGACACCGCTCAAGCCGTGCATCGATGGCAGAATTGATCTGCCTCATGAACGAAACAGCACTGCTGCTACCAAAAAATTCCAGGCTTGTAGTGGAGTCTCTGGTCACACCAGTCATCGCATCAGTGTTCTTGGGAGTGGTTTGTGGGATTCTTGCTCGCGGCGTGTTAGATTGATTGGCCGACGTGGAGGCTTGAATCGAGCAGGGCATTGAACCACTCTTGTTGCTTGATATGGCGGTAGTATTGAAAGACTGATCTGGTGAAGTCACTTCCCGCTGATGTATTAGTGTCTCGTTTTCTGCAATGGTAGGGGGTGAAGCTGTGTCGATCAAGGCTGCAGCAGGGGCAACGGAATCTGGAGGCAAAGAATATCGAGGCAGTATGGCCCGATTTGTTTTACGCCAATTGTGATCTCGGCTATAGATACAGCGTGTTTCTCCTCTTGCTTTACAAGGACCGCACGCTAGGTGAAGGTCAATGTACGATCTTAGATGCATGACGGGACTGGCTGACTGGGTTCCTGGGAGTCACATTTGACCTTTCTGCGACGACAGTTGTCGCAGGCGACAGAGACTTTTTGGCGGCCCATGGCCAAAACAGGGAATCCAATAAACTTTCAATTGGTGGAGAAGTAAAGAAAGGTCGCCGTGAATAGTTGTGAGATGTAAGAAATGATGCAGAAGAGGTCGACGGATGCAAGCCCTTATATTGATTAACCACCTAGGGCGGTATAATTTACGTAATGGATGTCCAAAGTGCGGGGTAATTAGGTGAAGACTCAAATGATGTGATGGGCCAAGATTGTAGTCTATGGATGAGACTAGCTGGTCGGTTTATGTTGATCAAGTGAAACATGGAGTAACATCCACCCTGCAGGTATAACGGATGCTTTCGGCTTGAAATCATCCTGATTCTTATTCTCCAAAACTGCAACTGTGCTCTTCCCTACAAATCATGACAAGAAATGCTAACACCCTCGATTGGCATAGCCGCATCACCATCATCACACTGCCTGCCCTATTCTATCGAAGTTCCCGTTCAACTCAAAGCTGCAGTGGCGGAATCTTCTGGGTCTGACGAAACCAATATTCAAACGTCGCATTCATCACCCTCGGTCGTCGCAGATACGTGCCCGCCTCCTTGGCCAACTCTGCATCCAAGAGCTTTACCGGCCCAAATGCTCTCGCCTGGACCTGAATCCTAGCCGCTCGCTCCAAGTACACAGCAAGGTATGTCGCCTCCTGCACAGAGCGTCCGGCCGTCAGCATTCCGTGACTGGCCAGCAAAATGGAGAACTTGTCGCCTAGGGCTTCGGTGATGATGACGCCCTCCTGGTCTGCAATGGGAACGCCGGGCCATTCGGAGAGGAATGCGCAGTCGTTGTGGAAGGGGGTCATGTCCATCTGGGCAACGACGAGCGGCTGCTTGGCGGCGGCCATCACGGAAGCCCATGGGGAGTGGGTATGGATGATACTTTGGATGTCGGGTCGGCTGGCATAAACCCAAAGGTGAAAGCGGGTTGCCGGGTTAGGCATACCATTTCCAGTGATGGTGTTGAGGTCTCCGTCCACTTCAATAAAGTCCTCTGGTGTAGCCTCATCCCATCCTAGACCAAAACGTAGGGTCCAATAGAAATCATTGCCGCGCTCAGAGCGAGCCGTGATCTGTCCAGCCAGACCAGCGTCTTCTTGCTTGGCCGCAATCACCCTGCAAGCGCACGCCAAAGTTTCTTGAAGTGTTCGGTCAGGGGTTTTTAGATGCTGTTGCATCTCTTCAGCAGACCGCTTGTCAAAGTATTCTTTTGACCGGAGGGGTTCGCTATTGATCTTGGGCGCTGGAGCTGGGATGCGGGTTTGTACTGCTGAGGGAGCCATGGTGTCTTTGGCCAGTGATATGATGTGGTTGGTGTCTGTGTTTCTGATGCGACGCTTTGATTTACTTATCACTGAATAAATCAGTCTTTATCAAGTTTATCAAGAGAACACGCCTACTCTGGTCCGACGCTTTCAAGATCCAACATCGGATTGGCTTCCCATTGCTCATTGCGAACCTGCTGAACCGTAAAGGTAAGGACGAATGAGAGCTACAGTAAAAAGAATCCCCCCGCAATAGTGCATTCCCCGGCATGGTGCCTGGTAACCCTGACGCGGATCACGCTCTGATTGGAGCACATTCCGTTCCCCGAGGACGACTTACAGGGAACGTGACCAAAAAGATACGCCATCAATTACCATCTGACTAGTGAGCTTTGCCACGCCCTACAATGACTCGGTAATTGGAGTCAGTCATCGGGTTGAGACATTTGGATGTTGGTCATGAGTGTGGATACGCAACAGCACGAGGAATCTAGATTGCAACGCTGTATTGGTCAATGGTAGTGTTTTATAAGACCATGCATGTATTTCTTCTCAGGGCTAAATACGACAGTGCCATCAGGCTTCGGTACAACCAAGACTACCCATAGCACAAACAAGAGTAGACACTACCTATTCCCTCATTAATCTCTACAATGACATCCCCGAAGGAAGTCAACATTGCCGTTATCGGTGAGCAACATTCTTCACCCGCCACGCCCAGCACAGACACACTAACAACAAACATCAATAGGCGCTGGAGGTGTTGGCTCCGTTTTCGTCAAGCAGCTCGCATGGCTCTCCAAGAACCGCCCCGATCTGCGCCTCCGACTCTGCTACATTGCCATTATCGACAAGGCTCTCTACCACGCAGACTATTCCGACATTGACGTCGGTACTGCTATCAAGACCCTCGAAGCCACGGGTGGGCCCCTGCCATCCATTCCCGAAACTATTGAATATCTTTCCAAGGCGCCATACAAGGTGGTGGCCGTGGATAACACCAGCTCGCAAGCCATTGCCAATGCCTATCCTGACTTTTTGAGGCGTGGAATCAGCATCATTACCCCAAACAAGAAGGCTTTCTCGTCGGGATACCAGTTATGGCAGGAAATCTTCGCTGCAACATCCCCAGAAGGGCCGTTTGTTTACCATGAGTCGTCTGTTGGCGCAGGCATGCCTATTGTATCAACGCTGAACGAGCTAGTTGATACGGGCGATGAGGTGACGCGTATCGAGGGCGTGTTTAGCGGTACTCTGTCATACCTCTTCAACTCATTCGCCCCCGTCTCTGGCACGAGTGGGAAATGGTCAGACGAGGTCCTCAAGGCGAAGCAACTGGGTTATACCGAGCCCGACCCGCGAGATGACCTTAACGGTCTCGATGTGGCCCGCAAAATCACCATCCTCGGTCGACTAGCCGGCATCCCTATCGAGTCGCCCACTTCATTCCCTGTTCAAAGCCTGATCCCCAAGGATCTTGAGGGCGTGTCTGATACATCCGAGTTTCTTGAGAAATTTGTCAACTTTGACCACGAGATGGAGGAGCAGAAGGTAGCAGCAGAGAAGGCGGGCAAGGTGGTGCGCTTCATTGGCAGCATCGACATTGCTACTCGACAGGCCAAGGTTGGACTAGAGTGGTTCGACCGATCTCACCCTATTGCGAATCTTGAGGGGACCGATAATATCATTAGCTTTTATACTAAGCGATATGGTAAGCTGCCGTTGACGATTCGGGGTGCTGGTGCGGGTGGCGACGTTACGGCCATGGGTGTCACCGGAGATCTTCTCAAGGTGCTGTCCCAGATGTAAAAGCAGTCAATCGAGAGTTGAAGAATTAAAAATGATCCATGACACAAAACCAACCCATTTGTAAGCAATACGCCGAAATATGTGATTTGTCTATCTATCGCGCAAGTATATTCTGTAGTAACCTCGACGTTTAATATGAGACAAGGGGCTGGTAAACAAAGAGCGGAAAGCCATGATGAACCCCTTTAATCAGAAACTTTCAGTCACTTAACTTGTTTATGCATTTTGAAGTGAATGGTTTCAAACCCCCAGCTTTAGAAAAATGAAGGCCTTTGCTTCCAGGCTAGCCGATGGAGGGCCCAGGACGGCCCACGCAGGAAATCAATTTCCATCCATAAGAATGTTAGTCAGTCTGAACCAAAATAGGCAATTGTTCCTCTATAATATCTTTAATACTGATCAAGAAAGTTCTTTTGCAGCGACTCGAACGCCTGTAGCAAATCCGCCTTCATATCCTCTACGTCCTCAACACCACAACTAACCCGCATCAACTTAGGATTCCGTCCCTCATCACTCATCGCCCGCCACTCCACCAAGCTCTCCACGCCGCCTAGACTCGTCGCATGCTGGAAAATGTACAATCTGCTTGGCAATCGTCTCGCATGCTCCACATTTTTCATCCAGAACGAAAACACAGGTCCGAAGCCACCAGGCATTTGTTTCCGTAGCCACCCATCCTTCAAATCCTCATGCTGCAGTGAAGCATGCTGCACCTTTTCGACTAACTTGGCCACGAGCGACGTCGGATCTTGAAGCTCCTGAGACATCCAAGCAACGAGCTTCTCAGCCGTCTGGGACTGGCGAGTCACACGAAGATGCAAAGTTCGCAGAGATCGGATGCCCAGCCATCCTTCAAGGCTTCCCATTACAGAGCCGGTAGTGCGACGGTCCTGGTAAAGGGTCTCCAACCAGCCCTCCTTGACGCGGGTTTCGTTGACAACAAGAATACCACATAGCATATCTGAGTGGCCGCCAATGTACTTTGTGCCACTATGCATCACAATGTCTGTTCCAAACTGGAGGGGATTTTGCAAAGGTGGCGGGGCGAAAGTGGCATCAACAGTCAAATACGCCCCAGCCTCGCGAGCTTTCTGACTGTAGTACGCAAGATTGCAAGCCTCGCCAGTAGGGTTGAGTGGTGTTTCGATGTGGAGAATGTCACCTGGACCGAGTTGGTCGAGGTCGTCAAGGCTCAGCTTTTGCACGTTGGTCAGTCGAGACATAAGTTTGATGCTTCGATGCACGCCGTGGTAGCCCTCGCCGATGAAGATCCGCTTGGGGTTGAGAAGGACCATGATGGCGTGGAAGGCCGCAAGACCACTGGGGAAGGAGACGACACCGCCACCACCGAACAGATTCCGGAGGACGATCTCAAAGCGGCTTGTGTTAGGGGCCGTGTATCTTGAATAGATATGCGAGTCATTAGGCGCATTAGGCTGTCGTTGCTCATCACCATCAGGTTGAGTCCAGGCATATAGTGGATCCATGTTAGCACTTACATCAACATTATCCATGGGTACCAAGTCGTTCGGGCTCCGCGTGTATCGGTAGTTGACGGAGACTTGCATAGCAGGAGCAATAGCGCGATGAGGACTGAAGAAATCATCGGCGTGTATAGCTTTGGTAGCCATTGACATGTTGGGCAGGGCCTTTTCCAGAGCTTCGCCCGTGAGAACGAAGTTTTGGGGCGAATCAGAAGGTGGAACAGACTCCATTGTGTCTTGGAAATTTGGAATTATTGACGTATACAACTTGCAAGGTAGAAGAAGGGTGGATGGAATGAGTCCCGATGAGAAGTTGGGGGCTTGCGAGACACACACCACAAACCCAGTAAAGGAGCCAGCCCTCTTATAGCTGGCTACTTATATTCACAAAATGATGGTTGGTTACGTACTAACCAAGCGATGAGTCAATAGGGAGGCACAGAGAGTACCCAACCAATCCAATTCCCATTGCACATCCATTGACATTGACCACGGGTCTGGTGCTCGGTTCTGTTTTCCCCCAAATCCCCACCCCCCCGCAAGGCCTCCTCAACCCCGCGCCTCGAAAGAGAAGGGGATGCAAGAATAAACCAATCACATACGGATCCGAACGCTTGTAAAAGTAAGAACTTGCTACCCCGGAAATGGGAATGACGAGGATCGACTAGACCCTTGGTATGAACGCCCTTCCCAAGCCACCTTATCCAGGCCATCAGTAATTCTTCCTATCAGGATGGAGCTAGTGGAGCCTTGAGAATCCAGTTACGTAGACAAGACACTCGTCACTAATCAGGTAGGTATGCACGTACTGGTCTGCTGTCTTGTTGCGGCGGAATGGGACTCCGGCTGCTCTAAGAACGGGCTTCGACTATCTCTCGCATTGATCGAGGCCTTACCAGCTATCGGGGCATTGCCTCTCCCTTGAGCGTGGCCCGAGTCCTTGACATAGCCCGTCTGTTAATTATTTAATATATTGTCCAGACCCAACTTCATCTGCCCTAGGTCCACCACGACTGAACCTACTCCAGAGTTATCTTAGCAGGAAAGATTTTCACAGGCATTTTCTCTCGTATCGTCCACCATGGGATCAATCAAGAACATCAACGCAATCGGCATGGCCGAAAAAACCAACAGCGCAGAAGATGGCCGCAGCAACTCCCCCGACATCGCGGGCGGCGTCATCCTCAACGAAGGCGCCCCGGCAGACTTTTCCGAGATCCAAGACATGAAACAGGGCCTCAGCTCACGACACCTGCAAATGATTGCTCTAGCCGGCGCCATTGGAACAGGTCTCTTCCTAGGGTCCGGTCGCGCTGTTGCGAATGCTGGCCCTGTCGGTGCCCTGTTGGGGTACACCTTCATCGGTATCGCCGCCGCAGGAGTCGTGCTTGTCGTGGCTGAGATGGGAGCCCTGGTTCCGCTGAGCGGTGGCATTGTTCGGTACGCTGAAATCTTTGTCGACCCGGCCTTGTCATTTGCCAATGGCTGGAACTTGGTCTATAAAGGCCTCATCTTTATTCCTACCGAAATTGTCGCTGCTGCCGTGCTCATGAACTTTTGGCTGGATATCAACAATGCTGTGGTAAGTCATCTTCATATCCTTGCTCCGTCGTTGCAGATGGAGCTTACTGACCTGGAACTTCAGTGGATCACTTTGTTTGGGGCTTTGATGGCCATTAGCAATTGTCTGTTCATCAGAGTGTTTGGCGAACTCGAGTTTGGTTTCGCCTTGCTCAAGATTGCGTTCATTGTCATCATCAATATCATGGCACTTGTCATCGTCTGCGGCGGTGCGCCAAATCACGAGGCGATCGGCTTCAAGCACCGGAAAGGTAGGCTACTCCTTCTGATTCTATCCATTTTCGAACAATTAAGCCGACAAATTCCTGTCCTCTAGACCCAGGCCCATTTGTACAGTACCTTGGCTTTCCAGGTGCGATTGGGCGATTCCTCGGTTTCTGGACCACCTTCAACAACGCCCTATACTCCTTCTCCGGCATCGAAAACATTTCCTTGGCAGCAGCAGAGACGAAGAACGCCCGCCAGGTCATTCCCAAAGCCGCCAAGAGGGTTTTCTGGCGTGTCCTCATCTTCTACGTCCTGACCATCTTCCTCGTCGGTCTCGTCGTTCCGTCTAATAACGATCTTTTGCTGAGCTCAAAGGGGACGGCCGCGTCTCCCTTCGTCATCTCAGCTAACCTCGCTGGGATCAAGGTCATTCCGCATGTAATCAACGCTATCGTCATTACCTCGGCGTGGTCGTGTGGAAATATGGGCATGATGAGCTACGTCAGATACCTCTTCGGCTTGGCCAAAACTGGTCACGCGCCCAAGGTATTTCTTCGCTTGAACCGCTTTGGCATTCCCTGGGTGTCAGTGTCCCTCTTTACTGCTTTCATGGCACTGGGATACCTCACATCATCCAACGGCGCAGCGACTGTCTTCACATGGCTGCAGGACCTGCTCTCTATTGCCATTCTGGTCAACTGGAGCGTTATCATGATCACGTATCTTCGCTTCTATTACGGCTGCAAGAAGCAAGGAATCGATCGATCAGAGCTTCCGTACAAGTCACCTTTCCAGCCATACTATTCCTGGATGTGCTTGTGTCTTTTCGTGGTACTCCTTTTGACTTCGGGCTACAAAACTTTTCTCAAAGGCCATTGGGATATTCAAGCCTTTGTGTCCTCTTACTTCAACGTTCCCTTTGTGCTTGTGCTCTACTTTGGATATGTTGAAAGGACCAGGCATATATACCACATTCATACTAGCATCAGAGTGGGTATCCATTACTTTTGCAGATTGTGTCTTAACAGGATATAAGTTCGTCAAGAAGACCAAGATTATCCCTCTGGAAGAAATCCCTATCCGGCCGTTCTTAGAAATTGCGAACGCTGATCCGGCCCCGCCTTTAGAGCCTAAGAAGGGATGGAGGAAGCTGAATATTCTTTGGTAAATGGCAACATGCAGTGGTGGTTGGTGTTGATGATGCTTGGTGCTTCACACATAGGGGTACTCCGCTATGGGAATTCGGTCGAGATGAGTAAAGCACTGCAGATAGCGGCTTCGGTATTGAAACTTTTCGCTTCAGATAGCAAGGCAATACAAAACGTGTAACGAACTATTCTTCTTCATGAACCCGGTTGATCAAATGAGTTTCATCTGCTTGAACTCAGACTTTAATTATCAAAGACACTGTGACAATTACCCAATCTTGCTCTCGTTGCACACCCTGCCTGGACGAAAAGGGACTGAGCAAGATACGAGGACAAGGCGGCTGATCTCGCCAAACACTTTGGTATCCCGCAAATGACCGACCTAAGGCTATGCGAGGGGAGGGGGCGGGGGGTTAAATTTGAGCGTTACTAATAACGTTAGTTTGCATGCAATGAGTGCCCATGTGATTGACTAGGAACCCCTGAAAGTTGCGCCTTTGGAAGGACAGCCAATTAGATCACGATCCGTTCCGAGATAGGCGGCGTTTTGCTCCATTCGTAATCGCGAGATGACTACTCCCTCCGTAACTACTGTGATTTTAACACCACCATATTGATACACTACACTTTCAATGACGGATGCGGGGCTCTATGGCCACGACATGCGGGGCAGTGATGCAGCGATATCACATTTTGGGATCATCGTACGACGCCTGGAACGGCTTCCAGACCGGCTGCTAGGAATCCGGTCCGGTCCGGGTCTCAGACCCCCGGCAGGTGGGTCCTCCGGTCTCAGACCTCCGGACCTCGGGCCCGGAGGCTGCCGGAGGCCGCCCTCATCTTCATCTATAAGACTGATCCCTAGACCTTCGTTAGATAGAAATTAAGAGCTTTCATCATCATCATCCTGATCCTATCCACTCAGTGTGACAAGCGACAGTGTTGTAATATGTGATGACTTACAAGGAGATCAATACACCGGATCATTGGGTGGGATTATACATATAAGACGAGCCAAATTGTCGATTGTACTTGATAGAACAACAATTCATAGAACACCTTCAGCATTGAATTCTTCTCACACGGATAATTACCAAGATGTCGTCCAGTCTTCCTTTCCATGTTCGTCATGCCGCCGCTGTTCTGGCCTATATGAGTCCAGTCTTTGACTGACCACACCTCCTAGCTCAACGACCCCTCCCTCTTCCACGAGGCTTCCCTGCTGAACAGCAAATGGGTGCAGGCTCATTCGGGAAAGACCTTCGATGTTGAAGGTAAAACAATACCATGAATCGATTACACCAACTTTGCCGGGGAGATCGGCTGATATAAACATCATTACAGACCCTGGCTCTGGTACCGTCTGGGCCAAGAGTCCTGCCAACAACATCGTCGACGTCGACCAATACGTCGAGTCATCACAGGCCGCTTTCGAAAGCTATCGTTATGTCAACCCCCGCGAACGAGCCAAGATACTCCTCAAGTGGCATGAGTTGATCACCAACGCCCGGGAGGACATCGCCAAAATCGTCATCTACGAGACTGGCAAGCCCATGGTAGAAGCTGTGGCGGAGGTCGATTATGCTCTGGGATTTGCCTGGTGGTTTGCTGGCGAGGCTGAGCGCATCCGTGGCTCTATAGCCCAGCCCTCTGTCTCTTCCCGTCGCAACTTTATCATCAAACAGCCTATTGGCGTCAGTGTCGCCCTGGTCCCATGGAACTTCCCCGTTGCCATGATCATCCGAAAGGTTGCTGCGGCTTTGGCTGCAGGTTGCACCATGATGGTTAAGCCTTCGCCCGAGACTCCCTTTAGTGTTATGGCCCTGGCCGACTTAGCGCACCGGGCTGGACTACCAGCTGGTGTTCTTAACGACATTTCGACTGACAGTGCTAACACGCCTGCTGTAAGCGAGCGGCTCTGCAAGCACCCCTTAGTTAGGAAGGTGACTTTTACTGGCAGCACGAGGGTGGGCAGCATTATTGCCAAGCATTGCAGCGAGGGGCTTAAGAAGGTAACCATGGAGCTGGGAGGCAATTGCCCCTTCCTTATCTTTGATGATGGTGATCTCGAGCAGGCAGTGTCTGCACTGATGATCCTCAAGTGGCGAACAGCCGGACAGGCTTGCACGCACGCCAACCGAGTGTACGTGCAGAAGGGTGTCTACGACAAATTCAATCGCCTCATAGTGGATGCCACTCAGAAGCTCAAAGTCGGACACGGAAGCGAGGCCGGAACGACTATGGGACCTCTGACTACGAAACGTGGTATTGACAAGATTGAAGCCCATGTTAAGGACGCTCAAAGCAAGGGCGGCGAGGTTCTGTGCGGTGGAAAGCAGCCTGGGGGTCTAGGGGGTTACTTCTTCGAGCCGACAATTATCTCGGATATGACCCACGATATGTTGACGACAAAAGAGGAAGTCTTTGGCCCCTTGATGGGTATTTACAAGTTCGAGACGGAGGAAGTGGCCGTGAAGCTGGCGAATGATACCCCCATGGGTCTGGCCTCATACTTCTTCACCACAGATGTTGGTCGAACCTGGAGGCTGCTAGAGGCCCTTGAGGCTGGCATGATTGGCATGAACACTGGTAAGAGGCCCCCTTGCTCATATTCCTTAAGGGCAATGCTAACATGTGTGGGATAGGTAACTCCTCCTGCGCAGAGTCGCCATTTGGTGGTCTTAAGGAGTCTGGGTATGGAAAGGAAGCTGGCAAGGATGTGGCGATTGAAGAGTACTTGGTTTCTAAGACGGGAACGTTGACAGTGGATGGAACACCGTTACCCTAAATCTGCAAAGAATATCAAAGAAATCTATTTTGCAATCAAGGGGGCGCGTTCCCCGTCGCCATCTTCGCCCTTGAGAAGTACCGCGGTGCTGCAACGTGGTTGAATCGGTTTTTTGAAAGATAAGGCGGAAGTGTAAAAAATGCCGCGATAATCTGGTTTTCCGTCAGCTTTTGTTTAAGATAAACCTGAGACGGCGATTGTTGCGGCCGCTTGTGGTGGATGATGACAAGATTTAAGAACCCCTGGCTGCCCCAGGCGGACCGGGTTGGAAAGAAAGATCAATTGACGACCTTCTCAAGAAACGAACGAAGGACGCTTATTGTCTGTACGTTGAATACGTCGAAGGAATGAGAAGGGTCATGGATGAATTGAACCAAGAGTTGGCGCTGGGTTCCGAAGCGGTCCAGAATAAAGTCAACAGTCCGGTGAGAATGATTAACCTCCCGGTGTGGAGAGTAGCTCTAACCTTTTGATTACAGATTGTTTTGACGGGCAGTGTGCCACTGCGAGCTGCATTCAGTAAGGAGGGTCGAGTGTTCCAGGGTTAGGCCAAGTTTAGCAATGGAGAATCGGTCCGGTAACGCCTTTGTCCGAGTTTCAGAACTACAACAACAAGCTGAAGAAACTAACGGATTCCTGCGGTGAAGATACCCAGTTGGTCCAGCAGATAGATGCCATGTCCCAGAAAACGGCTATTGATCTTGCAGTTTGCAGTTTATGGGAGCAAGCTATGAAATTGTTCAATAACCCTTGGCTTGGGACTGTCGTTGCCAGGCTACACACGGCGCAGAATTGATGTTGCAGCACCGAACCACCCAGAAAGCAGAATTTCATGTTACTTTGATCAAACGTCAATCACCTCAATAAGACAATAAGATATTTATAAACGAAAATAATTAGAGAGTGATGTGGCGGTTGCTACACAACGGCAGGAACCCGTCCAGATACTCGAAACGTTATCCATTCAGCAGCCAAATCACAGACAACTTGTGCCAGGAAGATCAGCTATGAAGTCTCAAACCACATCAACTTGCATTCAAATAGTAAATTAAGTGAGTCTTAGGGGATTAGTTCAATCCAATTGAAACTTACGCCTCACAGAAAAACCCCGTCAATTACCCTGCCATGCATTCAACAAAGCACCCAGTTCAGCGTCACCCAAGAGATATCAGTCCTATACACAGCTCCCAGAATTGAAGCTTCAGGCAGAGACCAGTGTGCAACAACCTTATTGTTCAGCTACTGTTTCTTCTGGTGCTGGGTGTAGCACTTACTGTTTATCTCTACTGTTTGAGAATACTGCATGGCTTTGATCTATCTGATGATATTGAGTAGAGCTAAAAAAAACAAATACACAGCTCCCAGCAAGGCTGGAGATTATTCCTGCGGCTATCCCAGAGAAGATGACTACTGGTTTTGCCTCTACACACTATCTCGACAGAATACAACAACCGCCCCTCCATCCGCAACGCTGGACCAAATCCTCCGCGGCAATGGTCTCCCGCAACCAACTCGATCGCGGCGATGAACTCCGCGCTGATTATAGCATCATCATTTCTTACCTGCTGGACTCCTCGTGGCTCCATACTCCGTTGCAGAAAACTGATCTCTTCGTCAAAAGCGACACGGGAAGGACTCGACACTTTTCCTCGATCAACCACACGATCATCAACAGTTTCACGACCATCTTACCATCGTTTGGGTAGCTTGGTACGTATTAATAGACTATCTTACATCTCTAAACGAAAATGAAGATACCAAAGTAGAAGAAATATACTATCATACCGAGGCAATGGGGCTCCTTGATGACCCCTCTCAAGACCAATTTAGACGGCATGCCAAGTGGTCTTGACGTCATGCCGCTCCCTTGTATGTACACCCTCTTCCACCTTGACCACCACATCAGTCCGTAGCATAATCCCCTTGTTCAGCTCATCAAGCTCTACGTATTCCGTCGTCGAATCACCGCCCGAAACTATCACCCTCTGGCTCGCGCCATCACCATCTCTATCGATGTCACTGTGCTGCTTGAAGTAGCCGTTGGCACCCGTCCAGTCACTGCGAGACTGAGCGTGTGTTCCTGTCCCGTGCGTCGTCTTCTTGCTTGTGCTGTCGAGGCCGCTGCAGAGGCCGACCTTGTAGGAAACGAGGCGGAGGAGGGGCTGGAGAGCCGGGAAGCAGCCGCACTATAGGCCAACGTGAATTTTGGTCATTGTCCATGCGCTTACACGGACCGTCTTGTACGGCCTAGGCATTTGGTCAGTTTATATAGTACAGGAGTTCAGCATGAGATGAGACGAACGTGTCAGTTGCAAAGTCAGTAGTGGCGACGAAGGCAAAGCGTACGATACCCGTGACGATGGCGAAGAGACCGACGCAAAAGACGAGGATAACTTTTATCGTCTTTGTACTGAACTTCATGTTGCTGCGGATGACCCATATTGGTAGGCTGAAGAGGACGATGTCGATGCAGATTCCCAGGATGGCGTGCGCCCACATCAAGTGGGCCTCTCTGTCTTTGCTAATGCAGTTTCTATTTGGCTTTCCGTATTTGAAGAGGTCACTGCACTGAGGTCAATGGATAACATCAGTATAGTAGCCTGGATTGAGTGGCATACCCGATGGGCTTGCATTCTGTGAGGATGAAGAAAAAGCCGCCGAGACTGGTGCCGACGATAATAACGCCTGAGACCCAGACCAAACGCATGAAGAGGCCTGATGCGAGTGTTAGTCGCTGAACAATAGCTTACAAGCTTCTTCTGAGCGTCACGCACGTTCTCGACTCAGACGTGGGAGGAAGGCCAAGATGGACAGTCGAACGAACCCCGATGTGAGGAAGTAGAGGAGCTCACCGATAGCTAGCCACTGCAGTGTTCAGAGTCAGCCCAGCTGAACGAACATTTGGTCGTCGTGAATGGACTTCATACCGTGAAGAATACATTCAAGTCTTCTTTAGATATGTATTGTATTGGGGTACCGGATCCATGTTCGACTTGGACGATCTCTATAACCGACCCAGCGATACAAAATACCTGATGACCAGAGAGGATCTATCAGCAGAGGGACTCTTGGACGAGTGGTCCAGGACCATGACATACGAATGATACGATGGTTAGGATGTCGTCAAGTCCGAAAGCTTTCGTCATGAAGCGCCGGACGTATAATCGCGCCAGGACGATGACAGATGAGATAACAATGAGGGCAACGTTGATGTTGAACAAGATATGGCCCCGGGACGTGGTTCCTTCTAGGGATAGGTCCTCGGCCATGTTTTCGTGGTCGTGGTCGCTATCGAGCCTGTCTTGTGATCAAGTTGGGTTCGTAGGCCGCTTTCACCACGAGAGTCTCATATAAGTTGCGGATGGAGTAAGCTGCTTGGACTAGGGGCAGGCGATGTCGTGCATCACTCACAAATGGCATGGGGACGACGGTGGGGACATGCGCGTTTAGTATTACGGGTACTCGGTCCATGCAGGGGTATCAGGCAAAAGTGTTGTTAGCCCCCCTCACAGGGGTCTTCCAGATCTACGACATGGAATTGGTTGGGTTGTCACAGCTAGCTGAACCTCTCCTGACCCTGTGGTGGACGCTAACACAACTTTTGCCTGATACCAAGTAAGTTAGGAGAGTTTTACTTGCCCAGAAGACAGTATTCTAGACGACCAAGTTGACGTGGGGCCGAGACCCCGAGGAAAGATGTACCTGCAAAACGTCAAAGTCCCAGGCTACTGTACGGATACGGCTGCGGAGGATGGCCTGAAAGAAAGGGCAGCTGCTTTGCCGGGGGCTGCCTTGGGTGTGAGACTACATATCGGGATAGTGTTGTTGTTGAAGAGGGCTGAGTAAGGCTTGGTCATCTCATGGCTTTTGTTGGCTGAGTGAAGCTTTCCGGCAACACCTATGGGCCGTAGTCTACAATCGAGTCCAATATGTGGCTGACAAGGCGATGCACGTTCTGACTCGCAATGTACTCGGCACGAATGAAAAGACTGGGAGTTGAGTTCGAGGCGATGACGGGACGGGGGTACATCGGGGAACCACCCGCTTGGCGCTACCATGGACATGGGATGGAGCGGAGACTAGGCTGAAGCCCGTGGAGCCGAAAGTTTGCTACAAAGGGTCATGCCATATTTGTGGAAGGACTACCGGTACGGTGCTGTAAGTTAGTTGATTCGTGTGTAGGTAACGTTGTGGTCATTAGATGATGGGATCTAGCGTTGGTTCGTCTTCTACTGCTACCAGTGGGTCGGGTAATGATGGGCTTGAGCGTGGCTGACAAGTCCTGGACAGCTGGTTGTTCACCTACTTGGACAAGAAACAGTTTTATAGAGGTTGTCATTGATAGATGGACGACTTGCTCTGCGTTGCTGCCAGATTGCACAGTCCCGGGGTAACTCTCCTTGTCTGGTGATTGATTGTGATTGTGACTTCTGACGCTGACGGGAGCGGCATCAAGCAAGTTTTGATGGCTTCTCTAAGACCCGCAGGAATCATGATGCATCCATCGGAGTGCCTGCTCGTATCAATCTAAGTAGACAGCCGCGGGCTGCACCGGGACAAATTCTCTCGCGTTCCTAGCGCCGAAGCCCCGACCGAGATCCCGACTCTGGACACTGACTCGACAAACGTTGCAGCTGACCTAACGGGATCCGAGAACTCAGAAGTGAGCAGGCTCATCGAACTGGCTATGTTTTTTGCCGGCCGAGCTTGTCATAGGCTTTCATTTGCCGAGAACTCGGTGCCAGGGAAGGTGAGCAATGGGACAAGAGAGCAACGAAAGGAAATAGCAAGAAGATTTCTTTCGATGCTTCCGGGATGAAAATCTTCCTCTCTGGTCGAGAGATTGTAGTCAAGGTACGTCCTGGGACTAAGGCAGGGGTAAAATGGTAATCATGCCGTTGGCCAAGAACAACGCCAATGCTAGACTCTCACCACCACCCAGAACAGCTTTGGGGTGGAGTCTATCGTGTCTTTCAGGCTTTCTTGATATAGTAGCCTTCGCCTACATTGAACTTTGGTAAGTTAATCTCTAGGAAGCAGTACTTGGAGTTGAGGATGTCATGGATACATTGAGAGGAGCTGTGCTATACGTACGAGTGACAGCTTGCTGCTGTACTTGCTGCTGGATGCGATGTTTGTGGCATTACTGATGAAGGGTCAGAGAGAAGGGCCCCCTCCATGACTTCTAGCAAACCTCATCAGAACGAGTGTGCACTCATTTGACAAGCTTCTCAAGTCCTTTGAGCTTCGAACCAGCGGAGCGGAAGGCGAGCGAGACAACACAGTCACAGCGAGCGACGCGCTTAACTTGCAGTTTCTCAACATGTGCATTCGTCCGCGCAAGCTATACCTGCTTGGGATTTGGAAGAAGGAACAGGTTATAACCCGAGAGATCATCAAGGACCTCAAGGCATGGTGTGAGAGGTGGAACTATCTCGAGGGCATGTGGTGCGAAAAGGACCGAAATGGCTGCAAGGCACTCTACACCTCCTTCAAGGCCTTTTGTTGCTCGACAACCCCAAGGACGCTCGCCCATCGGATCAAATGGGCTCCAGAGAGGTGCAGAGCTTTTCCAGAATACGACCGGAAAGGTGTTCAAAGGTCGGGCTTATGAGTTCGAGAAGGTGCTTCTGTATGGCAAATTCCATATTGAAAGCTGTCTCGGAATTTTGTGGCCTTCTAAGTGGCAAGGGCCTGTCCCCCACTTTGAAGGTTCGCATCGGGTAGTATTTGTCCTCGCGTTTGAGCTTGTAAACTAATACTGACTGTCCTCCGGCATCTGTGGAGCCGGTGCTAGAGTGAGCCTCTGAACTCTCTTGCCATGACGCTCGGCTGCGTGGGGTAGGAGACCCGTTGTGGAGAACCGTGTTTTCGTTTCACTGAAAAAACTGAAGGCTGCAAATTTGAGCCGTAACAAAGCTTGTGCTGATTGCAGCTGGGCACTTTCCGAGTATGAATGACCTCAGAGCCCACCTTGGTCCTTGGGCCATAACGAAGATCGGTGGCGTTCTTCTCCATGCTAGTCAGTCGGTTTACCCGTACCAACGTGCAGCCAAGGATCTTCTAGTAACTCCTCGGCTGGGGTCCTCTTCCCGGGTATCCGATATAGCGTTCTCCTCACAAACTTTTGAAATGATGCCAAAGTTTTCCCCTTACAACACACTCAGTTCCCTCGTCTCTAAATTACGTCCAGTTGGTATCAAGGTTCTGGTGACAAACTTGCCGAAAAGATGTCAGCAACTACGAAGTTTGAAGGAAGCAAGAGCTTCTTTCTTCAAATGGAGACAAGATTACGTCTATCGTCTTCGTTCAGCCATAGCATGGCAGTTTTTCTAACGTGGCATACTGATGTTAGGTGTCTTGAGGTGGACCGAACAAAGTGAACTGTGGTTAGTCATTCGCAGAGTTTCACGTGATAAGGAAAAACTCTGTTATTCCCTCCTATATAAACTATCAGCCCCTCGTTTAGCAACCGTATTACATTCATCTATTTACATCCTCTTATGTCCACTGTTCGCGTGGTAACCCCAATCTACAACAAACTCTATTTTTATCATCTATCATTTTCAACCTGAAGTATGAGCGCGACTCACCACTTGGAATCACTATTAAATGGAGCGCGAGTAGCTCCAGAGGTCTTTGAGCTATGCCCGGACTATCGCGCACTATTGATGGTGGTTGATGGTATCCCACCAGGTCCCAGTGACGACTTCAGCGAGGCTCTTCTGCAAGAGGCTGAGGCCTGTGCTAGAACAGCGCTATCGCAACATCCTGTCACAAAAATACCACATATAGCCGCATGGCGAGAGGCATACAAGGCTTTTGGAGCTAAGCCGCAGCGCATACGCAACAGTTTGGAGGCTCTTACGCGCCGCGCAGAGGGGGGGTTACCACGCGTCAATCGGCTGACAGACATCTACAACGCTATTTCTATCAAGCATCAAGTTCCAGTTGGCGGCGAAGATTTTGAAAAGTACAATGGATCCCCTTTTTTGGTCCGTGCCAGTGGTCAGGAGAAGTTTGAGACTATGTCGGGCGGAGAAACTGTCACAGAGCTTGCGGATCCTGGGGAGGTTATATGGTGTGATGCTAAGGGGATCACCTGCCGCCGCTGGAATTGGCGTCAATGCCGTCGGACCGCACTGAATAGTGATACCACACAGGTCTTGTTCATCTTGGATGCACTTGACCCCTTTACAAACGACGCGCTTGATCAAGCTGCCGATGAGCTTGTCTTAGCGTTGCAGAAGCTGTCTCCAGACGTACAAGTATTGCGTCGGGTTATTAGTAAATCTGTTTAGTTCCATAGTGTATAAGTAATTATTCAGATGTGTATCATCTTTCCACAGGAGTAAGCAAGCCCTTGTGCTATAGAATGTGTTGGGGCCAGCGGACATTGAGGTCCAGATAAGGTGCAGGCGTTACTGTGTTTTATTGGCTAGAGACCATTTTCAACAACTGGTCCAATCCACCAACACACTATTACACGTGTAAACACTCAATTTTAATTACTAAAGCTTGGGGGTGGCGAAGTTGTGAGTACCCGCTCTAGCTCCTCGCCAGAAGTGGACCTTCTCGGACTTGCTTGCCTTCCCATTTACACAAGGTTAGTGCATCGCAGGTTCCACTAAAAAGCCTGTGCGCATCACCAGCAATCAACTCCGAGAGGCTAAGACATGCATTAGCAATAATGAGTTTCGTTAAGGCCAGTGGGAGATGAGACTGGCAGGTGGTCTCGGCAGAAAACACGGCATTTACTACTCCATAAGCATCATCCCTGACTTTCATGTGCTCGCCCGGAGCATCCCGCGCGCGAATGACTCACGAGCTAGAACCTGGGCGGGATTGGACACCCACGCATTGTCCCCTTATCCAGAGCCAAAAGCACAGCCAGACGAGACACCTGATGGGACCTGGGGGAGCTTGAATTAAAATTCCAAAAATATTTATGGAAAACATTAGTATAAATGCAGCACTAATCCTTCAGGTCGGGGATGGTTTGTGGAGGCTGCTTCAATCACTTTGCTAGGCTGCTCTTTATTCTATAGTATTGATGAGATTGAATCCCTACTTCCTCGCGAATTGGGAGATTAAATCGAACTCCTTCATGATTCATTCTCTTCTATATATGCCGGAGGTTGTGAAGCCACATCTTGATATACCGGTGGAGTGTCTTCATCCCAGTTGACCTCCCCATCAGCATATCGCGTTAGGTTTATGTCAAACCTTAGACGATAGAAGAACCCTTTAGGAGCTGGAGTCACTACATCTGGCTTCAACACATGAGCTGTTTCTTGGGAGAGAAAAACTTCTATCTCCAATGTATGCTTCACCGCCAGTCCATAGAAAGGCTTGACATCGCAAGCATGCCTGCACTCACGACCCGGGAACCTTTGCCGATCAATGGCATAACTGAACTTCAAGTCGGTTGTGCCATCTCCCCGAATCCCATCAGTCTCCCAAACCTTTCGTAATATGCCTTTGGCCAGAACGCGAATATCTGTCGTTGGCTCGTTTGCCGTTTTGAAGGGCGTGGCATGGTGCTTGCATAGGGGAAAGCTGTGCTGAATGGTCTCTTCGAACTTCCAGGAGACACTTGTCAGTCGCCAGAAGACGATTCTTTGAGGGATTTCATCATAATCCAGAAGATCGACCAGATGTAGAACAACCTCATTCGCACCCTCCGGTTCGATAACACTATCATACAACACCCCCACCCTAGCTTTGATGGGCTTCAGTTCGACGTACAAGTGGTGAGGAGGCTTCGGTGGTGAGGAGACTCTCTTCACCATTATAGAGTCCTTGAGTTCGATGTGATTGTTTGAGATAGCATGCTGGTTTGGGCTTCGAGCGATATCCATCGTGGCCTTGAGATTGTAAGATATCGAAAAGGCAGGGATGTTGACGGTTGCTGGATAGTGCCCGGGTATAAACGAGGAGAAGGGAAATTGGTGGACACCTCTTGATAATATTGTCGGACTATTGAGAAAACTCCATGTCTCAATATTGACGGACTGTATCTGACAGTCTGCACAAGAGCCCCAGCGAGATTGAGGCGATTGTCGCCTTATTTGGATCGAGAGTAACGCAACCAAAACATCCAGTTTGGCGAAGTCTCCTCCCACGTGTACAAGCAGGAGACCCGAAAATAGAGCTCCGACGGCGTCCGCCCCCTTATCAAAAAGAGTAACAGAGGGACTTTCGAGATTCCAACTAAGAGTCACCGCTGCGGTTGTGTTATTGGGTGATTTGGGAAAGGGAATCGATATCGGAAATATTCGGTTTGGCTTGGAAATCTGCGATGGCCCGGCCATGGTGATAGCGGCTGAAAGTGCTGTTTTGTCGAAGTTTGGGCTGGTTCCTGTTGTAATCATCAAAGTACTGAGCAGACCGGGTTGGATTATCCCCAGGTACACATGTCACTGCCGACTTTACCGACCTTGTTATGTGCTATGAAAAAACCTGAAAGACGTTGTTTTGGCGAGACCCTTCTATCCCTTGATAATCCAAGCGTCGGCATTGTAATCAATAAGTCAGACCAAACAGCTCGGAAACGCTTGCTCTAGAATTTAGTAGCCGGTCCCACCCTGTCCCACCTTGTCCCCTTGACTAGCTCAGGGGGTTGCCCACGTCACACAATGCTCGGAGTTGGAAGCCGTTGGAAGCCCGTATGGCAATGATAAGTATCACAAGTTAAGGATTTGAACGATAGGTGGCTACATTCTAATGCACTGACCTACCGATTGATACTTCACATTGAGCCGGGCAGAGAGCGCTTCTTAATAGGAAAGAGACTCCGAACCTGTCACGACCCAGGTTGAGACCAGGCGGTCACAACTGGCATAATTATTTTAATACCTACTTTTTCTTTTTATCTCTATAATTAAATACATTACCTGATCTCCCCAAAATTCCCAACGATGGGAAAATTAGAGACCGACTCCACAGCATTACAAGGCCATGAGTAGTCAATCGCGAAGCACTCTGGCCCACAATTTTGGTTGCTAGAAGCGGTACAGTATCGCATCGGAAAGAAGTTCTTCGTCAGGTCGCATACACAGACAGACCTTATATACATGCAAATACCGCCGGCTTCATACAAGGGCCGCGAACAATGTTTGATATGCTAGGCTTTTTGACTTGTAGACTGACCATCGAGTCCAACATATCTGGTCTACTCGCGCACGGTCTGAGTGATAAGATCCTTCACTAGGGCTTGCAGCTCTCCATCGGACAACCTGGCGAGCCCCAACTGATCGTTGTCAATGTTGTCGAAAGCGGGGCCGTACTTTGCGTTTGTGCCTCCCTGGAGAATGTAATTGAGCCACACCCATCCCTCGACGGTTCCAGCCTTCAGCGCCTGGTCGCTAGTCTCCTTAAGGGCGTCTGTGTCAGCCTCAGTGATTGTCCACTGACCTGGAAGCGCGTCTTTGGCAATTGCGGCAATTTGTTTGAACGAGATTTTGCCATCCTCGATCCTAACCGAACGATTTCGAGTGGCATCTGGGTTCTTGAGAACCCCAACAACACCCTTCGCAACTGTGGCAAGCCGAGTCACGCTGACTGCGAGGTCGCCGCCGTTATAAAGCACCACACGCCGGTCCTTGATGTTGGCTAGGGTCCCATGGGTGAAGCCCCAGTCGAGGAACAGGTTGTTGTAAACATAGGTGTAACTCAACGAGGAGGACTCGGCCTTCTCCGTCAGGTAATCCTCAGTCTTGACCTTCTCTGCGAATACAGGAAGCTGGCGTGTGAGCGGGTTCTGTTGATCGCAACCAAAATTGGACGGGATAAATCGTTGAACTCCGGCACTGACGGCGGCATCAAGGAGAGCGCGCTGGGGGCCACCTACGGCAGGGGCCCCAAGTGTCGAGACGACGGCGTCAACACCATCAAGCGCTGATTTGAGTGACGCAGGGTCATCGTAATTAACAACAACTTCCTTGACCTGGTTGGCATAGGCGGTGGGAACCTTCCCAGCCTTGCGCGAGAGGACGCGGACGTCGAAGCCAGCCTGGACAAGTCCCTTCAGGACCTCGATACCAAGACTACCAGCAGCCTGTTAAAATATCTCGCCGTCAGCTTACAACTCGAGGTTCATGGACTGTTTCTATCTTGCTTACGCCGGCATGGGCAACGGTCTTGATGGTGCTGGACATGTTCCGTGATGTTTTCGATCTTGATGAGGAACAAGGGTTGTAGAGTTAGAGGGGTTGATGGAGTTCTGATGAGAGGTGTTGAAGCAATGGATAACTCTCGTAAGATGAATTGAAACCTGGGAACTGAAGCGCCTTTTATACTTTCACAGTTACGCGCCCAGGTTCAGGTTGCTCAGGTCAAGCCGACCACCATGAGCCTCATTATCGGCCCATCCCACCCAATGCCGATGCCAGCTGGTTACATAACCTAACTAATGACTGCTCCACAAGTGTCCATGCAACGCGGGGTTGACTGTGATCCTCATCGGAGCATCCCACCCATCCCAAGCTTTCTACTAACGATTCGCGCCATCGACTCCTTGTAACAAGAAGCTCAAGCGATACCTCTCTCGATGTTGAACGTTTACGACACATCCCACCAAACTCCGACTACCAAGGTTCGGAATCACTGTCATGGCCAGTTGACTAAGCAACCCCCTCTCCAGCCGCATCTAGATTTGTTGCTAATTTTCAGGTTTAGTCTTGGCCTCCAACCTGCTACATTGCATATTGTTTCGAGCCACCGATTCAAACCGAATACAAAGAAATGTTCTTGTATTTGTTAGATGATTTCTGAACCTCCTGCTGTCTTTTCTTCGTCATTTTAGCCCCTTACAGGCCCATCGACGACTATGTCGCCATTTGCCCTCTCACAAGGAACATGAACTCCACCGCAAGTTATCTGCCGATTGTGACGCCGCTGACATTTGCCCCACCGATCTCGGCATCCCACTTCGGCACTTCGGTATGTAATGTAAGCACCGTCGGCTGTGCCATTGCTTCCAGTACAGTGTCACGCAATCTGGCAGTCGACAATCCAAGCCAGGCAAGAGGCCCTATCCTCTTAGTGGTGGTACAACATGCTTCCGTAGCCACTGGGGATGTGTTTCAACGATTACGTCTAGTATATCCTGCCAGTGTATTATCGGAAATGAAGTGCTGGAGTTGAGCCTACAACGTCTTCGTAAAAGGTTCTCCCGCTGGTAGTAAATAGGCGCGGAGGATCTCAGCTATGATGGACGTAGCAAGGCGGATATGCTCCTTTCTGCTTTCAAATCGATGCTCAGGTTCATCCCGCTATGTGCATCGACAAAACGCCGGGATAAGTTAGCAGGGATCCAGGAAGGCAGTTCGTACACGTCTGTTGGTAACGCCCGTGCGATAACAGCTCCTATGCAACTTGGTCCTGCTGATTACTAGTTGTAATCTCCTCAAGTCCTCCCGCCCGAAGCGAAAAGACAGAAAGGACAGAAGAAAACCTGTGAAAGCTAGGACGGGATCTCTCCCTAAACAAAAAGGTTTTTACACCTGTATCCTCAGAAACTTTTTAGTCAAGAGCGAAAGACCGGCACTGCGGATGCGAAAGTCTTTATGGGGTAAAGTGATATGTCTCAACGAGCAAGATGGAAAAGCTCCTAGAACCGAGATCGGAGTCATTTTACGGCTTGGATGTAAGGCTTCATGGTCGAGCTGGAGTATCTTGGCGGCCAAGATGTAACAGCCTCCCGGCTACAATGGAATACCCTTAGGGTCAGCCTTGGCTAAGTTGGAAAGCCTAAACATCTAGAAAGCAATGGCCCCAGGGCTAAGAAGTAGGTTGCTCCAGTAACTTGGAGTCGCTTGGTGACAGGGTCGTGAACACTCGATCGACGAGTCGTCGGTCCGACCCAGTCTTGTGGACAGCATTAGAAAACAACGTGGCATCGGAATGGCCGTGCAGCCCTTCTTAAGCAAATCGAGTGGAACATTATCAAGAGACAAGAAGGAATCTTCATACAAGTATCAATGGAAGGCCATGTCGGTGAAGATGAAAATCCAAGGAGTCCAGCTGGGCATCCCATGTTGGAGAAAGTGAGAACCAACATGCAGGAGAATGGCAATCCATTTGAGGTCCAAATGGAAGCCTTTCCGAATCAGGCGGATCGAGTTAACACCAAAAACTCTTTCCTTGCTGATGCATATGCAAATCCTATCAAGCGTTAACCGGAAGGCCAAAAACAGTCAACGACCATCGCGATCCGGGGGGGCGGAAGTTCACAGGAGCAAGGATGTCTCCTAAGATCCAGATCCTATCAATGGTCCAATTCTCTACTGCCGAGGCAAATCAGCAATCTCGACAATTGCAACCTGAATTGTGCAGTCGGAGAGACGCCGTATATCGCTGGGGCTGACATGGAGACGCTCTGACGCTATCCCGTTTGGAGTAGCATCTCGAGATGAGATGACTGTTTGCCTAGGCTTTCGCTTGTACATAGGAAAATACCACGTCTATCCCTACTAGATTTTATTCGGACCCTAACTGGCATTTGCAGAGCAATTGATGTGAACCCGTCAATGTTAAACGGTGGTAATGGGGGCTGATTAGAAGAAGTCGCAGAGCCGCTGCGTGACAGCGTCTGCTCATTAGTGCGTCTCTCTTTCTTGTCACCGCCATAACAGGCCTAGCAGACATGGCTATATTAATATTCAAATAAGGTCTTATGTTGGATCCGTTACGGTCAATTTGATCAATGCAATAATGTTCAGATTGATAATGATGATGTTGATGATTGCTTGTCCTCGTCATCCGGATCGGCCGGAAGAGGGGTTATCATACCCCCCCTTCTGACTAAGGTCCGGATATCAATCTATCAGAGGTTTCGTTATACAGGGTCATGTTCCAACAATTTTCTAAAACGGGCTAACGTACATGATAAGCATGTGTGCCATCCAAGTATGTGTGCCACTTTTCCTACACCTATAATACATAAATCGCCATAAAAACGCAACAAATCAATTAATCAACTAAAACTACTCGCTATACTCTTCTCCGGACGTCTCAATCACTACCTGACACGTTCTTGCATTATGCCCGGGCTTGCTGCATATTCTACAGCGCCGAACGCCCGGTCCGACCAGCGCTGCCGTCAGATCAGATTAACAATCAGATATATCAATCAATTCAATTCAGATATGGAATTTAGTCAGATCAAACAAATTAGATTTGAGTCTCTGAATATCTGATATATCTGATATCCCCTAGATGCCCTGGGGATGCTTTGATTGTGTTTGGTTCAACTGCCAGCCCGTACCCTAGAGTATTCAACGCGATCCCCAATACTGCTTAGCCGTTGCTGAGGCAGTTGACAGGGTGATAAACCGTGTCTTGCCCCTGACCAGGGTGCGCGTTCAGGCAGACGTTGCCTTGCTCTCTATTTTCGGCGTGAGGTAGTCGTACAGTGAACTTAGCTAGCTCAAAATGCAGGTCTTGTCCTGTTGGCAGCTTGCTCTTTGAGGTTGCTCACACGTTTCGTGGTATTTCTCAATGTCGGGGAATCCGATAGCGGGCAGCTTGGCTGGCAGCGCGTCATCGAAGCAGTCACCCTCCTCATTTGCTCGCCTCGGACCCAGGCCAAAGAGCATTGCCAAACAGTACGAAGCAGCCTCTGCACTAGCCTCAACTAATGATTCTTCGGTCGAAGACCTCTATAAGATCACATGGGGCCAACGACGCTTCGTGATCGGAGGTTTGCTGGACAGGCGAAAGAGCCGGGGCAGGCGCAGCTGGATTGGAAACCATGGGTGGTTCCTGGCAGAATTGAGGGCAGACAGCACATCAAGCGGCGACATATGGTGCTGCCGGCTCTGTGATGAGAAGGGGGCACCGCAATTCTTCAATGCGCAGTCCACATCTTCGGCACAGGCCCACCTTCGGAAGTTGGAACCCCATTCAAGAACTGCAGGATACTGCTGACCCATCCAGAGCTCACAGGATTACCGAAACCTTCCAGCCCGCTTCATCTGACGAGTCCTCCGTCATCGACCTTCAAAAAAGGGCATCTATGAAACGACCGGCTCCGACTGCCACGGTTGTTCCCCGAGCAAAGATCACGCGGATCCGAGAGCTGTCTGTCGGCTACATTGTCGATTCGAACCTGCCGTTTGCCACCCTCGAGAGTACTTACCTGCAAGAGCTGTTCCGGCAATTTGATCCTGATCTTTGTCACCACGCGCCCTGGGGTCGAACTACAGTAAGGAAGGACCTGGGGGACATATTCAGGCAGAAGAAAGCGTCTGTCAGGAAAGAGCTCGACGAGGCCATCACCCAAATACACATCAGCTTTGATCTATGGACCTCTCCAAACAGACTGGCCTTCATTTCGATATTTGGTCACTTTCTTGACAAGAAGCATCTGTATCGCAGCCGACTACTTGCTTTTCGGCGGCAGGTTGGGTCGCACGCCGGCGAGAATATCGCATTTACAATCAAGAGTGTTGTCCGGGACTGGGAGATCGACTCAAAGCTCGGGGTCTCGATCTGTGACAATGCGAGTAGTAACGACTCTTGTTTGTGGAGTCTCTATGCAAGCCTCGATGCCTCGATGACTCGCGCTGATACTGAAGCACGAAGGATGCGGTGCTTCGGGCATATTCTCAATTTGGTGGCCCAGTCTTTCCTCTACGGCGAGGATGCTGCTTCTTTTGAACTTCAGTCCGAAGCCTATGGCTTGCTCCAGCAGGTGGAAGAGGACCTTGAGCACTGGCGAGCGAAGGGTCCAGTCGGCAAGCTGCATAATATCGTCAAGTTCATCCGGGCCTCCCCGCAGCGCACCGAAGCATTCAAAGCACATGCCAGGGAGCAGGAGGAGGCTGAAGTATACAAGCTTGCAGAGGAGTCGACAGCTGAGCTCGAAGTCATACAGAACAACAGCACCAGGTGGAATTCGACGTGCATGATGATCGAACGTGCCTTACTGAAACAGTCCGAGCTCAATAGCTTCATCCAGGAGCTGGGTTTAGAAGCAGACGCATCCAAAAGGGCGCCTACAGCTGATGTCCTGACCTCTGACGACTGGAAGGTGCTTAGGGAAATTCACCATGTATTAGAGCCGATCTACCATATGACCATGAGAACACAGGGATGGGGCACGAGCAGTGGTCACGGCCGGCTTTGGGAGGTCATGACAGGGATGGAGTTCATTTTGGACTATCTTGAAGACTGGAAAGCCCTGTATGAGGAGAAACCTGCTTATTTGGCAGTGGAATCGGGGCTTGCAAGTCAGGGGGATGGGTCGCCATCCCTGACACCTAGCCAAATACGAGAGCGACCATCACGCCAACCGCGACTACCCTCGAGGTTTCAAGGGTGCGAGATTTTTGCCCTTTTACGCCGCCATTGTCAGACGGAAGCTCCGGCTCATTCACCGGTCGCTCCACGGTTTGACGAGGCCGCCTTGCCTGCTCATTCTCGAAATGAATGCGTGCAGAGCGACGCTCGCTCTGTCAGTAGCATAGCTAGTATGGAGGGGCAAGAGCGAGCCAGCATCAGGGCGAGCATCAATAACGCTTGGATAAAGCTTAATGAATACTACACGCTCCTCGGCCAATCCCCTCTGTTTGCGGCCTCCATCATTTTAAACCCGGATCTTCGCCTCCGATGGCTTGAGGCTAACTGGACCTCGCCAGAGCAGCTGCGGTGGCTTCGGGATGCAAAGGGTGGAATCAAACATTACTTTGAGCGTTGGTACTCGCATGATGACATGGCCCTTAAGGAGGCCGATGTCACGACGCCCGTCATGACGCTCCGACCTGAACAAAGCAAGTTTGAGCAGTGGGTGCAAAGCTGACAGCCTAAGCTCTCCGCGACAGGTTGTGAACTTGAAAGATACTATAGGCTCGAACCGGAGCAGGTGAGAGATCCTGTTCAATGGTGGATCGATCATAGGAGCGCTTTTCCGCAGCTCAGCAGGTTTGCCTTGGATATTCTTGCAATTCCGGCTATGGCAACCGACTGTGAGAGGGCATTCAGCTTGGCAAAGCTTACAGTCACGTCACAAAGACATTCCTTGCTTGGATCGACCGTTGAAGAACTGCAGTTGCTGAAGAACTGGATCAGAGGAGGTTCTGTCACACTGGGGGGCCTGTGTTGGAGCAACCAAGCTGGGGAGAACCTGGCTTCAGACTGACCCACCCATGCATATATCAGATATCAGTCAATCAATCAATCAAATCAGATATGAGCCGTAAACCATCAGATCAGATCAGATTTGGACTCTGATCTGATCTGATTGATCTGACGGCAGCGCTGGGTCCGACTGACCTTCCTCGACCACCACTTCTCGACGATTCCGCAACTACCTGCGCATCAACATCCATCTGATCAATTGCTTGCCTTGCTTCCTCTACTGTCATTACCCCTCTTTTCTGTAGCCGGGTTCTTTTTGCTCTCCGGCGCCGGCTTAGTATCTCATTCGCCTGTCGAAGATCTTGTACCTCAGCCCTCAATAATGCCATCTCATGCATACTTGCCTTAACTGCCTTAGTATTAGACTTTATAGCTTCTATAATTGACTCTGGAGAGCTACTATGATGCCTTCTAATTCGTCTTTCGAGGTATTTAGATTGAGATTCGGCCTCAAGGACTGTCTTTGGTGTCTTTGAAACCCAAGGGGTCGAGGGCTCGACCTCCTCCTCAACTGGCGTTGGGGTCCGTAGCTGCACATCAAGCTTTGAGACCACACTTTCTGGGTCAAGAGGGACAAGCCCGGCCCCTCTAAAAGATGACCTGATGTTTTGTTCTGTCGTAGTAGCTTGGTAAGCGGCGTAAAAGGCCGGGAAGAACTCGGTCTTTGAAACGTGGGTTATAGAGCATCTGATCAGATGCTCTATTTCTCGACCATAAGCCTTCTTCAGCAGGCCAAAGTACCCGATATCAAGAGGCTGAAGTAGATGAGACGAGTGAGGCGGCATACAGAGCGTAATGATCTGGTTCTCCTCACAATATCTCTCAAAGTCGACGGAGTGGTGGCTTTCGTGCCCGTCGAGGATCAGAAGACGATAGCGACCAACTGATCGCTTGGTTGTACACCGATCAAAGTGCTTTAGCCACTTAAGGCCTATCTCGTTATCGGTCCAGCCATTTTTGGAGGTTGCAATAGCCCAATCGCCCGGGAGGTTGCTCTCTTGGTACCAGTTGGCGAGGTGATATTGGCCCGCACCTATGATGAACGGCTGGATCGCCCAGCCTTCCGCATTGATCGCCTGAATCACCGTAATCCATTCCCGGTTTCCAGGCTGCACCGATTTTGGTCGTCCACGCCTTTCTGAACCTGTGACGACCATTCATTCCGCTTGCAATCATACCCATAAGGAAGCCAGTCTCATCAAAGTTGTAGATATCATCTGATCGGATGCCATACTTCGCGATTACGTTCGCCACAAGCCTAAACCAATCGCGAATAATAGTTGGATCTTCGCATTTAGCTCTCTGGTAGTCATATTTACGAAAAAAACGCGTCTTTAGCTCGTGGTGTCGCGCAACGAAGTTATGAGCCCAGCGCTTGCCGACAGGTGGCGCGTCGCGGTCGGCGAGCAGTCGGTTGGCCATTTCTTCAACAGCGCGCAGTCGGGGAGGAAATCCTCGCGAATCTAGGTCGAGAATAAACTGAACTATGATCTGTTCCTCTAGATCAGATAATCGGCGTGACTTTGGGATCCAATCGCGTCGAGATTGAAGGCCATTCTGTCGGCGACCTAAGGTCATACGATTGACCTTATATATATCTGCAGCGCGTCGGATGCTTAATTTAGTGTTATTTTGAAGGGCCTGAAGGGCAAGAAGGATTCTAGCTTCATAATTTGGGTCTGACATATTTAGTGGTAGGGGAATCAATTGATCAAGTGAAAAGTTAGGTGTAGCAGGAAAAAGTGGCACACATACTTGGATGGCACACATGCTTATCATGTACGTTATATAGCCCTAGGATTTTTAAGAAATTAGTTTTAGATATTCCATAAAAAGAGTCATAAGATAGTATTTCTTTAAGATTTTTAATTAATTTATTTGAAATTTTAAAAATAAAAATAAGAAAAAAAACAGTATGAATAAGATTTTTCTAAATAACTCCATAAGAATTTTTTTAATAATCTAGGAAAACTTATACTTATTATCATATATTTAATAAATACACCTTTAAAATTATAGCTATTTCTAGCTTAGTTTAAACTTTTAAGAACTTTTTTTAAATTGCGATTTAAGGTGAAATTTCAGAGTGCGCGCTCGCTTGTATTGCGCGCTCGCTTATCATACACGTTATCCAAGCTTATACCACGGATTGTCCGGGACTTCAATTTTGTATTCCCTGGAGATGCTCTGAATAAGGGAGAGTGGAAGACGACCAATTACTGGTTTGTGAAGCCCAAGGGCTGCAATGTTTGCATTCACATAAGACAGTAGACAGGAATCGGGATTCCACGCCCCGTGATGACCGAAGGAGCTATCGCAATAAGGAAACTCGATGAACTCTCTCGGCTTGCTTGATTCAAAACTCTTTTACGTGTGACCAAGTACCTCATGGCGCAAGACCCGCGATGTAGGCTTGGTGGCCCGGTAACCGCTCGCCTTCTGTGACCACGAAAGGTAGTTAAGCTAATTAATCCCCTCTGGGTGAGTGGTGTACTGAGCACAACGGGGGAACCAAACTCGCCGCTACACCATCCAACCAAGCAAGCAATCAGTATCAACCGGGAGAGAAATGAGAGGGGAGCAGAGGGGTTTGATCTCTACTGCCTAGGATACCTGGCTCGAATATCCCATATGTTATCAGACAGTGACAGTCCCGAGGGACCTTTCAGGTTCCTGATTCTTGCATGATGTCAGACAAGCTCGTTGATGAAGATGTAGACCAGTGACGCAATAACCAGCGTGAGGAGCACGGACTAGCCCTTACTCTCCCAGGTCTTTTTATTCAAGGACACGAATAGGTTCGCAATAGTCATAGTGCAGAATTTAAGTGCGCTTGGGCCGACTGTTGCTCGCAAGACTGGCTAGCTTCTTACTGACTGATGAGGGAGTCCCCTATTATACCAGGGCATAGAGAGCAGGAGTTTAAGGCAATGCCATGACCCTAAAGTACCCAACCGACAAGGAAGCGGGGGAGCTAATATGGTGATCTCTACGCAGCCGCTAGTCAAGCCCGTTACCGCCAGTAGCATGTGAGTGATGAGTCTATGGCCAAAAGTTCCGACGGTTCAAGGCGGTTTTGGTTGAGCCGACGTGGGGCGGGATGTTTGTGTTCTCGGAATGGAATCTTGGACCGATTCCGAAGCGGTTACTATGTTAGACCATATCCCTCAGAACGGTCCACCTACCATATTCCCACTGGTTTCTGCATTCTGAACAACCTTGTAGCCTGCCTCGGCATAACCAAGAACCGTGGATTCCGACACCAAGCCTCTTGACACACCACAGCCCGCTCCCAAGGCGAGAAAGCGGAATACTGCCGGGGCTGACGCCGACACTAACAGCGAGATTCCACGGCCCCCAAAGCGTGGCAAGTACACGTCTATTGCATGGTAAGCTAACCAGGGGTGAGGGCGAATGATCTCATTGTGAACCAGATGGCTAACAGACCCGTCGACATAGTGATGAGTGTAAGAAGCGGAAGCTCAAGTGCATTGCAGCTGGGGACTCCAAATGCGAGCGGTGTATCTCTACCGGCCTGACCTGTGTCTTTACGTCGAGGTCGTCCAGGGCTGTCAAGGACAAGTACGTAGAGTGTGTAGCCCGCCTGTCTCTTGAATCCGCCAGATACCTTCGGAACTGTGCTTAGGCTAACATTTCCTCGGCGTTGGAAGCAGCCAACAATTCCAGACTCTCGGCGATGAGATGTCCCAGCTCCGCCAGCAGGTTCAAGATTTGGTCGGCGTTGTGAGGGATCTCAAGGAGCAGCCACAGGAAATTCGATCCGACTCATCTCATCCCCGAGAGATCATAACCATCGAGTCGCCTGCTAGCATTCCTCGAGAAGATGTCCCTAAGCAGCCCCAGTTTGTTGGGCCCACGCGGTCCGCCTTTAGTATCATGATTGGAGAGCGGTCTCTGAACCGCATGTGCATTCCTCCATTCGAGTCCTTGCCCCCAAGCGGTGCTCAGTCTCCGACCTTATCACGTTCCCCGTTGGCCACAGATATTGGCTATTGGGATCATTATACTGCAAGCGATATTACCAAGTTCTTGGTTGTCTTCCAGGAAGAGGTTGAGTCCGTCTACCCTTTCATCGATATCGGCGAGTATGCTCTACGGTCGCAAGAGATCCTAGCCGCCGTCCGGGATGGCAGCCCACTCAACGACGATGTGTCTGATACATCCTCGGTAATAACGTTAAGCAGTAAAGACATCGAGATTGCCAAAGTTGCCGCGGCCATCGGCATTGTCCTTGAGACTAATGGCACGAATGACTTTAGTAGCGCCATCGTTGAGTCGGTTGAGAGGAACGTTGCAAGGATCTCGAACCCTCAGGTAGATCTCAAGGAAGTTCAACTTCTGACCATGCTAGTAAGAGAGAAATTGCACTTGTTGATGCCGTTGTTGCGGCTGCTGACTAGAACAGAGTATCTATTACTTCCATTGTGATGAGGAACTGCTGGCGTGGCGGGCGATTGGCATCGCTGCGCGAGAAGCTTTGGAGATGGGCCTCCACCGAAATCAGAGTCTTCTCGATAACTTCAAGGATCCAGACTCTCGCCGTCTCGCCATTCGTGTCTTTTGGTATGTCTATGTGCTCGACCGCCGCTGGAGCTTTGGCACTAGTCTTTCCTTTGCCCTTACGGATAATGATATTGATTCTGAGCTTCCTGAGCCTGTAAGTCACTCTCATCTCGTTTGATCATAGGCAGGCTTGATGGCAGGGCGATTCTAACTGACCAAATGACTCTAACTAAGATGCTGAGTTCTCGTGTCTCAAATGCATGGTTGGATACGGTCGACTGTGTTCGAAACTCTGGAATGCCATTCCACCCTTTGGATCAGTGTCCCAGACTATCCCCAACGATACGGCAACGGCTCTAGATCTCTGCACGCAAGAATGGCTAAAGTCTATCCCGTCTCATCTTCAACTGCGCCATCCTCGGCTTGGTCTGGCACCGCGCTCTCAGCCGCGGCTCCTATTTCGGTTACGTGCCCTCTTGTATCTCCGGGGAAACTATGCCCGGATTCTAATATATCGGTACAATCTAATGAGCGCAGCTAGCATTCCGCAAACCCCAACAGCGCCTGGCTCGTAGTCAATTTGCTTTGGACACTATACAGGCCCTCATGCACCTGCACGCGACGTCGGATATTTACTCGCGACAGCAGAATCCTTTCAACTACTTCCTCCTTAGTGCTATGGCTGTCATTTTTCTTGCTGTTTGCCACGCTCCGGCTGTGTTCGCTGTCCCATGCCGCAAACCCTTCCTTGGCGTAGTGGAGCTGGTGAGAGGGCTTTCCCGTCACAGCATAGTCAGCCGAAGACTCTGGAAGAGCATTCGTGGTCTCATACCACGGATGAGGAGTCTGAGCCTGCTACATCTAGACCAAGACCAGCTCGACGGTCGAACGGCCCCGAACAGCAAGAGCTCTGCGCCTATTGATAGTCTTGACGTGCATCACGCACACGTCGCCAGCGGTACAAGCAGCAACAGGCGCGCTGCCGGGTCCTTTCCTTTAGGTGAGATGATGCTCCCTGATGCGGATCTCATTAGCTCGGTCCCGGATATGTTTCAGATGAGAGACGACTTGCTGAGTCTCTTTGATGCGTTTGGACAAAGGCAACAAATATGGGAATTAATGAATGGTCAATTCAGTAACCCGCAGGACCTTGCGATTATGAATGGAGAAGGAGAGGATATATCTCAAAGGTTTCAAGGATTGATTTAAATACAGCCATGATGGCTCGGCCATTTCTTTCGTCCGATCAGACAGCCTTTAGACAACAAGCTCAGCTGGACTGCTGTGACGCAAACTTTTCCTGCAACAACGATGCATTGGGTTATCTCTATTTCCAGTTCATGACCAGGCTCAATCTGACTTCATTCCCAAAGTAAATCATAGCCACTCCTTGGTGCGCTGTCTTGGCAAATTTCTTGAGCTCATCCGTTAATCGTCACACGTTCAAACGTAAGCCATTGACCCCATCATGTTTATTTATCGTCATCTATTATATGTCGAGATTTCCCATGTACTAAATTTGCAGCCGCCCAAAGCCCTTTATGGTATCTGGTAGATACGTTGAGGTATCGGGAATAGCTGCTGTGTACTGAGTGCATGCACGGTACAGAAGAATCACCATCACAACCTGTTATTACCACGCTGTTGACTTCCATCAGTGAACCTCCTCAATTGTATACAAGGCGCCCTAGTCTTTGAAGCCCGTCATATTGAGGCTGGCTCCACCCGCATCTTCCATCTGCTCTGTTTGTGCCCCTCCAAAGTCTGGTTATCAAATTCAAAGTTCGTGTAATGCAGAATGTTGTTGAGTTCTTCATCCGAGATGTTCAAGTCTATGCTACTCGGTAGGACTGACAACCCTTCTCCCAGTTCTTCAGGGAGGCCACACCTGTCCACCTTCAAGATCCCGACATCGCATTTGAATCTCTGAAGCCACTCAGCGTTGTCTGCTGCAGTCTGATTCCACGGACCGTCGCTACAACTTGGTTAACTCATAATCGCACCAACAGTAATTAGACCAACTCACTCATCATAAAGGATCCAACGAGCTTGGTGTTGTAATTCGACGTCGGATGGTACATGCTGATTTGGATTGTTTGGTGATATCGTCAATGCTACATACCTACCTAGTTCTTTTGCCAAACGCCCTGCCAAACGCCCATAGCAGTTGGAGTTATTGAGGTAGAGAGGGCCCAGTATAGCATTATTTTGGCAAGAAGCTGGGGGACTGGTACAATCTTGATTGACAGGGCAGTTTAGTGACTTGGTTGTCGATTTGGTGAAGGGCCCCGATCCCGTAGATTGGTTGCTTCGCTGGAAGAAAAAGGCCGGTGAATTTTCGGACGTCGAGATTACTTCCGCGAAGGGAGGTTCCTTCTTGAAAGCGTTTCGAGGGGTTTCAGGCGGATATAGGCTTACTATGTATGGTATAGGAGATGTTTGTTCATGATGGATGAGATCTATTTCAAAAAAGTTAGGTGCTTTAAGCTGATCTATAGGAATCTCTAGGGGTCTCATACATGGAGGGATAGAATTTTGAATCATTTTAAGCACAGAGGCTTTAAACCCCCAGTCTCCCTTCCAGTTGGTCATAGAATAACCAGTCTTAAAATGCTCTGCTAGATGATCGACTCGGATAGTCCAAGTGCCCATCATGATACCACAGAAACCACACCGAGACTGGATCTTAGGACTTGCGGTCTTCCAAGATTTCATGAACCTATCCATAAACTTGATATTATGGACTAGGCGTAGATGTTGATTAAGGTGGTCTTTTCGATAAAACGTTCTCTTGACCGGCGCTCGATCTCGACATGCTGAGTAGTTATGGCACTCGATGTGAGCGTCATGTGGATTGGCTAAGCCACAGAAGACACAGGAGAGCTGCCCATTTTCTGGGTTAATAACTCGCGGCCCGTGAGGGGAGCAGACCCATCTCTCAAGAGAAAGATGCAGCGATTTTTCGTGACGCTGCCAGTCGTGTTTTGTTCTGAAGGTCTCAACACAGAATGTACACTGAAAGATCTTGAGGGGAGCCGACAGGTTCGTGTTACCATCGTCACTAGGCTTTGCACCAGTTCTTCTCCGGCGACGGCGATACACTCTGTTGTTGAATGGGGCCGACCTATACGAGTAGGCTGAGTTGAGCGATGCACCGCTGGAGTGGGAGGTGCCTAAACTGCTAGCTGATGACTGATCATTGAGCGATTTGCCAGAGCCGTCGTCGGTGTAGTTAAAGCTGTGAGGACTGTTGAGTCCTGATGACCTGCCCGACGAGGAGGCAGTGACTGCTCTAGCAATAGCAGTAGCAGAGGCCAGTTCGTGTTCCAGCGGCGAATGCTCCCACCTCTGTAGGGGATTCATAGCCTTAACGGCCGGGGTTCCTCTCCTCTGGGGAATGTCAATAGGACCTGACCAGGTGCTGAGGTGAGGTGAAGTTGAGCGAGGAGCCTGAACTTTGCCGCGACGCCGAGCGTTAGCGAGCCAATTGGTGATTTGGGCTTTATTCAGGCCAGTCTGGCGTCGGAGCATCTCCTTTTCCTCTTCACTGGGATAAGGGTGCCGGTGGTGTGTTGAGAGCCAGTTCTTCAGGATGCGAACAGGTTCTCCTGAGAATCGAGCACCGATCTTGGGAGGCGATCCCGGCTTCGGAAACGCATCATCAATCGATTGGGTGGTGAGGCCGGCCAAATCTATGCCCGAAGTACTGCGGAGTAGGTGTAGAGGCTCATCCCGAACGTCTTCGAGGACAGTGGTCTTGGGACGGGGGCCAGTTGCTGGCCAGCGGTTGGCGGGGAAATTCGTGGTCTTAGGATTGAAGCTCTCAGGAACGACAGTACCAGAACAGCATTCAACTCTGAAAGAAGCGCAGCTCGGGCAGTAGCCCTCATATTTGCCCTCACAGATTCTTGTGCACGAAAACCCGCCAAGGGCGCTGTTGGCACAAGGGGAATCTGGCGTTTCCCAATGGAAGTCGATCGTAGTTTCCATTTCCGTATCCATGGGCGCGGGGATGTCACCCAGAGGAAATTTGTCCTCGGGGGAATGCTGCAAAGCATAGAAGCTGGAGTTGTCCTCGCTGACATCCTCCAAGACAAGGTCAATGTTGTCGTGGTTAGGGCCAGTTGCCAAGCCAGCCCAGGTGTTGTCCTGGCGTAAGGCGTTGCCGACAGCGTCACCTGTCTTGTCCCAGTTGGCGAACTCGTCTATCTCGTCAATGGTGGTCATGTCAGTGGCTGCTTAAGGATGTATGTCGTTGTAGTCAAGAGAAAGGCTTGCGTCTCATCTGGCACTGAGGCCACTTTGGTTCCCAGCCGGCGTCAGGTTATACTGGCAAAGTGGTTCCAGCATATCAGAAGCAAGAAATCAAGTAACGTGTGAAATATTTAACTAATGCCTACCTAGCGAACCAGTTGGTATACGTGACTCTGATGTATAGAATCAGTTTAGAGGACTGATTATGTTAGCCAATTAAAGACGGCAAAATCATCCTGCCGGGATCCACTCGCAACCGAAAGAGGCGTTCGGTTACCAGAAGTGGACCTTCTCGGACTTGCCTGCCGTCTTCAGCTACACAAGGTTAGTGCATCGCAGGTTTCCACCAAAAGCCTGTGGGTGTCACTAGCAATCAAACCCGAGAGACTAAGACATGCATCGGCAACAGGAAGTTTCGTTGAGGCCAGTGGGAGACGGGACGAGACTGGCAGATGGTCTTGGGAGAAAACACGGGGTTTACTAATCGGCTCACTCAACAAACATCATCATCCCTGACTTTCCTCTTCGCTTTGCATGCTCGGAGCATCCCGCAACCTACTGCATTGTCCCCTTATCCGGTGGAGACAGGGGCGCTTACAATACTCTTGACGATCATCTGATACCTTGCGTCTCTGCAACAGAAGAATGCGCGCGCCTTGCATTGCACTTCCCATTTAACCAAGGACAGTTATGCTTCACAGCCCTCCACATGAAGAAATCATCACCTGATGGGACCTGGCAGGGAGCTTGAATTGAAGTTCCATTCATTTGCTACGAGCCTTAATTTCTCTCCGCTGCAGCACTGTATCTGCAATCTGCCTCCCTGTATCAGTCCCCAGGTTCCGAAACCCTTGGATGACGCCATCAGTATCCCCATCACCCATCTCTTGACTCATCTTAAATTTCCCCTCCATTTTCTGGACATCTATCTCAACCCCAATAATTGCCTTCTTCAACAATTCGACAAAATTCTCAGGTGCATCAGTCACCTTCCACGGCTGTGGCTTGTCATCCTGACAGTTATACCCCATTATTGTCGTCTCGCTGCGATGAGTGAGTTCGCTGATTTGTTGCTTGAGGAAATTTGATGTTTCGGCCGACTTCGGGTCTATAAAGACCTTCGCGCGGCCATAAACCTGGACGGCGGCGTAGTTCCAAGTCGGTACCACCTTTCCAGTTGCCGGCTTCGTCTCTGTGTAGAACTTGGGGGTAACGTAGTGGTGTGCAGGAGAGGTGAATATGATCAAAACGTCATGCTCCAGCACGTTGGTGGAGGAACTGACGGATTTCGGCGAGTTGATTTCCTCAATAATAGCCTTGCTCTGGGGGTTCTGTCGGGCTAGGTGGCCCCTTAGCCGTCCGAGCTCAGTCTCGCTTCCTTCATCTTCCACATCGAGGACGAAAGGAATATGGCTAGATTGGAGAAATGGGAACGAAGGAGACGAAATTGCCGTCGTAAAGAGTCCAAGCGGGTTGTCGCGCACAAGACTACGGAGGGCGCGGAGATCCGCTTCTGCGTGAGCTGCACGGATGTACATGTTTGGTGGGGTAGGAGTGCGCAAGGGATTGATCGACTTAACAATCAAATGCTATCCAGGCGGGACATCAGTCTTTTAAGCTCATGTATCGAGGTTTTCAAAATACGGCCAAGCGGGCTAGCCCACCACTACTCTCAAATGTGGTAAAGCCTTGTGGCTTGGGCTACAATGATCACCATCATGTGCAAAGAGTTTGATTTATCCTCGGCATGAGGGATTGAGTGGCCGACGGCAAGTAGAAGCGAGGCTAGTCCCAGGTGACCCCACTTGCAACTCAATGACGCATCCTACAGATCTTTTAACATGATGTAATCTGTCTGTACAACAGGCCCAATCACAAAGTCATGTTCTCCAACCTGCTTATATCCCCATTTCTGGTAAGCCCCGATTGCATTGTGGTTTTCCTCCCATACACCTAGCCATATTTTCTCGAATCCCTGCTCACGCGCCATACTTTCTATCCTGTGTGCCAATAAACCCCCGATTCCTTGGCCATGAGCGGAGGGGCGTACATAGATTCTTTGTAGCTCCACAGTGTTTTTGATGTCAGCTATGCATGGCTCGCTGCTGCCACGAGTGAGATAGGCGAAACCGACAATCTCATCATCTGGATTCGTTGCGACAATGATGTCTCTTGTGGGATCTTGCATATCCTTGGTAACTGCAGCAGTCGTGTATGATTCCTCAAGAAACTGCTGTAGTTCATGCGGTTGTACAGAGTGGGCGAAAGTGGCGGTGAAGACATCGCCTCCAAGTTCAGCAATCGCGGGAGCATCTGCAGCGCAAGCATTGCGAATGCTAGCTGCCCCAGTTGTTTTCCGATTCGTCGTGTGGGAAGATGCCGTCATGATTGTTGGATGTAGTGAAAATGATGGTTTGCTCCGAATGCAGCAGGTCGATGGGGAAAAAAATGAGATCCAAGTTGAGGTGGTACTTAGACTCCATGGTACGGCCAATCACCTTGATATAAAGCTCGGTCTGCGAGAAGATTCTGCGTTCTTCTGATCCTATCCGGCGGACGGGTATCCCTACATCTACGGCATCTCCGACCGATCAGCACAGGCCAGCAAAACAGGGGCGGATCACGGTGATGCTCTGGAGGCTAACGCTAATGGGAATACGTCACGCACGGCTAGACCGAATCTAACCGAAACTAGGCGTAGCTTGAAGAACCTCGCACATACTTGCCTTCCACAAAGCGCTCACCGGCCGATGTGACAGCTCGTAGCGTAAGGGCGTCGTCTGGGGACCCCCAAGCTCCGATGAGGGCATTTGGGCCCGAAAGCCTTTGGTGTAGTTATTACGGGGTTGTGGATTTGGGCGGCGACGCGTAACTGACTATATCTGCGTAGCATCTAGAAATTACTTCGGTTGTTCTCATCGACATCCTCACCACCTCACGCAACATGATTGGGGAGAAACAAGATCTTGAGACACGGAGGCAGTCAGCATTACAACACTCCACGATGCACGATCAAGGAATGACCAACAACGCTGCATTACCCACCGGTGATGTATCGACATCAGCTGAGCCAGAATCTCCGAATCTTCAACTAGAAAAAGACTCGTTCCCAGAAGGCGGACTAGACGCATGGCTAGTGGTATTCGGTGCATCGATGGGATCGTAGGTGTGCCACATTGAGACCTAACCTGGCTTTTTATTGATTCAGACTCATTAGACTTGCTGCACTGGGCATCACCAACACGATAGCAGTATTTCAACTTTACGTTTCCACACATCAACTTTCTCAGTACAGTGAAGGCAGCATTGGGTGGATATTTTCCCTCTACACCTTCTTAGCCTTCTTCTGTGGGGTGTATATTGGCCCCGTGTTTGATAAATTCGGGCCTAGATGGTTGGTTCTGGCCGGAAGTGTCTGTATCGGAGGCAGTCTAATGCTATTGAGTGTCTGCAAAGGTATACTCGCCCATGCAACAAACACCTACTAGTCTTCGTCATTTGACTCCCCGCTAACAAGTTCCTTGCCTTCTTAGAATACTGGCACTTCCTCATTGTCTTTGGAATATGCAACGGCATCGGCTGCTCGCTCCTCTTCACGCCATGCATTGCAGCCGTGGGCCACTCCTTCCGCGCGCGTCGAGGCCTTGCTACTGGCATCGCTAGTGCTGGTGGCTCGCTAGGTGGCGTCATCTTCCCGCTCATGCTACAAAGGCTCTTTGCGGAACCGTCTCTTGGCTGGGGCTGGGGGGTGCGCATCCTCGGTTTCCTTTGCATCGGCCTCTTGGCTGTGGCCAACTGCTTCGTGCGCTCGCGATTACCACCCTCAAAAAACGCCAGCATTCATCCGGATATTCGCATTTTCAAGGAGAAACCTTTCTTGTTCACCACTATTGCCGTTTTCTTGATGGAATTCGCCCTCTTTATTCCCCTGACCTACATCAGCTCGTATGCAGCTGCTCAAGGCTTCAGCGACAAGTTCAGCTTCCAAATTTTGACAATAATGAATGCGGGATCCTTTTTTGGTCGTCTATTGCCAGGTTGGTGGGCGGACCGCGTCGGTCCATTCAACTCCAATATGGCATCTGTGCTCTTGTCCATCTTCGCCTGTTTCGCGGTCTGGCTACCCTTTGGTCATACCAAGCCTGGCATCATCACTTTTGCCATTCTTATTGGCTTTGCAAGTGGAAATAACATCAGCATCACGCCTGTTTGCATTGGAAGGCTATGCCCTATCGAAAACTATGGACGGTATTATGCTACATGCTTCACCGTTGTCAGTGTAGCATGCTTGATAGGTATTCCGATCGGTGGAAGTATAATCAGCGCGGACGGAGGTAGCTATAGGGGGTTGATTGTCTTCACTGGCGCGATATACGCCTTAAGCTTGGTTGGTTTTGTAATTGCCAAAGGGGTGAGTGTTAGTTGGAAACTGACAGCAAACTTTTAAAGTTTAAACCCTCATGTTGATAGACAATTCATGGAAAATAGAGGGTGCAGTGGTTGGTATGTAATGTTGAATACTATGTGTTACGTGCTCTTCCACCCTCGATTAAGCTGCAGCGGCGACTGGGGATGTCAATCCAGACCCAGGACTACACCTCAATCCTCACTTGGCTTAACGAGCATTTGTTCCTTTGCAGAACAGTTGACTCTAGTGGCTAGCAAATATCATACCTGCAATCGCGGGCCCCTTACAACGTCATGCCAAACGAGATCATCGCCCCTCTTTGCGACCGCCACCAGATGACCCCTGAGCAGCTCGCAGAATCAATACACCATGTCCTGTTCAACCTAGTCAAGAGTTTCTTGGAGACCCGCGTCACGCTTGCATACCGACCACGGGCATCCCGATGGCCAACTGGAACGACGCCTCAAACAGATTCGTCCCCTTTCCTGTCTATACCCCTGAGAAGTGAGAACGACCCAGCTCGCCCACATGAATGCTTCAATCGAGCCCCCGAATGGATGGCCCCAATGCCTCGAGAGGCTTTTGATCAGGCTAGAAACACCAGGTCCTTACAAGATCCCAAGCCAAACCCGAGTGTAGATGCGCTTTCCCAGATGTTCCGAGACATGTCGGTCAACCTGGCCCTGAACACCAATATGATGCAAGAGAACCAGTCTTTGCTGCTCCACTAGCTCCAGCGCCAGCAAGCTCAGGAAGGCCTAAGGAAGATCCAGTCGAACTATATTCGCGCGGATGGTTTTGATCACTCTGACACTGAGTCTTTCATCGAGACAAATGCGCTGCAAGGTTTCAATCGGCGACCTCAGGCCTGTTGGTACTGCTGAACCAAAGGACACTACCCCGACGGTTGTCCCGAGTACGCTTCGGACTCAGCCGCGGGATATGTCGAATATCATGCCTCGGGCGGCATTGCTTAAATACGTAGAAAGGCTGCCCTGATACCTCCTCGCCTAGTGGCTTGGTTTTCCAACAATTCGAACGTCAGGAGACTAGTTGTGCTTTGGATTGAAAGCTTTCCTGGCTCCTTCGCGTTCACCTGGGCCGGAAAGATCCGCATTTCTGACCGGGACCCGACAAAATGGAACGCTACACCCGCAGAGGTCGAACAGCTGGCCAGATTCATCAAGATGGGATTCGGAATTCCTGATAATGACCCCACTGCAGTCACCACAGCTACCCACACCACAACCTTCCGATCAACCCCGATTTTTCTCCATGAGGAACTGGACCGAGAGCATGAAATCACGGATGACGAAAGCGACCAAGACCTTGATATGATCGCCGTTAACCAGGTCAGAGCAAAAAGGGTACGCATGGATGATGGTGAGGACGAGTTAGTGATGGTGAGGACGAGTTAGGCGAGCAGGCCCCCGCCCCATCATTCAACCCCGACCCCTTGACCGACAAGCTGCCAAAGACCGCCGGTTAGCAGACAAGGAGTTCTCTTCGAAAAGGTTCCCATACTCCCCGGTCAATCGAGAGGAAGCTTTGGCTTTGGCCAGGAACCGCATCAAGGATGAAGTCTGGTCCAAAGGGTATTTGTGCCTGTGGCATTAACACCATTCGGATCACCGATAATGCCAAAATTGAGGACAGGTCCCCTCCGAAAGATAGAGTCGTTCGGTATGGGGAATACCTGGTCGAGGAAAATAGGGAGATATGCCTCGTGGACCTTGGCCTGCCATCGGGAACCACTGGGACTTTGGGTGCGAGGCCTGATCAATTGGTTCCCAAGACCAATGATAACGCGTTGATAGACTCGCAAGGCCGGCGGCTAGCTCACTGCCAAGATCTCCCGAATATTGCGGGTCTGGATCGGAAAACCAGATAGACATGACGAAGAAGCCGTCTTAGACACTGGATCTGAGGGCAACATCATCGCTAGCGACATTGTTGAGAAATGCTGCCTAGAAGTCACCCCAGTCCACGCTTCCACCACCTCTTACTCTAACACCCGCATATCGATGCTTGGGGAGGTAGAAGCGGCGATCTATTTAGGTAATACATATATCGTTCAGAGGATGTATGTAAGGCCAAAAGCCTTGGTCACGGTCCTGTTCATTTTGGGGATGCCATACATCAGAGCGGCAAGGTATCCTTTGAACATATGATCCGAGGAGGAGACATGCACGTTAAATGCCAATTGGGATCGGTAAGGGTGGCTACTCCTATTGCTGGGAGTATTCGTTGGGAACTTCCACGGGATAAGACCCGTGGGAGTAAACAATGAGGGACCTAGGGTCATCATCTAGGGTTTGCATGGGAGTCGTGGACCTTGGATGAAGATAATGACCCTGAATCAGTAAGACTACTGAATCAGGAGGCTGGGGAGGAAATAATACGACTCATGGCCAGAGATACAATCAAGAGCTATGCAATAGCATTGAACAACGCACAGAAGGAGCTTAAGGACCTTGCAAAAGGAAAAAAATTGAAACAAGGCGAGGACATCAGGGTCCACACCATGTACAAGAGAAAGGGTGTCAAAATCAACCCAGGGATGACGTCCCATCTGACAGAACCATCCCCGAAGGTGACCCCCATTGGAAAGAGAAGAAATGGAAGGAGCTGCAGAGCCTTCTGGAGGTCGGGAGCGAGTTCTCCGAGTTCATCACACCAAAGTTATCAACCATTGAGAAAGGAATACGGATAACGGGACCCAGGCTCCAAGGAATCCTTGATCAAGTCAATTATACTATGAAAGACGCTGAAATCGAGATCCTTAAGCAGATTGTGTTCAATCGAGAAGCCGCGTTTGCCTGGGAGTTCGACGAGTGCGGAAAAGTCGACCCCATCGTCGCGCCACCCCAAGTCAGTAAGGTCGCGGAGCTTCTTAAGCTTCGAATCAAACGTGGGATATTGGAGGAGTCGCATGCCTCTTATAGAAACCCCTTTATGCTGGTTGCTAAGAAGAACGTGGACATCAGGTTGGTCAACTCAGCAATCCGGATTAATAAGCATACCATTCGAGATGGTCTCATCCCTCCAGGAACCGAAGAATTCTCATCAGACGTCGCCGTGTGTAAGATGCTGTCTCACCTGGACAGTAGGGATGAAGGGTCACGAGTTTTGAATCAAACGAAAGAAGGTCGCCTGTCACTTCGTCCGGGGAGGTAAAATCTGGAAAAGAGCTGAGACAGAGATGGAAGACCCTCTCCTTATTGTTGGGTCCAGAAAGACCCCGGAAGAGCTGAAGGCAGCTCTGTAAAGCAGGCGGTACTTTGCTGGTATTGCCCATCACGGGAACCACTGGACTTCCTACATCTTTGATCGCAAACTCGGCCATGTCTTCCACTTCGATACCTGACCTCGTAGGGCGGCAACCTGACGAGTAGCCGTTGCCCTTGTGTTCCGACAAATCCTCGCGAGTATTGGAATGCCCTATAATTTCACTTTATGTTATCCCCCAGTTTCCCCCCATACCTGGGCATTTGAGTTAACTCATGAGTTTTGACCCTTTTAACTCACCCATATGAGTTTCGGTCTCACCATAACTCACTCATGAGTTTAACTCAGACTCATGAGTCAACTCACATAGTTTGGTCATATAACATTACTAACTTCCTAAATAGGAAGTTAGTAATAAGAATCTATAGTAACTTATTGAATGAAAGTAGAAAAAATCACTACACTACTCCATATCACTAATTTCTATATCAATATTATTATTAGCAATGTCCAGATCGCATACTAGCCCTAGTCTACTATGCCAAGTCCCTATAACATGCCTATTCAGCATCCAGTTGCCCAGACACTCAACTTCCTGTATCCGCTCGCATGTCATCAACAGCCGGTCCCATGATGCGGTCCTACGCGCGCCCGAGAAGGTCCTTTCTGGCTCTGCTGACTGAGGGTTTATCGAGAGTATATCGATGGCCATACGGCTAAGGCATAGAAACTGCCGTCGTTGTTCAATGCGACACCACCACTCTAGAGGTTCGCAATCAATCTTGATAGCTAGAGCATTAAAAAATGCGTCTAGGTTATCACCGTCGGTTGAAACAGCCGTCTCGACCTCCATCTCCTGTAGCAATAGCTGTAGCTGCGAAGGTGGCTTCCCTAGCGCAGCTGGGATATCATCTGCAGTAGTTTCAATGTCTCCATCGATATTGATATTGACATTGTATTCCTCCTCCCATATTTACTGGACACTCACAATCGCTGGATTAATCCATACATCCTTCCAGTTCTTATCCAAGTATGCCTTTCAACAGCGTAGATCAAGGAGAAGAGAGGCGACGTAAACGGGAGCCTCATTAGACATAGTATAGTATTTATTAAGTACAAACCATCCCATCTCAATAGAATGGAGCATATGGGTATCATGGAATTCTAGTGTTGAGTAGTATATCTAATAAATTTAGCTAAAGGCTGTCTCTTTAATGGAGGTAGACATTAGGTACTTTCGCTTTCTCAAAGTGGCTAAGAAGCCCATTCATTAGCTATAGCATACTGCAGAGGCTTGCTTTATCGCCTCCTATTATTAGAGTTGCCTTAGTGAAGGACTGGAGGAAAGTATGCATTTTCAACAGTATATCCCAATCGGCCCGGTTAGAAGATTAGCGCAGCCAATGTCTTTATCATGGTCTACCATAAACTGGAGGACCTATGCCTTCTTATCGAGGGCGACACTAATAACTTTATACCATAAGGACTACTATATTGCATTGTCGATCCCAAGACTGCAACCCACAGCTTCGCGCCAGTTATCACTATGGATTGGAGAGCTTTGAAGCCAGACTGCGAGATAGTGGAGCTTCCGGAGAGTATTAATACCTTCCCATCCGCTAAATTCTACCTTCTGAGTAGTTCTCTCTCTTGCCTAAGGTCTCTCTCTGCTGTCTCCTCTGGTTCTCCTCCGGATGTGATCCACCGTGGTATCGGGTCCCGAAGGCGTATTCTCATTGAGGGCAGTAGAGAAGGTTTCGATAGACTACGCACCAGCAGCATCACCGGCAGCATTAAGGGCAGCTCATAGAGCTTCTTTCAAGCGCGCAAGAAGGAAGGCTTGAAGGGAAAGGTTAATAATATGGCTGAAACAGTGGATACGGTGGTGGACAGGATCGAAGATGATCTAGACGAAACTTAGCTGGTACAGCCAGAGAAACCTCATCTTTACTTACTCCTTGCTTATGAAATAGCTTCTCTGATAAATCTTCTAGGTAGGTATTGTTCAAGGATGCATTATCTCCAGTATGATAACCCATACGTCGAATTTCGAAGCACCTTAGGACATTAGCAATCAGGCAAGCCTAGGACTCGCCAGAGTGGTCTTTTCAACACTCTAGCAGCCCTTGGAGTGTCCGTCAAAGCTCATAGTCCTTATCGACCCACTGTCCGCATACTGCTAGTATACTATGTCAGTGTAGTAATGTCTAGAGGTCAGATGAGATATGAATCATCGAAACGGCAGATTGAAGGGACTAAGCCAACTGAGTGGGATTGCATGCTAGAGCTAGGTCCTTTAGCTCGTCCCACTCAACCATTGAAAAGGCCACTCCGCGACGTATGACAAGGCTGATAATAGCATCGATGTAAGCCTGTCGATTGAAGGCACTCCGCAATACTGCCTCAGATGGCATAGTGGATGATGTGATATATAAATCGAGCGATTGCTGAGATTGATTCTACCGGCTAGAGAGGCCCATAAGATATGGATGATTATTCCTTATGTGACGCCGCGCATTGCCCTTATAGCCATCCTTCCATGGCCTCGCCGTACAGTATAAGCAGACATATAAAGCGCGAGGCTTTGCCTTTTCTCAGGTGAAAAATCTCTTAATATCGATGAAGTCGGGGGCGGAAGAGGGTATGCTCGGTAAGGAAGATGCTTTGGACGCCATAGCGATAAGTTTGATGGTATAGATAATAGATCGAGGAGATGGAAAATCTGCTGGTAATCATATTAGCAACTGCAGTACTCGGAAGGCTCGATTTTTCGAAGCTTCTGAACTGATGATGATGATGATGATGATGATGATGATGTTCTACCAGTATTACGCCCATGACCGCTTCTGAACAAGCGGGGTTGCGATAAGCTAGATTAGATTATAAAACGGGCCAACTAGACGCCGCGAACGTCGGTATGAGTTAACTCATGAGTTAGGATTTGAGTTAACTCAAATGCCCAGGTATGAGCGCGGCGACCACGCGCGGGGAGGACGGTTGCCTTCAGGCCCCTGGCGGAGACGTACGTGGAGGCGGAGTCGGCGAGGGCGACGGACGAGGACACAGCAGTACGTGTCTGAGTCAGAGGGTTGGGGTTTGGTTCAACGCCAGAACCAGAGCCAGAGCCGGGAGGGGGATTGATTCTGCGGGTGGACTCCCGCATGACCTCCGCGATGACGCTGCCCCGCTTAAGGTCGTTATCTTGGCGGTCGTTATTGTGGTTGTCATTGTTGTTGTCGTTGCCGTTGTCGGCGTGTCGTCCACATCCACAAGGGCATAGGCAGCAGCAGAGACGGCCAATAAACCGGCAGACGGCCAAGAACGGGGCTAAGACCCAGGTTGAGACCCACCCCGAGACGGAGATCCAGCCCGAGACGAAGGCCCACCAGGGCGGGAGACGGTTGCAAAGAAAGGCCCAGAGAGCCACCCAGAAAGCCCTACCCTGCTCGGTGAAGAGCGAGGGACCCAGAAAGACGAGGATATCCGCCCAGAGAGCAGCCAGAAGGACCAAGGGAGACGTCGAGGCCGCGGCGGGACACGCCACGAATCCAGGGCAGACGGGACAGACAGGGTCGGGAGCCCCGGGACAAGAGGGAAAGGCCGGACACGCCGGACACGCCGGGAACGCCGGAAACGAGGGGCAGGCGGGCGGTGGCTGCGCGGCCTGGCAGTGGAAGGTGTTCTCTACCCGGGACTTTGCACCTAGATCTTCGGCCATAGTGGCGTAGTCTTCCTGTCCGCGTCAGTATGGTAGACGGAGAGCATGAGGACGCGGAGGGAGCGAACAGCAGGCAGCAGCGCAAAGAAGCGGGAAGCTGGGAGCGGAGGGTGGCGAGAGGGCGGCGGCAAGAGGGCCGCAGCGAGCGGACGGGGAGGGGGAGTGGGAGAATGCAGAGTAGAGAAATGAAACGGTGACGCGAGGCGGCAAAGGTTAGACGAGGCGCGGCGATGGGAGAGTGTGTATATTCTCGTTGGGATCTAGAAGAGAAGAGAGGGATGATCGTAAGGACTGGGCAGTTTCATGTGGGAATATGGGGGTTAGGGATGACGGGTGAGTTCCGAAAACAAAAGTTGTTCAGAACAGAGCAAAAATGATATGGACAATAGAACAAGAAAAATGCAATCGAATGAGCCTAGTCCCATATTTTTCCCTATCCTGTGGAATAAGTTATCGTGGTTTGGAATATTTACTGGATTGAAGTTTGACAAGTTGGTCGCTGACATAAGGAAGTCTTGGCTCACGGGTCTTGATACATGCACCATCGATGGTGCAAATATCCTCACGTGACTCGTGCACCACCGGTGGTGTTACCTCAGGCACTCAGACCCACTGGGCGCGCTTAACCGCGCGACGCCTTCCCTAAAGGGGTAATGGCTCCCAGAGGGCCTGAGCCCAAAACTTGAAATTTGTGTGGAATAATGCTTCGTCATCGTGACTACATCTACGAGACTGCGTATTATTGAGAACGTGCCACGCCGCCAGTTGAAAGCATCAACTCCCCTGAACGACGCCGCGATACCGGTAGTTCTTGGCATGGATATCGACATGGAGCCGCCCACGTCACCTCTTTCCTCCCTCCCGGCGATGAGCAGCCCGCCAGCCTTCGTCGAACCCAATACATCTGCCCGACAGTCTGCACGCAGCAATGACGAAAAGCTGGAGCTGGCTATCAAATACATGCGAGATGACCTATACTTCAGCATTGGCGATTTTGTCAAAGCACTGTCGACAGCCAAAGGCGCAGCCAGTGGCAAGAGAAGAGCTGCATTTTCTAAGGCGGTATATGAGGATCCGGCGGTCTTGAAGATATATATGGGAGACAATGACTCGGCGGACGACAGCCAAGTATGTGCCCGCCATCGCCTCATCTCTCACCTTGATGTCGGGCGTGTCAACTTGCGGCGGGAGGTGAAGAAGCTATGCGAGATGCCACCCTTTCGCGCAACACAGCAAGCAGAAGCCGGCGCCTTTACACGACTGAACATGGGCAAAGTCATCAAGGCTGCAGATGATAGTTGTCCGTTACTCATGAGCATTCTCCGTCCCGCAATGTTGCCATGGCATGTCAATTCGGCTGGCAATGAAGAGCAGTATAGCCCACAACAAGGATGTCTGATCACTATACTGGCAGTGATGTGCCGCTCAATGCATCTGAAAGAGGCATCAGGTTTCCAGTTACAAATGGGTCTATACCTACACTCCAAAGGTGTCAAAAGAAGACAACTGGAAGCTCTGTGTCGGCTTGGGCTCTGCAGCTCTTACCAGACGGTTTTGCGCGCCGTAAAGAGACAGTCAGATGCAGCTGCCGGAGAAGTGACCTCGAGAGGACAGCAGCCAACAGTCGTCACTGCATACGACAACTTCGAGCAGATGGAACATGTCAAGGAGCAGCGAGTTGACAATGAAGACTCGTTTCGATCAGTTACTACTGGTCAGCTTATTTCTGGCATCGAAATGCCAGAAGGTGGACTGAAGCAGAGCATGCTGAACCAGTCGATAAAGCTGAGACTGACGGATATCATCTGCGCACCGGGAAATGAGAGAGATGCCGTGGAATTGGAGGTAAGAATCCAATTGCTTGTATTCTGTTCAAGTGGCTGATACCATAAAGTCATAGACTTCCCGATATCTCGTCTATGACGCTATAAAAAGTGCATTTCCGGATTGCATTGCCATGTCGAATCCTCCTTCAATGCCAGCGATTGATATCCTACCAAGACAGAAGACGAGTCATGTCTCTCTAGGGCCTATTCCACACGACGAGAGCACAAACTTGGGCAACCTGAATGTTCTAGCGAACATCTTCGAAGAGCAATACAAGCTGTCAGAAGACGTATTCCAGGAGCGGCTTTTCCTCATTTATGGCGACCAGAAGACGACTCAACGAATCAGAACAGTCAAGTCGCGTCGATCCAGATCTGCCCGGGCCGTCGACAGCTTGCGATGGGCACTACCGGTGCCAGCTCTCTTTCATTTGAGAATGAACTACCTCTACATGTTGAGCCGAGTGCATTTCGGTGCAGCAGGTGACGGCAGCAAAGCAACACTCTATTATGCCGCAAATCTCTGGATCCGCAAGGGCATACAGAAGAAGAAAGCGGACTTTTACTCGCTGGAACAGCTCGTCATCCACAGTTTTCAAGCCAGAATCTGTGCCATCATGTGGTCAACCCTTGCAGCTCTTGACCTTGGACGTACGGAGTCAGATATCAGGAATCTCCTCAGAAGCTATGATACAGTACAATTCAACGAGCTTGTGGATAAAATCGTCGAGTCTTACATCTTCGACGCGCGATACACTGAAAATCTAGAGGCCAGGAATCACATACTCTTCCTCCAGCAGTCTCAGAATTACCTGACTATGAAACATGCTATCAAGCATGCTGACCTTGGTCTGCTTCTGCGTTCCATCCGGCGAAGTGCAGTCTATTTTCATGGATCCGGCCAGCACAAGTACGCATATGAAATGCTCTATTTCTTGCGTCTGACCACCACGGAAGCTGCGTCGCCAGAGCTTCAAAGAGCCATAATGGCAAATGGCCTTGTGAACACAGCTGGCGCAGATGACAGCTGGTTTGAGACCGATAGACTGGTTGAGTTCCACAACGGCACGTTGAAAACGATATTTAAGGACCGCCGTGGTTCCGCCATCACCGTCAAATATCTCATGGAGAACTGTGCCCTGAATACGGAGTTTTTCAGGTCTCTGGCAGAAAATATGGAGTCCTTTCTGGACATGAGCCACAACGGCAAACATGCAGACAAGAGTGTTGCTCGCGACATCATTATCATGGCAGAAGCACTCACAGACAGTGGCTCCATTTCTGGCACGCAGCGCAGGCCAGTCAATCATGAAGCTATAGATTTGTTTGATGCTGCAGCTCCGAGGTTGGCTGGTCCAGCACTGGGCAAATTCAACCGGAAGGAGTGCATGGCTACGCAGAATGTTACGGCAGACGACTTCGACGCCGAGGAAGAAGCATTAGATGAAGCCGATCAGTTCTTTGATGGGTATGGGGATCTGTGACGCGTATTCTACGATCTGAAGACTTTCATCCTCTTCTGCTGTCTGTTCATCCATACCTGGTTATTGCCATCAATCTCACCCAGACGACGACGCCTTGGTGGATATCTTGCGTTCTTCGCAGCGATAGCTTCAGAGCACGTTTTCTTGATCAAATCTACAATTGAAGCTGCGTGCAACTCCCACTCCGACCAACGGGAACAAAGCAGCAACCCTAGAGTGTCGACAGAGTCTACGGAAGATGCTGCTTGTGATAGTTGGCGTACCGCTGGCATCGGCATGATCCAGTCTTCCTTCTCCCTTGAGTCCGTCGAGGAAAACAAGGTCCTAGCAGTCTCTTTCCTCCACTTCAGAAGAGCAACTCTCACAGCCTCGACAATATGTTTCTGCGATATCAGAATCTTCGGCTGCTGAAAGGCCCCTGTACCCTGGGAGACTGTCTTGTCACCTCGACAGAGAGAGCAGCATGACGATGCCCCGACCGGGTGCAAATATGAGGTTGCATCTTCACCGAAGAAGGTGAGTATGCTCTTTCGAATACAGCTCTGATTATTGATTACGCCCAGCAGCTCTTGAGAGAGCCGGCTCTTCGGCGTATTCGGCTGCAGCGGCCCTTGAACTTCATTCCTGGGCAAGGATGCTGCAGTGCACCGCGGCTCCACGAACCAGATAAACTCTCCTCTGATGTCAGCCCCTCTAGCAGCTCGACCGGCCCGCTGCCATAGGGAGCAGAGTGTGGCCGGTTGTTTCCACTGAACGACAAGTCTGATGTCAGGATTATTGATGCCCATACCCATGGCATCTGTAGCCAAGATAATGCGGTGTCTTGAGCTATCTTTGGCTCTTTGACAGTCAGGCTTCACAAACTCCTGCGAGATTGAAGTCTTATCAAAGTCTGCAAGCTCTGAGTGATATGCCTGGATTGCATTCCTTGCTGCCGTCTTGGAACAACCGGTCCTCATCAAAGCTGCCGTCAACAGAGCTCCTGCCGCCTCTAGCTCTGCAATGGAGTCAAAACACACCACAGTTTTGCAGATCTCCATGCAACACTGCCTGCTGTTGAATCCGTGGCCGAGCTGACCGTTCGACGGCTCCCTGATACCGAGAGAGATCAACCGTGCTGCACCCTGAATGTCGCCAAGAGCAAGAGCAGCACGAGCCTGGTTCGAGCTATACTCTACAACTGCATCCTTCACAGCCTGCTCGACCGGCTTGATCAGGAACTCAAGATCTTTGAAAGTGGCAGGAGGATGCTCTATCTGCTTCAACGAAATAAAAATATCCGGGCGATCAACAGAGCTACGCTGGATGTAGACGTTTGCGTCAAATCCACACAACTCACGCACCTTGGCCAAGGTTTGAGGATCCAGAGTTGCAGAGCATGCTAGCCACGGCACAGTGCCAGGAATGAGGCTCCTCAGCACAACCAGCTGGCTGTAATGCGTCCGGAATGACTCACCCCATTCCCACACAACATGTGCCTCATCTATGGCTACAAGTACAAGTTTGCTTCGAAAGGTTGGATCGTTGAGTATGGCTTTGAATCTTGCAGAAAGTACAATCTCAGGACCAACGAGGACGTGAGTATAGTCGCCTCTCTTGATACCGTCAAGCAACGCCTTTGAGTTTGTGCCTGCATTGAGGATGCATGGCTTGCAGCCTGGAATGCGAGATATTGCGGCAGCCTACATGGAATGAAGCAGGTAAATGATATGAGCAGCTTCCTGTGGCAGATGGCATGTCACTGACCTGGTCTTCTTGCAGAAGCATCAACGGCATGATCATGATGCAGATCCCTCCAGTCAGTGCTGGCACAGCCTGGAAGACAACACTCTTGCCCCATCCAGTGGGTGCAATCAAAATCAAGTCATCCTCTTCGACTACAAGCCTGCGAATTGCCTGAACCTGCCCCGCGCGGGGTCTGAAGCCCACTATGCACTCAATTTTGGAACTCAACTGCACGTCATCCATGTGTTTGGCAGCAGTTTCCAACATCCTGCGATCCACAAGATGTCCAGCACCATCAATACGTGAATGTCGACTCGAACAAGGTTGGAAGGAGGAATTAAACTTCGCGTCTTTCTGTGCAGTCAGAATTGATGTCAATTAAACCAACGCGGATGAGGAAATTGAGGTACCAACGGGTCGTGGTCGCTTGCTGATGCTGGAGATTTCGCGACGCGACTGCCCTAGACGGCTACAACTCCACAACAACACGTCGTAAGGGAACCCAAAGCTGGATCAATGGATATCTGGGGCTTGTAGGATCCTCCTGATATAATTATCTTATTGATTTGTGTTGAATTGAATCTTTTATGACGTGATGTATTTGGTAGGGTTGGGAGTCGACCCTGCGAAACATTATGGTTACCGCAAAATTGTATGGGAGCGAAGCATCATCTCACCCAATTGCCAAGTTTTGGTCTCAGGCCCTCTCACAGAACCACGTGACCCGCGCGTCTGTTCGCTTAGTGAGTGGGTCTGAGTGCCTGAGGTAACCACACATGTTGCCTAAGCTTGCTGGGGTAACCACACATGGCATCTCGACTACCCACAAGTAGGAAGGATGCTACGGAGCTATTCCCTTCTTGGGTTTTTCTGAGCCAAGACTGTCTGCACTATTCCACTTTCGAGTTTTTCTGAGCCAAGACTTTCCAGCGGGTCACCGCCTTTCCTATTTAGAATTTATCTGAGCCAAGACTTTCCTTATGTCAGCAACCAACTTGTCAAGCTTCAATCTATCAAACATTCCAAACCCCAATAACTTGTTCCACAGGATAGGGAAAAATATGGGACTAGGTTCATTTCGTTGCATATTTCTTGTTCTATCATGCATATCACTTTCGCTCTGTTTTGAACAACTTTTGTTCTCTGAACACGCCGTCATCCCTAACCCCCATGTTTCGATATGAGTGCTTCTGTCGTCCAAGTAAGTGCATTCATCTAGACCGTCGACAATGAACGTACAGCCGGGGACAACGCGGAGGAGCTGTGTGAAGAGCATGACGGCGTTCGCACGGGTCGCGACGCGATCCGAATCAGCCTCCCATTTCTGGCGGATGTGCTCGAACGCGCCCTCGTGCTGCGACACGACCTGGGAAATCCATGATCGTACGGCCACGACAGGGTCTTCGCGGCTCTCGAGGTCGGATGAGAAGAAGAAATGGGCGACGGGTGTCTTAAGGGTGGACGAGAGGTGTTCGAGGAAGACCTTTGGGGCAATTTCGTGATGTGACGAGAGGATATCAATAGGATTACAAGAGCAGTGGAGAAGCAAAAGCGTTTTATTTGGACAATGGTCTGGTTTTCCGTATCAGCAATAGGCATCATTCATTATGTCATGGTGCAGCCTGTCGCGCCTCGTTGCCGACTTTGCCGTGTTGGGGGCCATAGCTGACATGCAGAAGTCGTCAATTGGCGATAGAAGCTCGCATAGCCACCGTCGCTCCACGCACAGCAGTGATCGGCAGAGTGCCACAAACTAATAAGTATACATAGCAGCATGCTGATTGGAAAGGTGCATTGGTGGCCGATCCACCTGGCTATGCCTGAGTCGAGGCGGTTATTATTAGAGACTTGAAACTCTCCTCTGCTGTGAAACTAGGCGCTGCACATTGAGGGGCCAACCCAAGCTCGTCGCAATTATCCGAGATATTTTTCTAAATCCAAGATGTCAAAAACAGCAGAACGAGCGAAGGAGAGGAAAGCTCTAACTTCCGGCTCCGATATCAGGACTTGAGTCCAGGATACAATGGCAGTCTGATATCGACTTCATTTATGTGCATAAATTACAATTACTGTCCACGTGGAGTTAGGGGAAAATACTCCTGCGACTGGGAACCGTGCGGTGGGGTGTCTTTGACAAACGGAGGTTCTCCCTCGCTGCTCTTTTTGGCATGTCCATGTGTCATTTCCATCTGTTTTCCTGCGTTGTTTTTACTCCAATTCGTCGGCGACATAACAAAGTTGCTTGAGTCGGGGTGGAAGATGGTGGTCAAGACGCGTCCTGCAGCGACCTGCTTTAGCCGCTGACCCAACGCATCGAGACTGGATTGACCAGTCACGATGGACGCAGCGGTAAGAAGGAATATTATTCCCATACAAAGCAGCACCACAAATGCGGGTATGCCAAAGGCCCAGTGGTACTTCACCCTGTGAACCATCGGGAGGACGTTGATACTCGCAGCGTCGTCTGGTGCATCGTTCCCAGCGCCGAGAACGCCCTTGGTGCCAACGATTGCCGAGGAAGCGAGATCAGTCCAAAGAAGCTTAATGATGCCGGATACAGTGTCTGAGGAACCTGAGAGTTGTTTCCACTTCATCCACAAGCTCAAGCTATTCTGGGCCGTAAAATCGAATGGCAATACTGACGTGGGCATGGGCGAGGAAAAGGTGGCGATGGTGTGCATGGCGCCAATGGGGACGATGGAGCCCGGAAGGTTCATCGAAGGTCGCAGCGTATCCAAAACTTCACCAAACCCCGAGCCCGATCCGACCATATACAGAGACGGTGCTCGTATAGTTGAGACGTTTTGGAACCCTTCAAATGCTAGATCCACGATGCCCCAGATGGGCTGCATTTGGTCGAGTGTGTAAAACCAATCCTCTATACCCCACAGGGGCATGTCCCCCTCATTTCGATACTTCTTGTCTTCGACATGTTTGATGACCAAGTTCTCGAGCGCATTGTTGGTGCCGTTGTAAAAGAACGTGACGGTCTTCACTGTTGCTTTGACAGCGGAAGCGCAGGTGTAGAGCGGCGAGGACCATTGGCTGCCGTCCTCAAAGATTGCTTCAGGGCCATCGTCGAGTCGTTTAGGAATTCCTCTGATGATGTTGCATGCCACGTATGTGTTGTTCAACTTGATAGCCGCATCGGATGCAGTTCCTTGGCAAATGTTCTCTGCAGCGACGTCAGTCTTGAATACGAATACAGATCCTAGAAAGACTGGGGATTATGTAAATCCTAGACAGACTTACGTGCGGCATCGAAATCTGTGCTGGAAATGCCGTAAGGATTCGAGGAAAGTTGCTCTTCTCCATCTAGCACCGAATCATCTATCAGGTGGGCCCCAAAATTGTCAATAATCCCGAGTGTCTTGTAGTCCATCTGCAAGTTTTGGGGTTTGTATATTCGAAACGTTTTGTCAAGCTTCGAGTCGATCCTTGAGAAGAGTTCAGTGTCGTTCTTCTTGCTGGTTGGGTCTGTGATGTTCATCCACAGCATACTGTATTTGTTTGTGAGCCATGCAGCTTGATATGCCCGGGTGTTGAGGTCCGGTTGGTTGATGCCATTGCGTTGATCATTGGATGGATCGGTCGTGTTGATGTTGACGAACCCGCCCCGGTCCGTAAGAGTGACGTTCGATAGGCTAATGGAAGCAGAAGCGTCCGATACACTACCAAAAGAAATTGAGAAATCGATAGTGGTGTTGGTGTCTACGCACTCGACTTCTGGTTCAAGGAATAATAGATCTTCTGACCACATAACACCTCTACTGTATCCAACTGGCAGCGTATGGTTTCTCAAGCCAATTCGGCCTTTCTTTCCGTCCACTACAAGTCCCTCAATCGGTCGTACCTCGTCGTCTAGGGCAAGAGATTGTAGCAGACGGAAGGATCCGGATGCATATGGCGTTCCATTATTGAGTTCTCGGTTGTATTGGGTAGTCAACTGGCGCCACTCAATATCAAAGTAGTTTGAAATGGTTGTGCTGTGACCTTTTGTCCCGCTTGTGTAGATATCATAGAGAACGTCGGGGACACTCGTATTGGTGCCGTAGGGCGAGGTGCAGTTCTGAGACAGGCCATCATCCACAAAAACCTCGACATCGGCTGTATATGGACATGGTGCATAACAGGCCCAGGGATACTTGCATGTCCTAGTAAAGGGCAAACCGTGTCGACGAGAAGTCCCTGAGAAGAAGGCACTCGAATCTGGAGCATACTTGAAGCTGGCGGGGGTAGGTGTGTCTTCAAGTTCATCTCGTTCATAAAGACCCAGAGGAGTAATGACACCTGCAATAGAAACCAAGAAGGCAATGAACGGAATACTCAACGTAGTCCAAAAGATAGGCCTTCGGACCGCACGGGTCTTGGCGGAATCGGCTTGAAGGAGAGTCGGCCAGAAAGAACTTTGCAGGAATTTCCCCGCGACAGTCCTAAATAAATGAGATGGAGAAAGGCAAGATGCAATTCAGAGCTGACTTACCAAGTTGCGGCAGTCTCACGATCCCTCAACTGCCCGGCGAGGATGAAGGTGAGGGCAGTGGGACACCACAGTTGGGCTGTTCAACCGCTGGTCAGCTATTTGTGGTCTTATTTATGGCACTGGACACTCAGACTCACCAACGACGATCCCAAAGGCGATGATACCGGCGACATAACCCGTCGTCAGCTCAGCCATGGCGACGAAGTCACACAGAGTGAGGCGCCTCAGAATCTCGAGAGACAAGTTGCGCGCCAAACAGACCGACTGGGAGGCGTCGAGTTGTTGAGACTTCTTTTCCCGCTGCGCCCGCCATCGGTTACAGCAGCCTGCGACTCAGTCTTGATCGGGTGCTCTGTGCGACAGTCATCTGCAGAAACCATCAGTCTAATTTGATCTCAAACATACGTGTCGTTTACCCTCCAATCACGACTGGCACCCTCAGCCCTAGCGTTGCAACGGCCCAGAATGTCCTGGGGACCCATGCAATTACTGGAGATACGGTTGAAATAGCGCTGTGCCAAGGCCTATTTCAGCCGTCGGGTGGATAAATCCCTTGGAGAAGGATGGGCGGGAATATGAATTCCTCAGCGGCATTGGCCCGGATTGGTTCCCGCTGCGCCCAACATCCGGGTGGTTACGCCTTAATCCTACCTTGTTCTAGCATGGGTCGGGGAGTTGGGGCAATATTACACGCTCGGGGAAGGACTTGTGGAGGTGGTTTTATGAATCCTCTGCACTCTTCACGATGCTACAGCTCCCGGCACTACGGGTGGTTGTTTTCAGCCTCCTCGTGCTTAAATCCGCGGCACAAGTTGACGACCCAGTCTATGAGTATTGTCGAGGCGACGGATCGATATGTGCGGCATCCAACAAACTCGACGATACTTGCAGAGCGAAGGGGAATGATGCAGCTTATTACAAGTGTATCTGCGAGTCGGGATGGGTTCCCACTGTCCAAGCGTAAGTGATCAGGCGGTGACTCCCCAATTATCACAAGATTTGCCAAGAAATTCGCCGCTGACCAGCTGTGAACAGATGCAAATTCTGCCTGATGACCCTCGAAGGGGCGGGGGAGGACGAAGACGAGGCCAACTCAAGCACATGTAAAGAGGAGGGCGCTACTGTAGCATCAATGCCATCGAGTATTGTTTCGCAACAGGAGCAACGCAACAAGACGCTAGACGTTCCGGCGTTGACCTCGTCGACGGATACAGGGTCAATCATGGAGTCAATGACTGGCTCATCAGCAGAGTCGACCACAGACTCGATAGACATGAGCTACACCACCAACTCTCACAAGCCCATCACCTCCACCATAGATGGAGGGCCGGCTGTCACGCTGCCCGAGATGTCAGCCCCCACCAAAACGAGCGGCTCGAATGTTAGCGATCCAGGCATTAGCAGGTTAATAGCTGCCACGTGTGCCGTCCTGCTTGCAGTGGCTATTTATTAATACGGAACACACGACTGGCACCAGAATGAGCGTTAAGGAGGATAACAACACTTCAATTGCCTTCCAATATTTCAACGTTAACACCGACGTGTTACAAGTCCTTCATGCCCTTTTCCGGCGACGTAATCAAGTCCCTCGCGGTTCTCGACGCTGCTCCAGTACGGGCGGTTTCGACCTCAGAAAAACTTCCCCTTTTCGTCCACGATTCAACCCAGTTTTCAGCCCTTGCTCCCTCTTCAGCATCAAGTAGCCCAACACTGACATCAATAACGTCCGGTCGCGACCTATCGTGCCAAAACACGGTTGCGCCACACCCACCACAAAACTCGCGGAGTACCTCCGGGGAGGATGCGTAGCTGCGCAAGATACCAGGCGGGAGAGTGTCGAAGTTCAGAGGGATAACTTGCGAGTCATTTGGTCCGGGGACTTGAAAGAAGATGTTTGACCTAGGAACAAACGCCCAGGCCTGAATCTCGAAGCCAGAGGCAAGACGACAGGACCTGCAGGCGCACGTTCCAGCGAGATACTTCGCTCGCCCTCCTGGAACCCACCATTTTACACCCGAGGGGTTTCCCTTGATTGAGTCGTCTGTCGAGCCGTCCGGGTACATGAGGTCGGGAAAATTGGAATGTGGCAGGAGGCTTGCTGCGTTTGGACGGGTGATATGGAACCGGACTGTGCTGCAGGCGCAGAATGCCTGCAGAGCCTCGATTGTTGCTGGTCGCTGCGGAGGGATCACTGACGACGTGCGCGCACAGAATCGTCTTGCCGAACCCTGCGGGTCCGTTGATCTACAGCAGCTTTGCGCCTGCAGGGAATTCTTGGTCGAGCCAATTCTGGAATGCGGGCCGGTGGAGGATCCAGTCGCAGGTGCCGACGAGCCTCTTCTGGACGGAGTCATGGTAGCGTTCGTTTGCGGACCCGCGGCCGAGCCAGGAGTGGATTGCCCGTCGCCTCTCGGCTTCGCTCCGTTAGCGTGACACTAGAAGCTTGGAGATGACGCCTTACCTCTGTTCGCCTCTGTGATCCGGGCGAGGATCCGCTGCAGCTCAGCGGGCCAAGCATGGTCTGAGGAAGTTCCTGATCTCCGTTAGACGATGAGCATCGAGGCAACGTTCAGATATGCACCTAACCCGACACTCTTTACACTCTTTACACTCTTCTAGGCAAAAGAACGGGTTGGCGCTGCCGTGAGCGTGGCACCGGGAGATGGACACGACCGCCGAGGAGATCCTGGTCGCGGGTGGGGATTCGGTGACCGCGACGCGTCGCTCGTCGAGATCCGTGAAACCAACCGCGAAAGCCCAAAAATTTTGGCAAGTAGCCTCAAGCCAGGCCGGAACATCGAAGAATGCCGGCACAAGGCAAGTGGCAGCAGGCGACAACGACTGGGACAATGTGGACGAGGGATTGCAGGCCGTGGATGGCGCGGCCCGCAGCGATTCATCGCCAATGCAGATGATGCTCCAGACGACGCTCCAGACGATGCTCCAGGAAACGTCGAGCCATCTCATGAGCAAGCAGAAACAGATGCTGGAGAGACTCTGGGATGCTTTGGTGGAGAATCAGCAGAAAGCAACAAAGGTGATCAGCGAGCAGCTGGAGATGACCCGACAACTCCAGCAGGAGATACGAACGGTCAGGGCCGAGGCGGCTGACGACCGGAAAAAAGCCGAGGAAACCAGAAGCATGCAGGAACAGACAGCACGTGAGATGAAACAGATGCGCGAGCAGCTGATTGAACAGCTCAGGCAGGTGAGGGAACAAGCGGCAGAAGAAACAAAGCAGTTGCGAGAGCAACTAGACGCGATGGCCAAAAGTATTCAGGCCAACAGCGCCCAGACGAGCCCGCACCCATCGTATGCAGACGTAGCCCGTACCCCGCCGTCAAGCCAGCCAAGCAACGTTCAAACCCTCTCGTCGATGCAAACAACACCGTCCACACTTACCGACACTCTCTTCTGCACTATCGACACATCGCGTGTCAACGAGGAGGAGAAGGACAAAGCGCAAGTGGGAGGAATTCGACAGGCCATTGAGGAAGAGATGCGAAAGAAGGAGGGCCGACAGGACTGGAGGTGTGCAGCCGTGGTGAGGAACGCAAAGAACGCAGACCGTATTAAGGTGATCTGCCGAGACGAGTCGGAGATGAAACTCGTCAAGGAAGCGGCAGAGAAGACAGCAGTCCAGGGCGCAAGAGTCCTCAGGGACCAACTGTATCCGGTCAAAGTTGACGGCGCAAACAGGGCAGCGGTCCTGGACTCAGCTGGCAACATGCTGCCAGGCGCAGCGGAGGCGCTGGGAAAGGAGAACGGAGTGACGATTGCCAAGATGCACTGGCTCAGCGACAAGGAGAATGGGAAATCCTACGGCTCGATGGTGATCTACGTTACGAAGGTGAGCGATGCGCAACACCTGCTGGAAGAGAAATACTTTCACCTCGCTGGGGAGTCAGCCAGCACCAACCTTTTCGAGCGACGCCAAGGCCCGGTCCAATGCTACAACTGCTGGGAGCTTGGTCACAAAGCCTTCACCTGCAACAGACCCCAGCAATGCGGCAAATGTGCGGAAACGGGACACCGGCACACACAGTGCCAGGCGATCGAGCCGAAGTGCGTTCTCTGCAGAGGGCCACACGAATCGCTCAGTCGCAACTGCCGAGTACGACAACTACATGACGGCAATGTGCACTAACCTCCAGATCCTCCAGCTTAACGTGGGGAAGAGGGATGCGGTGCAATTGAGCATGATGAACGACGGAGACTTGCGGGACTACGCGGCACTGGCAGTAGCTGAACCATACGCATTGAACATGGATGGTAAGGTGGTGACAGCACCGAACAACCACAGAAACTGGACGAGATTGATACCGACGAAGAAACACGAGATGCGATGGCCGATCCGCAGCATGCTCTGGATCCGCAGGGATCTAGAGGCGGAGCAGGTGCCGATACCGTCAGCCGACCTGACGGGAGCAATAATACGACTGCCCGACCGGGACGTCCTGGTGGTATCGGTGTATGTGGAAGGGAATAATGAGAATGCTCTACGCACGGCAATGGTGCAACTGCACAGGGCGATAACGGGTTTCCGCAACAGCACAGGGAAAAGAACGGACGTGATCTTGGCAGGCGACTTCAACCGCCACGACCAACTATGGGGAGGTGACGAGGTGACAGGCAGACGCCAAGGGGAGGCAGATCCAATCATCGACCTCATGGACGAGCATGGCCTCCTCAGTCTCCTTCCCAGGGGAACGAAAACCTGGGAGAGGAGTGGTGCGGAGAGCACGATCGACCTGATGCTTGCGTCGTCTGAACTGGCCGAAGAGATGGTCCACTGCGGCATACACCAGACCGAACACGGGTCGGACCACAGGGCAATCCGGACAGAGTTTGACCTCACAACCCCGGAGAGGACAGCTGGTCCTAGACTTCTCTTCAAGAACGCACCGTGGAATGCGATCAAGGAGAGGGTAAAGGACGAACTAGCACCACTTCCGTGGGATGGCGGAGTTCAGACACAGATGGACAGGTTGATGGAGGCAGTCCTCGGCGCAATCCGCGCACTGGTTCCTCGGGCGAAGCCATCACCATACGCAAAGAGATGGTGGACAACAGACCTCACTCGACTCCGGAAAGCCTACACGTACTGGAGAAACCTGGCGAGGACACAGCGGCGGGCAGGCCATAGGCAGGACAACCTAGAAAGCAAAGCGAGGGTAGCAGGCAAAGAGTACCACGACACCATCAGAAAACAGAAGAGGGCCCACTGGGAGGACTTCCTCGCAGACGGGGCCAATATCTGGCAAGCAGCCAGATACCTCAAACCTGGTGGCGACATGGTCGGCGACAAAACCCCCGCGCTGAAAAGGGCGGACGGGACGATAACACAGGACAAGGCGGAACAGGCAGAAGAACTGCTGACGACATTCTTCCCGCCGCTACCAGCAACCATCGAAGACGAAGGTCCACGACCGCGACGGAGAGAAGTGGCCATGCCGGACTTGACGCTGGAGGAGGTGGAGGAGAAAGTCATGGCAGCCAAGGCCTGGAAAGCACCCGGAGAAGACGGCCTGCCGGCGATGGTGTGGAAGCAACTGTGGCCGGTGGTCAAAGAACGCGTGATGCATCTGTTCCGCACTTCACTGAATGAAGGACAGCTACCAGACCAGTGGAGGAGCGCCAAGATCATCCCGCTCAAGAAGCCGGACAAGGGCGACTACGCGCTCGCAAAGGCCTGGAGACCGATCTCGCTGCTGTCGACGCTGGGCAAGGTGCTCGAAGCAGTGGTGGCGGACAGGATCTCGTACCTCGCCGAGACGTGCGGGCTCCTGCCTACATACCACTTTGGGGCAAGGAAGCGACGGTCGGCAGAGCAGGCACTGCTGCTCTTCCAAGAACAAGTGTACAAGGCGTGGCGGAACCGCAGGGTGGTTAGCCTGGTCAGCTTCGACATCAAAGGTGCTTACAACGGCGTGTTCAAGGAAAGGCTGCTCCAGAGGTTGGAAGCAAGAGGCATCCCGAAGAAGCTGGTGCAATGGATAGACGCATTTTGCTCCAATTGCACAGCCAGCATCGTGGTGAACGACTACACGTCAGAGCAACAGGAGTTGCCACAAGCCGGCCTTCCCCAAGGATCGCCGCTTTCGCCTGTGCTTTTCCTGTTCTTCAACGCAGACCTAGTGCAAAGCAAGATTGACTCGAAAAGCGGATCGATAGCCTTTGTCGACGACTACTCGGCTTGGGTCACGGGGGCGACGGCGGAGGCGAACAGGGACAGCATACAGGCCATCATCGACCGGGCACTGGCGTGGGGGAAACGCAGTGGAGCGACGTTTGAGCATGACAAGACAACAATTGTCCACTTCACACGCGTAGCTGAACGCACCAGCGAGGCGCCGTTCACGATCAATGGAGAGGAAGTCAAGCCGAAGGCGAAGGCCAAACTCTTAGGGGTAATCATGGACACGGAGCTCAGGTTCAAGGAACACATGGCCAAGGCCGCCACTAAAGGTGTCTTGGCAGCCATGTGTCTAAGGAGACTCAGGATGCTGCCACCACAAGCTGCCAGACAACTCTTCGTCGCAACCGTTGCCCCAGCCATGGACTACGCGTCTGTCGTATGGGCGCATGCGCGCGGCGAAAGGGAATTGAAAGAGTTCAACAGGGCACAGAAAATAGGAGCGCGGGCCATCACGGGAGCCTTCCAGACGGTGGCGAGGGCAGTAGCTGAAGCGGAAGCCAACATCCAAACAGTACACGAGCGACATGCTCTGGCTGGAATGAAGTTGTACATCAATATGCACACGCTGCCAAAGAAGCACCCGCTAGCGACACTCAAAGTATCAGTGAGTCGAAGGTACATCTCGCCGATGAAGAGACTGGCGCTTGCCCTCGGCGAGAGCGGAATCGGGCGGATGGAAACAATCGAAGCCTATGCAGCACCGCCGTGGCACGCCCGCGTGTCGTTGGTGTGCGAGGTAGAGCGAAAGATGGCGATAGCGGCTGCCAATAGTGCCGAAGACATCACCATCACGACCAGCGCTTCGGACAAAGGAGGAATGGTGGGCATGGGAGGCATCATCAGCCACAGAGCATCAGGGCAAGCGAACAGAGTCGTGGCCAGGTACTCGGTCACCCTCGGCTCTCGAGACGACCAGAACCCCTACACGGCCGAGTTGGGGGCGATAGCGACGGCATTGCGATGCATGCCTGACGGACTACGGGACCGAAGACTTACCATACTGCCAAGCGGCCAGTCAGCACTGAAGGCGATCGCGCGACCACGACAACAATCGGGACAGTGCGCCATCCGAGAAATCTACCACCACATCCGACGGCTGGGAAGAGGCAACAACAGTGTTAAAATGATATGGGTACCGTCCCGGGACGACGCGTTCCCCTTGGGACCCAAGGCGAAGAGACAGGCGCAGAGAGCAACCGAAGCAGGACGTACGGCAGAGACGGCGCCATACCAAGCTCGATCGACGCGGACAAGACTGGCGAGAGCACAGCTACAACAGCACCAGGCGCTACCGAATAGAGTGGGCGGCTTCTCCAAGAGAGTGGACAAAGCGCTACCAGGAAAACACACAAAGGTGCACGACGGACTGAAGAGGCGCGAAGCAGACATGCTTTCACAGTTACGCACAGGAATGGCAAGGATCAACAGCTACCTGTCGAGGATCGGCGCGGTGGAATCAGACTTGTGTGATTGCGGACGGGCAACCGAGACAATGGAACATTTTCTCTTTCGCTGCAGCAAGTGGGATGCACAACGCGAAGGCATGCGGCGAATCGGACAAAGCGAGATGGGAAACCTCTCATTCTTTCTGGGAGGAAAGTCGGCGTTGGATGGACCGAGATGGTCACCTAACCTACAGGCGGTGCGAGTAACAATCAAATTCGCGATGGAGATAGGAAGACTAGGGCCAAGGGAGGAGAATTGAACATACTAACAACCAGAACTAGAACATACTAACACAACACAGCCTCATTTTGACAGACCACGCTTCAGCTGCTGAGGATAGGATGCTGAACACTTGGAGAAATTGGCCTTCAAGCAGGCCTGTCAGAGAGTCAAGCGAGGCCAAACGAAAGCGATCCAGGGAGAGAAAGTGGGGCTTTACTTGTGGTCAGGGTTGAAGGTGGCAGAAATGTAAATAGCATAGCGTATTCCATGGCCCTATGAGATCCGTTCTCCCGGGCGTAATAAATCTACTACTACTAGTGGATCTGTCACCATATTTCCCGCCAGCATTGCGGAACCATTCTGAGACCCGCCCACCTGAACACGCCGGACCCTTTCCGGAACCACGATTGTGGGGAGGGGGGCAAAAGAGTCAACGCTGGCGCTGATGTAGACCTCTCTGCCCTCGAGCTTGCTTTAATTCATGCCTGCGAGGAGTTTGAAGGCGAGATTTTGCAGCAGTCCGGTGGCCCGGTGGCATCTTACTCAAGGAAGGGCGGGGGCTTGGTTCTAGATAGATGCACGTGAGTCTAGCCTGCAGACTAACAATTTAGAGGGGTAGCGACGATCTACGATCGGGCGGGTCTACGTTTAGAGGGGATGCACAAGTGCTGAATGAAAGGCTGTATGAGCCGACTTTGATCAACATCACGGTTGAGGTGGAGCCACGTCATCAGCCAGCATCTTTCTGTCAAAGTGAGGCGGAGTGGCGCATCACATGCCATGGAGGAAGCAGCCAATCCGTCCCGTAGCCTTCTACTGCAACGTGGTTTTCCAACAGAAAAGCATGTATTTTTGCGTGCTGGTATTTTGCCTAGGCAAGAACTTGCCTTAGACTCACGGCTTCATCAATGCGTAATCTTCCTGCCGCAAGTCGATTACTCATATCGGGGTCTATGACGGCTGGGTTTGTCCAAGCTGCAGCTTGGGTCAAGGCATCATCACGGTGACATCATCGTTCCTCCACGGGTCAATTAGCAGTAAATAAGTCGTTGAGCTGTGAGAAAATGGAAAAAAAAGGGATTTTACACCACACGATACGGTCATCGTAAGCTTCACCATCTCAACTCAGTTCTTCAGTGTTGACATCGATTGATATAAGACAGGAAACAAATCCCGACAAAATTTTGCAATTTCGGCTTTCGCTGGCGCGACTATCGTGGGAAGGCGCCATGTATCACAGTCGAGAGCGGTTAAGGAGTTATTTAACCCGGACAGGCTCCCAATCAGGCGCAAACAAAGCGGGATCTTGGTTTCGGGGCTCATACCGGCTGCAACGATTCCTACCTGCCGTTGAACAGTTCAACATAAGGAAAGCAAAATGGAGCCTCCGGATCTCCCGGATTCGTGTAGGTTCCTTCTCGCCGCCATGCATCGGCGAGTAGATAAGGGAGAAGTGGCTTGGATGATGAACGCCAACGATGCAAGGGTGAAGGCATTTCTTCATACTATAGAGTTGTATGCACCCTTGAAGTGGTCTAGACGCGAGTCGCTTTGTCCACCCGGTCCGAGCCCAATCCCGTCGAGACCGCGGTCGAGACCCGAGCGCTGTCTTTCTTCGAAACAATTGCAGATCAACACAAAACAAAGCCTAACCCAATTATTTTACCCCGCAAGCCATCACACTCTGATTAATATGGCCATCGCCGATGTGACCCCAGACAAGCTAAATGACCTTACTACTAATGGCTCTACTATCGTACGGGATTGTATAACACTGTTATCATTCATCTACACTAACTCGAATTGCAATCAATACCTGCTATCCAGTGCCCACCCAGGTTCCACAAGAGGCGGGTGAATCTCGATCCATTTCACATCTCAAAAGGATCCGAGGTCTTCTAACGATGCGGTCGAAGGTGTATCATTGGCCGTATTTGAAACATCGGAATCTGGTGGCTCGGGTTTGGTAGTCGGCTCGGCTTTGTCTGCCCTGAAGGGGCGTTGCTGCTTTCTGGGTTGGTCCCTCGGAACGCTTGAGCCACTGGCTGCCACATTTGATCTCTGTGGCCTCAACATGCAGGACCTCAAAATCATTGAACCAATCGTATTCTTCCTTTCTAATTCCCTCAGAATTTTTCGATTCTCAAACAACTCGAGGTCATCCGACATTCGTGATAAGCACGAATGTACGAATGTATGAAGGATTGGAACCATAAGTCTCCCAGGTGGGCACCTGCGTAAATCTCTTCGGTAACAGCGATGAGATCCGGTATGTCAACTTTTTGGCCGAGTTGCTGTAGTTCGATCTGAACCAAGATTTGTAGATCGCGGAGCTCGTAAGTCTTAGATGCAACATAAACCTGAAGGCAAGTTCTGAATTGAGCAGCAAGTCTATCTAGGGGGGCCGGAATGTCGACTCGCAAGGTTTGATATTTTCCAGTGTATAAAAAGTGAACTAACACGTGACCAGCATTCTGAGATACGTTCTTTAGTCGTAATTCCGTGGTGCGCGAAAGGCTGCCGCATAGGGACGAGAGTCCCGGGAAAGGCTGCAAAAGAGTCTTGTGGATATGCATCGCCGAGTTCGTTGGATTGCCGTCCTCAAAATGGATCTTAACCGTGCTACTTGCGTAGGGACTTTGATGCAGAGTCAGCTTGGTGGGAAAAGGGAGTAACTCTGGGCCTACTAACGAGTCACTGGGTCCCGTATTTGGGTCGTTATCTTTAGGCTCCGTTTGCCTTTTTCGAGGTGCCATATTGGTAAGAAATTGTTCAAACAGTAGTGAGAGTAGCCACAAGAAGGGTCTTTTTGACGTGGTATTGATGAGAAACGGACAGACGGATAGAGCGCGTACGAGGGAAGAAATACTCTTCACAACTTGCTGAAATTCACACGGAAGGTTGACTTCCTTAGCGCAAATAAATCGGCACACTCTTAGGGGAGGGTATTTCGTAAATGACACGTAAGGGTAAACTTTCTAGTCCACCTGCAGAGGTGTACTCTTGGCCCACAAAAGCTAATTTCTCGTGTCAGCGGGCGCGTCTTACATGTGAATGCTGTTCTAATATCTGGCGCAGGCTGTGGGTCAGTCAAATATTCTAAGACTATGTAGATGGCGTCTGTGGTCGTAAAAAAGCTACTGCTGTAACTTATCTAGCGATCTGGGACCCGGCGCTGTTCAATGGGCATCACATGCTCTGATTATCTGCTGCTATTAGGTCAAGAAGTAAATCCTATTAGAAGAGCGATGCAGGATGACCCCCATGAACGGGCAGATGTGATATCTCAGTCTTCACTCATCACATGAAGAGTGTCAAAACAGGCTCAAGTAATAATGAGCTCTCAAATAGCCCACACCAGGGAGTACTCGGCAGCACGTGGTAGTGTCAAACGGAGCTCAGTCGAGCGATCAAGTGGGAGGGTGAAAGGGTGGAGAGCATTTCCGTGGGGCTGCCATTCCACCAGGTGAGTTACATTAGAAAGCTCGTGTTTGATGCACACAACCCGCAAGCTTAACTTTTTGCGCTTCCACTTCGCCGACGAAGGTTTGATCTTTTTGAACTTGGACTGTTATCATCCAGGTCATCAACGCATCTCCGAGAAATTATGGAACATTGAAGCCACAGCTGTTCTCCTCACCCTGTGCCACTTCCAATTTTAGCAGGCTTCCTGCATCTGTAGTCTTGGTTAACCCATGTCACCTCTAGGAAATGATTTTTTTTTTACCATTCATGGGGACGAGAAGCGCCTACTGGTGCTGTATGTCTTCTCAGATTGCCCGAATGATGCAACAAGGTGGCCTAGCAGGTTTTGTGCATGTGGCTCGATCGGTTGGTTGGTATATGAGGTGGCTGTTCGTCCTCAAGAGGCAGCAGGGGCCAAGCTGCAAGCCTTGCTTTCCACCCAACATGCGCCAACACTTTGGAAGTGTAAATATGCTCCATAGGGGCCTACTCCATGGGTCCTTTCGATTCTTTGAGATCTGATTTTAGTGCTACGGGACAAAGTAGCCGACCCAGCCCAGGTGCAAACTTACCCTGTTTTGCCTGACCGAAGCAAGCCAACCAATGGAATTTATGGAGAACACGAAGCATTGTAACAGTCTTAAACTCAAAAGACTACCAAGACACCGCCGCAAATACCCGCTCTTTCCGGTTAGGGTGTTGATAATGCATGCTGAAAGCCTTATTTTCCCACTCTAGTGAAGTGCATCTCATACGAAGGAAGTGGCACAACCTCGATCCAACTGGGCCATCCTTGGTCTATAAATTTCAGTAATACTGATACAGTCTCGGGTTTTATACATTAGATGATATTATACTAAAAACTCAAAGAGCCTTATTGCCTTGCCTTGGTATTGAAGAAATGGGATGTGCGTGCGGTGGAGAGGCCTAGGTTGCCCCGGACATCACCATGTGGGAGGCCCACCAAAGGGCAACACTTCATCTTGATGTCAACATGCATGACAGGTAGCCTAGACATTGAGTTCTCGGATACAGATCCTGATTTAATGTCCCATTTCGGTTTCGGAATCCCGCACATAATGTGGATATGCTTAGAAGCTTCGAATCTCGGGGTTGTGAGCCCACTTCTTGCGACCTGGCCTCTGAAATGGATAAACTTCAGTCTCCCTAGCCAGTCCTGCCATCATCCACGACCGTTATAAAGTTGGGGCACAGCCCCTGGGAAATCTTTTCAGTCTACAGTTTAGTACGTACACCGCCCACTTTTAGTATTCATTTCCTCCTCTCGCAAAGATGGCTTACATCCACGGTAACCCAGAGACAATGACGAAGGCGAATTTGGAATACCTTGTTCATCACATCTTCTTGCCTACCAAACTTCCAGGCGGTGATGACAGTTCAGCCGAGAATGAGACGCTATTGATCGGCTTTGTGCTAGACTCATTGGTCCGTTTTCTGGGAAAAGGTACCTCCGAGGATGAAACCGCAATCAAACCTTGCGTGGCGATGATCAAAGGCCTGCAAATATCGAAAGGCGCCCAAGGATCCTTAAGCGCAAATGGCGCACAGGAGGTCTTACGACAGCTCTCTTCCGAAGGTAAGGCTTAAAACACATGCTTCCTCCATCTCATCGTTAACATATTGGTTCATAGCCCCCGTTGCATTGTTTCACGTCGCCGCTCAGAATGGTGGAGTCCTCGTTCACAAAACGATTACTTCGGTCATTTTCGAAACGTTCGAACTATCTCCCGCTAACAAGGCCGTCATGACCACTCAAGGCCGCCTAGTCCGCCAATTTCCAGCGAATGCGACGGAGATACCTTGCCCCGATTTCGAAGACGAAACATTTCAGTCAGTCTTCACCAAAACCCTTGAGAAGATGAGCCATCAAACCGTCCAGGAGACAAAGCATAAAGTCAGGAAGGCCAAACAAGAGCACGACGAAGACAGGGAGACTGTAGATCCGCGGGTCGTCACCGATCTCCTGCCGAGCATGCTTCGCGGTGCCGGCAAACAAGTCAGCGTCCCCGGCATTTGCAAGAATACTCGTGAAGAGGTTCTGTGGAGCTACAGCAAGCTCCCATGGAGACGATCCCCAGTGTGGCTCCTTATTCGTGTTGGTCTGCAGCTGACCATGACCCGCCTTGCTCGCAAAGATAAGGATCTCTACAAGGAGTTCATGGCTTTCTTGATGGCGCAAGTGCTTGATGTTGCTACCAAACGGGGTGCCGCAAGCGACGTTCTTCATACAATGTCGACCAAGATCTCTCGAAGGCTCTACAAGCTGAAGCATCTTTGCGATGGCAAATGGCTGCAAAGTATTCAACAAATCGTGTCGGAGACTTCGAAGTGCCTGGCCAGGCGATGGGGCCGAATCCGCAAGCGAGAGGAGAAGCCACTGGAACTGAATGACCTTCAGGAGTCCGATATGGAAGACAACACTTATTTCTCCCTCTCAAGCATGGAAGACTTCCTCACTTCGATCCCAGAACGAGGGAAGCACATGGAATTTCCGAAATTTAACCCAATTCCTCGCGTTCGGCCCCTTGATGGCAATAATCTTCCCACTGTTACAGCCTGCGACGAGGAATATTTGCCTTTCCGACTGGCAATGATTGAATCCTGGGTTGCCACAAGTCTTGATACATGGCTCAAGTGCCATATCGGGGAAGAGAAGTCATGTGGAGATCTGAAGAGATTGATCCAGTCATATCATTCCGTGGCCAGTTGTTGGTATTCCAGCCGTCCTGAGGGTGCATCAAGAATGCTTCTCACTGTCGGGGAACTCTGGGCGGCAGCGGATAAAGCAGCCATCTATGCCCTTCCCATGCTGGACGATTACGGGCCTGAGGTTCCAACTGAGGTGTGGCAAGCTCTTCTGCTCGCCTCCATGGCGGATATGGAAAGACTGCATCGTCTCGAAGCGCATTTCCTGAACCGTCAGCGCGTCGCCTGGTCAACGGGTAGGCCTTCCATCTTCCGATCCTACGGCCATCGGCGCTCATTTCCAGTGGAGTATTTCTCTTGTTCGATTGAGCATCAATGACTGAAGGCTGAGATTGAAGAGCGGGCCTGGGATCAAAGGCGAGCCAAGATCAAGGAGCTGCAGCGACTCAAAGAGGAGTATGAGACCTTGGTGCAAAGATTCAATGACGGAACATGCGATGGATACTCCCAAGAGGAGTACGGTGTCACGGTCTGGCACCACTCTTACCGCTGTGTTCGTCACGGATACTTAGACAGGGCAAACAGCCTCCAGATCCAAGTACATGAATGGCCCTTGCCTGAAAACACCCTCGAAGCTCAAGCGACGGTCTTTGAGCTTGCTGTTCCTCCAGTATTTTCGGAGTGGCGAGATATAACGCTTTATCTCATCAACGACGTGCTCCTGAGCAAACCTTCCAGTGTCTATCATCCCGGTCCATCTTACTCGCTGCGTGCGTACCAGCCGCTCGACAAGTTCTTCAGAACCGGGAGAAGTTACCGGGTTCACCTAGTTTCCGAAGCAAAGCCCAATGTTGTCACTCATCGAAGAGACAAGTCGATCCAATATTGCACCGAATCCGATGTCTGCGTCAACAATGGGCTTCGTTATCAGTACTACGATGAATATCAGGGCTGTTTCCTTGAGGAGCTCTTACCAACAGAAGGACTGTCGAATCTCTGCACATTCGATTTGCCGAAGCGTGCTCAAGATTTGAAGCGTTTCCTTGTTCGCACCTGGCTCAAGCCAGAAGGAGAGGCGCCCAACCAGGTGATAGCAAGCCAGTCAGACTGCCCGGAATTCTTGTCTTTAGGTGAATACAAGGTGCTGGCTGAGTTGCCGTATGGTTACAACATCCAGTGGACGAGCATTTTGACTCAGCTTGCCATGCCGAAGATCGACTTCAACAAGACGGAGACAGCCACTGTTCTTGCTTCAAATGAGCCTACAAGCCGGCCCGAGGTCTTCGACAAGCACAAGATGCACACACATGCGACTAAATGACCGGGAGTTTGGACGTCAGATGCTTGAAATCTGACCAAGGGTGTCTCACATATCCAAGAGAACTGGGAGTCCTATACCGCCCTGTGCTCCTATACGTTTTTGGCTTTACGTCTTCTGTCACAAGTTGCGAGCGAATTGTCCCATGCTTCCTTGGCCTCCTTGAGAAGTGTCGCAAGGTCTCCTATCGGTGGTTGATGACAGTACTCGGGAGAGTGCAAGAGACTACCAACGAGACTCAGCGAAGGGAATTTTTGGAGACAGCACTAAATATTGCGCTAATATGTGGAGACTCTTTTAATGTTTATGATGGCTTCTTACGAAAGATTTTGGCGGACTCAGAGCAGGCATCGATGTTGGTTGAATGCTCGATCATCATCTACAACAATGCTAGTTTGAAGAGCGAGACCGAGACTACTCTTCGAGACATCTTGTTCGATAGGTGGAAGCACACCATGTACCGAGTTCGTGCAATCTTGGTTGGCCAGAACGTTCTGGTCAATTCGTGTCTCGACCTTGCCATTAAGCGATGTTGGCCGGCATTTCAACCCATCGCTTTTTGGACGCTGGCTGCCGAGACTTGTTATTGGTTCGAGACGACGAGCCGCGGGCATCTTCAAGTGCACCTCAACATCCTGACGGGAGAGTTGCTGGTCAATGGCCTTCCCCTCTCTCGTCTTCCAAAGGAGTATGAAAGGCATGATGACTACGAGAGATTGTTCAGGGGTCTCATCCTAAATGTTACGCCGAGCAACTTGCCAGGCATGCGCTTCTGCACCACGCAGCGCTTCCAAGGTCATACTGTTCACTTTGGAATACAGGACCAAGACCTGCTCGTTCGTCTGGAGGAAAATGGATCCTACTTGGATCTTATTCCGTCGCGAAATTTTCAGGGGATGCTGCCACACTCCTTTGTCAACGATTACGCTCATTGGTATCATAATAAGACAGGTATCATTCAATTACACTCGCTAGAGGACCCTTGGACTGCGAACCCAGATGATTGGCGCCTTGCCCGACAGGACGGAGGTTGGAACCTGAGCCAAGGTGGTAGGACATTCCTCTTCGCCCCGTCTAGTAGCATGGCCCAGCGTATTGCAGGAATCCTATCCCCCCTCGAGGCTCCTCTTGGCCTTCACATGCTGTACGATGCGCAAGAGAGCGCTCTGGAAGTCCGAGTGCCCGGCTTGCGGCTTGACTTTTTGCTGAGGGCCGGGGAGTCAACTATTCGATCCAGGCAATTTCGGGACATGCACATCGACCCAGACCAGTCAGTCGGAACACTTGTGGGCTTCAAGAGCAAGCTTGTCCTACGCAGCGATCAGGATCCGCCAACGAGGATGTTGATTATGCCAGAAGGAGATATCCAATTCCAAAAATTCAGCGACCATGTTACTGTCAATGTCGCCTACGGCACCGCTCAACGTGTGCAATCCTACCGGATCGACGATCTTCTTGACCGCCTCATCGCCGATACAAAGCTCGAAAGCAAGCTCTATCTCGCCTACATGCACGCCCTCACCTCATCTTGTCTTCCAGATCCTTTTCTTAGACGAACAGGAACGGAGGAGGCTCTTCACATCTTAGGGTCCGCATCAGTCCGAGCACCCTGCCCTCTATCCCGGACCGCTCATGATAGGTTGCACCTGATCGCTGTTCTCGCCCCAAGTCGCGCTTTCTACCCAACCTACGAGAAAGTGATGCAAAGGGTTGATTGGTCCTCTAAGCTAAGCTTTCTCGCCCAAGACGATCGTCTTTACACAGTCACCAAGGAGATTCTAGGCCGATCTGGTGAAATTGGATTCCTATATCCCCACCGTAACATCGAGCCAAGTGAACGTACTCATACCACAATAGGCCTCGTCGAACGGGCCATCCTCAGAAATTCTCGCCAATGCGTGTCAGGCTTCGGGGCCGAGGGCTTCACCATTCAGCACGATGTCGCATATCAGCCAAGAGAGCGGGGTAATTCAGATCGAGCAGAGCGTGCCACAGAAATGGCATTCCGAGCCTATAACAAACGTCCAACTTTCTCCGAGCCTGTTGCTGCAGGGTTTACCCACCACTTGTACACCCTCCTTAGCCATGAGAGTACAACATCCTACAGGACAGTTCCTCCAAGAGAGGACATGCTGTACGACTCGAAGTGGCTCAATAATCCAAAGACTTTTCTCTCGTCCTACTGGTGTCAGCTGCATCGCGCATTTCAGGGCGATCAGACCTGGCTCAATAAGTTCGAGCTGATGGTTTGGATAGCGACGGTTGCGTACTCTGCCGAATCTGACAAGCAGGTCACACAGGCACTCCTCCTTCTCGCTCTGTCCGCGTCAGTATCCGCTATTCCCTTGCCCTCCAAAGACCGGTACAATCTATCACACGGCTGCGAAATGAAAACGACCGAGCTTGAGGCCATTGCCGGAGAAGCTGCTCTTCGCTACGAGCAAACTCCAGCGGCACGTCTGGGACCGCGCTCAGACGAGTCAGGCCAACAGACCTTGAACCGACGTCATCGAGAATGCCAATCTGAGAAAATGAAAGCAGTCGAACTTTTCAAGGGCGACCTTGCTCGGCAGTGGCCTTGTGATTGCCCCCGAGCACCTTCGGACGGACATGTCACTGCATACATCAATGTGTCAAAGGCAATGGGATCCGTAGTGAAAAAATGGACGAATTGGTATGACAACCGAGAGTTCGCGGCCTATCTTTCGAAGTTCGTCAACGGTTTGGGAGAGGTACCTGTGGAGGGTATTATCACCGAGCCTCCTTCTGCATTGCCAGACATTCAGCCAAGGAGTCAGTCCCAAGGATTCCTCTCAATCGATGATCTCTTCCGTCACGGCCCTCCATCTCCAACCCCAGTTCCAGACTCATTGCTCGAAGGCCTTTGTCAAGCAACATCAACCAATCCAGGTCCAACTGCAAGGCTATCTAATGTTCTCGACTTTTTGGATCGCAAGGCCAAGTTGGACTATGAGCACCATTACCTGCGAGAGCTGCGGCAAAGCCTTGCTAGTCTGAAAGGTCATGCTGGCCATGAGTTGAACGGAGATCGAGCCTCAACGTGTGCGGTTCTATTTCGAGAACATCTGAAGCAATGCGAGAGGCGTGCCAAGTCGGTATATGAGTCGTTGATGGACGCCGTGGATCAGAATCTGAAAGACCTTCCGGAAGCTCTACAACGTATAGTTGGAGACGCAGGTTTCAGACCTCGAATTTCGCCCATCTTCTTCCTGCAGCAACTAAGAAACTCACGATGGTCTCAGCTCTCAAGTGCTTGGCAGGATGCTATCGCCGAATACGGACTGGCGATTACTGCCCTTCAACAAGCTAAGCGTTTGATACGATTCCAGAATGACCCCGTGGATCTCCTTCGCGAACTTGAGGGCGCTGGCCACAAAGGGTGGAATCCTCACGAACATTCAGAATGGTTGCTGCTAGAATGCGAGAGTGAGATCATGATCCGGGAGGTGCAGCAACAGATTGCCCAACAGATGATACAGCCACCAGACAACGAGAACTCCGTGATGCAGTTGAATATGGGAGAGGGAAAGTCTTCTGTCATCGTTCCCATCGTTGCAACAGCTCTTGGGGATGGCTCAAAACTGGTTCGGGTCATCGTGGCCAAGCCGCAGGCTAAGCAACTGTACCAGATGTTGACCTCCAAGTTGGCTGGTGTGCTTGATCGCCCAGTCTACCAGTTACCATTCTCTAGGGATATTCGCATGAACGAATCTCGAGCAGAGACTATTCACCAACTTACAACCAAGTGCATGCAAGAGGGAGGCGTCCTACTCGTTCAACCGGAGCACCTACTGTCTTTTCAGTTGATGGAACTGGAATGCCAGCTCGACAACAAAAATAGGGTTGCCGAGAAGATGATGGAGGTCCGGAAATTCTTCGACACCTCGTCCAGAGACGTGGTGGATGAGAGTGACGAGAACTTTAGCGTCAAGTTCGAGCTAATCTACACTGTTGGACAACAGCGACCAATCGACCATAGCCCGGACCGGTGGAAAGTCATACAAGAAATTCTCGGCTTGGTTGCACGGTTCTCTGCCGAAGTGAAGCGAGACTTCTCGCAATCTCTGGATTTTGACGATCGACACCGTGGCCGAGTTCCCAAGGTTCGGATTCTTCGTCCTGATGCAGAGACGGCAATTTTCAACCGCGTGGCAAGTTTCATATGTGAGACCGGAATGGATGGTTTCCCTATCGCACACCAGCATCCGACCATCAGGAACGCAGTTCGTCGTTACATTACTCAGTGGGACTTGTCAAGTGAGGAGATCGAGACTGTCGAGAAGAGCCCTTTCTGGCACGAGAGCACCATCAACCACATGTTGCTTCTTCGAGGACTCTTTGCGACTGGGATACTTGCTTTTGCATTTGTCCAGAAACGGTGGAGGGTCAACTATGGTCTCGATCCAAACAGGGAGACAAAGACCAAGCTTGCGGTACCCTTCAGGGCCAAGGATAACCCGACGCCCCGATCAGAGTTCAGTCATCCTGACGTCGTGATCGTTCTTACCTGTCTGAGCTACTATTATGGTGGGCTGGACGATGAGGCTCTCTTTGCTGCATTTGATCTACTCGTTCGATCAGACAATGCAGATCTGGAATACCAGGAGTGGGCTAAGACCGCCCCAACAATACCTGTGGCCTTCAGACACCTCCAAGGGGTAAACCTCAAGGACCGCGTCCAGTGCATATCTGAGATCTTCCCTCACATCCGATATTCCAAGGCAGCCATCGACTACTATCTCTGCCGAATGGTCTTTGCGAAGGAGTCCAGAGAGTTCCCTCACAAATTGTCTGCCTCGGGCTGGGATCTGGGCAAGGAGAAGCTGAATCCGACAACAGGTTTTAGCGGCACCAATGATTCTCGGTACGTGCTTCCATTGGATATGAAGCAGCTTGACCTTCCTGAGCAGAATCACACCAACGCATTGGTGCTTGAGTATCTACTACGGCCGGAAAACGCCATTGCACTGATGCGACCCGAGATGAAAGGGGCAGCACTCGACAGCAAGTCTCTCCTAGACATGGTCACAAACATGGACTCAAATACCCGCGTTATCCTTGATGTTGGTGCCCAAGTCATCGAGTTCACCAACTTGGAGTTCTCCAAAGAATGGCTCAAGTGCTACGAAGGTGATGAGCACACACAGGCTGTCATCTTTTTCAACGACTCGGATGAGATCGTGGTACTCGATCGATCAGGAAAGGTTGAAGAACTTCAGACCTCGCCTTTTGCGGATCAGATGGATCAGTGTCTCGTCTTCCTCGACGAAGCCCATACCAGAGGCACAGATCTGAGACTTCCCGCCAAATACCAAGCTGCGGTTACCTTGGGTGCGAACTTGACGAAGGATAGACTGGTACAAGGTATGTTTTGTCCAGCTCACCAAGCTAGAGTATTGTTTTCAGTTTCTAAAGTTTCTCGCAGCATGCATGAGGATGCGAAAGCTTGGAAAAGGGCAGACTGTAGTATTCTGCATTCCAAGAGAGATTGAACAAAAGATTCTCCTGCTACTAGGCCAGGAATCGTCAAGGTCTCATAACATTACAGTATCCGATGTTCTCTGTTGGGCCATCACCGAAACCTGCCATAACATGAGGCGAGAAGTGCCATTATGGCTCACTCAAGGTATTCGTTTCTGTCACCAACGGAGGTTGTGGGATGAGATGGAGGCTCGCAGTGACTGGGAAGGCATATTTGAGTGCGCTGGACAATTCAAGGAGGATGAGGCGCAGCCTCTTGACAAACGGTATCATCCACAGCAAGCCCACCCTGGCATTTCTTCAGTTCTCGACCGCATTGAGCCCCAGGCCGCGACGGAGTTTCAGAAACATTGCCAAAAATTCGGCCTGACAGAACTGCGTACCTCGTCACTACAGGAGGAACAGGAGCGAGAACTCTCGCCCGAGACCGAACACGAACAACAAGTGGAGAGACCGCCCCCAGCAGAGCCGGAGATACACTATTTACATGACGACTTGCGCAACTTCGTCCAAAATGGCGTGTTTCCACCATCCTCGAGCGCATTCAAGCCCGCCTTTATGGCTCTCGAACACACTTCGGCGGCAAAGAATTTCGACGTGAGCGAGTTCCGGAACAACGTCTGGGTGACACTGGACTTCTCAAGGACTGTCAAGGGATCCTTCGGATCAAACAACTACGCGGACTTGTTTCAGCGATCCGTGCAATGGATATTGACAAGCAAGGGAGAGATTGCTAATAACCGCCTTCTGGTTATCAGTCCGTACGAGGCACATAATCTTCTACCGGATATCGAGACGTCTCGGCATGTCACCCTGCGGCTCTACTCCCCTTGGGTGAATCTTGGGTTTGGGTCACTTGATCATCTCAACCTCTACACTATTCCCCAAACAAGAAACTGTGACACCATCCCGCGGGGCCTTATCGCCCAACTCAATGTGTTTGCTGGGCAACTTTATCTGTCGTCTTACAGCGACTATGTCGAACTGTGTGGCTCTCTAGGTCTTGCGTGGAAGGCTGCCGATGAATCCATCACTCTTGGGCCGGATGGATTCATCCCACTAGACTCAAGAGCGGGCAGATCCAACAACAAATCGGGGCTCTCTAAAAGTCCTGTCAGTTTCTTGAAGGTCCTCATGGCGAAAATACGACAGGAGTGCGAGCTGATCGGGAGGACGCACATGGGGAGGATCTTAGAGGGAGTACGGCTGCGCGAGGAAGAATGGGTAGAGATTTAGAAACAGGCTTATTCAACGTGTCATGCATTTGAGGCAACACTGCGTCAAGTCTGGCGCATAAGGAGTACTCCCAAGGTGGTTGGGTCTCGTAATGGGTGTACCTGTAGAATGGCTGGAGGCGCTCTCTAGGCCTGCTTTATTTATATACAATCAAATCGTTAGACTTGCCCACCTCTCCAGACTTGTTGCTGAGAGTACCAGTGCCATAACGCGATCACGAAGGGTATCGAGGGGCTTGCAAGCAATGGCAGTGATCTGGACCGGTAGAGACTGTGGGACTGTCGGAGCAACAGCTGGGTCATTAAATATGCCGATGAGCGCAGATAATACGTTTGTCGAGTAAAGGTGCATAAAGTCGCCGTCGTCAGAGGTATACAACACCTTGGACTAGACATATCTGTTAGCAAGGAATCAAACAGCGCGGGCCAGGGTCGGGAATCCACATACGTTCACGCCAGACACCTGCTTTGTCCATGCCGGCCCCAAGGTCCTCCACTGTTGCTAGGCGAGGGCAATCAGGAGCGCCACCAGGTAAGGTTCGTGCAGCGGCTCCCTAGATGCAAACCTCTGCATTTTGATTTCGGCCAAAGATGCGCCGGGTCGGTGGGATCGGATGCCATTGTACGATTGAATAATCTTCATCTCCCGCATCCAAACAATGTGCCCATGGTCGATATGCGCAACGACGGGGGGAACTGGCCCAACATTATCGCCTTCACACTCGTCCCGAAGGCAAAAGTATGAGCAGGGGAGCAAAATACTTCGATAGTCTCCGAGGCAGAAATAGAGATCGGAACTGTGCAAGGGAGAGTCAGGCAAGGATGCAAAGAATACAAAAGCGCCGGGCAGCTTACAACGTCTGTAAGGGACCGTCCAACCCCCCATAAGAAAACGCACTGCATCTTCCCGGTCACGATATTTGCCACCCATGAAGTGGCTTTCGCGCGTTTCTCGGCGACTAGTATCGCTATGATATTCGAGCTTCATGATCGACGGAGGCGCAGGGCAAGGTCTACTAAAAGTGCATCGCAATAGCTCAAGTTGCAGCTTCGTCCAAAACAGAGGTTCGACGACGATTCGTGATCTAGGGTGGCGGCGAGCTCTGATGGATGGACAGGGCCTCTAGACCAGAGGTTGTTCTCGAAGTGGCTCCGGGGCCGGATCGTTGAGATGGCGGTGCCTCCATTGCGGGAAGAGGTGTGGGAGCCTGTCATGATCGTGGTGTTGGCAGGAGTCGGTGTCGTCAAGGAGTGAAGAGGAAGGAGGAAATGGCGGACGTGACGAGACACGCGCTAGTCACACAAGGTTATGTCAGCCCCTGTGGGGCGGCTGATACACTCACGATTACGATAGCGTCGCAGCCGCCGAGGAGAGATATCCAACGCCACTGGCGCGTCTGGAATTTGACGCTATCAGAAGGCGAAATGCAACGCGACTAAACGCGAAAACGCGATGAAGCCGTGTAGCCTGGGTATAACTTAGCACGAGGAAAAGCATGGCGAGTTACGCACGCTCACGGTTCTCTGGCAGTGACTTCGTCTGAAGTGTCTTTCCGTACCAGCCATGCATTGTACTGTTGCCGCCCAGGCGTTCGGCTGATCTACCGGGGTGGAGCTTTCACGGGCAATTGGCTTTTCCTCGTCATTGTAGGCAGCCGCGATGCTGTCAAGCAAGCGCGCAACTAGGTTAAAAGATTATTTGGGTGATCGCGTCTCGTCGCTGGACGTTTGCGAGGATACCGTCCAGGGCGAGCCCCGTGGGGTTGCCGGATAGTGTCTGCGACGGCCTTCTCGAGAGTCGCAGCGCTGGCCAAGCAATTGGCAGCGTCCGCTCATCGCACTTATGTTCCTAGCATTCGAACTCCTGACCTTCCTGTGTTGTGGCATTTTCTGTGTTGCGTATGTGGAAGTTACTAGCCGTCAGGCCACCCGGGCTCATAACTGTTGGAAGCTATGCCCTTCTGGTATGCATGAGAAGTGATGTATTGTGTTGTTGCTAGCTAAAGCGGCGAACGGGCGGTCTCGGGAAAGATCGGCTGTGGTGCAAGTTGCCTTACTTTTTAGGCGTGAATTGGGACGCCGCTTGAACCTGCATGCGACACCTGGTCCCACTAACACGTACATTCATACAGCCCCGCGTTACCAGTAATCACGGCTCTCTGTCACTATGGTGAGCTCCAAAGAAGACCTCTATATGCTATATAAGCTATATAAGGGCAACGAACTTAAGGCATTTTGGCTCCTCTTCTCCCACCAACGTTATCATGGGTGGTCACTCAAACAACTCTGCAAAGAAGCGGCAAAGAGCCTCCCAGACCTTAGCCACGGCAACCAGAACAAAATAGTCAATCTTTTGGAGCAGTCGATTCATCTCCGGACCCAAATCGCCTCGTTCTTCCGGCACGCTCCGCAGTGCGAACAAGATGCCCACGCCTCGTTCGTCTCATTACTAAAAGACGTGGTCCGGATGGTGAGACCAGGCGCTGCCGCGACCGAGCCGACGGCCAGCGTTGCGGACGGCCTGACTGTGGACGAAGCTGAGCCGACGGACAGCCTGACTGTGGGCGAAGCTGAGCCGACGGACAGCTTGACTGTGGACGAAGCCGAGCCGACGGACAGCCTGACTGTGGACGAAGCCGAGCTGCTCCATCTTCTTGCCGCCGTCCAGAGCCAGGTTGCTTTGGCTGTGGACCTCTGGCGAGAACTCATACTTGGACAAGGGCCATTGCCTCTTACGGCCGTCTCCTTGGCCGCAAACACGTGCCTCTACGAAGTCATGACCATGGTTAGTGTGGCAGAAGCATAAACCCGTCGTGTTTCAGGGACGACTTAGACTTGAACGGCAAATCTGCTTACTACACGCGTCTGCAAGAGCTCAGGAGTAGAGAAGCCGTTAACAGGGCCTTTGCCATCTTTGCGTAAGTCTATGTGCGGCTTGGTCGCCCCCGACGAAAGAAAAGCTAATCAGTACTGGTTTAGGGAGCCGGCTGACAAGTCTAGAGTCTCGGCTAGACAAGCGCATATACCATACCGATTTCTCGGGCGTGATTCGGAGGAAGCCCATACAGGGAAGCTGGTGCCACTTCGAACGGCTATAGCATTCGAATATGCGTACCAGGTGCACAATATGTATGCGGATCCCGAAGATGAACTACGGGTGGGCATGACTCTTTCAGCCTTCAAGGACCAGGTCGAAGCCCTGATGTCCGAGACAGATACGCTGCTTCGAGAGAACGCAGAGTCTATGGGAGCCACAGATCCGCTTGGTGATCGATCCAAGACGAGTACTGAGACAATGAGAACATACTTGAGGGAAGCTCGGGACATCCTTGCTCTCGGGTTCGTGGCCGAGACGGTCGAGTGTCCGCGCATTGAGTGCGTGGTGCAACTGCTCGGCTGCCCGCTTGTCCGCATGTTTGCCTGCGGCTATGAGTCGGTGCGGCTGAGCCGAGCATCTACACCGGCTGCTCTCCATGCCCGCCTGGAACGCTTTTTCGAGCATCAGGTTGTCGTGCGTCTGCTGTGGCTCGACGGCCGTCCGGCATCCACCAAGGACTGCGAGAAGCTGTTCCAAAAGTCATTTGTCCGCGAAGGCATTGCTTCCCATTGGAACATCGTCAGCCGCCGTATTGCCATGCTGTTTCAGGACCACTGTGTGTTTCTCGACCTCCGGGCGCAGCGTGCAAACACGCTGGAAGAGAGGGACAACAGCCTGTACCGTCTGACGGGCGACCTCCGCAAAAGGCTCGGCGGGAGGCGCCTCGAGGCGCACCTGGCCGAGGAGCTTCGCCGTTTCTCCGAGGTGACGAGGATCCGACGTGAGCTTATCGAAATCGTCCGCTCGCTCGCAGGCAACGAGCTTTCGTTTGCAGAGTGCTACAAATGGTTGAATGGGTACCTCCAGGGGACACTGACCGTTGTTGTTAATGGCGCCGCCCTTGAAGTACCGGTAGTGGTCATCAAGGGGGAAAGTGTATACGAGATTATCAAGCGCTTTCCTGTCGATTAGGTAGCTAGCTAGATAAGTAGCCGGCGAGACGGCTTAGTACGCTGGGGAAGTTGTCACAAAGCGTACGTTAACTGTTAACTAGCATATAATATCACTGACAATGGCGGCATCTACGGCGACACCGTACGTCGCCTTGGGGAAGAGAGAATGTAACATATCCAAGAAGTCTATGAGTCACCCATTGTTGGCTGCAACATTGGCCACCCGAATGTTACGGTTTCTTCGACCGGAAGCGTTCCCATGGGAAGCAGTGATCTTGTTGGATGGGACTGGACTGGATTTCGAGGTCGGATCCAGTCAGTCCAAGGTTCCGCATCGATCGATTGATGGCGATGGAACCCTATATCGCCATCGCCATCGACCTGGACCCACATTGCGATGGCGATGGCGATCGATTAGGACCTTGTATCGCCATCGGAGCGGTCGATATCGACTGCATGCTCTTGCGACCGCCTGGGGAGCTACCTCAGCTTGCATCCATAAGGTATCGCCAAAGGTAACGTGTATCTGGGACGGCAACCTGCATGCCTGTTTCGGTGTTGATGAAGGCTTGAGGTGTTCAGGCAGCAATGGCTCGATCCTTTCCCGGCAATGGCTGGAGAGGTAAGACACGACAGGAGGTTCGGGCACAACTGTTGAATACGGTACCTAGAGGAAGTAGGCTTTTCCGCGCGAGTACAGGAACTTAACGCAGATCATCCCGTCGGCCTTGTTCCATAAGCCATCGGCTGAGGGCGGGCCGATCTCACCATACGGTTTGATGGATGTCTGATCTGGTGGGCGAGGCAACCGGCACACTTTTGACACGTTGATGCAAACTTCCGCGTCACTTCCGCGTCACTTCAAAAGTAAAAAAAGATAGCGCTACTGTCATACTAGCTGCGAAGCGGTTTCAGAGCACGAAGGGGAGAAGAACGCCGTATTGGGTACACCAGTATGAGTCACCGTTGCTGGCTATCTCTTGTCGCAATGCCGCTACGGCAAAAGGGAATGATCACTCCTCTTGCCGGTAGCGTTATTGTGGTCCATATCTCCGTCTGACATCTCTTACTGCAAGTGTGCTTGGCCTAATGATGGAGTAGGTGCTGCATTACTCTGTTGTCAGCCTCCAAACTGATGAAAACGAAAAGGTTACAGGTCATATTGAAAGGTGTAAGTTACATCTCTGGGTGAGGAGCACAGCTCACTACATAGTATCCACATCCCAGCCACCAGTAGATCGGACCACCTTAGTCATACGGTCTCAACAAAGCTTCACTATGAAAATGATTCCCCTCAGCTTCCATCGTCACTTTCACATCTACTCCCTAGCTCTCCTAAGCGGACCCTGCAGCCTCCTAACCTCCCACATAACCGTCCCTTCCTTCCCCCCTAACCATTCTTCCCCTTCTTTTCCCAGGTACTCTAACATCATCTTCCACCCGGGCGACAGGCACGTTCGTCTATCCAACCGATTGTCTGGCCGCTGTCCGTTCTCCTCGTTAAGCCATTCGTTGTCCGTCGCGTTCAGTTCCCGCAGTACCTCCTCCAGCCAGACTCCACCCCCCACCCTTCCCTTTTGCCACCCTTGGAATGCCTTGTCTAGGATTAAGACCTTACTGTAGTGTCCGATAGCCTCTATCCGGTCTCTGATATCTAGATCTAGCGGCAAGATGTTCATACTGAACCTCCCCCGACTGATGAAGTCTTCCTCTTCCTCGTCCGAGATTGCTGAGCGTACCAGAATTGCCGTCCACCAGAGCAACGGATTCCTCCGCGCCTCCACAGACTCACCTGTGATCGCTTTAGTAAAGAATCCTTGAAGTGCATCTCCCGGATCATCATCGTCCATGAACCAATCCGATCCTGGCATTGCCGCCACATCTAATATGTCTTCCTTCTCATCTTCGTCCAACTCCAACCCCATCTCCTCCAGGCTTTCTTCGTCATCCTTAAGAGACCATACCAGGAAGCATATCAAGCTTGTCCACATGGACTGAAATCGCCGCCGCTTTCCCAGTAGCCATATCGCCGCTAGCGACTCGAATGGTCTGGCATCAGGCCCTTCCGCGCTTTGATTGAGCGCCAGTCGTGCCTTTACTGGCCAACGTTCGGACAGGGCTTCAAGCCCATCTATCCGGTCCCAGAATGCTTGCTTGACTGCCTCACGCTGTTTGGCGGCCGCGCTCTGGGTGACTCGGCGGGATGCGCCGGACCCTGTGATTCTCGTCTTCGTTGCCTTGAGAAAACACTCCCAGTTCCGGACAATCGCGTCCCATAGCTCTTCGTCCTCTCCTGGTGCAAGAAAACCAATTGACCGGAGCCACGCCTCGCAAATCGGTCGCTCCTCTTCCCTGATTGGTAACACGTCGTCGGCTACAGGCATCAGGGTCTGTCTCGGTCGCTCGTTTCGTATAGTGGCCATGGTGTTGAGGGATCACGTCCGCTTTCTCGCCGGAAACAAGGTTCTCGAAGGCGCGTTTGCCTATAAATAACCGCGATAATAACGTCCTTCCTTCGTGCTTCGCCCGCAACAGTGGCGATGATGACGATGATATGTCGGCCACGTTGGTCAAGACAAAAGGGAAGTTAACAGGAGACTGGTTTCATGGGTCTCCTCCCCATTATAAGAAAAGGCGCCCCCCCTGTTTAGTGGCTGTTTGTCGCACTGAGCGTGCTAAAAGGATCAAGGTCAGGTAAACAACAATGAGCCACAGCAGTGTGTTGATTGTTGTCTAAAGTGCGGGGTACTCTAGCCCACAGATTTTACTTGAAGTATGCAGCTGGATTACTAAGTACAGTTGTTTCCTGAGGCTCGTTGAGATTTTGCCTGGCCTGCGACACTGTTCGAGCCCTCACCTGGAACGTCCCCACCATCCCCTCCTACGGATGGCTATGTACCACCACTCGTAAAGGAAAAGCCTCCCAGCGACGCCCTAACACAGTCAAGCGTCAGTAGGGCGCACTAGCACGTTTGCTGTATGGACAAAGGTTCGTGTTGAAGGAACTCCACGGCCGCCTACGGCGGCTGTGGCCTCAGGCAGCCGGGACCTCATACAGGCTCCAATTCCCTCGCCTAGCTAGCTCGTGATAATTGATGGATCCGTTACGGTCAATTCAATTTGATAGATAGGTATCAATACAGTGATGATGATGTTGATGAATGCTTCTGCCGGTCATCCGGATCGGCCGGAAGAGGGGTTTTCATACCCCCCTCCTGACTAAGGTTAGGATATCGATCTATCCGAGGTTTCGTCATACAGGGTCATCATCCAACAATAATCATAACAATACACACATCTTTGACCGCTTGACAGTTCTCAAACGATCTGTGCCCAGGTGGCTGGAGTCAACCGGGAGGGAGTGGGGGCAATCTTCGCACTGTCCAGTCGCCTAACCGATGTGCCAACAACCTCGCCCCACCAGCTGAGCACCGGTCGTTGGAAGACACTCTAAGCGAGTCGATGCGGCACTGCCAGGCAAACACACGAAACAACTCTATGACCAGCTATCATGGAAGGAAGCAAGTGTGCTTGCTCAGCTGAGAACAGGCATAGCGAGGTTGAATGCATACCTCTTTCATATCAAAGCGGTACCATCGGACAGATGCGACTGTGGGCAAGCAAGAGAGACAGTTGAGCACTTCCTCTTCCGATGCCGGAAATGGACAGCATACCGTACGGAGATGCTTCAATGCACGAATACCCGGAGAGGTAACATCTCTTTCTATCTTGGAGGGAAGTCGTCTTCTGACGACCAAAAATGGACACCAAACTTGGAAGCTGTTCGAGCGACGATCCGGTTTGCATTGGCCACGGGCCGCCTGGATGCAAGCTAACTTGGGAGATGAGCTTAAACGCAGATTCTCCCCCCCCACCCACCCACTAACTCCCTATTTCCAACCTAACTATCTTTCACCCCGTGCCATAAGCAACGGACGCCGCTTCAGTCGCCGTAGATAGGACACTGAACACTTGAGGAATAGCCTTCAAGCTAGTTCGCCAATAACACTACCAAACCACGGGAATCCACAGCCAGAGACAGAATAGGCAAGGAAGCAAGAAGCAGATGCAGAATGAGCTTAAGGGGACAAGGACACAATTTGAGTAACGCATGACACAGTATGGGCTTAGGGAAATAAGGACACAGGTTAGGCAAGGTAGGACACAGTATTGGCTTAAGGAGATCAGGACACAATTTGAGCAATGCACATGTATATTAGTATCAGGGCCCTTTCGGTTTAAGCCGCCGGGCGTTAATAAATTCAATTCAATTCAATTCATCCATCTCAACGACACATTAAATCATCCCTCTGCTATGACACAAGCTCTAACTGATTTCCGATACGCGAGGCGTTGCAGCAGATTGATTTACTCCACTACGCACTACGGCACCAACTGCGCTTTCGCTTCTAAAACCACTCATCAACCAGCGCCGTGAGCAAGAGTGCATGGTGCACAGCCGGCGTTCAAGATGACGATCCCAGAACCTGTGCGCAAATTCAAGGGGATAAAGGAGGTTGTCGCACGATGCAACCTAGACTTTGAGGCGATCAAGTCGCCGCGTGACGCGTACGAAGAGAAGGTAGCGGCTGTCAATGCCAGCATTGAGGAGGCGTGGAAACGCGTTTCGTCAAGACCTGATCCATCGGACTTGCCTAGACTCCAAAACGAGATCGTGGAGTATGGTGGCCAGTTGAAGGAACTGGAAATCAAGCACAATGCAACCATCAATGACGAAGAAAGAGCTTACGAACAAAACCTGCAGGCAGCAATGGAGAGGCTTTGCGACGATCTGATCAAGATGATAGGACCGTCTCTGGTAGAGAAGTCGCTGCACGCGCTTTCAAACCGGCAGTCGCGCCAACGCGACCGCGATGGCCCATTAAATGGCCTGGAGATGTCTACTTCGACGTCGAAGGAGACCACGCAGCCAGGGCTCAATCATTCTACGCAGGTGCATAAATCTGCTCCCGAGGCGGGCAGTGTAGAGAACGGGCTCATTCACGCCTGCAACGTGAGTCTCCTATGCCTGGGCCGAACCAGGTATTCTATTGACATATGCAGGATAAACGGAAGGACAGCTTCGCCGGTTCTTCAAGAGAACAGAAACGCCGTCGGATTGAAAGTGAGCAACCCACCGGAGAAGTGAAAACAATCGACTTTGAGAAAGTCTTCCAAGATGGGTGTGCTCCAACCAAACACGTACTAGTTCAGTTTCCAACGGGAGTCGATGCATGGTACATTCTGCGATGCGCCAAGCATAATCTCAGTTTCAGGGACAATCCGATGGAGAGCGCTGCGGCGCACCTGGGTGGCGAAAAGCACGGCCGGTTGCCGCAAGAGCCCGCGGTGGTTATCGAGCATGTTGGAGTCCAGGTTCTGGGTTGCAACAAGGCTCTGGCCGACAAGAATAATTCCGTGGCTCTGAAAGCATTTCGAAGCCGATATGAGCAGTCGGGTGCTCACAGCAGGCCCACAAAAGACCACGTCCCATCTCAGGTCAGCAAAACACTTCAGAGATCGACCCGGCAAAGTCGAAGGCGACATGGTGATAGCAGCCAACTACACGATCAAGAGGTCGAAGGCATTATTGACCCAACTCCTGGCGAAGTCTATCTTGCGTTCTGGAAGAAGTCGAAGGAGTGGTCAGCCGTCCTCCTCCTCCCCACATCAAATCTCGACGATGTTGGCGTTCCAAGCACCCTTGAGAATCTAGGCCTAGCGGAGAATGTGCCAGCGTGTTATGACTACGACGCCCAGGCCAACAGTTTCGAGTGGCGGCAAGGATACAAAGACGGGGAATCTTTTGTCGCAAAGCGCCAGTTTCCCGTCATGTACTTTGACGGGCAGGATTTTCCAGCCAAGAGCGCAGTTGGTTGGGTAGCTGTCGAAGACCTACGCACTTTGGATGCAAGGACTGGCCCCTCTCTCGTTCCATACTACCAGTCCGTGCGGAAATTCCTAAACCATCGTGCAACGACACGGTCCATGGAGATTGAGGTGGCAAAGACCGACGCCAGTAGAACTGTTTTACCAGACGGTGTGTCTCCTTGAAGATCCTTGAGGATGGTTGGGCATATATCGTTTCGGGGACTTCGCTGACATGATGTCACAATATGCAGAAACTCAGAACCAGCGAAAACCTTCCTTGGCTCCCACCGCAGGCCGCCGCAGTCCAGGACACTCTTCATCAAGCAAACAGGAGGCATCAAAGACACGGCCGCGTCCAAGCACGCCTACCACTGATAGACCTGCGTCTTTGCCACGAGGTATACTGGAAGTGGATCACAGCTCTGAATCTCGTCAAGGAACCTCGAGGAACGACCGACTTGATGCGTGTCGCGAAATTATATCCATAAACAGCTCTCCTATGGAAGAGCGCCTCGAGGGTCAATCTGATGCGAATGGTCATCAGGTCCCACTAGTCTCAGCCCAAGTCACAAATGGAGCCGAGCACCTAGCAAGCTTAGCCAAAGAAGGATATCTAACCCTGCAATCAAGGGGCGGATATCATGCCGACAACGCGGCCGTTACTACGTCCGAGGCATCCAGCCTCGGGCAGGTCACACCTGATACCCTCTGTCAGCCAGCATCAACACCAGACAATAGGTCGTCAGCAGTAGCTGACGAGTATCAAGCGCCTCTCGTGCCTGATGGTCAGCAGAAAACCGGACATCTTCCAGTAGTCATTTCGGCTTGGCCAAGGCCTGTCCAGCCGGCACCAGTTCCCCATCCACCACCAGAAAGCCTTCAACCCCAGGATGCCCAACCCTTAGCGCTTCGCACGGCGAATGAGCCAAGATGGAATACGACTCAGCATCCTCTATTACCAAGAACCTCGCAGACCTCGCAAAGTGGTGCATCCACCTGTTTAAACTCTAGTCAGTTCAAAGGATCAATGCTGAATAGCACGCTACCTGAACCGCATCCCATTTTGCCTGCACCTTGGCTCCTAAACCCAGACTATGTCAGCACTGATTCTATGAGAGCCCCGAGTGTCTCAGACACACCACCAGATCCATATCGTTTGCCGCCGATCGCTCCTTCACGAAGATCAGATACAGCACCTGGAACCATTCCTACCTTTCAGTGTCGCGCCTCAACCACGGTATCACGAGTGGAGAACCCAGGCATGGAGAGTAGCTCGTTTAGTGACGCTGCCTCCTTTCAAGCTGCCCCAACTTTGTTGCTAACCGGTCATGGTCAGATTGCTATGCATCCTAGTGTTCCAACAGCTTCAGGGTCTAGGGAAGCCCAACTAAGCAACTTGGCTCTCAAGATACCGACTGTATCTTGCGTGGCAGCCCAACCAAGCTTACAGACCTCAAGCGAGGCAACGACACCTGACACGAACACTTGGCCCTGTAAACTTTCAGATCGTCTCATCAATCAGCTAGAGGAACATTCAAGACATAACGTTCCTATCCGGGGAATCAATGAGTTGAAAAGTCCCCAGGATTTCTACAACTGTCCTCTATGCGATGAGAGAAAGAGGAAGAATTACATCCGGCCCGGCCCCTTTATGACCCATCTGAAGAAGCATTGGGTCACATTAGGATTGTCGGAACTGCGCCCTATAAAGCTTTTCCTGAAATAGAAGCCTGCTTCTTTTTATATTGCCAGCTTAATCAGTAATTACTTACTGCTTAAAGCTTCTTCTACTTATAGATTTATAGTAAACTTATAACGTACATGTATAACGAGCGCCACAGACAAACGAACGCCACACTCAACCAGACCTACGACTTAATCTTTATAATAACACAACCATAATACCATAAATCAATTAAAACTAATTACTATCCTCTTCATTAGATACTTCTACGTCTATTTTGCATGTACGTGCGTTATGGCCAATGTTGCCGCATGTTCCACAACGCCGTTTCTTCGTCTCGGTTCTCTTCTTCCGACCACTACTCTGCTGTATTTCCTGCTGTACCTGCTCAGCAATTTCCCTCCGATCTTGTAGCTCCTGCCCCTCGGCTACTGTCATGCTCCCTGAATGTCGGAGTCGTGTTCTTTTTGCCCTGCGCCGCCGGCTAAGTGTCGCATTTGCCTCCCGAAGCTCATTGACCTCCGCCTTCAATAACGCCATCTGGTGCATTATTCCTCGCGCCCCCTTCGCAAATTGATCTATAGCAGCTAAAATCGATGTCGGAGAGCTACTTTGATGACGGCTAATTCGGGTTTTAATAAAATCAGTTTGCGAAGTAGCTTCAATTGGGTTGTTTGGGGTCTTCGGAACCCAGAGATTGGGCAGCTCGGAATCCCCCTCCGCAGGCGATGGAGTCCGCAATTTTACATCCAACCGAGAAAGCACACTTTCTGGATCATAGGGAACAAGTCCTGTACCTCGAAAACCTCCCTGGATATTTTTTTCCGACATTGCTCTTTGAAATGCAGCTTGAAATGCAGGAAAGAAGTCAACCTTAGTAATGTGCCTGATTCGGGTCTTCATCATAGTCTCGATTTGTCGACTGTAGGCCTTCTTAAGCGGCCCAAAGCAGCCAACATCGAGTGGCTGGAGGATATGAGATGAATGCGGCGGCATACATAGAGTAATAATATTATTCTCCTTGCAGAATAGCTCGAATTCGGTTGAATGGTAGCTTTCATGCCCATCCAACACAAGAAGGCGATAAGAGCCGGAAGAGCGCGGCTTTGAATGTTTGTCAAAGTGCTGGATCCATTCTAGGCCTCTCTCATTTGTTGTCCAGCCGTTATCAGAGGTTGCGATAACCCAGTCTTGAGGTAGGGTCCTTTCATCATACCAAGCCGCAAGATGATATTGGCCTGCAACAATGATGAACGGCGGAATCGCCCACCCTTGGGAATTAACGCCCTGGATCACCGTAACCCATTCTCTGTCTCCTGGCTGGGCCATTTTTGGTCTTCCACGTCGTTCGGCGCTCGTGATGACCATTCCGGTTGAGATAATACCCATCATAAACCCAGTCTCATCAAAGTTGTAGATGTCCGACTCGTCAATACCATATTTCGCAACTGTGTTCCGCACAAGCTGAAACCAGCCCCAAATAATATTGGGATCTTCGCATTGGGCCCTCTGATAGTCATATCTACGCGTAAAACGCGTCTTAAGCTCTGGTTGTCGCTTGACAAAGTTTGAAGCCCAGCGCGCGCCAACTGGAGGCGCGTCGCGGTCAGCGAGCAGTCGATTGGCCATATCTTGCACGTCGCAAAGCCGGGGAGGAAATGATCGTGCATCTAGGTCGAGGATATATTGAATAATCGTTGATTCCTCCAAATCCGTCAGCTTCCGCAAATTGGGCATGCTGTCGCGTCGGGAAATCCGACCGCGTCGTCGGTGAGCGAGGGTGCTATGGTCGACTGAGTAGATCTTTGCAGCAGCTCGAATACTTAGTGCTGTATCTTTCTCCATAGCTTGGAGGGCTAGGATCAGCTGATTTTCATCGCTTTTTCTGCGCATTGCTGGTGGTAGAGAAATTCACAATTGAAGGTAGAATGTTGTCTGAGTATAGTTGAGTGTGACGTTCGTTTGTCTGTGGCGCTCGTTATACATGTACGTTACTTATTATTTTATACCTAGTGAGTCGGGGATTTCCGGTCTTTTGGGGAATTAGGTCATTTGATCAGATCCTTGCCGCGACTAGGGCTAAGATTGACGGCTTCCTTCAACAGGAAATTGTGAACGGCCTCTAGTAGCTGGATTCCAGCTATCTAGTCCAGGATGCTATTTACATCAAAGATGAAGAAGAAAGAAAGAAGTTCCCAAATGCCCCTGAGCTGTGGAACGATTTCCCGTCCCTGGCGCGCACGAGCCTCGTACGTCTTGCGGCACAGCCGCAAGGATATGGGCCCTGGCCCGTGACAGAAATACCGTACCGGATAGGACCAGTGGCTTGACCCATAAATTGGGAGACCTCATGCAAGGTCTATTAGCAAGCATCATCGACTTAGCATCTCATTCAATTGACAGTCTTTTGGCCTATTCTTTTGAGACCCCTCAGATATCCATTTGATCAAATGGTATCAGATGAGAGGTTCGTTATTTATGCTCAATTGGGCTATTTATCCAGATTTTGATCCCGACCTTACCTACTCTTTCCGTCACAACACTATCGCGGTCATCACAGCTCTGCCTCTGGGTGGGTTATGTGTTCTTAGTGTCCTCTGTTCCCGCCCTCACTCAATAACATGTTTAAAATATAAGCTGGGGCTTAAATAAAACATAACTAAAGCTTAGTATATCTATAACCTCGATTATATAATAACCTCAGATATAAACTCTACTTGTAGTTAAAGTTATGCTATATAACCAATCTGTACTTAGACCTCTAAGCAGCCTTGTCAAGAATGTCCTTGACCTTTAGAGGCTGAATTTCCGGGAATGCATCATTCAACGTCTTAGTAGGCTCATAGTTAAAAGCGCCTTCAGCGAACCAAAGCCCAAAAACCGAGTAGAAGAACTGAGCCAAATGTTTAGGGAAAAATTCATAAGCGGCAACATGTCCCGGCAGTTCAGTAACCTCTCCCCCTTTCAACTTTTCAATACTATCATAAACAACATCAAATTTCGCTCCTGTATGGCTTTGTTAGCTGCTTTGTTCTTGTCTAATAACCTGGTTTCTGCGATTTACTTACCGGTGGCTTCCTCGGCGAGGTGAAGGAATTCGTTCCATGTGACCTTATCGCCAACGATATAGGTCACTGGTTCCCATTTGGCCAAATCAAGACTAGCCGCCACATATTTGGCAACGTCCGTGGTGTGGGTGAACACAACAGGAACGTCGCCCGTTCCAGGAATTGCTGCCGTCTTGTTGGGAATATCGAGAACCATGGTTGAAGGCCCCATGTGACTTTTGAAGGCAGGTACGCCCCAATAGTCCAGGAAAAAGCCATTCACGACGTGTGTAGTTTCCAGGTCGGTCGTCTTCTTGAGCTCTCTCTGAGCCTCCAGCCTCGGAGGTACACTGGGGAGCTGCTTGGCATGTCTATCATGTCCATTTAGCATTCACTCATAGGCCCAGAATGGGACTACTCACGCTTCAGTATGCGGCAGACCCCAATCACTTGAAATCATTCGCTTAGTTGTCTTGGATGCATCAGCTGCACGAATGAGCTCGATCTCCTTGGGTCCGCCACTGCCCGGCGTAGGAAGCATGGTTTGTGCAGAAATGACCGTATGAACATTGTTTTCTTCCAAGACCTTGGTCAAGGCTTCAACGTTGGAGTAGTCAACTGGGATGATCGGGACTCCAAGCTCGGCTTCACATTCAGGGTTAGGCTGCAAAAAGTCAGAATGATGTGTGAAAGGTAAGAGAACTGTTTACATACCTTCCTTGCGAGAACCTTCACTTCATGTTTTCCAGCGGCGACGATAGCTTCGACCAGTGTGCGGCCAACCTTGCCTGTTCCACCTGCTACAGCGACTATTGCCATTGTTGAAGAAAGGATGATAAAAATAAAAGTTTGGGGTGGAAGGCGTAAGAACGAGGGCGATGGTAAAGTTGTTAATGCTTTGCAGTCTCTCTTTGGTGATTACTATGGGAGGTAGATATGCGGTTGTTTATATAACTTTCAACAGGACCTTGCCACAACGATCTATTTGACCGCTTCGACCATGTCAAGCTGACCAGAGGCCCACGATTGATCAGCAAGACTTCAGATTGATCAGCAAGACTTCAGCGCATACCTAAGGAGAAAATTGCGGAGACAAATTGAGGGGAGCCAATAAGTTCACGGGAATGGGTTCACGGGTACCGAGCCTATTAAACTTAATTCAATTAACTGCTTCTTCCTAGCGCACTCGGTAAATATCAAAAGTCCGAGTCTCCCTAAGGACCGGAACTCTAGAAAAGTCCGGCGGAAGAAAATACAGTGAACACAAGCGCAAATTTCAGGAGTCTCAGAAATCACGGCGAAATCGACAGGTGGGGGATTTTTTTTTTAGGGTAGACAAATTCTAGGTCTCCCACATATTATTGAGCTTCGGATATAAGCGGACTTACCCGGTCTCGCTCTTTAACTTCTTCGCGACCTGGGCTATTAACATTCCGCTTAGTCCGAGGCCGAACGCGGCTTCGGATAATCTAATTCAACCCGAAAATGGTGCGAATGCACTGTAATGCTAATTCGTGCTATATTCCCAAAACATTCGCATTTGGTTCTGTTTCATGTAAGCCTGGTGATAAACACCGGTATCTCCGATCGCTGCCCCAGTCTAATCGCTCCTAGACTTGTCACCTGGAGCGTTAGTAGGGCAGGATGATGCCTCCGCCTAGAGCCGCGAGAAAACTCGTTTAGGTTGTATCGATCACTCAGGATAGAACAACATGGCCACGGATTCCAAGCCGTCTTGGGACAATGGAGGAGTACAAGAAGCGGGGAGCTGATTCAGCTACATCCGCAAGCTAATTAGCTACGCACTGCTAGTCTATGAGCCATCAACAATCAGGATGTGCATCATGTTCCAGTCCGAGTCTTATTCGAGCTCAGTGAGCAGTCAAAGACGTCGAACTCGAAGCCCTAGTCCCGGTGGTCAATTACATCCACGAAAACCACAGCAGTGTGGCTAATAGACTGACCGTCTGACAGACTGTCTGACAGACCATCTTCAAACCGCAGACGACTGACCGGCAACTCTTATCAGACTGACAGACCAGAGCTGCCAGTCGGATTAGGTGGTCTGGGTTGGGCTGGGTTGGTCTGGGTTGGGGTGGTTTACCTTAGTGAATTTTCATATTATATTAATCTGTCTGAGCTAGTTATTTGGCATCATCCGACGGTACAGACATCAAAAAAGCGCAAAGAGAAACCCTGGCTCTGGCCGTCCGACTATCCTATCAACCCGGGATAAAAATCATATCTTTAGAATCGTCGATCAAGACCCTTTCGTCACATATGCAGAAATCCTTGAGCAGACCGGTTTGCGTTGTCACAGGACGACTTTAATGCGGTGGCTCCGTAAACAAGGCGTCCAACACCACCTCCCTCTTCGTCGGCCATTTCTGAGCCCGGCTGTGGCCCAACAGCGCCTAGATTTCGCACAGAAATACGTTAATGAAGATGAGAGCGTTTGGCATACTTGGATTTTCTCTGACGAGGTCTCTATTGATCGCACTGACGGCGATAAACAGAGGTGGGTTTTCTGCCGTTATGTAAGTCCAACCCTCGATCTTATGATCGCTTTCCTGACCGCCCTTAGGGCGAGAGACTTAGGAAAAAGAACATACAGCCTCGCCGGAAGCCGGCGAGATATTCAAAGATGTTCTTTGCCGCATTCTGCCTTGAAAGGGCTACAGGATTGATCCCTTTAGATGGAGACCCTGCTGCCAAGCGTAACGGCGTTACCGGCCGGATCATCTTGGAATGCCTTAAGACTCATCTTCCGGAAATTATCGACGATGGAATGACATTTCAGCACGATAACGGACCAACTTATAAAGCCCGTATTGTGCAAAGGTGGTTGCGCAGCTATACTAGAAGGGAGGGCGTTTTCCTGCCGTCTTGGCCGCCTTATTCACCCGATCTTAATCCCATTGAAAATTTATGGGCAATTTTAAAAGAACGGGTCTGTAAGCGATACCCTCATCTTGGAGGCCTTCCGAAGAATGCTGCCTCTTTGGATCTTTTAATTGAGGCTGCGATCGAGCTGTGGGCAGAGATTGAAGAAGAGGTGTTCGAAAACGTCATAAATTCGATGCCGGCGCGGATGCAGGCGGTCATCGACGCAAATGGCTGGTACACAAAATATTGATATAAGTCCTAATAGACTCCAGCCTCTAAGCTTCAAATTGATCTATTCTATGATTTTCTATGACTTTAATTGAGACCATAGTAGCCGGTTAAAGATTGTGGTGTCATTGCGGAAATTCGGGTGGATCCGGGTATTGTCGGTTTTTTTGCACGGCATTGTAGCCTTTCTCATTCATGTTCATTCTTGCTTCTTAAGCGAATGAAGTGCTTCGAAAATGTCCGCCATACTTGGACCTGTGTCCACTGTGGACACGCTTGATAAGAACCACTAGGTGATGCGTAGGCCAAGTGGACCATGGGGATCATGATAGATGTAGAAAGTGAGATGTATTTTAACTCCAGCTACTCTGAGCAGTTGTCTTATATGACGGGTAACTGCTCAGCAGATGCCTAGCTTGCCAGGTATCCCTAGGACACGGCTAGCTGCACGCATCACCAGTGCTCTCATTATACTACCACCCTGTAGCCATTATCGTGCCTCCGCATCTCTCGAGGGCTGCTCCAACTAGTCATCTCACCGCCATTGCTCTTACAGCTGAACGACCTCCTCAGAGACAACCATGTCAGAGTCACCCGAGTTATACTTGAAAGGGACGGTGCGCCGTTCTCATCATCTGTTATAGGCAGCCATGAGTGTCTGGGGTGAAAGTTCTTATCTTGCTATCTAATTATAGTCTAAGAGCCAGCCTTATAGATGCATGTGCTTGAGATCTACGGTAGCCACCGGGGCCGCGGTCAGAGATCCGGTTCGGGAGATTGGGATCCCGAAGACCTGAGTCAGGGAGTTTTAGGCCCCCGCGTATGCGGCTAGAAGACGGAAATGCCCACTTCCGGTCTCCAACGACAGCCACAGGCGTCCATCGGTTCAACGACATCGCCAGGCTGGATAAAGGCCAATTGGTGCTGATGCATACTCATCACTGTACGTGTGGATCACTCCCGCGGCAACAATTGGGGTTCCGATGATGTTTCAAACAGAAGCGAAGGTAGTGCGTCGGGGCTTGAGCAGGGATGCAAGGTGAACTTGGAGGTGTTTTGTTTGTGGAGTGTTTGAGTGCGTGTAAGCCAGGTAGACCTTGAAGGATTGATGTGCAGGGATGGGAGGGAGGAGGGGGTTGAAGAGACGGATTGCAACGCCATCTCATACTGGTCGCGTGCTCTTCAGAAGTCGAAAATGATGCAAGGTCTCTGATAACGATGGATTGGGAACTGCACATGTAACATGGGATCACAGTAAAGGTCGGTGATGCTGTCAATGTGGTTTGCTGTGTGACGCCTCATGAAGAGTTCATTGCATTCAGCTGGCAGAATTGATACAGGTGGACGCTACGACCTCGACAGTTGCGCATTGATGTTCAGACGTTCTAGACTGGGAAGCGAACCAGGAGGGTATCTGCAACTACTCTGCGGGCGTTGGCCATTCTGCTGCTGGTAGCTGACTCGGCAGTTCTGTCTATATTCTTCATGTAACCAGCATCTGTAACGCTGTGGGCTCCACTAGACCAGCATCGCAGACTATTACGCAAGCCATTGCTCTTACCGCCATCTCGTCGCAACATCATCAACGTCCTTCTTAATCGGGCAAGCCGGGGAAGAAGGTGGATTGCTGCAGCGACTCTAATTTTACGACGAGGGTTTCATACTAGGCGCCGGATTCCCGAATTGCCTTGGTTGGGGGATCCAAAAATAATTGGACGCGAAGTTTCTCCTCTATTTGACGAGACGCGACAAGTTCCAGCGACAGTTCGTCTTGAACGCTGGGGGATGATGCGCATGCTAATAATAGGCGTTGAAACATTGACGAGTCTGAATGGAAATGTGCCGCATGCCGTGTGCACAGTGTTGTATAATCCTGCTGTTGTTTGTCAATTGAATTGGGTATAGGCACAATTCGCACCATCGCTTCAATCCACCCAGGCATGCACGTTTATCCAGCAGATGCAAGTTGAGCACGTGCTTAATTGACCGATTCATGGGGATTGAGCATGGGGCTCCGGCTATGACGCATTGGATCTTGTAAAATGTTGCAATCCTTGATATGCTCGGTCACCGCCGATGAAAACGTCCAGGATGACGGTGATGAGGGCGCCAAGAGATGATGATATGCAACCGACCGACTCAACAAACGAGGCACGGGCTTCCTCAGGGTTGCTCAGATTCGCTCAGACTCGCTCAGACTCGTCAGAACTCGCCAAACTCACCAACCTTGCCACCAAGACCGGAGTTGCCAAGGAATGCTGCGTCTGCCAAGAGATAGCCACCGGCCTCACAGCCAATTGTGTCGCCACCGCTGAGGCCCGCTTGTCGCGATTTTGCTGCTCCCGGGACTTACGTCTTGGCAAGACGACGCTTCGCCCGTCGAGATGCACCGTCAACACTGTGTAGCCGGGCGAGGACCGGCTGGTGACTGGCTGCAGGCGGCCTGATCATGGGCTACACGCTGGTGGGCATTGGCCTCGCGCTCTTGGCTCAAACGGCGGAACAGTGCTTGCCAAGAGGATGCCAAGAGGATGATCCTGGCCGGTGGAGGACGAGCGTGTCCGCGTGCTTATCAGAGCGGTTTGGCCTGGAGTCAACAGGGCCGGTTGCTGTGACGCTCTCGCGAGACATCCAGGGACTCAAAAGCAAGCGGGACAACTGCTCAAGCCAGGGACCACCGCACGCCGGCCAATTGAAGCCACGCAGCGGCTCATCGACGAGACGCCAGCCGCGTATCAAGGCAGAAATAAGGCCGTAAATAAAAATATTTTAGTCAAAACCTGGAGGAGGGGTCGGTGGAGGCCCGGCCAGCAGGTTGCATCGCACATGGGGCCCGGTGCTTATTTGCGGTGGGGGCACCGGTAGCCGCACGGGGGAGATGGCCTTGAAGTGCTTGGACATTGGGAGGACGAGATGAGACTTTGGTGAGGCGTCTCAGGGGCCGATTATTGCCTCATCCGGTGGCGATCAGGTTCCGCCGCCAAGTACCTCCAAGTCGCGCCGCGTCGATGCTACCGCGCCGATACCACATGCCCCGAAAAATACCGCACGGCTTAAGTCTGTGCTACTGCTACTCTGGCTGCCGGTACATGCTCCGTACATGTGCAGGCCGACCGCATCTAGTTTGCGAGATCTGAGATGGCGGTTTCTAAACATTGTTCGCACCTCCGATGAACCAGCCAGAGCGCCGGCTTGTTTAGCGAGAGTTTGATCAGCGAGAGTCAATGCGATGCGAGATAAGCGCGCAGACTCAGAGCCCATTGGGTTGCGCTGTCTTTGTTCTCTCCTCGTTTCGAGGTTTCCGCGATCCATCACGCTCTCCACATCCCATCTCTCTTCCCTTTGCACTGGCCGACAGCTCTCTCCACACACCATCCCCGTTCTCCACCCATGGAATCCTTGGGGCTTTTTCTTCACGTCTTGGCAAGTGGGGTTTTCTGTCGTCGTTGGCCGGAGGCGAGGGGCGCGTTAGTTTGGCGAAGAGGGTTGCAAGCATCTCTGTTCGCAACGGCGGCTGCCGATCAACGCTCGCAGGCTTCTTGGCCGTGGGACCGGCAATGATACAAGAAGACGGCCGTCCCTCGATCCGGCGGCTCTAGTTTCCCTTCTCTTCTCTCTTCTCTCCAATAACTCTTCCGCAACTCGGGGCTGTCCAACCTAGACTACCCTTGTGTCCTCGCATCTTCGGCTCTCTTGCCCCCCCCAACCCACAGCCGACTGTAAACCAAAGCCCTCGAAAGGCCAACCGTCTCTCATTTTGTCCCTCTGCAACCGTTGTCTCACCGCAAGGGTGAATACACCGTCATCATGAGCCAGCAGTTGATCGAGGAGACCCCTCATGTCTCCGGACAGTCCAACACGCCCATGACGGCGCCGGCCCACGCTCTCACCTTTGACCAGGTCGCCGAGCAGCTCAAGGGCCACACCGTCGACGGCCTCACCACGGCCGAGGCCAAGTCCCGTCTCGAAACCGCAGGCCGCAACGAGTTCGGCGAGCAGGAGGGCGTCCAGCCCATCAAGATCCTCATCGGCCAGATCGCCAATGCCTTGACTCTAGTGAGATGTCCACCATTCCAGGCCCCTCCGAGGACCACAGCGGTTTGCGCCGTTGCCCTTGGAGGTGGACCTCGTCGGGAGATTTACTGATTTGCCGGTACGTAGGTGCTCATCCTCGCCATGGCTGCTTCCTTTGGTATCCAGTCCTGGATTGAGGGCGGCGTAGTTGCCGCAGTCATCATCCTCAACATCGTCGTGGGTTTCTTCCAGGAGTTCCAAGCTGCCAAGACCATGGACTCGCTGCGTTCGCTGAGCTCCCCCACTGCTCATGCCGTCCGCGATGGTAACAACGAGGTTGTCGTAACCGCTGAGATTGTCCCCGGCGACTTGGTTGAACTCAAGACTGGAGACACCATCCCCGCCGATATCCGCCTGATTGAAGCCGTCAACTTCGAGACCAACGAGGCTCTCCTCACCGGCGAGTCCCTCCCCGTCCGCAAGGAGACTGGCTCCATCTTCCCCGACGACACCGGCCCCGGTGACCGCCTCAACGTCTGCTACAGCTCGTCGACTGTCACCAAGGGCCGCGCTCGCGGTATCGTCTTTGCTACTGGTATCTACACCGAGATTGGCCAGATTGCTGTCGCTCTCCGGGGCAAGTCGTCTCGCCGCCGTGAACCCAAGCGTCGCGAGGATGGAACCGCCTCGACTGGACGCTGGATGCAGGCGTGGACCTTGACCTTTTCCGATGCTGTCGGTCGATTCCTCGGTGTCAACGTCGGTACTCCTCTGCAGCGCAAGCTGTCCAAGCTCGCCATTCTGCTTCTCGGAACTGCCATTGTCTGTGCCATCATCGTCCTCGGTGCCAACGAGTTCAAGTCGAAGCGTGAGGTCATCATCTACGCCGTCGCCACCGGCCTGTCCATGATTCCCGCTTCGCTCATTGTCGTCCTCACCATCACCATGGCTGCTGGTACCAAGCGCATGGTCCAGCGAAACGTCATTGTCCGCAACCTCAAGAGTCTCGAGGCTCTCGGTGGTGTTACCAGTATGTCTCACCGAGTTATCAAGTTTGTTCCGTCACTAACGGCATAGACATTTGCTCTGACAAGACCGGTACTCTCACCCAGGGCACCATGATTGTGAAGAAGGCTTGGATCCCTGGCCGCGGCACATACTCTGTCGGCTCTACCAGCGAGCCCTTCAACCCCACCGTTGGCGTTGTCGGCCTCCAGGAGGCTCAGCCCAAGGACATCAACTTCCAGGGCAGCGACGCCGAAGGCACCGAGATCAACGCTGAGCAGGTCGTCGGCCAGGACGCCACTCTCCAGCAATACCTCAACGTTGCTTCCCTTGCCAACCTCGCCACCGTCCACCAGGTCGAAGGTGAATGGCACGGTCGCGGTGACCCTACCGAGATTGCTATCCAGGTCTTTGCCTCCCGATTCAACTGGAACCGCCTTCGTCTCGCAACCGGAGACCACAAGCAGTGGCACGAGGTCGCCGAGTTCCCCTTCGACTCTGACGTCAAGAAGATGTCTGTTATCTTTGAGAACGACGAGTCCAAGAAGCAATGGGTCTTCACCAAGGGCGCCGTCGAGCGTGTCATTTCTTCCTGCCCCCAATATGCCGTTGGCGATGAGATCAAGGAGCTCACCCCCGATATCGAGCAAGACATCCTCCGTAACATGGAAGCTCTCGCCCGCCTTGGACTCCGCGTGCTCGCCCTGGCCAGCCGAACTGATATCCGCCACGTCGTCGACAACGAAGCTGAGCTGGGCCGAGGCTACTTTGAGAACGACCTGGTCTTCCGCGGTCTCGTCGGCCTCTACGATCCTCCTCGTCCCGAGTCTGCGCCCTCTGTCCGCCGTTGCCACGAAGCCGGCGTCAGCGTCCACATGCTTACTGGTGACCACCCCGAGACTGCCCGTGCCATTGCCATTGAAGTCGGTATCCTGCCTACCAAGATGTCCCAGATCCCTCACGACATCACCAAGACCATCGTCATGGCTGCGTCCGACTTTGACAAGTTGAGCGATGACGAGATCGACCAGCTCCCTCTTCTGCCTCTTGTTGTCGCCCGTTGCGCTCCTCAGACCAAGGTCCGCATGATCAACGCCCTCCATCGCCGCAAGTGCTTCGTCGCCATGACTGGTGACGGAGTCAACGACTCCCCTAGTCTGAAGCAGTCTGATGTTGGTATCGCCATGGGTCTTGCCGGTTCCGATGTCGCCAAGGAGGCTTCTGACATTGTCCTGACTGACGACAACTTTGCTTCCATTCTCAACGCTGTCGAGGAGGGCCGACGCATGTTTGACAACATCCAGAAGTTCATCCTGCACGTCTTGGCAGAGAACATTGCTCAGGCCTTCACTCTGCTTATCGGTCTTGCCTTCAAGGACAAGAACGGACTGTCCGTGTTCCCTCTGGCCCCCGTCGAGATTCTCTGGATCATCATGATCACCTCGGGTATGCCTGATATGGGTCTCGGATTTGAGATTGCCGCTCCCGATATCATGCAGCGACCTCCCCAGAACGTATGTTTCTCCCTACCTAATCGCTTGAACCACAACTAACAATTTACAGTTGAAGCAAGGTGTCTTTACCCCAGAGCTACTCATCGACATGGTTGTCTATGGTCTCTGGATGTCCGCCCTTTGCCTGGCCTCGTTCGTTCTCGTTCTGTACGGATTCGGCAACGGCAAGGCCGACATTGGTGAGAACTGCAACAACGATTACAGCGAGGAGTGCGACGTCATCTTCCGTGCTCGTGCGACCACCTTTGCTTGCTTGACCTGGTTCGCCCTGTTCCTTGCCTGGGAGATGGTCAACATGCGTCGCTCTCTGTTCCGCATGCAGCCCAAGAGCAAGAAGTACTTTACTCAGTGGATGTACGATGTCTGGCGCAACCAGTTCCTCTTCTGGGCCATCGTGGCTGGCTTCGTCACCATGTTCCCGTTGATCTACATCCCCACCCTCAACACCGTCGTCTTCAAGCACGCCCCCATCTCTTGGGAGTGGGGTATTGTTTTTGTCGAGGCCGTCATCTTCTTCCTGGGTATCGAGACCTGGAAGTGGATGAAGCGCTTCTACTTCCGTCGCCAGGCTCGCAAGGCAACCGGTGGCGAGACGGATCTCGAGACGCGCGTCTTTGGACACTACTACACAATGTCCAGCAGCAGCCAGGACGAGGATGTCGGTGGAGAAAAGAGAGCTACTTAAAAAGGTGGACTAAAAAAAAACATCTGCTCCGGGTTTCCCGGGAAGCAATGTGAAACGGGAGAGCAGTCCAATGATGATTGCGCTCCGCGTGAAGCAGCTTACGCAGTGAATGATTTCATAGTAAGGAAAAACGAAGGGAAAACGAAGGATGAACCCCGGCTTGCATGGGATGATGGAATGGGTCAGTCAGCCAGGTATCGTAGGTTATCAGGTAGGTGTTAGGTAGGTCGACACGTAGACTGAATAAAATGTGACTTGGACCCAGAAAATTGGAGCATTGTGTAATTGTGCATGGATCGTCCTTGTTTTTCAGCTGGTGAGTTGTTTCTACGAAGGGATGACTTGTTCATGGCGATCCAGCTAGGCCAAGGGATGCTACGAGGAGGCGAAGTCGGGCGAAGTCAGCGGCAACGAATCCTCCCTCTGAGTTCGCGATGAGCGCCAAGGTGGGATGGCTTGTGCGACCGGAGGTTGGGGTTTGGGAAATGCCATTTATAGGCGAGGTGGCGCGGGATGAGACGGAGACGAAGATGTGTCATGATAATTGTTAATTGATCTACAAACACAATGCTCCAGAGATAGAGAGTCCTTTCTTTAGGCATGAATGAATAAGGATAAGCATGAGACACAAGCACAACCGGGAATGGATGAAGCTAAGGACGGCCCGAATTTGTGAACACACTCATCACAAACAAGAGAGTACAAGCAGAGACACGCAAAGACACAAGCAAAGACAAGTGGCGTTACTAGCAGGACGATCAATGCGTAGTCCACAGCCCAAAACACGCGCTACGTCAGCCCGTGGATAAAAAATGCAGGGGGAAGCACAGGGCTTATGCGTAGATAGATGCTTAAATTTAGCCTAGAGCTGCCAGTGGCGCATGGGTTGGGTGTGAGTGAGGCAGAACCCGTCCAATACACGTTGGACGAAGCGTGTCGCGGGCGGCGCTGCGGCCTCAACAGATGTGATAAGTGAGGGATTTTTTCCTTTTTCCTCTCTTCAATTTGCGTCCTCACGTCTTGGAGTCTTGGCTCATTAATGAGGCGATGGTGCGGTTTTGGCACACTTGGCAAGCTTGGCGTGTTGGTGTTGCTGGCCGTTGTGCGCGGGCTGTGAAACAGAGGGCAAGACGAACGCTCCTGTGAGATGCTGCTAGACGTCAATTACCATTACATGCTACGCGCCAAGTCGTCGCGTCTCTCTCTCTGCGTCGTGTCTCCATCGGGATCTCCAAAGTTAGCAGCCGGGCGGGCCAAGATCTACGATTCTCCCCCAAACGCCATCGCCATCTGTAACCAGCCCGTGTCGCGAGTTTATCTGGCAATCCCGCGGGCTCGGGCGTTCCCCAGGCTCTCACAGACCCCCTCAGCATCGAGATCTCACTGCTGGCACCACGTCCCCGCGACAGCCGCGACGGGTGGCGAGACATGACGGAGGGTGGCATGTCTTGAGGCTGGATGAGGAGTCGTCGAGGTCGGAATCGCGAGCCCTGGGAGGCTTGCTCTACGTAGTAAGTGCATACACAAGTACAGAATAGGTAGGCTGTGGAGAAGCAATCGCAATAACAACTCCCTGTCGTGGATAAAGGCCGATATCGACCAGGGCCCCCGGCTCCCACAGCGGACGGACGGCGTTTCTGGGATTGCGGAGAAGACGAACCTGTGCGATAGATTCCAAACACCGTGTGTCGAGACTCGTCGCAGTGGCTGATAGCGTCGTCCAGAAGGTCGGCCGCGCGATCAAGCGGCCATGTCTCACTGTACTCAGGCGCGCCAGGGAGTGTACTTGGTAGTGTGTAAGCCGCCGATCGTCGCCAATTACGATCGTCAAGGCCTCATTTACCGCCCGAACACAAGACAGCTCGCGCCTCACTCGAGTCAGGCTTAATACAGAGCTTCTGCTTCGTCCGTCCGCCGATCCAGAGCTGGTCTCTTGGCAGCGTCACTCGAGCGCAACGGGCAATTTTAAATCATTGCGGCATGATTGTTCGGCCCACGACCCCCTTTTGCTCCCGCCGTGGAACCATGGATCATGGCCTTTCCGTGCCTGTTGCTCTATCACTCCCCTCGCTGTGACCTTCATCCGCTAGAGACGCCGTCTATCTGTGCACTATGCCAAGGCGGTCCGTCACCGTCGACCCACGGTCTCTCACCACTCGTGCATCATTTCCCATTCTCCGTGTCTATTTATCGCTTTTCCGTAGTCCCGTTTCGTCGCCTCGGCTCCATCTCCATCCTGCCTGAGACCACCTCGCCCTGTCAGTATGAGAACGCCCGGCCTCTTGTATGGCCTCCGCAACTAGTTCTTTAACCCGACTGCTCCCGCACGAAAACAGTGTTGCAATGGGATTCTCTTGGCTCACCTACCTCCTCCGTCCTCATCGCACTCAGCAGTGAAAGGCTTCATCTTTCTACCTCTCCCTCTCTTCCTCTCTCCCTCCCTCTCTTTGTCGTGCGCTGGGCGTCGACACTGCTCCTGGTAAAGATGCCTGTTCTCAGTCTCAGCGAGCTCAACATTGTGTTGAGTGTTTTGGGTTCGTCCATCTCAGCCGTCAAACCTGCGTAAAGACTAACACCAGTGTAGGTGCTTTCACTGTCCTATATGGAATCATCTCTGTAAAGCTCAAGCAGGCATGGTATCTTGGCGAAGCTCGTGAGTCCTCATCCCTTGGCGTCCTGCATCCTGCATCCTCGATCTCTGGCTGACTCTTGGCGACCCACTCACAGTCCCCGCCGTCGCTCTGGGCATCGCCCTCGGACCCATAGCCGCCAAGTTTATTGACAGTGAGAAATGGGGTTCTGCAGAGGAGGGGCAGACCAATGCCATCACGCTGGTTCGTCTCTCCGTTGAGCCCGCGATATGAAGCCGGCTCCGTGCTGGATTCGCATGCTGACCTTGATGCATAGGGTGTTGCTCGTGTCATGATTGGCGTCCAGCTGGTCATTGCCGGTTATCAACTCCCGGCCAAGTACAACTGGACCCGATGGAAGGAAATGGCCCTGTGCCTGCTGCCCATCATGACGCTGATGTGGCTCTTCACCACCGCCTGCATCATGGCCTCGGTCTCCAACTTGACGCTGCTCGCCGGCCTCGTCATTGGATCCTGCGTCACCTGCACTGACCCTATCCTCTCCCAGGCCATCGCCAAGGGACCCTTTGCTGACAAGTATGTTGCTCGCCCTCTGCGCGAGATCATCTCGTCCGAGGCCGGTGCGAATGACGGCTTTGGCTTCCCGTTCCTGATGCTTGCCGTCTATCTCATCCGCCATGCCGACATTCCTGCCGCCGCTGGCGCTGCTGCTGAGGCTGTGCACCACAACCTGGTCCGATCAGAAGAGGTCGGACGTCTGGGGGGTGGCGTCTACGAGGCCCTCAAGAACTGGCTCCTCGAGACCTGGCTCTACATTGTGCTGTTGTCTGTTGTCTACGGAGCCGTCGTCGGCTACGGAGCCTGCAAAGCCATCCGCTTCGCACTTAAGAAGTACGTCTGCCAGAGCCAAGTCATATCAAGGATATCTTCTAACCCATGCACAGAAAGTGGATCGACAACGAGTCCTACGTCTTGTTCCCCGCCGCCCTGGGCCTCTTCATCGTCGGCACCTGTGGCGCCATTGGCACTGACGATCTTTTGGCCTGCTTCGTCGCTGGCAATGCCCTGAACTGGGACGGCGAATACCTCCGAGAGACGGAGGAGCGACACGACGAAGTCAACTCATGTATCGATGTGCTTCTCAACTTCGGCGGCTTCATGTATATCGGGTCCATCATGCCATGGTCCCAGTTCCACGACCCTGAGGGAACCGGCTTGACTATAGGCCGCCTCTTCCTCTTGGGCTTCCTGGTCCTCGTGTTCCGTCGCATTCCCGCCATCTTGATGACATACAAGTTGATGCCGTCCGTTTGCACGAACTACAAGGAGGCCCTCTTCATGGGCTATTTCGGTCCTATCGGTGCCGGCGCTGTGTTCTACGTCGAGCACGCCCGTCACCAGTTCCCCGAACTCGGCGAGGGTGACGAAGAGGAGACCAACTTGGTCACCCTCATGGGTCCCGTCGTCTACTTCCTCGTCCTCTTCTCTATTGCTGTCCACGGACTCTCCATCCCCGCACTGAGCATCATCTACTCCTATATGAACGTCAAGCCCATCCAGGAAGACGGTGTCGAGATTCGACGCATGTCAATGCAGGCCCCGAGACCCCACAACGCTGCTCAGACTGGCGACAAGACATTCATCGTGTTCAACCGCTTTAGCCAACAGGTGATGCAATCTTATGACTTGCCCACCAACGAGCCCATGGCTGTGAGTGACACCAAATCTAACGACTCACGTTTTTCGCACGAGTCGGACGAGCTGGAGACAGAGAAGAGGGAGAAGAGACGAACTATCCGGTATATGGTATAGAGCGCCGTATATAGCAGCACGCGATGCATTGCACGCGATCCACTCTTTAATTGATAAAGCTGCCCCTGGGCCTGGTGCTGAGGAAGGATAAATAGCATAGATTGGATACAGACACTGTCGCTACTACTATATATTAAACATAAAAAAAAGTTAAATCAGTCGTTACCATTCTTCAGCTATGTCTGTAATCATTCATAGCGCGTTTCTCAGAATACACATTTGTCGCAGAATTGATGCTATACACCACTGCTATGTCGATGAATGACTTTGGCTCATATTGCACTTCTCTGGATCACTTGAAATTGCCAGTGCATTCCCAGTGCATTCCCAGTGGAGGCCATTATGGTCTATGGTGCCTCTCTGCCATAGAGAGACAAAATTGAGGTCCTCTCTGGTTTGAATTGATGAATTCAAGTATAGGGTAGGTTCCTCATCAGCTGCGATTGTAGATTCTTGGTGTTTATTTCCTAGTTCAAGTAAGTAAAAATAATTGAGCACTGATGACGGACCATCCTGCTCGTAAAAGTTCCCTTCCGTCATACAAGAAGCTACCACATCATTCACCTACAGAGTGACGTCTCAAACGCATCAAACAGTAGGCTTTGTCATTTCAGAATGGATACAGCAGATGCCCAAGTTGTCGCAATTAAACAAAGAGTCAACACTTCATACAACTCGTCCGACTATGAAGTCCTTGACCTTCTAGAGACATCACAATCTCAGCGACTCTGACGAGACTGTGGGTGGATGTGGTTGTTTTGAGCTAAAGGTACGTTCACTACATTCATAGGCAAGCTTTCTTGCTGAAGCTCTATAATTACCCGTTGGCAGTGGGGCTTACACGTATGCCAACCTCTCCGAGGTTGGTCACAAAAACCTGGTCCAGCCACAAAAATGTGGTCCACCCTTAACTATGTAAAAAAGCCCTATTTACTACTTTTTATATCTATATTCTAGCTTTAAATAATAGGATATAAATTCTATAGAAAACAGTACTAAATAGAGAAATAGCAGGGCTTTAAAATGCACATCTTTTTATTAATTTTAATTAACCTTTTTTTAAGGTTTAAAATATAAGCTGAAAACAGGTATAAAAATAAATGAATTTTTTAAAATACTAATATAAATATTATAAAATATAAGACCTAGTTTTTATTATAAATCTACTAAAATGCTATATATTACTATTTTTATAGAATTTATATTCTATTATTTAAAGCTAGAATACAAATACGAAAAGTAGTAAAAAGGGCTTTTTTACATAGTTAAGGGTGGACCACATTTTTGTGGCTGGACCAGGTTTTTGTGACCAACCTCGTAGAGGTTGGCATGCTTGCAAGCCCCACTGCCAACGGGTAAGTAAGTTATTGGTTTTGGATTGAGTGGGGGAGACGGGGTCCCGGCAGCGTCCTTGAGGTGGTGGAGGAAGTGAGGTGTCATGAAACAAAATGCTCCATAAAAAAAAGAAAAGAATTTTTTTTGGAGAAGATTGAAAGTGTCGTTGTGCGATGGAGATGGAAATTTGCATGTGCAGAATCCTGTATCCATCATAACCGACTGCCCAGTTCGCTTCGAATTCTACTGTGGGGAGTCCCAGGACCTTCCGTACATCCACAACATTGCCCGCAGTCTCTTGGTTGACGCTCAGTCAGCCAGGCGCGATAGCGGGTACAATGATTGATTCGTGAAGGCGGTAGGACCCGTCTTGAAAGAGCACGAAGAGGCGTGTCGCAATGCCTCCAATGCGTTTTGCGACAATTGTGGGCTGTTTTGCGGTGAACATCCTGCAGAGCCCTATATCCTGGCTTCACAAGGCAGACCCTTTTGTTGGCGTGTGGGTCAGTCCTGTATGTGGAAAGGGAGAATGTGAAATCGGGATACGGCAGGAGATGCGGGAGATAATGTCGGAAGTTTTTGGAGAAGATCCAAGAGCAAGCTCTTGTGCTTGCAAGGAAGGTCTGCATGCCCAAGGATGGGTAATACGGGAAGGAGCATATGCGTACCTTGGAGAGATTAATGGTCGCGACCGTAGATGGACAACAGATGTCTCAGTCAATTTGTTGCTTACGAAGTAACTATTTGTTGCTACATTAAGGGAATTATTTCAATGGGTTCCTATTCAACTTCCTGATATTTCTTTTTGGGATGACGGTTGCGATGCGGCCGGGGCGAGTCTGACGTGAGAGCTGTGGTTGAATCGGATGCGGGCGCATTTGGACGACAGGTAGTGGCAACATCTGCCTCCGATACATCAAGTTCATCTTGTGAGAAAGCCGAAGCCGTGAGGGATCTAACAGGCTCGTTGCTCTGAGAAGACGGAATGGTGCTAGAAGAGGCCAGGGACAGGCGTCGTTTCTTCGCAGGGTCTGGTCGCAGTCAAAGATTGTTCGCTTGGCCGGTGGAGTAGTCGATTCGACTGAAGCAGACATGGGAGTAGTGGGCGGGACAGGATGACGTTGGTGAAGTGTTGGCCTTGGTGGTGAGGCATATCGGTCAAAGCCCGGGGGGGGGGGGGGGGGGGGGGTGCACCATGATGTTGTGGTTGAGCAGGCCGACAACTTTGCCAGCGCAAGTGAAAAGCGCGTTAGCCTGGAACTGGGTGTCCTGCCTCTCGACCATTTTCTTGCACAGAGATGCCCAAGGATTGGCATGGATGGGAAAGATCACAAAGACCTGGAATGGATAGAAGCCTTTGAAGGGTGTCTTTGTCAGGGTTCCCCGGGGCAATGAATATAGAAAGTTGGACGAAGGCGCAGCACTTCAACTGGAAGTCGTCGAGTCCTGGAAGAGACTCCTTTCGTAGCACTGTGCGGCTGGAACCGACAACAGGGCCAGTGAGCGCGACAACGGGAGGGATAGCGGGGAAGTGGTCTACGAAGGCAAAGTTTTGGGGAGAATGCTTTGACTCGAGTCAGGAGGGATGTCAAGGTCAGTTGTATGCAGCATGCTTACGGCTGGTAGCCCTGATCACGGATGATAAGAGTCGGAATGGTGTATTGTGCGATGGCGCCAGTATCCGACTCTAGACCATGTCGCTGTTCAACGTCCCAGGTCAGGGCGTACGGGTGAACACGACCGTTCATGAAGGACCATTGTTCGGTCCATTCTGATGCAACGACTTGTTGATTGTAGATGGAAAGGTTGATGCTGAGGGAGATGTAGCCGGAGGGGTTGTCGAGGTCCGACCGAAGTTGCGCATACTCGGGGGTCAGAATCCAGGATGGGGCAGGTAGGAAGGCCCTCGCTATGGCTTCTGCGTTGAGCCCCTTGATGCGATGCTGGTCCTGATAGGCAAACCTGGACGGGAAGTCTGGCTGGACGAAAACCATCATGGACATATCACTGCCCGTGTTGATCTGGCTCTCGAGGGGCCTGCGAGGATTGGAGGGGCCATTGTTGACGGAGTGGGAGCGGACATAGCATGCGAGAGCGGTGGGTGTCGGATAATGGCTGGGGATACCCCAGAAGATTGTTGAAGGCAGTGAGATGGTATATGTTGCGGTAGAAACGAGTAAAATAGGCGGCGAGGGAGATGCCGATGGTATGGTCCCTATATGGATGTCGGCGCAGGGGTGGTTGTCACGGACTGTATCATGGGGGTGAGGGGGTTCGTTATTAGACAGAGTCCAGACGACGGTCTGGGGAAGTTTGATGTTTCAAGTAGATGAAGGAATGCGGGGTCTGGGTCGTGAGCTGAGTCGATTTGGTGACAGAATCGTCATCGAAACTGGTGTATGTGGAATGTCAGATGCGAGAAGTGACTGTAGCAGAGGCAATGGTGTTTTTGTCCTGTGAAGAAAGTGAATGAAGGCGAAGTGCCGACATGAAATCAGCTGATATCGAGGTAGCAATGGTTCCAGCTTGAGTTTGTCACAGTCTTGCAGGATGGGAGTCGCGGCGCCACAAAAGGCAACGTCGGCAGTTGAGGCGTGGGCTCATGCTGCTAGTACGAAAAGCCGACGAGAGGGGTTTGGAGGGGATGGGACCATGACATGGAGATAAGAATATGGGGCCGAGGGGTTGGAGGGAGAGATGACCAGGATATCCATGCTATTTGGAGGGGACGGGGCAACATATGTGGGAAGGAAGAGGATAAGTGTAGTCAATTGTCCAGCAATGTGTCTCACGATCTTAAGCACGCAACAGGATATCTTGCGGACTGCCCGGCTGCTCTGGGCCTTTCGACCTCACTGTGATATGGACAAGGCACAAATGGAGAGACTGGCGGTTGCTAAGGGGGCTCCTTCCTCCGAAGCCCCGAAAGGCCTTGAAGTTCTGAAGGAGCGAGACCAGGCCGTGGAAATGACCACCCCGGGAGGGCATGTGCAGGTCCTTGCCAATGTGGCCTCTGCGGTGCGGCAGTGCGGAGGACGAAAGGTGTCAGATACGTCAGAGGCGAAAGTTGCCACTTATTGCCACCTATTGCCACGAGGCTTAGCAATCAGCTTCTAGCTGATTCTATACAGAAGAGAAAGGGTATATAAAGCTTGCCCTGAAACCTCAAGACATAGGAGCAGAAGAGAATACACAATTTTTTACCCTAATATTTGACAAAAGGGTTCGTCACGGCCTCTGGCGCCGGCGGATATACGTCCCGTCCTTCGGCCTATTCGGCCCATTCTTCCTAAAGAGGGAAATCGCGAGGGAGACTCCGGAGTGCCGATCCCAGGGCCGGAAGAACCTGCTGCTAATCTCGCCGGGGATTTCAGTCCGTTGGATGAGCGCCGGCAGCAGAATGAAGTACCGAGTGGTCCGCAGAGCCGCATGTCGGGGACCGGCGTTGGTATTGTGGGGCAAGCCGCCTACCAACCTCGTCCCAACGGGTAAGAAGTTCCAACCTTTCCTCTACGGCGACTATGTAGTAGAGCACCGTATTCGAGATGTCCTGAGCGATTAGCCGCTCTGTTGGCGGCAATGTTACCTCGGTTAGGATTAGTTGTTTGATGTCCTGGATGTTTCGCGGGGTCAAACGACGGTGCGACGAGTACTACCCCTTTGTTAGCTTGACTAAGCTGTTGGGTAGTCTGAACGCCATCGTTTCGGCACTTGACTAGCTCAAGCGATACGTTTTAGAATTAGTCAACGTAGTGAAAGGCTTGTGCTAGCGCAGCTAAAAAAGAAAAAGAAAAAAAGATCAGGGGCTCCGACGCTCTAGCACTCTTTCAGCGAGGAGGCTCATGATACACTATCTCAAACGTCAGGGGATGACTGAACAGAGGGGTGTAGTGGCTGGCTCATGCCTCGACGACAATTGGTAGCTCCTAATATCTATCCTCTGTGCGACTACAGTTGACTTTGGGTATTTTTAGACGTTTGTATCGTTTCAAGCCTTGAAATAGCTCAAACATTACCGACAAGGCCGGGGACCTTGTCAACTAGTAATATGATTTAGGCTGGTTACTATTGGCTAGTTGGGATTTTCGAACGGTGGCATGTCCCAAGGGCTGTTAACTTCATACATGTTGGGTTCAGTATAAAAGGATGTATTTTCTCTCGAGTTGGTACCCTCGATATCACAATCAACTCAGATCAATCAACAGTCCGAGTCTTATCAACACTCCACCATATTCTTTTCCCAATGCATCCCACATTTTTTCTCGCTGGTCTGGCTGCAGTCATTCCTGCTGCCTTGGCAGAAGAGCTCCGTGCAGACGATGTACCATCAGCATGCACGACTATCTGCCAGCCCATTGTCGATCTTACCAATACATGCGATATCGACCCCAACGAGACCGACAACGATAATGACAAAAGAAGGAAATTGCGCCTCCGCGAAAGCGACGAGTCTGATGAAGAGGCTATCGAGGCAAACTGTATTTGTATGAATACCAGCTTCGACGTTGCTGCCGTGATGGCGCTCTGCGCGAGCTGCATGTCCCAAAATAGCCAGTCGACAGAAGGTATGGACTCCTAGAATAGCACGTTCGAGTATGGCTACATGTAGATAGCTAACAGTCAAGTAATAGATGTCGATAAGATCATGTCGCAATGCTCTTTCACATCCACTTCGTACGTGGCCTCGGCCACGGCCATAGTCTCAGGCATTCAGGTCGAGGCTACAAAGCCAGCCACGACTGGGGCTTCTGAATCTACTTCCACGAGTGGTGCGTCGTCGTCCACCGACTCCGCTACCGGTGGCGCTGGGAAGATGGCTGTGTCCATCATAGCTGCTGCAGGGGCCGGGTTAATATTCATGTTGCAATTGTAAAGAAGCTCCAGTAGGGTGTTAGGAATAGTGTCTTAGTGATGAATCAAATCGAATATGTTGGCGAGCCAACAGCATCTCTCCTAGTGGTAACGGTGTCATAGGAAGGGCCGTACCGATTTAAATGACATCACTAGTCACTAGCGCTCATCGACCTCTGTGTCTCGAGTCTTAAATAGTGCAATGAATTGGATTCGTGGCTTGAAGGCAAACAAGAGTCGGCGGCCGTAGGTATAATGTTGCCATGTTGTCGTCATGATTATTTCATTAGCAGCCTACTATCATGGCCTTGCTCTCGAAGCCCCATAGGCTTAAATGTATTAACTACTAAGGTTCGTCACGGTCCTTCATGAAGTAGCTAGGATCAAATTATTTGGGTCTTTAATGAGCGGGAACGACTGACGGCAGGGTGTATGAATTGTGCGCATTTCATACATGAGGCATATGACCTTGTAAACCTAGATTAATCGCAGTTGGCATATCAGCAGATGAATTGATGACAAGTCACTGCCCTGTTTCTCATATCACCAAGTCAGGTACCTCTGAGATAGCGTTATTATTCAATCGCTGTGGCCGGAAGTTTATAGATATTGATGGCTTCATTCATGTATTCTACCAAGTATAATAGTTACATCTACCTTGTCGCCCCTAGCTCATACGCCCATCCCTTAGTCCTCGGTCTCTTCTTCGCTTGCTCCTCTCCCACTTCCCTTCCTGTAGGACAAGATTTCCTCTTCTTGATCGTTACACTGTTTTCACTCAAGGGCTGATACTCGTCGTCAATATATCGTACGGTACACGACTTCTGGCGGCCACGATAGATGCAGTTGGAGCAGGCACTGCGGAAGCTGCCTTCGACGACCCTGCATCCACCAAGAAGAGGATCACGGTCCTCGCACTGATCGCAGCGGGACCAAGAGTCCATCTTCTCGCCTGTGGCATGGCAGATGACGGCGGTTTTCGCGGACTCATCTCCGTTGCGAAGGCGGCGGCAGATGTCGGACATGAGGTAAGGTGGGCCCTGAATGGCTACCTGCCATGACTCTCGGGTATCGTCCGCTACTGTGTCTCTCAGAAGCGCCTGAATCGTGATCAAGTCCCCGTGATCTCTTCTCTCAGGTAGAACCACGCGAAATTTTGGCGTGAGTTCAACAATCCGGCTTTGCCAGGTGTTGAGTCAGCTGCTTCTTGCTCGTTGCGGCCAGATATCGTACCAAGAGCCCATAGCTCGACTCTATAAATTGCCTCAATCTGTCGTGGTAGAGCGTTTGATCTCTCGGTAGCACCATTTCCACATAATAATCTGGCCCAAGTTCAAGAACCAGCATCCGCTACCAGAGATTAGTCTAACCCATCAATAGAGTCGATCGCTAACGCACCACTCTTCTTGTGACGGGACAAGAGCACGAACGAGGTCGAGTGCGACTTGGGCAAAATGATTGTTTACAAGGAGAGAAAGAGATTCCTAAGGAAAGCTCTGACTTAAGCTATTTACACAATTTCATAAAGTGAGGCTATTCATAAAGTATGAAAGTCACATGATCGTTCCCTCACAAAACGCAACCTGAGAACCTAGCCGATGCTCGCCTACTCATCGTCGACGGTCACGGCAGTCATACCTCGGACGAATTTATGACTATGTGTTACCTAAACAACGTTCACTTACTCTTTTTCCCTGCTCATACTTCCCATGTCCTCCAGCCCTTGGATCTCGGCTGCTTTTCCAGTTTAAAAACGGCCTATCGTAGGCTAGTTGGCGAGCATACGGCTTTGACAGATACGACAAAGGTTGGAAAGGCAAACTTTCTCGAATTTTATGCGAAAGCTCGAGAAATTGGTCTTCGAAAGGAAAACGTTCAATCTGGGTGAAAGGCGACAGGCTTATACCCTAAAAACGTGGCCAAACCTCTGAATTCTCGATGGGTCGTGGTGGCCAAACGGCCAGCTATACCACTACGTGTCACCTCGGATATTTCAACACCAAAACGTGGCGGCAACGTCGTAAAGCTATTTGCTGAGAAGAACGGCTCTCCCACTTCACGACTGCCTATTCGAAAAGCCGCTGCGGCGTTGGATAAGGTTGCGATGGAGGTTATACTAAGGGACCGTGAGATCGAACGCTTGCGGGTGCAACTCGCCCAGGCAAAACCGGCTAAACGTCGTAAAATCGTCCAAGATCCGAACGGGCGCTTTGCAAGCCTTGCGCAGATACTTGCGCAAGCTAATCGAGAGCCTCAACAACGTGTTCGGAAGGCAAGAAATGCAGTACAAGAGGTCATTATCGTGGAGAGGGAGAGTAGCTCCGAGTCGGAAGAGGAGCCGGCACTGGCTCGACGGTCGGCACGCAATCGGCGACCAACAAAACGCTATATGGAGCGAGATTCAAGTGCAGACGAAGAAAGCGACTAAAGAGCGCCAAATGCGATTTTCCTTGTATTCTTACCATTTAATTTGACTTTGTTGCGACCTAGTTACGTCGATGTACCAGTTGTGCGATGTAGGCTAAATGGAGCGGGCCAAAGCCAGGGGTGGGCCAAAGCCAGGGGTGGGCCAAAGCCAGGGGTGGGCCAAAACTAGGGTGGGCGACTTACCTCCTCTCTTATTAGCTATGTTTGATTGACTGGGGCTCAGCCGAGTTCTACCACCCTGGCACGACTTATGACGTCCGTGTGTCTCACGCTTTCAGAGCCCCAGAACTCCTCCTTCACTTCGAGGAGTACGACTGCAGCGTGGACATGTGGAGCGTCGGGACGATGTTTGCCTCCATGATCTTCAGGCGAGAGCCCTTCTTCCACGGGGTCAGTAACTTTGACCAGCTCGACAAAATTACAAGGGTTCTCGGGACAGCAAAGCTGCTTAACTAGATCGAGATGTACGACATGGACAGCTCGGATGTCAATAATCTCGGGCACCGCGAGCGACGACCCTGGAATAGCTTTACCAACCCTGAAAACAACCACTTGGCTAACAAGGAGGCGCTCGACCTGGTGGATAAACTATTGCGATGGGACCACAAAGTCAGTAAATACTTTTTCGCTCGATTGGTCTTCTTGTTAATCATTGTCTTACTCAGGATCGCCTATGTGCCGAGAAAGCCCTAGAGCATCCCTACTTTCATTCACTTCCAGCTGAGAATGTATACGAAATAGATCAGGAGCAATAGATATTTAGCTCTTCTAAGAGTTTATTTATAGTTGCAAATCGTCTCGCAACCTCATCCACATGCAGTCAGGGTAGGGAATCAATCCATCCACGTCAATATCAGGGTTTTTGGATTGAATTGACGGCCTACTCAGCAAAGTGCTCGTGGATTGATGTCCATAATATTGAACCCGTGGAAGACCCCTGTCACATTAACCGGATTTCCTAATCGGGCAATTCGTGAAGCTATCGCCGAAACTAGTATCGTTGTCAAGGACAACGTCAACTGGCCGTTGCTTTCCACCTTCAGGATCACCAGAAGCTGCAAATGAGTCTTGTTGCAGTTGACGAAGCAACTGGGTCAGTAAGTCGGACCGATAGACCCAAACGACGAAGTTATGCGCTTTCCCAACAGGACCCTTGCGCATCCACTCGTCATGGGTTGCTCTCGCCAAAGGCTCCCCTTCTCGACTCCATAATTCCACACCCATGATAGGGTATCTTTGCTGCGCTCGGCCAGCGCGAATCCCTTCCAGACGCGGAAGATCCTCCGCTCCTCATCACTTGTTGGTGCCCAAGTAGAAGGTTGGAGGACTTCGGGGTCCGGATCCAGAGCAGGCCGAGGGACCGAGGCATGCCCCTCGTTGTTGGTCGGTAGTTTGGGGTCAAGAGGTAAGTCGCCATCTCGAAATTGAAGGTTCGCCGACTGTACGAATCGAGTAAATGGGGAGGCGTTTGGGTTCAGGCGTTATAACGCGTCACGATGTGTCAGAACGCGTCCGAGGTATTGCCTGATTAGATGTGTTAGTGTTTGCGCAGAGATACGTAGCAAATATTAACAAAATATATCAAGGCACCCATAACCCTGACTAGCGTCCACGTCAATCCACATCTCAATCCACGAGCCCCCAACCGTGGATGGATTGATTACACAACAACAGGTCTCGTGGATTGACGTTGACGTGGATTGAAGTCAATATATTGATCAATACCGTGGAAGTCGTGGATTGATTCCCTACCCTGCGCTTGACTCTCTCTGACAAGCCTACTTGAAGGCCAATTTCTCCAAGTGTCCAGCATCCTATCCTCAGTAGCTGAAGCATGGTCTGTCAAAAATGAGGCTGCATTGTGTTAGTATTGTGTCAATGTTTCCTGGTTCCGGTTGTTAGTATGTCCCATTCTCCTACTTCACTCCCAGTCTTCCCGTCTTCATCGCAAATTTGATCGTTGCTCGCACCGCCCGTAGGTTAGGTGACCACTTCGGTCCGTCCAATGCCGACTTTCCTCCCAAAAAGAACGACAGGTTTCCCATCTCGCTTTGCCCGATTTGTCTCATGCCTTCGCGTTGTGCATCCCACTTGGTGCATCGAAAGAGAAAATGTTCCATTGTCTCGACTGCCCGTCCACAGTCGCACAACTCTGGTTCCACCGCGCCGATCCTCGACAGGTAGCTATTGATCCTCGCCATTCCCGTGCGTAGCTGTGAAAGCGTGTCTGTTTCGCGCCTCTTCAGTGTGTCGTATAGCATCTTTGTGGGGAAAAAAAAAAAAAAAAAAAAAAAAAAATTGGTATTGGGTGCCAATACCAGTGGTAATTGGTACAGTAGTAAGAACAGTCATGGACTGGCCCGTCACACCCACATGCAATCCTGTAACAAGATCAAAGACTCATTGACGATATCATTTGATGAAATCCTGTTCCCATGCTTACTGTAGTCCTCCAAACGCCTGCGCTCGTCATATGTTTCCCAGCAATTAACCATCTACGTGTTCTTCCACCGCTAACTCTTGCATTTCAGCCTCAACCTCGGCCTCAGCCTCATCTCCTTGCTCAGATTCGGCACCAATCTTCAGCACATGTAACTTATACCAAGGCCAAAAGATGTCCACCGACCACGCGCGTAACTTGGCCATGCCTGTCATGATCTGGAAGACACCAAATTCCGTTTGCGATGAGCCGATAGACCGTTCTTTCCACAGAATCTGGCACATGTCAGTAAAAGACCAAAGTGCCGGGGTCAAAGGTCAGAACTGTACCGTCTTGCCGTCCTTGTAGCTTGTAGCCACAAAGTTCCACTGATGGCCGAAGACAAGGAGGCCCGGTAGAAACTCCAGAGTCTCCATGGCAGCTGAACCTGCCAGCTGTTCCAAAGCTCTCCACTGCGCCGCTTGCCAGACACCCATTTGGATGTTTGCGTTTTTTTGACTCTCGTCATGTCGTTTTGTCTCGATGCTGACTGTCACAGGGCGTTTTTCCAGGGGTTGGAAGTCGGTGTGATTGATGGATCCTCCTCGGCTTTCGAATAGTGCCTCCACAAGCTCTGTGGCATCTGGATCGAACTTGGGATCGATGAAGAGTGTAAAATCGATCTTCTTACCAGGCATGTTGTCAATGCGGTACCAGGGAATGATACTGGCTGTCGTGCTAGCAAAGAATAAAGGTAAGTCAGCATCCATGAAGAAGGGAACGATAAGCACCAACCATGAATAGAAGCCCGCCAACTGCTTCCCCCAGGGCCCACGTCCATAGAGGGCCGTTTCAAGCAGTGGCGAATGCACATGGTTATTCCAACCTGCCTCGTCCATGCCGCAATTCAGACACTCCGTTGCCTTGTCCACAATTCGCAAAATGTCAACCAGAATGCTGATGTCTGTCGCTGGCGTCTGGGTATCTGGTTGGGAAGTCGTAGGGGCATAGACATGAGGGTAAAAACGTTTGAGAGACCGTCGAGTTAGTGCGAGGCGAGATATCTCTGGCTGGTGGCCCGTGGGAATCAGCAGGGTAGTTATAATGTCGTGCCTCTCTGTTCTTCTTACCTCTAGATAGGCTGGGACAATATGGAGTCCGGTGGCAATGTTTTCTATGTCTGGAATGAAGTTTTGCAAGGAGAGGGGCATATCTTCATCGTTAACATCCATTGTCTTGACCAGGACACCTTTGGGTTGTTGTCGCAGTTCGTCAGCCAGACGAGTCGGGGATATTTGACCAGACGCGACACTATTAGAACGTGAAGTCAACGACGGTATCTCCGAGCCAGTGACAGATACCGAGTCGCCCTGTCGCGGTGTTCTCTCCGTGTCTGTGACATTCTTGTTCAGTCGTCGCCTTTTCGGCGTTTGGGTTGGCTGTATTTCCATGCGATTATTGGATGTCAAAGGGCTCTTCAACGACGCCGGCGGAGAGGGCAAGTCAGATATTTCCGGCCCCTTTCTCTTGGGTTTGGCCGATTCGAGGTCCCGGTGCTGATACTGTTGACCTGAAGCTATAGTTGCGCTGACGTTATTGAGCGACTCGGGCTCTAGTATAACAGACTTCAGCCAGAGATTAATCCGGTCATGGAATAATTCCATGTTAGAATGGGAGGACTTGAATGGAATACTGAAAGGAAACTAAATTGCGAGTGCGGAAGCTCCTGGGTTTCGGGATGGTGGTCTTGAAGGCGCATTGTGTTGGTTGAAACAGATTAGAGATGGTGTGTTGTTGTCTTGCCGTACATGGCTTAGCGCTGTCGCTAAGGTAACCAGACCACCAAGTCTGAACTCATGGCTTCACAGCGGCGGCCAATACATGGGCTACCAACTAACACTGTGAGGGTCCTCACTAATCCCAAACAGGCAGTCGTCACGCTCCATGTTTCTTGCTCTCAAGACCGTCAGTCCGACAGCAACCTACAATAGCAACAAAGGTGCAATGGCGATAAGAATAAATTCCCATGTAGTTTAGGCAATAAAGTTCATAAAATTATTAGCCACAACTATGAACTCTAGTTGTGGCCTTATAAACCTAAGTACTGTCTCCCCCCTAGAGACTTTCCTCCGGGCGAAATAAAATCCATCCATCCATCCATTCAACCGAGCAGCTGCCTGCAAGGCAGCTGCTACCCGGCGGGTTGACTAGCCTGCTAGGCCCCCACTCTCCTGGCGGAGAGGTGGTATCTGTTAGATTGGACCATGCACCCGGCATCAGACCGGGTGGGTCATGTGATCAGTTGCCTAGCACTTTGCCACAAGGCTTAGGAAGCAGCTTCTAGCTGATTCTACACAGCACAGAACAGGTATATAAAGCTTGCTCTGATACCTCAGAATAAGAAGAGAGGTCGAGAATACACATATACAATATAATATACACGATTAATATCAGAGTGCTACGCTAGCTTTCCGACAGAAACTCTCTCGTCATGGTGGCTTAAAGGTAAAAAGTGGGCCACGAAAGGCCGAGGGTTTCTGTAACGGGCTGTGCCCGTAGGTGGCCTCGGAAACTCTCGGCCTTTCGTGGCCCACTTTTTACCTTTAAGCCACCATGACGAGAGAGTTTCCGAGGCCACCTACGGGCACAGCCCGTTACAGAAACCCTCGGCCTTTCGTGGCCCACTTTTTACCTTTAAGCCACCATGACGAGTATATTTATGGATGGACCTCCTCTACTCTCTTTCTCTTCTTCTTCTTTTCTTAAGTTTGGTATACTCTGTAGAGTGGCCTAGCTAGTTGCAATAAACTACCTTGAGACCGTTACACTTTTAAAGTTGGAAGATACGGATACGCAAGTGACGCAGATACGGGTTGTGTTACCACCTCTCCTGGCGGAGAGGTGGGGGCCTCGGCCGCAGGCTTAGTCAACCCGCCGGGTACTGCCTAAACAGGCAACGCTTTCGTTTGTGTATAAAGAGCTACACAACTCAGTGTGTCTTGCCACTGAGTTCTTGCTCCTCAGATAATTCTCATCAATTGACTGGTGCCATCAATGATCCCTGTGGAGCCAATTGTCTGACACTGTTACTCTTCGTCCTTCCGCAAACTTCCCGGATATACGATTAGCCGAGACCCGAAGCACATCGATGGGCTGGCTCAATGTGTAACTTTTATCGCAGCCTGGCCAGCTTGCCCCAAATCCCGATATTCCTCAACATAGTACTCCGCTCAACATGGCTCGATTGAACCAGCATAGCAAGCACCTACCGGACAATGTCGGAAGGTTTTCGAAGAGAGTCGATGCTGCACTACCAGGCAAGCACACTCGACAACTATATGACGGCTTGTCATGGAGAGAAGCCAGCGTGCTGGCGCAGCTCAGGACAGGCATGGCCAGACTGAATGGATACCTCTTTCGGATCACAGTAGTACCATCACAGCAATGCGCATGTGGACAAGCGATAGAGTCGGTTGAGCATTTTCTCTTCCGATGCAGAAAATGGACCGCGCACCGAGCCGCAATGTTGCAGTGCACTGCGACACAAAGAGGAAATATCTCGTTCTTCCTGGGAGGAAAGTCACCGTCAGACGACGCAAAATGGACGCCAAATATGGAAGCAGTCCGCGCGACTATATGATTTGCGATAGCCACAGGGTGACTCGACAACACGCAACGTTGAATATAGATTGCAAAACCTCACCTACCCTTTCTTACTAACCCACCCTACATCAAACACCTCGTGCCATGGACAGCAGGCACCGCTTCAGCCGCCGTAGATAGGACTCTGAACACTTGGAGAATAGCCTTCAAGTTCGCTTGCCAATAATACAAACCCCACGAGATTGGCGGAGTGATGGAAAATGAAGAGGCAAACGCAGAAATTGGACGCTGTATGGGTTTTTACGAGATTATGACAAAGCTTGGGAAACGGATATGTACAATAGCAACTAGTGCCCTATTGGTTATAAGCCACCGGGCGAAATAAATTGTGTGTGTGTGTGTGTGTAGGGAGCGGACAACATAGTGTAAGACAAATCAAGGTTTCCTTCCCCAGATAATATAGGTCGGAAGGTAAAGGTGAATCGATGGATCCGAGAGGTCGTTCTTGACTTTGGCGATGAAAACTTGGATCTCTGTTTCGCTCCAGCCGAGCACACGTCCAAAAAGTGCAGGTGTGTAAGAGTCAATCACTTGAAGCTCCTGAACAGACTGAAATCTCCCAATCTCCTTCAATGTCGGATCTTTAGGCCACGCTCCAATAGGGATCTATATCCAGTTGTTAATATTTCAACTTCGACGAGACCTAATTTATAGAAGATTAAATTGAGAGTCACTCACCTTGAGAATCTCTTGCTGGACGTCCACAAATCCTGCCTTCTCTAGTTTCTCTTTCCATCTGGCTGCAACATCCACCGGTTTACCAAATTTCGCTGTAGCTTCGACTAGAGTCTTCATCCACAGTTGGGCATTTATAGCCTTATCAAGGGTGCCATCATCAGACAGGAAAGTCGCATAAACGGACTGCAGCTCAAAATAGCCACCAGGAGCTAAATGTTCGAGCGCTCGCCGGAAGAGTGTATCGTCATCGGCTATGCAGGCCGCTAATTCTCGGGCATGGATGAAGTCAAATTGTTTACGATAGAGCCATTCCGCTTCGAAATCGTCAACTTCGAAGACACAGTTAGGCGGAGTCCTGTATGATGGCTGTTAATGAAATCTAGCATAACAAAACTGGGAGAACCTGCGCACCATTTAGGTTGTATGGGGCTTAAATCAGTTCCAATCACTTCTGCGGATGGGTATTCACTGAAGTCCAACACGTTAGAAAGAGGTTTGTAGGGGGTTGGGGTGAAAGAGTGGTTGTAATGGGATCTCACTCTGCAAAGTCTATTGCCCAGATACCTGTCCCGGTGCCTAGGTCAAGTACGCGCTGGTGATTGTCGCCAATGGGGGCACGAAAGAGTGCTCCTCCAAGAAGGAGGAGATAGATGTGATGGACTAAATCCATTCGTTCTTGTTCCTCTTCGTCATTTGGCTGTAAACGGCGGTGTTAGCTTTATTTGAGGTATTTGCCGCACGTGCTCTTCGAAACATACCATTGGATAGGCGCCCTCGCGAAATGCATGATAGCGACGTCCGTTCTACACCTTGTCAGCAGCTGACGCACCTGGCAGTACTCGGCGGCACGAACCTCATACCTGAACCAAGCGCGCGATTACCGATTAGAAATGTGACCGATTTGCGATAGGTTAGTACATAACTCACTTATAATCTAAAATGCTCGAGTTCAGAGATGACAGATAGCTAGCAGATCCATCGCTAGCAAGGCCGTCAGGAAAGATTGGCCAATGTTGTGTATCCAAAGACTCACGAAGTATTGTAAGTAGAATCGCTGTCGCGCGGGACATCCTGGAGAAAGGGCGTCAACATTTACTGCACATCATCTAGTCCAGAGTGATTCCTCACATCCACCTGCACTGGGTTCTCGGCTAGTGCTGCGAGAGCCTGCGGGTCTTGGGTCTGCTCCTCCTGTCGATCCTCCTGTGCCGTTTCTTCAGCCATTTTTTCGGGTCACTGCTGAAAGGAACAGAGGAAAGAGAATTAAAAAGGACCCTGCTATATGCGACATCTCTCCATTTATCTGCAGCCACCTACCATCAGGCCATGCTAATCCCGGTCAGGAAGCACAGTAGGTCGCATTTCCGGATTATGCTCGAGACCAGAATTGGCTGTGTTTAATCCGCTTGGGCATCCGCACCATCCGATGAATGCGTTTCATGGGCCAATAGGAACGAAAGCCCGAAGGGTTCCAGCACTTACGCCATGCTAATGCTCCGGATGAGCACTAAAAAGCGTTGTGAGCACCTCATGGATTCTAAGAATTGAAGACCGATAAGAATGATTCGGCCAAGAATACCTCTTTGGGAGTCAGATTATGCAAAATTTGGCGCGAAGTTGACATCAGCGCGTTCCCGCTGACAAGAGACCTGGTCAGGTGTGGTGACAGTCGAATGTTTCATCTTGCTTCCGTTCGGCAATAGTGGGTGGGGGTTCACTTGTACAGCTTTCAGCTGATCAAGCCTCGGGGCCGGCATTCCCTATCAAGTCCATTTCTGCCTAGTTCTCCAACGCCGTCGCACTTGCCTGGCGTTTCCAATTCCCCTCCGTCCGTGGCCGCTTGCTTATATTTCTCGGAGTTGGCACGGGAAAGAACCAGCGATCGATCGGACAGGAGTTTGACAGACCATGCGGACTTTAGCAGCGGGTTGTTGTGGAATGCGGGCGCCAGGGCATGTTCGGCTCTCCAAATGCTCAGAAGTTTTGCTTTACGAGAACAGCCACGGTGTTCCCTAGTTGCAGCCGGGCCAACGGATGGAAACCATTGGCTGTGGATGCGCTGCGATGTGACGTGGCTTGCTTGCTCGCTCGCCTGGTCCAACACTCCAACTTCCGCGCGAGCCGCCTGCGCCATGTGAGTACCGTAGACGGAGGGCATGGTTCGGAATCCCATTGCAATGCCATCCAATTCTTCCCGATTCCACCAGGTCAACGAGTCGAGTGAGCACACAATGCTTTCTTGAGCAGTTTCTCCGAGAAAAAGACGGGTGGAGCGGCTCCTACGCGGCTTGGCGAACATGAACATGCAGGAAAGGAGGGGTGGTGCTGGGAGGCAGACCCAATTCATGTGGCTGCAGGTACAGGCGCTCCATTGGCGTGGGCAGGTAGTCGTTAGTGGCATCGTCGGGGTAGTCGCAGTACGACACCGCCAGCTGGCCCGCCGGTCGCCTACGGATGGATGGATGGATTTTATTTCGCCCGGAGGGAAGTCCCTATAGGGCCTTGACACAATCTAGTTCACATTTCAGAACATTTGGTACCTGACACCCCAAGCCCCACGGATCGTCGTCTCATCGCTTGCTGCTTAACCTCGTCGCTGCTTGTTCCATGACAGGCCTGCTTGAAGGCCAAATTCTGCAAGTGTTCAGCATCCTATCCTCGGCAGCTGAAGCACGGTCTGCCAAAATTGAGGCTGCTTTTTGTTAGTATAGTCGCACGCTAGAGGTTAGTTTGCCGATGGCCGCTGGCCCTCATCGAGCCTGTTTGTCGCGATAGCAAATTTGATTGTCGCAAGCACGGCCTGCATGTCTGGCTTCCACTTTTCGTCGTCCGACGCAGCTTTTCCTCCCAAGAAGAACGACAAATTCCCAATCTTTGTTCGCGAGCATTTAAACATGGCTTCCCGTTGCATTGTCCACTTTTTACATCGGAAGAGGAAGTGCTCAATCGTCTCTGCTGCTTGTCCACAATCGCATATGTCCGATTCCGCTGCCCCTATCCTGTGAAGATAACTGTTCAGTCGCATCATCCCGGTCCGAGGCTGGGCTATCACGTCCGATTCTTTTCTTTTTAGTGAGTCGTATAGCGCACGGGTGTGCTTGCCCGGCAGCGCCTTGTCGATGCGCTTCGAGTACTGTCCAACCCCTTCCGGAAGTCGCCCACACTGCCGTAGTTGGAGGAGCGCCAGTCGAAGTGTTGTAGACCTTGCTTGGTACGACGGTGTCTCTACCATGCACTCTGCTTTGGTGGCTCTCTGCGCTGCTGCCTTGGCCATCGGTCCCAATGTAAAACCTTCGGCCTTAGCCGGCACCCACATGAGTTTAACAGAACAACCTCATTTCCGAAGGCACTTGGTGCAGTCGTATATCTGACGGATAGTGCATTGACCGGATTGCTGCCGAGGCCTCCTGATCACTTCCACAGCCGAGCGGTTGCTCGTCAGGACCGTCACGTCCCGAAAAGGAAGCCTGGGCGGCATGCACTTCAGCGCCATCGCTATTGCTGCTAGTTCCGCTGTGTACGGATTCTGCTCCTCTCCGGACCCGAGACTGACGGAATAACTGGCAACCACCTCGCCTGCGCTGCTGCGAGTCGCGTCGCACACGACGCCTCCCATTCCCACTATGCCGCCCTTCTGCGAGCTAGACGTTGCTACGATGATGCCCTCGACGTCGTTCGGTGCCTTGACCGCCTTCGCTAGGTCGTTTTCGCCCACCACTGGGATGCGGCTGGTCCATGGCGGCAACGCATACTCGTGGATAACCTCCATTCGATCCGTGTGGATCCTTCCCACTGCCGAGACAATCTTCTGCATTGGTGATATGAATCGTTTGCTTGCCTTGTTCTTCAAAGCTGCCAGCGGGTGTGTCTTCGGAAGGGTCCGAAGGTTGACGCAGAATCCCGTTGCTGCTTGTCTGTGTCGTTCCTCTACCGTCTGGATACTGGCTTCAGCCTCGGCCACCGCTGTTGCGACGATACGAACGCTCCTGTAATTGCCTGCGCCCCCACCAACTGCACTTTGTTCATCCAGGCAGCTTCTCTTGCACGGCGAGCGTGCGTCCAGACATTGGAGGCATAGTCCATTGCCGGCGCGACTGTCGCTACGATTAGCTGTCTCGCCACCCTCGGTGATAGCATTTTCAATCTTCTAAGGCACATGGCGGCGGTGAGCCCCCTGGCAGCGGCTCTAGCCATGTGCTCCTGGTACCGCAGGCCCACGTCCATAACCACTCCCAGAATTTTTGCGCTGTTTCTAGGTTTGACCTCGTTCCCTTTGATCAAAAACGGCATGTCACTTGTTGCGCGCGGTGACTCGCGTGAAGTGGATGACTGTCGTCTTGTCCGCTTGAAACGTTGCGCCGCTGCGTCTCTCCCACTCGAGCGCTTCGTTAATGATCGACTGAATACCTGCCCGGTTCGCCTCCGCGGTCGGGCCGGTCACCCAGGCCGAGTAGTCGTCCACGAATGCAATTGAGCCACCTTCCGCCTTAATCCTTCTCTGCACCAAATCTGCGTTGAAGAAGAGGAACGAGACCGGCGACAGCGGCGATCCCTGAGGGAGACCTGCTTGGGGTAGCTCCCGCTGTTCAGACGTGTGCCCGTTCACCACCATCGAGGCTGTTCGCCCGGAGCAGAAGGCGTCCATCCACCTGACCAGTCTGTCTGGTATCCCTCTCGCCTTCATCCTCTCGAGTAGTCGCTCTTTGCACACTCCGTTGTAGGCGCCTTTGACATCGAAACTGATCAGACTCAGCACTTTGCGAGCTCTCCATGCCTTGTAGATTTGTTCCTGCAGGAGCAGGAGCGCTTGCTCGGCCGACCGTCGCTTCCTCGCTCCGAAGTGGTTTGCGGGCAGGAGCCCGTAAGTCTCTACCGCATAGGAAATGCGCTCAGCGACGACCGCTTCCATTATTTTACCAAGTGTTGACAAAAGCGATATCGGTCGCCACGCCTTCGCTACCGTATAGTCTCCCTTGTCCGGCTTCAGCGGGATGATTTTCGCACTTCTCCATTGGTGAGGCACTATGCCGTCTCTGAGCGACGCATCGAAGAGAGCTAACACTCGGTACTTTACCACCGGCCAGAGTCGTCTCCACACCATCGCCGGGAGGCCATCTTCGCCGGGTGCTTTCCACGGTTTTGCTGCCATGACCTTTTCCTCGATTTCTTCCAGGGTCAGGCCCGGCATGGGCACCGCTTTCCGCTGTTGTCGCACTCCTTCCTCTTCGATTCTCGCCGGCAAGGGAAGGAAGAACATGCCGAGCAGCTCCTCGGCTTGTTCTGCCTTGTCCTTGGTCATAGATCCATCTTCCCTCTTCAAGGGTGGCACCTTGTCGCCCATGGTGTCCTTGCTAGGTTCGAGATACTTGGCCGCTTTCCAAATGTTGACATCTTCGGCCAGGAAGTCGTCCCAATGTGCTTTCTTCTGGCTCCGTATGGCGTCGTGGTACTCCTTGGCTGCTTCCTTGGCTCGTCGTTCCAGGTCTGGTCGCGCTTGACCAGCTCGCCGTTGCGCCCTCGCTTGGTTCCGCCAGAACCTGTATGCCCGCCGCAGTCGTGTTAGGTCCTTTGTCCACCAGCGTTTCGCATACGGTGGAGGTTGTGCTCGAGGCGTCAGCTCGTGGATTGCCTCTAGGACGACGACTCGCATTAGCTGGTCCGTCTGCGTCTGCACGTCGACAGCCCAGGGGAGCGGCCGGAGGTTATCTTCCACTCTGGCTCCAATAAGAGTCCAAGGAGCGTTCTTGAACAACAATCTTTGCGTCATGATCCTCTCGGGCATTGCGATGTTAAAAATCGTCTGGATCGCTCTATGGTCTGACCCGTAGCGCAAATGGGTATCCAGCTCGCAAATCACTTGCTATCCTATTGGTCGCTCAACGCAATATCTGGAACTTGGTCCTGACAAAATGAATTGATATTTTCTAAGCGGATTTACCAAACAACTATAATTTGCCATTGTTATGATCGAAGACAGCGACTGTACCAAACATAAGGAAGGCCGAGTCGCCAGCCCCTACCCTGGATGGCGCTGGGAACTTTAAATGCCAACCAACGCCCTACAGACAGAGAATACAAATACATAAATGCCAACGATCTCGAGAGTCTGAAGTTTTTCGCTATATGATCCCGAGCTGAGACTTGGGGTCCAAAGTCTCAATTCTCCGTCCTGGCCACAGCCATCTCCTGTGTGCGATTATCTCAGGAAGAGGAGCAGCGTCGTGAGACCAGAGGGTTGCCGCAGTAATCCAGCTTCTGGTCAGCAGCGGACTAGCGCAGCAACCTTCTGCTCAACTGAACGTAGCGCTCTTCACCAGCCATGGTAAAGGGCAATCTTGTTTTGTTCGGTGCATATAAAAGCGTCGTGTATATTAAATGCTCCCGGGAACTAGATTTAGGACCCATTACGTAACGAAAAGAAGACACGTAGAAGCGTTGAAGCGGACGAAATGGCTATCTTCAGCCAAGTGTAACGTAAACAAATCATCTTCTGAGTAAACAAACGGCGACATGGTGCAGAAGGACCTGGGCCCACTTCTCTGGAGCCGTCAGCCAGTTGCCGAACGATTTGCGGCTGGCAATACAAAACTTGGGCCAATCAGAGCCCGGGAAACTTATTACCCTTGTCTGCACCAAACCCTTGGAAACTTATGGATTAATGTAGTCAGCCTTCGGCTGAACAAGCACTGGCCGCCAGCTTACCTTTGCTTCCGCGTCGCCGCAAAAGCTCCCGGATAATTCGAGGCTGGACCGGCGCTTCGCAATTCAACCTTCATTCTAGCGTCACGCGCTCTTCGCCTCGCCGGCCTCGCTGGCCTCGCTGTAGGCCTTGGTTTGAGCGCCTTGACGGCCTACCGGCGCAGCCAGCCGCAGATGGCTTCCCAAGCTGATGACCACCATGGCCACCTCGATGCGACCACCGGCCGCGAGGTCGTCTATTGCCACGCATGCTCCCATGAATGGTATCGAGGCGAGCATGGCCTAGAATGCCCCGAATGTGGTGGCGACATTACTGAAGTTGTACGTTATATCACCTCTTCCTTTGCTTGCTTCTTTCTGTTGCTAACGAACTCACCAGGTTGAGCCTGATAACGATCCCCGCGATCTGGAGCACCAGTCTTCTGCATCCACCTCCACCGAACCGGGCGGCCGCCGATTTCACGACGAAGATGATTCCGAGGACGAACGCGATGAGTACTTTGGACCCCACGGTTTCCACTACGGCCGAAACCAATCACACCACAATCCCGGTGTAGACCCCGTTCTCGAGCGCTTCATCGATATGCTCCAAGGGTTTCGGCCACCCTCAGGCCCCATGCATCGGCCTGTGCCTTTCACCCACGATTACACCCGAGAGCGAATTCAACGAACAACATTCACATCAGGATCCTTCGGAGGCGGCACAACTTCCGTAACCATTGTGTCCGGACCACTTGTCGGCGGCCGACCGGGAGATGAACCTGGAAGTCGTTTCCCCGATCCTGGAGGTCCTGCATTCGATCGGGGTCAAGAGCCAGATCCTTTTCAAGCGTACGCATCATCCTTTCCAAGTCGTCCTCAACGACCAGGAGGTTTACGGGTCACGAGCGTATCCATAACAATAGGCGCTAACAACCCATCCAGAATCATTTCAAATATTGTACGGGATATTGGCCCTCCCGAGGATGGCAACCGTGATGGTCCAGAGGGAGCCGGAGGTCGTCCTCCTCCTGGCTTCGCGAGAAGTCTGCACGACATTCTCTCCCTGTTCAACCCTGACAACGTCATGGCCGGCGATGCAGTCCATTCCCAGGAGGCTCTGGACCGAATCATTACTAGCTTAATGGAGGCAAACCCCCGGTCCAACGCGGCACCTCCGGCCACCGAAGAGGCTCTTAAGAACCTGACTCGAAAGGAGATGGACAAGGAGATGCTCGGGGCTGACGGAAAGACAGAGTGCACCATCTGCATTGATGAGATGAAGGTGGGCGAAACTGTCATCTACCTACCATGCAACCACTGGTTTCACGAAGACTGCGTTGTGCTGTGGTTGAAGGAGCACAACACTTGCCCAGTCTGCCGAACGCCGATCGAGAAGAACGATGGCAGCAACAGAAATAACAGCAGCAATAACAACAACGATAACTCGACCCAAAATCAAGGAGAAAGCTTTTCCGGGCCATCGCCGTTCCCACCCCGTTTCCCACCTCCACCAGGTTCAGGGTCTGCCAGCACCCCGCCATGGCTATTCAATGCTGGCCTCAGAAGAACCTCTGGTGGACCTGGTGGTCGCCCAACATGGGAGTATCATCGGCAAAGCGATCCTAGCCATAATACATTCCCCAATGCTTTCCGCTTGTTGCAGGAAGACCGAGATATCCGTCAGCAGATGGAGCAACAGAACAGGGAACAAAACCGCGACCAGAACCGGGACTCGGACCGAGATCAGGTAGAGCAATGTTAGCAATGAACAGTTGAGATCAATGCTGGGCTTCGGGTTTCGGGTTGGAACGTGCGTTCCAGAGGGCCTGGTTGACGGTCAAGCGGGACATTTGAATGGAGCAAAAATCAGCCACAATGATACATAGAGACAAAAGTAATATAAATTGACGCGAGATATTTTATTTATTGACAACATTATTGGCAAGGTTTTTATTCTTTCATGAGACAGAGGAAGTGGAAGCACCGGAATGCACGCTGACAAAGAGCTTGGCTAGAACGGTTTCCGGCACGTAACCCCTCGCAACGTAATGCGGCTCTTTACACTCTTTACACTCTTTTAGGCGAAAGGATAGGTTGGGGCTGCCGTGAGCGTGGCACCGGGAGATGGACGCGACCGCCGAGGAGATCCTGGTCGCGGGTGGGGATTCGGTGACCGCGACGCGTCGCTCGTCGAGACCCGTGAAACCAACCGCGAAAGCCCAAAAATTTTGGCAAGTAGCCTCAAGCCAGGCCGGAACATCGAAGAATGCCGGCACAAAGCAAGTGGCAGCAGGCGACAACGACTGGGACAATGCGGACGAGAGACTGCAGGCCGTGGATGGCGCGGCCCGCAGCGATTCATCGCTAATGCAGATGATGTTCCAGACGACGCTCCAGACGATGCTCCAGGAAACGTCGAGCCATCTCATGGACAAGCAGAAACAGATGCTGGAGAGGCTCTGGGATGCTTTGATGGAGAACCAGCGAAAAGCGGCAAAGGGAACGAGCGATCAGCTGGAGATAATCCGACAACTGCGGCAGGAGATACGGACGGTCAGGGCCGAGGCGGCTGACGACCGGAAAAAGGCCGAGGAAACCAGAAGCATGCAGGAACAGACAGCACGTGAGATGAAACAGATGCGCGAGCAGCTGAGTGAACAGCTCAGGCAGGTGAGGGAACAAGCGGCAGAAGAAACAAAGCAGTTGCGAGAGCAGCTAGACGCGATGGCCAAAAGTATTCAGGCCAACAGCGCCCAGACGAGCCCGCACCCATCGTATGCAGACGTAGCCCGTACCCCGCCGTCAAGCCAGCCAAGCAACGTTCAAACGCTCTCGTCGATACAAACAACACCGTCCACGCTTACCGATACTCTCTTCTGCACTATCGACACATCACGTGTCAACGAGGAGGAGAAGGGCAAAGCGCAAGTGGGAGCAATTCGACAGGCCATTGAGGAGGAGATGCGAAAGAAGGAGGGCCGACAGGACTGGAGGTGTGCAGCCGTGGTGAGGAATGCAAAGAACGCAGACCGTATTAAGGTGATCTGCCGAGACGAGTCGGAGATGGAGCTCGTCAAGGAAGCGGCGGAGAAGACAGCAGTCACGGGCGCAAGAGTCCTCAGGGACCAACTATATCCGGTCAAAATTGACGGTGCAAACAGGGCAGCGGTACTGGGCACAGCTGGCAACGTGCTGCCAGGCGCGGCGGAGGCGCTGGGAAAGGAGAACGGAGTGACGATTGCCAAGATGCACTGGCTCAGCGACAAGGAGAATAGGAAATCCTACGGCTCGATGGTGATCTACGTTACGAAGGTGAGCGATGCGCAACGCTTGCTGGAAGAGAGATACTTTCACCTCGCTGGGGTCCCTGGGGAGTCGGCCAGCACCAACGTTTTCGAGCGACGCCAAGGCCTGGTCCAATGCTACAACTGTTGGGAGCTTGGTCACAAGGCCTTCACCTGTAACAGGCCCCAGCGATGTGGCAAATGTGCAGAGACGGAACACCGGCACACACAGTGCCAGGCGATCGAGCCGAAGTGCGCTCTCTGCGGAGGGCCACACGAATCGCTCAGTCGCAACTACCGAGTGCGACAAATGCATGGCAACAATGTGTACTAACATCCAGATCCTCCAGCTCAACGTGGGGAAGAGGGATGCAGTGCAACTGAGCATGATGAACGACGGAGACTTGCGGGACTACGCGGTGCTGGCAGTAGCCGAACCATACGTATTGAACATTGACGGTGCGGTGGTGACAGCACCGAACAGCCACAGAAACTGGACGAGATTTATACCGACGAAAAAACATGAGATGCGATGGCCGATCCGCAGCATGCTCTGGATCCGCAGGGATCTAGAGGCGGAGCAGGTGCCGATACCCTCAGCCGACCTGACGGGAGCAATAATACGACTGCCCGACCGGGACGTCCTGGTGGTATCGGTGTATGTGGAAGGGAGGAATGAGAATGCTCTACGCACGGCAATGGAGCAACTGCACAGGGTGATGACGGGCTTCCGCAACAGCACAGGGAAAAGAACGGATGTGATCTTGGCAGGCGACCTCAACCGCCACGACCAACTATGGGGAGGTGACGAGGTGACAGGCAGACGCCAAGGGGAGGCAGATCCAATTATCGACCTCATGGACGAGCATGGCCTCCTCAGTCTCCTCCGCAGAGGGACAAAGACGTGGGAGAGGGGTGGTGCGGAGAGCACGATCGACCTGATGCTCGCGTCGTCCGAACTGGCAGAAGAGATGGTTCACTGCGGCATACACCCAACCGAACACGGGTCGGACCATAGGGCAATCCGGACAGAGTTTGACCTCACGACGCCGGAGAGGACGGCGAGTCCGAGACTGCTCTTCAAGAACGCACCGTGGAATGCGATCAAGGAGAGAGTGAAAGACCAGCTAGCACCCCTCCCATGGGACGGCGGGGTTCAGACCCAGACGAACAGGCTGATGGAGGCGGCCCTGGGCGCAATCCACGCACTGGTCCCGCGAGCGAAGCCATCGCCATATGCCAAGAGATGGTGGACAACTGACCTTACTCGACTCCGGAAAGCCTACACGTACTGGAGAAACTTGGCGAGGGCAAAGCGGCGGGCAGGCCATAGACAGGAAAACCTAGAGAGCCGGGCGAAGGTAGCATCCAAAGAGTACCACGACACCATCAGAAGACAGAAGAAGGCCCACTGGGACGACTTCCTCGCAGACAGGGCCAATATCTGGCAAGCGGCCAAATACCTCAATCCCGGTGGCGACATGGTCGGCGACAAAATTCCCCGGCTGAAAAGGGCGGACGGGACGACAACGCAGGACAAGGCGGAACAGGCAGAAGTACTGCTGACAACATTCTTCCCGCCGCTACCAGCAACCATCGAAGACGAAGGTCCACGACCGCGGCGGAGAGAAGTGGCCATGCCGGATTTGACGTTGGAGGAGGTGGAGGAGAAAGTCATGGCAGCCAAAGCGTGGAAAGCACCCGGGGAAGACGGCCTGCCGGCGATGGTGTGGAAGCAACTGTGGCCGGTGGTCAAAGAACGCGTGATGCATCTGTTCCGCACCTCACTGAATGAAGGACAGCTACCAGACCAGTGGAGGAACGCCAAGATCATCCCGCTCAAGAAGCCGGACAAGGGCGACTACGCGGTCGCAAAGGCCTGGAGACCGATCTCGCTGCTGTCGACGCTGGGCAAGGTGCCCGAAGCAGTGGTGGCGGACAGGATCTCGTACGTCGCCGAGACGTTCGTGCTCCTGCCTACAAACCACTTTGGGGCAAGGAAGCGACGGTCGGCAGAGCAGGCACTGCTGTTCTTCCAAGAACAAGTGTACAAGGCGTGGCGGAACCGCAGGGTGGTCAGCCTAGTCAGCTTCGACATCAAGGGCGCGTACAACGGTGTATTCAAGGACAGACAGCTACAGAGGCTGGAAGCAAGAGGCATCCCCAAGAAGCTGGTGCAATGGATAAGCGCGTTCTGCTCCAATCGCACAGCTAGCATCGTGGTGAACGACTACACGTCAGAGCAACGGGAGCTGCCGCAAGCCGGCCTTCCCCAAGGATCGCCGCTTTCGCCTGTGCTTTTCCTGTTCTTCAATGCAGACCTTGTGCAAAGCAAGATTGACTCGAAAGGCGGTTCGATAGCCTTTGTCGACGACTATTCAGCCTGGGTCACGGGACCGACGGCGGAGGCGAACAGGGACGGCATACAAGCCATCATCGACCGGGCACTGGCGTGGGGGAAACGCAGTGGAGCGACGTTTGAGCATGGCAAGGCAGCAATTGTCCACTTCACGCGCGTAGCTGAACGCACCAGCGAGGCGCCGTTCACGATCAATGGAGGGGAAGTCAAGCCGAAGGCGAAGGCCAAACTCTTAGGAGTAATCATGGATATGGAGCTCAGGTTCAAGGAACACATGGCCAATGCCGCCACGAAAGGTCTCTTGGCAGCCATGTGTCTAAGGAGACTCAGGAAGCTGCCACCACAAGCTGCCAGACAACTCTTCGTCGCAATCGTTGCCCCAGCCATGGACTACGCGTCGGTCGTATGGGCGCATGCGCGCGGCGAAAAGGAATCGAAAGAGTTCAACAGGGCACAGAAAATAGGAGCGCGGGCCATCACGGGAGCCTTCCAGACGGTGGCGAGGGCAGTAGCTGAAGCGGAAGCCAACATCCAAACAGTACACGAGCGACATGCTCTGGCTGGAATGAAGTTATACATCAATATGCACACGCTGCCAAAGAAGCACCCGCTAGCGACACTCAAAGTATCAGTGAGTCGAAGGTACATCTCGCCGATGAAGAGACTGGCGCTTGCCCTTGGCGAGAGCGGAATCGGGCGGATGGAAACAATCGAAGCCTATGCAGCACCGCCGTGGCACGCCCGCGTGTTGTTGGTGTGCGAGGTAGAACGGAAGATGGCGATAGCGGCAGCTAATAGTGCCGAAGACATCACCATCACGACCAGCGCTTCGGACAAAGGAGGAATGGTGGGCATGGGAGGCATCATCAGCCACAGAGCAGCAGGGCAAGCGAACAGAGTCGTAGCCAGGTACTCGGTCACCCTCGGCTCTCGAAACGACCAGAACCCCTACACGGCCGAGTTGGGGGCGATAGCGACGGCATTGCGATGCATGCCTGACGGATTACGGGACCGAAGACTCACCATACTCACTCACTCAATTTATTTCGCCCGGTGGCTGATAACCAATAGGGCACCAGTTGCTATTGTACATATCCGTTTCCCAAGCTTTGTCATAATCTCGTAAAAACCCATACAGCGTCCAATTTCTGCGTTTGCCTCTTCATTTTCCATCACTCCGCCAATCTCGTGGGGTTTGTATTATTGGCAAGCGAACTTGAAGGCTATTCTCCAAGTGTTCAGAGTCCTATCTACGGCGGCTGAAGCGGTGCCTGCTGTCCATGGCACGAGGTGTTTGATGTAGGGTGGGTTAGTAAGAAAGGGTAGGTGAGGTTTTGCAATCTATATTCAACGTTGCGTGTTGTCGAGTCACCCTGTGGCTATCGCAAATCATATAGTCGCGCGGACTGCTTCCATATTTGGCGTCCATTTTGCGTCGTCTGACGGTGACTTTCCTCCCAGGAAGAACGAGATATTTCCTCTTTGTGTCGCAGTGCACTGCAACATTGCGGCTCGGTGCGCGGTCCATTTTCTGCATCGGAAGAGAAAATGCTCAACCGACTCTATCGCTTGTCCACATGCGCATTGCTGTGATGGTACTACTGTGATCCGAAAGAGGTATCCATTCAGTCTGGCCATGCCTGTCCTGAGCTGCGCCAGCACGCTGGCTTCTCTCCATGACAAGCCGTCATATAGTTGTCGAGTGTGCTTGCCTGGTAGTGCAGCATCGACTCTCTTCGAAAACCTTCCGACATTGTCCGGTAGGTGCTGGCTATGCTGTTCAATCGAGCCATTTTGAGGATCGTCGATCGCATTCTGGGAAATTTCAGGGCCGGGATGACACCGATGTGCGCAATATAATGATGTCCGCAACTGGTATCCGTAGCTATGATGGGATCGCTTTGTTTCCTTCCATCCTCATCTACCTCCACATTCAGTCGAGTATTGTGCAAAACGAAACTTGCCTGTTTTAGGACGTCGCTGTGGAGCCAACCAGGATACCGTCCGGTCCAAGCCTTGTCCTCATTGGTCGAAGTCCAAATAGAAGACCAGGGTATGAAGACAGCTTGACAGGGTTGTAACGTTTTTTTGTAAGCAGCCTTTCTGAGTTCAGACCATACTTTCGCCTTGACATAGATAGGGACGGATGCCTTCTATTGCGTGTTTCATGGTGCCTTTCGGTACGAAAGGTCTTTTAAGCTCCGGGATTCTCTACCCAAAAATCGACCGCTCATCCCTGCACACATACCCCTGTAAAATTACCCGATTAGTCATCCCCGGCGCACCTCCGGTTGGCTGCAAAATTATTTCCCGATTAGTAAGCCAGACTGCACCTCCTGTTGGTCCGGATTAACCCCATCCGAATGCCCCCCGGAGGTGCCAATCTTCCCTCCTCGAAAGGCACGTGAAATGCACGTGAAATTGTATGTGGGAACTCTTACCTCAGCACATGCCAATCCTGCCACTCTTCCGCCAAAATAGCCCAGCACACTCAGGCCATTTACTCGAGGAGTCCCACAAATAACGTGACCAAATCCCAATGACGCTAAACTACTCTTGGAAATGGCCTGAGCATGCTGAGGTAAGGAACTCGGTTTGTGATACCATTATTGCTCTTGTCCTTATATTTTATGAGATTCTCTCTTATGCTCTGATTACATATATATTGGTTTTCTATCCTTCTACCTACTTCTATTTATATATAAGAAACCTATTATCTAAATTACATTACCGCTACTATTGTGCAGCTGGATATGACAACAATGATAATCGGGCCTCATTTGCTGTCCTCTCGCACAACTGTTCCAGCCTAACCTCGCCATCAAACATTTCCTGTGGTATTTTATTCCCGACTATGTCCTGCACCCGTGCCTTTGACAGCAACATAATACCATCAAGCGATGTGCACCGCGATAGCTGCACATACAGGCTGTACGGATCGCACTTTCCTGGCTCGAGTTGTCCAGTTGTGGTATTCAACTTTGTTCCGGTTCCTCGCAGCTCCAGCGCAATCTCGAAGAGGGTTTCGCCTTGGATTTTGTAATCGGTGCATGCGAACGCTGCAGTGCAGGGAAGTCCTCGACGACTCACTTCGTGCCTCTGCCAAGGCCTCCTCTTGGCCCTCTTCTTCTTCTCAATGGGTATTTGGGCACTTGTTGGAGTAAGCAGGATCGTGCCGGGTGGCATGTCATCAAATTTAAACTTCTTCGTTGACTCGGATAACAGGATAATGCCGGCAGGTGGTCCAAAGTGGAGGATAATGTTCGGGGCGAGTTGATACCCTGGGAATCTCTTGGCGTCTGGTATAACTTCCAGTGCTTTGTACTTGGCCCCGTTCACGAGCTTGAGGCCTGGGTTTATATTCTTCGTCACTACCACCGGCATGCCAGGTACGAACATGAACGTGGCCGGCACACAGATCTTGCTGTCATCTCCGACGCTGGCCATGAGCGCAGCTTCTTCCTCCGTTACCGGCAATGTATTGGGTTTACCCCAACGGTGCTGGGGTAGAAATATCCGGACTGGCTTCTGGTGGTGCCTCTGGAAGGCCAAGACCGCATCCATGTTCAAGCTCCATCTGTTGCTGTTAAGGGGTGTAACTACTGTGATGCCCTTGCCCCATGGTATGGCTCGGCCTTCCTGAAAGCACCGGCTGTTAAGAAGCTCCATGTCGGACTCGTCTTGCTGCCCCTGCCGGATCCGAGTCAGCAGCCGCTGCAGCTCCGGGTCCCCCGCTGCGCGCACCTGTTCGGTGAGCATAACGACGGTGGTAAATCGAGTCCAGAGTGCGTGCGCCCTCATTTCGTCCGCAATCCTGAGGGCGGACCATGGCGTCAATAGCGTCTTGTTTTGCACTGGGCGGAATTGGTGGAAATCTCCTGATAGTAGTACCACTTGGATGCCACCAAAATCTTGATTCGATCCCCGGGCGGCGCAAAGTCGCTTGTTGATATCGGAAAGGGTCTGGAGGCCCAGCATGCTCACCTCGTCAATGATAAGCAGCCACTTTTCTCTCCATCTTTTTCGAGCATCACCGTCCACGTAGGTTACCGTGGTGCCATCGTCGGCATTGCCGCTGGATGCGTTGGGTTGCATCCCACAGGCGGAGTGAATAGTCACGCCGTTGATCCGCGCTGCTGCGGCCCCCGATGTCGCCGTCATAAGCAGCCTGTGCGATACGTCTTTGCTAGCGAACAATTCGGCCAACGCCTCGATGACCCTGGACTTCCCGGTGCCGCCCTCCCCACCCAGGAACTCGCATAGTTGTGCGTTATCATTGTTCTCGACATTACTGCTACCGAAATCATCGCTGTCATCTTCGTTCCTAATGGTGTCGAGATGGCGACACACTAAAAGGAAGGCGATTTCCTGCCGCTCGTTCAAGGTGAACCTCCTTGCAATCTCCCGACCGGCATGGAGGAATGTTGTCGACGGTCCAAAGGCGACCCTGGCACTGGGTCTTTGGGTGTTCCGGGTGTCTGTTTCTGACATTTCTATAATATCTTCTCCCGCGCCCGCGAAGGTATGGTTCAGTGATGCTTCTGCGCCGGCAGCTGTGATTTGCGTAATCTGAGCTCCATCAGTGCCTTGGATTCTTTTCACAATTTCCTTGTCAGCTTGATCCTGCTTGCTCTTGATCCCTCTAAGCTGACGTTGCGTTGGGAGCTCGCTCCTGACTACCATGCTTGGCTGGCACTGCTCTGGGTTCTCTGCGGAAGCGACAGTCTCGACATCATCCGCAAAGTCGGTGATATCTGCTTGAACTTCGCGGAGCTGATCTAGCATCTGCAAAAGATGCTCCGAACCAGCGGTCACCTGGTTAGGAGCTGTAGCACCTCGTACTGTCTCAATCAATCGGCCAAGCTGGCCAAGCTGGTCTGGGCGATATGCTTTTACTGGGCCTGTAGGATCTTGGAGATCATACCCCATAGCGTCGATATCATCCAAAACGGCGTCGTCCCCCGCAGCCGCCCACTGCTTTGCGTCTCGCCGCGCATCTTCCGCTGATCGCTTCAAGAGCTGGATGTTGCCTGCGATAGTCTGGAGTCTTTTGGGGAGTCGCCGTCTCCAGTGCTCCCAGATTTCGTTGATGTCACCAGATGCTGCTGTAATAAACTTCTCCCATGGTACGAAGAGTGCAAGGTGCTGTACTGCAGCTCTATTACTAATATCAGTACATGCTCTTTGTTTATCTGTATTGTTACATGGCTTGTGCTTACCTGCGGTATTTGTCTGCGTTTGAATCAATATCAAAGTCCATATCGAGAAAGCCGTTAATGCACGGCACTGCATACTTCCCCGGGGGTCTTAGAACTTGCACCCAGTCCCTTCCCGGCTTCCAGTTCCTTTCAAATTCTATCTTCACCAACTCCTTGGAAGATGAATCTATCCTCTTTTGTAATTTAACAAGCGACACGTAGTCACAGAAGCATAATGTCTGCAGCACCTCTCCACGGTGGTGGTAGGCTTCAATGTATGGCAGCTTCTTCCCATCGCTTCCCACCAAGACCCTCTCCGCGCTGGCTTCCGCATCGTTGCCATTGCCATTGCCATTGCCACCTATGTTCTCGATAGGTCGATCATCGCCGTCGCCTAAAGTGCGACTGCATTGCTGGAGATACTGCCAGCGTCGGAGTATTGCCCAGTATATCGATGTCATATTCACATATGACCATTGTTTGGTACTCGAGAACTCATTTGGGTAGAGGAAGTGCGCAATCACCTCCACCTGCGATAATGGCCGCTCGGTGAATATTCTGTTTGCGATTCTCATCAGATACTGGCGGTTTATATTTGCCTTGGCCAGGGTTCAAATCCATACCACGAAATCCACATATGGATCCATAATGTGGATCCATATCCATTCCATTCCATTCCACGTGAGCTTCGGCATTTCCATATCCACGCCACGGAGCCCCTTCCACATGTTCCACATGTGGAAATTGTGGAAAGGAATGGAAATTTTAGGTGGGGTTTGAAAATACCTGGAATTCCTTGTGAAATAGCGCATACCCTAAGTACTTTCTATCGCCCACAACAACGTAACAACATCGATTTGCCACCCCGTTTTATCCGTACACAAGTTCAAACAAGTCGATTCTGGGGGCTTTACTGTTACTCACGTTACTACCCCAAATCAAAATGGCCACCCTCCATCCTACCGAGTCAACAACACCCGTTCCAGAACGTACAGAAGAAGACAATCAGCGACTCTTTCAGCTCTACAAAGGCTGGACCTTGACGGAGAGAGACGACCAAGTGCGTCAATGAGTATATCAGTTCGGCTACGATATCCAGAATGCCCAGAAGCGGGAACGCCGATGGGTGTGTTGCCTTTGCATCAAGCAAAAGCGGCCGAGGCCAAAGAGTTATGCCATCAAAGGGTTGCAGAACGCCGAGGGTCACCTGTACACGGACCACAATGGCATCATGGATCCGACAGGCAAGAGGCAAAAGCCTGCAAAGGCATCCGAGAAAGCGCATCAGTCCATTGCAACAATCCTACAGTTGAACCCCAAGGAGCCGAAGGAACAAGATTTGATCAATACTCTGATCAAACGTTTCGACAAAACTGTATTCCAGCAGAAACTTGTCAACTGGATTGTCAATTCTAACCAATCCTTCTCGATCGTCAACGATCAAGATCTTCGAGACATCTTCAACTACCTCAATCCATCTGTCGAGATCACAAGAGCTAACATTACTGACGTGACCGTGCGTGCCATCGCAGAACGAGAATTTACCAACAACATGGACAGAGTGAAGGATGCTTTGCGAAAGAGTCCAGGACAGATCCATATCCAGTACGATGGCTGGAAATCTGGTAACCGACACGCCTTGTACGGCATCACATGTGTGTTTCGGGATTCCAACGATCGGCCACAGAAGTGTGTCCTCGGCCTGCCTGAGCTTACAGAGCGACACACAGGCGAGAATATCGCCGGGCAGATCATCGAGATCATTCAAGAGTACGAGATCGGCGATAAACTCGGATATTTCACACTGGATAACGCCGGTAACAATAAAACCTCGATGGAGGAGCTTGCATTAGAATTTGGATTCGACTGGGAGAAGCGATGGGTTCGCTGCGTTGGCCATGTTGTCAATATAGTAGTGAAACAGATGCTGTACGGCAAGAACCCGGATGCTTTCGAGAAAGAGGTCTTCGAAGGACTTCACACGGCAGCGAAGGAGCATGAAGTCTGGAGGAGGCGAGGCGCCGTTGGAAAATGGCATAACTTTGCTGTTGTAGGTGGCTCAGCCCCCGATTTTATTTGCTATACTCACGAAGTCGTAGGAGGTGAGCAGATCGGACACGTGGACCGATATGCTCAAGAAGGTACAGGCTGTCGAGAGCCAACTCTCTGACGACGCTCAGCTTAAGAAACACTGTCCAGTTGGAGTTGTGGTCGACAATGCTACCCGGTGGCTTTCTCAATTCTCGATGATTAAGCGTGCTCTCATTTTAAGGCCATTTTATAATTCTTTTGTCCAGAGAGCGTCAAACGAGTGGGAGAAGGTCAACTTGACGAGAGCTGGCAACATCAAAAATGGTTCCAAGCAGCCCTTCTTCCTGAGGGAAGAGAATCGCATGACAACTGATGATTGGCATGTGCTCGGGACTCTTTACGACATTTTGCTTGACTTCCAGCTGGTTGTAAAAGGCCTTGAGGGTGATGGACAGGGGAAACACCGGAGAAAGGTCGAGGAAAACGAGATCGAGCCCCCACTGTCTGGTAAGCCTTAGACTTCTTAAAAGGGGCCTGATTCTTATTCTAACAGCTGACTTGTACAGGTACAAGCTGGGATCTTATTCACGCGTACGAATTTCTTCTCGAAACCCTTGAATCCGCGAAAAGAGCAGTCGCCAATTTTCCAGACGGCCACCACCTCGCTGTCAACATCAACCTGGGTTGGCTCAAATTGAACAAATACTACGAGCATTTGAACGATAGTCCCCTGATCTATGGCGCCGCAGTTCTCCATCCTGCTTACCGGTGGGCACTGTTTGACGATTTGTGGGGAGACGACGAGGAAAGACAGCTGTGGATTACCAAGGCGAAGGAGATTGTCCAGGATCTCTGGGAGAGGGAGTATAGGGACCTTGAGGTTGATGATCCAGAGATTGAATTGCCTGCCAATAAGCGGCTGAAGACCTCCAGAAACAAGTTCACAGCGTGGCGCACAAAGAAGCGAGGACTTACGGCTGGAGGGATTTGCGTTAGCGAGTCGCCCATTCAATCCTCGGCTCAATCCCCTAGGTCCTCAGTTAGCGGTCTGGATCTTGATGAATACGAGCAGTGGCAGCGTGATATCGAGGATTCTGACGCTTCTGTCACAGATCCCTACGAATACTGGCACATAAGGCGGCTCAAATACCCCCGGTTGTCTAGGATGGCCTTGGATCTGCTTACTGTGCCACCAATGTCAGCCGAGTGTGAGAGGCTTTTCTCGACCACTGGCCGCATGGTTACCAAGAGCCGCAATAGGCTAGATGCCAGTACAATTGGGCTTTGTCAGACATTACGGAGTTGGTTGCGTGCCGGTGTGATCGGGTCGCTAGATAGGATTCTAATGGACCAGTGACAAAAACATTGACGTCACCAAGGCATGGACGCGACCCACTAATTACCATTGTTGGACGAAGTAGGTTTCCATTCCACAAATTCCACAATATGGATCCATTTCCATAATGGATCCATTTCCACCCATTCCACATCGAAGTTATTAGTCAGCATCCATATCCACGCCATATTCACAAATGTGTCGTGGAGTGTCGTGGATTTGAACCCTGGCCTTGGCTTCGTAGTTTGCAGTTGTTGCACCCAGCCCGACGGCGCTGGTTGTGCTGATACTCGGAAAGAGCTCTGCTGCTATGGCCACTCTCTTCCAGATCGGATCTTGGATCTTTGTGGCGTAGTTTGTCAAGTAGTATATCAGCGCCATTGTCTTGCTTTGGGTTCCGATGAAGGAGATGTCGTGATTGTACCGCAACCCAACCGCCATTGACTTGTTCCATCGGTTGATCATGGGATGTGAGCGTTGGAGCCGAAGTATACCATCCGCGCCAAATTCGCTTTTCGTAAAGAGCTTCCAAGGCGCATGAAATCGACACGTGGGCTTCTTTTCTCCCTCCTTGTTATGAGAGTATTTGACACAAGTTGCAGTGTGGACATGCATCTGGACCCTGCCCGCGCAAAAGTGGGCTTCATCGTCAAACTGTTCAGAGAAGCGCCCCGTATCGATCATCAAGTGGGATATGTTGTCGTAAACTACCCTAGTCTCGCTCTCCTCACTAAATGCAGCGGATTCGTCCAGATCCTAGATAATAGTTTAGCTTCCGACCCCACATTGGCTTTCGGTCATATCAGTATATGAATGTACGTACCTCAGTGAAGACAGAATCGACATATTTCAGGATTCCTTCCCGTTCCATCGCCGCACTCTCATCATCCTCCCCGTTTCCATGAGCACCGATGAAGTTTCCGAGCTCCAAGTTCCCCTCGAGCCATAGCAAACCATGGACATGAAGAGCACCGCGTTCGTTGGTCTCGACAGCGGCAAAATACTGTCCAATCTGACCAAACACGGATTCCTCCCCAACCTTGACGTAATGCTCGAAGAACATCTCCACTTCACGGTGGAAGAAAATGGCAGAGCTTATGGGGTCAGTTATTGCCAGCTTCACCCTCTCATACCTATCCTGAAGGGCCCGAAGCAGGGTTGCTTCCGCGGCATGACTGTCCTCCTTTCGGTATGCTGCCAGACGTAGTTTTACCGGGTTCGTGATATCGTTGGGGTCAGAAACCTATAAAGCAGATAACGGGAAGCCCACCATCAGCTGCTCTATCACATGCTCCTTATCCGCCGTCTGTGTGTGGCCAGAGATTAGAACTCCATGCTTCAGTTCTGTTTGTAGCTTGTGCGTTGCGTCATCACTGAGCAAGCGTCTTCTACATGACCAATAATTATGTTCATACGAACATATAATATCTCAGCAGTGACATTTCCCGGCGTGTTCTAATACATGTAAAGGAAAGCCGATTATATAGTTCACCAATGTGATCTAATCCTGATGAAGTAAGGCCGAACTAAATTTATATAGAGTTGGGTGAAAACGAGCGGGGTTCCCCCCCAAAACCCTTCGCTCCCTCAACTCTTCTCCCTCCATGATTTTGGCTGTGATAAATATTTGCAGAGAACAAAATGCCAACCGCCTCTCACGTCTGTAGCAGGTGTAGAGAGCCTTGGACTTCAGGCCTATCTGGAACATATCGCACGTGCCCACGATGTCGAAACGCGGATGCAGTGCGCAGAGAACGAAGGAAACGCGCACGCCAGAGCGATGGGATACGTCGCTGTACCAGTTGTCTTAGGCCCTGGAACTCAACACTCTTCCGTACTTGCAATATCTGCCGTGAGAATACTGCCAAAGCGAAAAAACGGCAGCGCGATTCAGGGTTATTTCGTGTATCAGCAGCACGTACGAGTGGTAGTTCTGTCTGTTCAAACTGTCAAAGACCCTGGCACTCGGATCTATATATTATCTGTGATGAATGTCGTCACAACATCGCCTTGCGCCGTGCTAGTCAGGCAGTGACATCGGTTGATACAAACCTTGCCAATCGACGTATGAACAGAGCCGATCGAAACTGCCGACCGTCGATTACTTCGATCCCAACTGAGACCAGATCCTCTACTGCTTCTTCCTCACCCGCTCCTAATGTACCAGCTAGAAGACCCAGGGCTAATCGAAGAGCACGAGCTACTAGGATGTGGTGGTCGCGCGTAGCCTGCCTCAAAGTGCGACCATTTAGTCAAAGCTGGAATCGGCGTTGTTCCTTTTGCTCAATACCGCTTCATTCGACAGAAAGGTCTGGATGGTGTTGCACAAATGGGAAAAGAAAGGCTCCGAGACTTCCGCCATATCCACGATATTTTCAGCAATGGCTAGACGACACAGATTTGCCATTGTCGACGCTGAGTCGTCGTCTTAATAGCCTCTTTGCATTCTCGCTTATAGGTTCATCTGAGCGATTCATTCATCCTCCAGCACCGGCTGATGTAGTCGTTTCCGGCCGAGTATACCACCGGCTACCCAATCTTTCGACAGGCGATCATAGTATGCGATGGTTTTTATACGATGAATCAGCTCGATCACGCACTGCGACGACTAAGCGGGTCCCTTTGATTGCAGTGGAGAAGGTTCGCAATTTGCTGGAAAGAGTCAATCCATATGTACACACTGTTCGCCGTGCTATGTCCACTGTCGACCCTGAGACTATATCGATTGCGGTAGAATTGAGAGACTTTCCAGCTGATGGAGAAGTAGCAGCGATTATTAATATGCAAAATCTGAGCACGGTCAACCCCCGGAAAGTTCTTTATTTTACTCGCAGTGGACAATGCCACTTTATGCATATCCTTTCTCGGCATTATGAACCTCTCCAGTATCCCTTATTCTTCCCACATGGTAATCCTGGTTGGGGAATATCGGAGTCATCTAACTCCAACTCCAATGAGACCGATGACCGATACCAGTTAACGCAGCAGCAATGGTATCGCAGTCTACTTCTTGGTGAGCCGCGTTTTTGTTATTTTGGCCGCCTTACCTGTGAATATTTGGTAGATATGTTTTCCAGGATTGAGGATGCGAGACTACATTACTTGAGATACGGGCGAACGCTTCAAACATCAGGCCTAGACCATGTAACCGATCACCTAAAGGCAGATTGGATGCGAAATAGGTTACCGTCTAGCTTTACAGGGTCCCGAGCATGGGCCTCTGAACAAGTGGCTGATGCTTTAGCTCTTGCTCGAAAATTCGGCAAGCCAACTTTCTTTATTACAATGACAACGAATCCTAATTGGCCTGAAATAACTTCGAATATGAAAGCTGGTCAGGTCTTTACGGACATACCGGTGATTGTCTGCCGTGCATTCAATCTAAGAATGAAATATCTGAAAAACTTTATCAAGGATCATTTTGGAACTACTTTATATTTTATTAGCGTGGTTGAATTCCAAAAACGGGGTTTACCGCATTGTCATATGCTGATCAAGGTTCGTAATGTTCTCTATCTCAGCAAAGTTCTTAGAACTGATTAATTCTATTCTAGGTATCGCCAGAGCCTACTTTAGAAGCTCTGGATATGATAATCTCCGCCGAACTACCACGATTACCCGCCGATGCCGCGCTCCGAGCTGCAGTTCTCCGGTCCAATATACACAGTCGAAGCCATCTCTCCAGAAGAAATGCTTATTGCAATAAAAACGGATACTGTAGATTTGGCTTTCCTCACCCTACATCAGATCGCACCACAATGGATTCGCAAGGTCGGGTGCATTTTCGACGTCGAGAAGCGGAAGATGCATGGGTCGTACCATATATGCCTTCTCTATTGCTCTATATGGACTCTCATATACATATTGATGTTTGCCTCTCCGCTCATGTCTTTATGTATCTCTTTAAATATCTGTTCAAAGGGCAAGATCGAACTGGCTTCCGATTCCAAGATGAATCCGCTCCTGACATCCCGGATGAGTACGAAGATTATATTGCAGCCAGATATCTCTCATCGTCTGAGGCCGCCTGGCGAATATTGTCTTATAATATTACCTGCAAAGAACCGACGGTACAAGGACTACCCATACATCTGGAAAACGAACAAGCCGGCCAATTAATACAATCTTCAAACCAATCATTTATGTCCGAGCTTCTATGGTATTTCCAAAGACCATCGCAAGACCCTTTTATTAACCTTACTTATCCGGAATTCTACAGCCAGTATTACTATGTCATCTTACCAATTAATCGTCCATTGAAACAAAACCAATGGTTTATTTCGCACACTCAAACTAGGGACTGTATGAAGCAACGTGTACTGACTCAACGACAGAGGGGCAACTCTGTAACACGCATACATACTGTGCACCCGCGAGTAGGAGAACTATTTTACCTTCGTTTATTACTTCAACACCGACCAGCCTTTACATTCGCCGAACTAAGATTAGTTCAGGGCATACAATATCAAACATACCAGGAAGCTGCGATAACCTTGGGACTTTTCCAACATATATGCGAAGCCACATATGCTATGGAAGAAGCCATAGCATCGTATAGTCGACCCTCCCAGTTACGCTTTTTATTTGGCTACCTATTATTGGATTTTCCCTCGCCAGCAATCCAACTATGGGATCAATTTCATTCTGCAATGTCTACCGACTTCGATCTTCATTATGGACAACAAGAAGCTCAGTCACGCACTTTGCAGTCAATATCACGAATCCTGCGAGGTAATGGCGCGACTCTGAAACAGTATGGACTACCAGAACCTGCCTTTATTGAGCGCGAACTCGACATAGAGTTGGACGCTTTCGCATTGCAGCGAGAGGAACTGTTAGCCCGTAGCCATCGATCTTATGAAGCATTCAATGCGGACCAACGTCTTGTATTTGACACAATATACTCTGCTATTCCTGAAGGCGGATGCTTCTTTATTGATGGAAAGGCTGGAAGGGGCAAAACTTTTCTGGTACAGGCCTTATGTGACAGGATTCGCGGTGAAGGCCAAGTGGTTTGTATCACAGGCTCAACGGCCCTTAGCGTTACACTCTACGATCGTGGTCGTACAGCTCATTCCATGTTTGGTATCCCTGTGCGTGAAAACTCAACAGAACTAATTTCATCCATACGATTAACTTCGCCCCGGGCTGAACTACTACGTCACGCAAGCTTCATATTATGGGAAGAATTACCTATGGCTAATAAGGCTGCTGTTGAATGCGCTGACGAACTACTACGCAATATTACCAACGATAAACACCCTTTTGGTAATAAGACCTTTATTGGTATAGGCGACTTCCGCCAAGTAGCTCCCGTCACACCAGCTACAACAGCACCTGCAGCTGTGCTTGACAGCTCGATCCGTTCGTCTTCGATCTGGCCACACTTCCAAATCCTACGTCTTACCACGCCGATAAGGACTGCATCTGATCCACTTTACTCAGACTGGCTGGATAAAGTAGGTGACGGCATACCGCCATACAATACCGAAGTATCCCTCGACCATTTAGGTGAAGTCGATTCGCTCCAGGAGGCTGTAGAATTTCTGTTTCCAGATGAAACCACAATGAACCCATCGCAATCTGTTCTTCGGTCATTCCTTAGTCCATTTAATATGCAGGTGGACGAATTTAATGACCTAATGCTGAAGCAGTTGCCCGGGAATGAAGGTTGCTACCCATTTACTCTTCTCACACTGACCTATTATGCTGATATTCTGATTTCATCAGATACATTCCTTAGCAGTAACTATATTAAAGAAATGGATGACCCCGACCAAAGACTACCTTCGGCAATCATATCCGACTACCTATCTATGCTAGACGAACCGGGCGTCCCTCCTCATGAATTACACCTCAAAGAAGGAGCAGTTTGTGCTCTTATGCGAAATCTATTCATTGACAAAGGATTGGTGAAGAATGCCCGGGTCCGAATTCTGCGCCTTGGTCGTCGTCTTATTTATATTCAAGTATTGCGTACTGCTACGATAAGGCGTACTGCCACGATAAGACGCGAAGATGTTGAATTCTGTCTTCCACGTATAAGCTTTGATTTCCAACCACGAATGACAAATTGGACAGTCCGACGGAGACAGTTTCCTCTGCGGCTAGCATATGCCACAACATTTAATAGCTGCCAAGGACTTACCTTGGATAGGGTTGTTCTGGATCTTCGAAACCCGGTTTTTGCACATGGTCAACTGTATACCAGTCTGTCACGAGTCCGGCAACGCTCAGACCTCCGAATCCTGTTAGCCAGAGATAATGAGGAAAAGAAAACGACCAATGTCGTATTCCATGAACTACTTTTACCTCAATAAGGCTAACTTAATTTGGAGATTAGATAATGAATCTTTTATACTTTTTTTAGAATGAATACCTAAGGGCATTAGCGTGATAATATAAACCATCACGGCTAACATACGTCATTATTAGATCATGGACAATCAGCTGTCTACTCAATACTATTACCATATAACCTTTAACTCTCTCACCTCGATTCTTACTCTTTTTAAGCATTCATGTTCAATATCATTAATCTCGGAAAATAAGATGGCTTCCCTAATACCAAAACTTGCGAACACGATCCATATCCGGGATTTCATTGATGATATTTTCCCGGATAGTTCCCGACCCAATGCTCCCAATTGTGTGGAGATCCACTCGAACATTAACATCTTTCCAGAAGATGAGTTCTACGATCTAAACGTGGTTGTGGAGCCTATTTATACCTGTATCCGAACCTACCTCAAACAAACAGAACGGTCTTTATATACGCCCAATGCGTTTTTCTATGTCGATAGCCGGTTTATTACAGCCCTGAACCCGGAAGGAAACCTTGAAATTACTGTTTACGCTTTGAGTATCGAAAGGTATATATTTAATACTAACCATTGCTTCATGGATTATTAACCTACCAAAAGACACCCGGGCAATGTTTCGGATTTCAAAAACTACCGAGAACATCTCCCAAAACAATAGTGCCCTATTATTATGATACTTGGATTTGTTGGTGACCGAAACGTAACACCGGCAGAACAATCTACACTTCGTAACTTTGAACTCACCAGCTCCATCTACGACGCTACCAAGGCAGAACCGATCGAATTTTCCGTTACATGCTATTTTGGAGGCGGAAGACGGTGGAAAATATGATTGTTCCAAACACCGGTTCCTTTGTTAGTGTCACAGCTAAAGTAGTAGGCCGCACTTCGACGAACCAACTTGCTGTCCGGGTCTTGGATTTAACATACCTTCCGAAACCTCCGACCCACAACACACCCGCAACACCATCAAATGCTAAAAAGAGGCAGGACCGTTGGGGTGGTCGGGCCCAATCAAGTCCATCCAAAAAGCCACGTCCATTAACTTCAAGCCAAGACTCGGTAGAAAGCACGCACACAGAAATGGATTTCGATGAGGAGGAAAGGACTGACACGCCTCCGTCAACGCAAATCAACCAATCCTCATCATCTGTGCAAACCCAAGATATGGAAATTATTGATGATGATGCGCCAAATGTACCACCTGTTCCGGAACGTCGCCGTCGAAAGCAACGCCGTCGCTAGGTCTAAAAATGGAACTGAATTATATGGACATGTAATTTAACTTCAAATAGGATAATGAATATGAAGAATGTCACTTGACTGTTCTCATGGTCCAGAGCGCGGAGCGCGACTGAGATCTCGTTCAGAGTGAACCAGATGGCCGGCACTAGGGATGCGTTTTTGACGTCATAAACCCCAAGTTACCAATTGACGTCATAAACCCCAACTGACGGGTAATTTACCGTCATAAACCTTGTTGGAGAGAGACCCTGTACAAGGAAACCCTCGATAGATTGATATCCGGACCTTAGTCATGAAGGGGTCAGATAACCCCTCTTCGTGCCGGTCCGGATGACCGGGGTTCACCGCGATCATCATCATCAATTTGAACGATATTACAACAATTGAATTGACCGTATCGGATCCAACAATTAACAGTCGAATTTCCGTGAAGAAGCTATTTGCGCTACGATCCGTACGGCGTTTATTATCTATTTTGAGATCAATTTTACCTAATTTTACCCACTTTACAAACAACGCAATGTCCGCCAAAAATAACGCATCTGCCGACCAAAAGGTCTTCCTAAAGACCTTTGAAGATTGGGCTGATTGGGACAGGCCTTTCCGGATGAAGGCCAATTCGGCCAGAGTCTGGCCCCTGATCGACCCAGACAGGGACGTTCAGCCCTTGAAAGAGCCGGTCAGACCGACCTTCAGCAGCTATTTCCGCCGAATCCCTCCACAGCGGATTGAGCCCGAATTACCCCGGACCCGACAGTCGTCTAGTCAGACCCTTCCTACGATCCCGGTCATCATCCCCGAATCGATCGATCCCACCGAGCCGGCCCGATCTATCCAAGATCTTACCGCTGAAGACAAAGCTTCCTATCAGTCTGACCGTAGAGACTACGATCAAGACTATAGGGAATTTGTACACCAACATCAGTGGATTGACAAGATGAAGACCCATATCATAGAGACAGTCTCTAAGGGACTGATTGCCAGCTCCTGTGATCCTGAACAGGATCTTAGGACCTGGTATTCCAACCTAAGGGATAGCGTTGGGGCCTCAACAACTGAGCAACAAAACGCGGCTCTAGCCAAATATCAGAAGATCCTTTCCTCTGTGCCTAGGGCTTCCAAGGAATTCCCTATATGGCTGACGGATTGGGAGCAAGCTACGCACCAGGCCCAGACAAGAGGGATCGGAGGCCTAGATAATCCGAACGTGTGGTTTAGCAACCTATGTGAGGCTATCGAGCCAGTCCTAGCAAGCTGGGTCTCCAATTATCAAGGGATTTATCAGGATAAGCTTGAAGACAAGACCCTAGCAATCCGGAACGTGGCCAAGAACCTGCGTACAGAGGTTAGCCGGCGCGGCTTACAACAGCCGGCTAAGACCCCAGCCCGATTCAAGAAGGGCGCTTTTGGCCCTACTTACGGCCAAGACCCTGATCAAGATGACCAACAGGATCAGGATCAGGATCCGGATAAGGAAGGTCAGCCGGCCGGATCGGAAGGGCCTTCCCGGTCCAGACGGAACAGGAAACGCAAGTCCGAACAGCCGGGTCCTGACCCAAAGAAGGCTAAGGCCAACGATAACCTGGATGCAGCCAGTCTGATCTGCGAGGCCTGTGACGGCAAGGGGCATACCTGGAAGAGATGCTTCTATATCAATCCAACAGGGCTTCCAGGCTGGTTCAAGATCATCCCTATCATCCAAGAAGCCGTCAATCACCGACTTTCCAGTCAAAAGTGGAAGGACCGGCTCAAGGACCTTAAGACCGGACCTGCTAAGTCAGATTGACTAGGCCGGGAAGTTGGCCGCTGCGACGACCTAATTACCTCGATCAGGGCGACCTTCTCGGTATCAGGATATCCGCTACGGATGTCAGCTATCCTTGACTCCGGGACCACGATCCATATCTTCAACAAGATCAGCCGGTTCCTAGGATATCAGCCTGCTAGGGCTGATGACGTCCTTATTGCCGGAGAACACGAAGTCCTAGTCCAAGGATACGGCAAAGTTAACATCATGACCAACGGACCCAAGGGTCCTAGGGTTATCACGTTGCCGGATGTAGCCTATTGTCCTGACTTCCCTTGCAACCTAGTATCCCTACGAAGACTGCAACGTCAGGGCTATTGGTGGGACACACACCCAGATTCAAACTGTCTTAGATCTCTAGACGGTCTGATCATATGCTTCTTATCTGATCATTATGATCAATTCGTCTTGGAATACGTCCCTGCTGACGCTGCCTTCCCTGTCCGACACAGCCGGTTCAATTCAACGACCCGGCCTAAGGCGACCAAGCAAGACGCACGGCGTTGGCACCTACGGCTAGGTCATCCGGGGCCTCGAGCCCTAGAAAGGCTCGTCAATAAGGTCACAGGGGCCCGGATCAAAGGGATCACGACCGTCAGCTGTGATGACTGCGGCACTTCCAAGATCACCCGACAAGTCAGCCGCGTGCAAAGGGACCTTCCAGCCGGACCCGGGCTGAGACTAGCAATTGATTTCCATGACCTAGACGAGGATCCTGACGGATATGTCAGCCTGTTATTAATAACAGACCGCTATTCCGGTTACATCTGGAACTATTACCTTAAGACCCGGAAGCAGGCCGAGCTTGTGAGGGTCTTCAAGGCCTTCCTAAGCTACCTTCTTCGTCAATTTAACATCAAGCCAAGGGTAGTCGAATGTGACAGAGAAATCCTAGGAAAATCGGAAGACCGTCCCCGTCTGACACATAGGCTCTTCACCGGGATGAGCATCATCGTGGAGTCAACAGCTGCGGACACAGCTGCCCAGAATAGCGGCGCCGAGCTATCCGGCAAGGTCATCAAGATCAAGGCGAGAGCTCTACGGTCAGGAGCCCGATTTCCTTCCTTTCTTTGGGTCGAGATCTATAGGACTGCCGTTTATCTCTACAACCGGACCCCTAGGGCGATCAATAACTGGGACACCCCATACACCCTATTCCACACAGCTATCGCCCGACGGGACGGTCACGGCCAGGAACGTAAGGTCCCCTACCTAGGTCACCTACGAGTCTATGGATCCAAGGCGTTTGCTATGACCCAGGACGCCCTGAAGGGCAGGAAGAAGCGGCAGAGGCTAAATCCCCGTGCCTGGATCGGCTACCTTGTGGGATACCAGTCAACCAATATCTATCGAATCTGGAACCCGTCTACTGGGAAGGTTATCTCTACTAGGGATGTCATTTTCAACGAAGACGACCAATTTAACGGAGACCTCAACCACCTACGGGATGACCTATTGCACATCACAAAGGAGGAACTAGACCAGCTGCTGAACCAGGTAGAAGAGGCTCAACCGGATCAACAACTAGAAGAAACAGCTAGCAGACTGACCTTTAGGTGGGATCAAACCCACTATGAGGATCAGGATGATCTCTATGATGAGGATCAGGACGATTCGGTCAATCTAGGTCCTAGAGATCAGGTTGATCGTATTGAATCTATCCCGTACATAGATCGATCAGAAGACAGAGATATAGGGAGGACACCTTCAGAGGCTGGGTCTGATCAACCTGCCGGAACTGTGGGGCTTTCTAGTAATAGGGTTGTGGAAGGATCTCTAGGGAAACTAGGGGAAGGATATGATGCCTTTGAAGGCAGCCAATCCGGAACCCCTAGGCCCTATGATCGAGACTACCCAACTCCTGTATCTCTGCTGCCAAATAGAGTTGTGGAAGGATCTCTAGGGAAACTAGGGGAAGGATATAATGCCTTTGAAGGCAGCCAATCCGGAACCCCTAGGCCCTATGATCGAGACTACCCAACTCCTGTATCTCTGCTGCCAGCAGCTCTTCTAGCGATGACAATCCATGATGTACCGGATCCACCAAGTGGGCTAGATCTTAGGGACCCTAGGGCCCCTAGGGTTGAAAGGTTTGATGTCTGGAAAGCTGCCTTCAACGCCGGAAGACTAGCTAGTCCGATCGGTACCCTCGACGGGAAGGTTATTGATAAAGCTAAGCTGCAACGGCTGTTGAAGAAACCTAGGTCTGTTCATCGCAGTCAGCTGCCACAGCTACCGCGGCACCATCAGGATCTTCAGGATCATCCGATGGGTGACCAATTTGAACAGGCTGAACGAGACCACTTGCAAAGTCATAGGAAAATGGGGTCTTGGACCGAGATCGATCGGGACGACCCTAGAACCCTAGGAAAACAGACCCTCAGTTGCATGTGGGTTTACGTCTATAAGTTTGATAAGCATGGCCGCTATTTGAAGTGTAAAGCTAGGCTAGTTGTTCGAGGGGACCAGCAGCCGAAAGGGCTAGACGAAGAGACTTATGCCTCTACCCTAGCCGGACGGTCATTTCGGTCCCTTATTGCAATAGCAGCCCGCTTTGACCTGGATCTCATACAGTATGACGCCGTCAACGCCTTCGTCAACGCCAAGCTAGACCATCAGGTCTTAATGAGGCTGCCGCCGGGATACGGTAGTGACGGAAAGATCCTACTGATCCAGAAAGCCCTGTACGGCCTACGAGAATCCCCTCTCCTTTGGCAGAAGGAACTCACAGCCACACTGAAAGAGCTAGGCTTTGAGCCCGTCCGGCACGAGCCCTGTTGTATGACAAGGGACGGGATCATCGTCTTTTTCTATGTTGACGATATCGTCTTTGCCTGCCGGAAGGAAAAACGGAAGGAGGTTCAAACGGCTGTGGCCGGCCTCAAAGCCCGTTATGAGCTGACCGGCGGACAGGACCTTCAGTGGTTCCTAGGGATCGAGGTCATCCGAGACCGTAAAGCCGGTCTGATCTGGCTGTCCCAATCCACATATTTAGACAAGATCGCTAATTTGGTGGATGACCTAGATCAACGGCACGAGACCCCTATAAAAAAGGACCCTCTGCAACTGTATGACGAACAGGCTTCGATTTCCTCAGCAAGACGATACCAACGGAAGGTCGGATCAATCCTCTATGCCGTCGTTATGACCCGGCCTGACGCAGCCTTCGCTGTGTCACAGCTAGCTAGGTTCAATTCGAACCCAGGACCGGATCATCATAGGGCTGCAGATCGAGCCCTTCTATATCTCAAGAAGACCAGCAGCCTAGCCCTTCAATTCGGCCAAGACGATCAGTTCCTAATGGCCAGCGATGCTTCCTACGCAGACAACCCTGACCGGAAAAGCTCCCAAGCCTACGTCATGAGACTATTCGGAGGGACGATCGGATGGAGGGCCAACAAGCAAGCTACGGTTACTACGTCCACGACCGAAGCCGAGCTCCTAGCCCTATCTCAAGCAGCCGGCGAGGCTATGTTTATTTCCCGGCTGGTCAAAGAGCTAGGGATCTGGCTGGAAGAGGAACAAATCCACATCCAATGTGACAACCTTCAGACGATCCGTCTGATCCATCAAGATATCAACCGGCTACAGACCAAGCTACGTCATGTTGATATTCACAATCATTGGCTGAGGCAGGAAGCCCAGAGGAATAGGATCACAGTGGACTATATCAGTACCAAAGAAATGATCGCTGATGGTCTCACTAAGGTCCTAGTAGGCCCGGCATTTCAACGTTCAGTCGAACAGCTAGGCCTGATAGATATCACGGATCGGCTAGGACAAAGGGAATTGAAGGACCTGATGGAAGACGATCTAGAGATATGAAGACCGCAGCTTCAACCTGAATAGCTTCAAGCTGGGGGGGTGTGTTGGAGAGAGACCCTGTACAAGGAAACCCTCGATAGATTGATATCCGGACCTTAGTCATGAAGGGGTCAGATAACCCCTCTTCGTGCCGGTCCGGATGACCGGGGTTCACCGCGATCATCATCATCAATTTGAACGATATTACAACAATTGAATTGACCGTATCGGATCCAACAAACCTCCTTCCTAATTGGGTTTAGTGACTATCCCAAAAGGGGTTGGGGTGGGGGACGACCATGAGTTGTTGCGACCCCTGAGGAGGCTTTATCACCCCCCGATGTTGCTGTTGAGATTTCTTCACCGACAACAACTATTTATGGTCATTACTGAGTCAATATGACCAATCGGGGAGGTCGTCCTAAACTTCATGGCATTGACAAATATTTCCGGCCGGCTTCGGAAGAGGGCTTTACGCTGAACCGTGTAGTCTGCAAGCTCTGCTCAAAGACTATGGCGAAGCACACCTCCAAACAACTTCGACACCTTCACACGCAATGCACCGCATATCGACAGCTTCATGAAGTCATTCCCAGCCGACAACCGCTCATCAACACTAAGTTGGATAGTGTTAGCAAAGCATCTAAGGATGCATTGGACCGTCAAGCCGCCGTCGCAGTCTTTACCTCCGGCAAACCCTATTCCCTCTATGAAGAGCCTGAGACACTGAAACTATTCCAAATGCTAAATTCGGCATATAAACCTCCAGATCGCAATCGAGTTGCCTCATTCCTCGACCCTGTCTACCTGGACTATCAGCAACGTGTCAAGGCTCTTCTGGACGAGGCCCCGCATCTCAACGTCATATTCGATGCCTCAGATGATATCTCAAGCAACCGAATTATCAATATATCTATTGAAATTCCTAGTTCGGTTGCATTTTACTGGACGACAATCGATACTAAAGATCATGATCACACGGCATTGCCGACCTTGAGCCTTATCAAGCCATCTCTTCTTGAAATATTCGGACACGATTTCTCGCGGCTGAATGCTATCTGTACAGATACATGTAGCACGATGAGAAAGCTTCATCGAGAAATGAAAGCGCTGCCAGAGTTCAGCCACTGCCTTTATATCTTGTGCGATTCTCACGGACTTCAATTGCTTATCAAAGACATTGTGGAGTCGAAGCGGTGGATGCCAATCTTTGGGAAGATTACTTTTCTCATTGCCTTCTTTAAGAAAGCCAAATTGCAGTTGTCAAGGCTTCGCATTCATCAGCAGGAATGCTACGGGCAGCGCAAGGCGTTCATTACTGCTGCAATCACACGCTGGGGAACACAACTTGCTGCTGTTAAATCTGTGTTTGCCAACAAAGACGCCCTTCGAGCTTTCGCACGCGATCCAGTTATTCTCAACGGAATGAAGCCGGTAATTGTCAAAGAGGAGGAACAGGTGACACAGTCAAGTCTACCTCAGGTGATATCATATATCAACGATCTCGAATTTTGGGCCAATCTGGAAATGTTATTCAAAGTTCTTCAGCCGATTGGCCATGCCCAAGCCAACTCAGAACGCGACCGCGCGGGTCTTGGGGAGGTCATTCCACGTTGGCTATCCATTCAGGCTTCATGGGACGCATTGGAAGAGGCTGGTCAGGACCCACTAATAAACTACCAAGAACTGAAGGCATTACGAAAGCAACGGTTTGACGTGCAAACGGACGACATACACTACATGGCCTTTGCTTTGGACCCTGCCACTACCGACCCGAAGCACCATTGGTTGACCACAGACATTGTCAGAAGAGCACATAACTTTCTTGAGGACAACACTAACGCTGAGGAATACGGCAATATCTTCCGGGAGTTTTGTCAATTTAGAGCTCGGGAGGGCAACCTCTTTGGCCCAGGAAGTCGCATATACAGAGCAGCATCCGAGGGCACTCCGCACCACCAACACGTCCTTGACAGTTGGCGGTATCTTCATTCTATGAATGTATCACTCGCTGCATTGGCCAAACGAGTACTGGGCGCTTTGGCTAATTCCGTACCTTCTGAGAGATCTTTTTCCTCGATCAATTTCCACAACAAGATTCGCAATCGTCTTACTGTCACTAGCACCAATAAATTGACATTCATATATATGAATAGTCGGGTGTTGAGAAAACTTGAGACAGCCCAAGAGACACCTTGGAGAATGCCGAGCGGCCAATCCTGGGAGACGGCTGACGTGAAGTTGCTCTTAGAGCTCGAGGACGACTTCCAGGACTACATTTTTGTAGATGCAGGCACGGACGCAGAGACAGAGTCTGTTTATTAACGTTGAAATGTAAATAAGTTGGCTTTCGAGAAATATAATACTGTCATATTGAAGTAGCAAGTCTGGGAGTTTTGACGAAGAAACGAACACGGAGCCGTTGCACGGGGGTATGGACCTCTTGTACCCGCACAGCCGATTTTGGTGTGATCGGTACCTCATCCCCGACGAATACCAATGCACACCAAACTGTATGTGCGTATATCATTCCACCGACGCCGTTCCGTAGTCACCAAATAGTACTGGAAGCACGTGATAAATGACGCGTCATAACCCTCGGGTTTATGACCGTCATTTACCTAGGGGTTTTGGTAATTTACCTCCTGGTAATTTACCTCGATGCATCCCTAGTATCAATCCTTGATGCGTCCCTATCAATTGCCTTTAATTTAAGCATCCATACAATTATGAGGGGGTTCAACGCAAGAAGTGTGAGATGACATCAAGATGACATTAGGTAGGACTCTAACCATTCTTACATTCTGCTTAGATCAAAAAATATTGATATGGCAGGGGAAGTCACCAGTCAGGAGTACTTCTTTAGCCCCAAAAGTTCCAAAACTTTAAAAACCAAAGGAAATGTTGCTCATGATTGGCGGACACGAGTCGGCAAGGCTGGTTCTTATGGTGGTCGAGTCCTCGGTGCTGACGCGGGAATCGAGGGAGTATCGGGGACAAGAAAAGGCCCGAGCCGAGCACGACTTGTGGCGAGTGGAATCAAATGCTGAGGTGACATGGGGTTTGGGACGAAAAGGAAAACGATTATCGAAGAGTTAGATTGAGTAGCAACAGTGTGATTCTTAGGAATTCGCGTTCTCCCCCATCGCTCCCAGTCAAAGCGTAACGGTGCCGCGGCTCCGAGTCAAATCTAGCTACGTATCTGGATCCCGCTGTGGCTTAAGAAATCATCGCTTTCTTCAGTCATTACATGCAACGCCAACGCAATGAAGGTCCTCTTGGGACAGCTCAAATTGCTTCAAAGGGTCATCAATGACCCATGCGCTCCAGTACTTTCGTTAATTGGAAATTCATTTTTATTTATTTTGCGTTCCCTGATGATTTGACATTCTATATTCCGGTCGAGATCTAACCCGCCGTCGTCAAGATGTACGAGCAACGAGCCCATGGCTGTGAGTGACACCAAATCTAACGACTCACGTTTTTCGCACGAGTCGGACGAGCTGGAGACAGAGAAGAGGGAGAAGAGACGAACTATCCGGTATATGGTATAGAGCGCCGTATATAGCAGCACGCGATGCATTGCACGCGATCCACTCTTTAATTGATAAAGCTGCCCCTGGGCCTGGTGCTGAGGAAGGATAAATAGCATAGATTGGATACAGACACTGTCGCTACTACTATATATTGAAAAACAAAAAAGTTAAATCAGTCGTTACCATTCTTCAGCTAACGTGTATGATAAGCGAGCGCGCAATACAAGCGAGTGCGCACTCTGAAATTTCACCTTAAATCGCAATTTAAAAAAAGTTCTTAAAAATTTAAGACAGACTCTATTGATACGCACGCAACTCTCAATTCGTACGCACCCCCCCCCACATTCAGCCACAATGCCTCCGACATCGCCCCGTGAGCTATATCTCCGGCATTTCCAACAATGCGGTCCACAACCATGGAAAATAAGACAAGACTAGTCCTAACTTAATTGCAGCTACCTTTGGTGCTAAGGCAGTATCGAACTACCTTAATTGTCAAATTCCTCCCCGGGTAACTTCCTAATCCGTTGCAACAGTAATGCTATCCCCAACCTTTTCTTTTCCCGTTTCCTTTGCAGGCGACGACGACTCTGTTATTTCCGGGTTTTCTTCCACTTCAAGAGCAATATGCCGCTCAATTGGCTTGTTCGTATCTTCCTGTCTCTTTGCCTGTTGACGAGCAGCTTGAGTTGTTACTGAAACAGCAACTTTACGCCGTTTTCGCCGAGGTTGTTGGTCATGTAAGTCAGTTGCATCTTCCTCGTCAAGAGTTGGTCCTAGTTCGAACTGGGAGTAATTTCGACGCGCTGACCTCTGCACGCCACTTCGTGTTGAGCCTTGAGGGGCAAATTGTTGTTCTGGGATTGCACGTTCGTTGCCAAATAGTTCGCTATTTCGTGGTCGACCCTTAGGTATCCCCATTGGAGGACGTTTTATTTGAAGAAGAGGATCGTCAATGTCTCGTGATCGTTTGATATGCCAAAATGGATCTAAGTCTTCCTTCTTTAGTGGTTCGTCTTGAAAAGCCAACTCCAAGAGCATGTGAGCACAATGCAAGCCATACTGAGTTCTCGTAGAGCCTGTACAAGGTGGTAACATCTTCTTGGAGACCTCGCTTGATTCCATAAGCCTATAGATCTCGTCCAGCTGGTCTAATGCCCAACGAGTGACAGTTAAGGGCAACTGGCCAAGCCATTCTCTTCCCGAGAACTGGTTCCGAATAGTGGTATTTGCCCGCTGTATTTTGTCTTTATACAGCTGACGTTTATCGTCTGTCTGACTAGCCGTTGCTGCTTCAACATCATGGAGGTCAGACCGAAGGGATAGGTGGTAGGTCTTTAGAGAATGATGGTTTGATTCGGCGGGTGCTGTAGTAATCAATCCGAAGTTTAGATAATAGCGAGTATAGCAGCAAGCCCATTCTCTCATCAAGGGCAAGTATGTATCCTTGAGATATCTAAGAATTCGCTCCTGGTGTGGGAAGGTCTGTTGAATTTGCCTCCAAGCTTGATTGAAGTCTTCTTCCGATCTGGTATATACCATATATCTCCAGAGGAGGTACAGGCCGGCACGAGTATTTAATACTCGTTTGGGAAGAGGACCAAGCTTTGCATTCTTCATGTCTTTGACTTTGGTATTCCCACGCTCCAGCTCTTGGACATCAGCTGCGTCTGCATTGTCTTGATCATCGTCCAGATCAGAGTCCAGTGAGTCGTTGGCTTTCTTCCACCACTTCTTGATGTATAAGATCACGTTGCTGTTGATATGGAAGACACACAGCTGAATTTGCGTATTGGGAAAGATTTGCCGGATTGCATTACGCAATTGATCGTCCTTATCTGTGATAACGACCTCTGGGGGACTGATGATGCCTGCTCGTTGGAATCTAGATACCTGCTTGAGAAACCACTCAAAACTAGCAACTTGCTCGTTATTGAGTAGACCATAACAGATAGGTATAGATGTCTTCTCTGAGGATACGGCTACAACAGTAACCAAAGGCATTTTATAGCAGTTGGTACTATATGTAGCATCAATCTGGAGACATGACGAGAATTGTTGCCACATTTTGCCACCTTTGTGATATCCCCAAGCGGCATTTCGAAAGCGGAATTCGTCCCCAATCCAGTCTAGCCCCCATATCCAGACTTTCTTCGACTCAGAGAGCGTCCGTACAAAGTCGTTGGCAGGGCCGTAGCCCTGACGTTTGGTCTGGTTGACTTTCCATCGCCAGTTGTAAATATCGGTTCTGCGAATAGGAATCTTTGACCACTTTTGACAGAGTTGCTTATGAACGGATCGACAGGAAATCGTCTTGTCAAGACAGAGATCTACCAGAAGATTCATTTGTTCCTCTGTTAACCTTCTCCAATGGTAGTGCTCGGTAAGATTTTTCGATCGGCCGTGATCTCGATGAAGAGGACTGACAATTCTCATGGACCATTCGTAATTGTTGGTCTGGAGAGATTGAACGATAATCTTGAACGGGCAGTTGGCGGCCAACTTTGTTGTAGTCGTATTCCGTATTTTGGCAGTGGATTCCCTTGGATTGTACCGACTCTTATCACAGACAAGCTCATATTTTATCGTTCTTGTCTTCGCCTTATCCTTTTGGCTTCGTAACGTAATGAGACCCATCCGATTCTCAATACAGAACTCCTTTAGGGCATCAAAGAGTCCGTCAGAAGACTCATAGGTTGTTGTCAGAAGTGGAGAGTCCGAGGGAAAGACTACATCCCAAGGCTGACCGTCCCAGTCGTCAGGGCCGTGGAAATAGTCACAGTCATCGGAATCGCTACATTCATCCGCTGATTCGACTGGTAGCGCTTCACGGGGTTCAGGAAGCCCTGGAGGGATCGCCGGAGGCGGCATCGGAAAGGCCATGGCAATAGCTTATTATTAGGTCACACAATGATGTTGGGAGAAGCTGTTGTACTCCATCTACCTCTTGTTCTTTTGCTATTCACCTTTGAACAGGATTCTAATGCTCTATATAGTTAGTCTCTTTGAACAAAGTGTAGAGGTCAGAGATCTAGGACTTTTGAGTCCTACAAAGTCCTACTATCTAGGACTCGGCCCTATAACGACTACTGGAGCACCTGCAGCTAGCTGGCAATTGATTATCTTCTCAACGTTGCTTAATTCGTTGTTGTTAACAGTCGCGAAAATACTGCACACAAGATATCATTGTCGGCGAATTGCAAGGTTGGCGACATCGGGAGGCATTGTGGCTGTGTGGCTGAATGTGGGGCGGGCCGTACGAATTGAGAGTTGGGTGCGTATCAATAGAGTCTGTCTACGGAGGGCCCTTTCAAAAGTCTTGTCTTACCAAGACGCTAAGGAACGCCACCGAATTAAGCGATAAGAGAACCCCGCACCGGAATTACAGTGTGAGTGCCCTCTTCCTCATTTTCCCTCTATCATCATACCTTCAATTACAATGACAACGCATTGGCACAACGATATCGCAACCCGGGCTCTAGTCGTGGCCTTGCGATGCCCCTTTGGCGGCAAGACCACACCTCAAATAGCTGCTCTGACGGGTCTTTCAAACCGGCAGGTTGACCGTATCTATGAGAGGGCCATAAAGAGGGGTTTTCAGCCCAACGAACAACCCCTTCTGATCCGCGATTTCTTTCTTGAAGATGGCAAGCGTACGGGGCGCCCGAGGAAGCAGACGGATGAGGCGAAAAGGCAGGTCATTGCTAAGGTACGAAGGGATCGCTACGGACGAGAAAAAACGTGTGCTGAGATTGCCGGAGAAATGAGCCTCGAGGGATCCGATCTTTCTGCTATTACAGTCTGGAGGATCCTCCGGAAAGCTGGCTTCCACAAGACCAAACCAACAAGGAAGCCGGGCCTGACGAAGCTGATGAGGAAGCAACGCCTAGATTGGTGTCTTACCCACCAGCACTGGACCCTCGAGGACTGGATGAACGTGATTTGGTCTGACGAGACGTCTGTTATCTTGCTCCATCGCCGCGGCGGCTACCGTGTGTGGCGGAGGGCAGATGAAGCTTTCCTCCGTAGCTGTATTCGCGAGAGATGGAAAGGGGCTTCCGAATTCATGTTCTGGGGCAGCTTTTCCTATCATCAGAAAGGCCCCTGCCACTGCTGGGCTCCAGAGACTGCTGCCGAGAAGAAGGCCGCTACGGCTGAGGTTGACGAGATGAATAAGACGCTGGAGCCTATTATGCAAGAGGAATGGGAGCTTTCAAACGGGCTGCGAAGACTGCATCTTCGGCAGCTACCAGGGCCGAAGCCAGTGTGGCGTTGGAATTCTGATAACGGCAAGCTGTCTCGAGGCTCGAAGGGCGGAATTGACTGGTATCGATATCAGAAGACGATTTTGATCCCTAAGATGTTCCCTTTTGCTAAGGAATGCACAAAGACCCGGCCAAATACAATCGTTCAGGAAGATAAGGCTCCTGCCCATAACCATCGGATCCAACAGCGGATATACGATTTACATCAGGTCCAGCGGCTTCTTTGGTGTAGTAATTCTCCTGATCTTAATGCGATTGAGGCAGCCTGGCCCTGGATGAAGAGAAGGACTACGAAGAAAGGGGCTCCTAAAAATAGGAAGGATGCCCTAGATGCTTGGAAGCAGGCTTGGAAGGAGCTGCCGCAGACCTTAATTCAGAGCTGGATTGAGAGGATTCCTCGGCATGTTCAAAAGATCATTGAGTTGGAAGGCGGAAATGAGTATCGCGAAGGTCGTAAGGGTCAGAAGCATCGCAGGGAATAGCCCCATACTAAATTGAGTCTAGCGCACTCCCCCCTGCTCCTTGCCGCAACTAGCGCTGAGACAAGACTTTTGAAAGAGCCCTCCGTACTTTTTTGTACGTACGTCGCCACACGAGGTAGTGTGCTGCGGTCCTCCCAGCCAGGGTGGTGATCAATTCAATCTGAGGCGTCGATTGAGTTGAGTCAGGGGTGGCACGGTCTGTTTTATGGCACGTGCACGCTCGCACGGTTCTCACGTTGATCTTTTGCCCACTGTAGGTGTGAGTGGATTGAATTGATCGCCACCCTGCGAGTCCCAGCTATCCTCGTGCGAAAAAACAATCGGCTCAAAGTGCCGGCTAGAGAGGCCCTTCATCCATTGGTCAACTGCATTGGTCCAACTGAGAGTCTATCTGTCTGGCCGGAAACGGCCACCAACCTTTGGGGAGGCAAAAATTGAGTATCTCAATCTGCTACTCCCTTTGGGCTTCTCAATTTTCTATACAGTACCGAGTACAATCGTTCTATTTACACGCCACCAAAGGTCGCATTGTGCGGAGGATCTGCTTAAATAGAACTACCAGCCCCTCTCCAACCGCCTTTAGCGGGTGACCGCAGAGCCAGTCCCTCAACTGCCCAGCAGGTACCAATTTCCGTCGAAGTGCTGGCAGCCACTTGGAGGTGTTCTGCATTGCGCAAACATGCACTTGGCGACGCAATGATGACGATCAGGCGACGCAATGACGACGAGCAACTAAGGAGAAGATACCAACCCCCTTCGCTTGAGAGTTGAGAGTAACAATTCCCTCCCCGACGTCGCCGCGGGACCGTCAAAAGAAGGTCAATCACCTAAATCGAACGCACTCAAAAGTCGGTGGCTAGCTCATCTCTGCTTTCCGCCAAGCGGTGGTGGCCCTTAAATCGGTCTCCAGTAGTGGGAGTGAGAGGCAGAGGAGGACGGAGATGGGGAGGAAGCTTGCGTTCTCACAAGCAACAAGAGAAGCACATGCACATGCCAAAACCAAAAAGTACCAAAACATCATCCTGTGATAATAGATTCCCTTGCTAGCGCGCACAGCCAATCAACCTGTAGCGTTTTCAACAAAACCCAGTCGCCTGCGTTGTCCTTTAGCTCCTAGTTCCCAGCTCCCAACTCCCAGCTCCTCATCCATCTAACCTCCTCCCATTGCCCTCTCGCACGCTTCAACCTTCTTCCGTCAGCTTCTTATCGGCTCACGCTGACCTTGCCTGACTCTCATCGTATTGTCTTAACTCACCCGACTACCGGGGTACCTGACTTGTGGCCGATCGAACCTCCCGCTTATATATCTATCACCACATCGTCAGTCATCACGACCGGACAGATTCCTCAACCCACCAAGCTTACGACTCCCATCTTCCGCCTCTTCTGGTCACCTCACATATCACCTCAGCTTTCAAGATGGCCACTGCGCAAGTTAATGGCGGCATCCCGACACACGGATCCGTCTTCATCAAGGTACGTCTTTATCACCACTTCCAGCTCAATCCCCAAGCACCCGCCATCTAACCGCGCTCCAGCACCTCCTGAACTACCCCGTCATCCAGGACGGCGTTCACAAGGCCGACGAGTACGTCTCGCCCTACGTCCAAAAGGCCGATGAGCTCGGCGACAAGACCCTCAACAGCATCGATGAGCGTTTCCCCATCGTCAAGAAGCCCACCAGTGAACTCTACAACGAAATCAAGGATTTTATCCTGCTGCCCTACACCAGGGGCCTCGCGGGCAAGGACCACGTTCTCCAGATCTACTCCACCGAGTATAAGCAGAACGAGCACGCCGGCCTGGCCGCCGGCCTGGTCGCCCACGGCAAGGCAGTGTTCACGACAGTTCTCCTCGTTAGCAACGAGACACTAAGCTGGCTCAGCAGCTTCATCAGCGCCAAGATGGCTGAGGCGACCCAGAAGGTCAACGATATGATCAACCAGTAGAGAAGTGCCTTGGTTGAGATAGACCGAGTTGACGTTTAGACACATATACCTCCCTTATTTCTAGGCTTTCTTGCTTCTCTACTATATTTAAATCTCTCTCTGTCTTCCCCCACGGTTGGGATCTCAGTCTACGGCGACGTGAGGCTATGAGTACATGTACTTCGCTCAAAATGTCAGCGTATAGCTCGTCAAGGGCTTCTGGGGTAGTCGTGAGCTTTTTGTGCAGCTTTTCCGCCTTGGTGCCAGTTGCGTTCCCATCAATTAAGATGTCAGTAATTAAGACTGCCCATTGGAATCCTCCGTGAGCCTTCAACAAGATCTCCTTTTCCATCTGCTGGCGCTTCGCATTTGATTAAATTTCCTTTAGTCGCTCTCGAATGAACAATCGGATGTCTTTGTCATTTCTCTCTTCCAAAGATCGCTGGGATCGTGTCAAGCCAAGGATTGGATAATGTCTGTAAGAAAAGCATATATTTGCCTGCGCTTCTTCGCGTTCGATGTCGTTCATGAGGTCTTTGAAGTAGGCTAACAAGCATTTGGCATCACGGTCCACACTCGTCGAGCGCATCGACAAAAATGACTACGGGCCGGCTCTTCGTCCCCTGGATCAAAACTTCAGACAGAAATTCTTGAAGTTCTTTTTCGGTCCAACCCCATCAATTCTCCTGGTAAGCTCCGTCTCTCCCGGTCATTCAGCCGTTTAGTGAGCTGAGAGATACTCCGGCACCACGTGGCTGGCCGCGCCCTCTCTTTTTTGGTATTCAGTCTGTAAAGCATCTAGCATTTAATGTTGATAAGTGGCAAATTGTCATTCATACATAGAAGCCTCTGGGCGTCTACTCTAAACCACAGCTTTGGTGTTCATCGTTTCACGGAACCATGGGCTAGGCGATCAAATACAATACCTCTGTGCTTTCAACATGTCTTGCCCTCTTTCGATCTTCCCCGTAGCTAACAAGCACATCAACTGCGGCAGCTCCAGCAGCAGCTGTAATGGCGTGGGTAGATCTATCGGGGTTGTGCCGGGCTCTGAAAGCTTCAATAAGCCCGGCGGCAACTGCAGCTTTGGTAGCCTCCTTTAAGCCCAATCCGCTGGTCGAGCGCCGTCTCGGCCGGTGATGGCTACTTTTACCATGGCCATGGTCTCCCTTATGGGGATGCTGTCCGCTGGATGGAACTCATCAACGCGTTGCCAGCGTCGCGAATATGTCCAAACTCAATAGCGTCCAGGAATCGGTCGGCACTTCGGCGCCGATGATACGGTGTCTTGTAGTAATCGTCGTAGTAAAGGAGTTGTCTGGGCATAGTTGATCAGTGGTTTTAACGAGGTCCCGGTCTTGGGTAGTACGCAGCTGAAGCGCTTTTTCAACTATCGAATCGAATGCACGATCTTTGCTCCGGAACTGCGAGGTGGGGGTTTTTTTTAAGTTGCAGAATTCTGAGTCTCGGCATTGACACTGTCCGTACATAAATGTAGGAGTCGTTTGAGCTTTTAGTGGAAGCTTCTTCATCGGATATGTCATGAATATGAGTTGCCACGTAGTCGGTTCCAAAGTTTTCTTGGCGATCAGCAGAGATGCATTATGGTTGACGCAATAATTGCTACATTTACGTACTGTTTGACGTCACAGAGCTGCTGCCATATGATAGACGCCTGACATCAGGGCAACTGCATGTCGCCACTCTCGCCACTCTCGCCACTCTGATGGCGAATGCCTGAGATCTGATGTACTGGCAAAGTTGAAACTAGCTCGTCGATTGCACTGCTCGAGTCAGCGGATACATAGTTAAATGGGCACGCTTCTCGCGGATGGGAGGGTGTGGCAACACGACCTCTTTCATTACGCCACCCTGACGCACTTGTGCGGAAGCCCCGCACAATGCATGCATGCGGCACCGGCCCATCATTCCTATTGGGTGTGGAAACTTACTATCAGTCCTGAAACAAAAGATAAATTCATGAGACTAGACAGACCACCCATGGCTCAGCGTCTCCAGTGAACGTGACCAGATTTTGACAATAAGTACTCCAAGAAACATAACGGTCGATGAACTACATTCCCCCAGGCAATTCGACAACCCGGAGCGATTACGATGATGGGACTACCACGGCAAAAACGCCGTGGTTCTTTGTCGCGTTTGGCGGAATCTTTTTTTTAGTGTTCATATTCCTCATCATGTACGTGATTCTTGCCTTCTTGTTGCAATTCATGCCCATGCTAATGACCGAAGCCATCTGGTCAAGCTCCGACGCCATCATCGCCAACCCCAGACAGACGTCGAGACTGCAGAAGGTGTACAAAAGGAGAGAATCAACCCAGATACGCTGAATGAGGCAGACTCATCGCAGAAGTACAAGGAGGTCAAGGGGTTAAAGAAGCAGGCGAGTTGGGCCTCAGCGCAGTCCATCTCAGCTGAAGTCTGGTAGGTTCCAAGTTGAAGTGAGGGTTTTCCTACCAATGCTGACATCAGTGCAGTGCGATTTGCCTCGAAGTTCTCATGGATCAGGATGATGTCCGACGATTGAAATGTAAACATATCTTCCATACGAGTTGCATCGACTCTTGGTTACAGAAACGCCATGTCGACTGCCCATTGTGCAAGTCGATATTCATTCCAAACAGACAAGTCGATCCGGGGCCAGGAGTTAGGCAAAGTTCCATATAGACGAATCTTGGGAGCTGTGTTCAAAAGCACGCAACGACGCGTTGGAGACATCGAGTCCAAGTCCAATCCTTTTCGAGGTCATCAATCTCGAATTGGCAGCTAGGCGGTATTGCATCTGCCAATTGCACTAGCAAAAGCGGAATGCGCACTCCTACTAAAGTGGCTAGCAAAATATCGTATATATAGAATGTGACAGCCTTAGTCATGGCTTAGTACGTGGCAACGATTCTTTGGGTGTACCTATCAAGTATTGATCATATTCTCAAGAAATCCTTGGTAAAGGTGGCAGCATGTCTACCTACGTAGACTCTCTACCTTACATCCCTTTCGATCCTATTCCACTCCTTTGCGTGGCACAGCCAGTTCACAAGCCAATACCAGTTTGCTCCTTAAGCCTACTCCAACAGCCAACTTGGAAGCCCCAGATGGCCACCTTCAAGATTCCGTCCTCTCAGCAGACCGACATACGCGCAGTGTGTCCAACAACCAAGTTGCTTGACTTGGTTGGTTGAGGTTGGTTGATTACGTAACAAGCAACCACGAGTAAGGCCTCCCCCGACCAACCAAAAGCAAGCCTTTTTGGCTTGCTCGAGTCAACTTCGAGTTACTCGACTAAGTTACTGAATCGGGTAAGCGGCAAAGGGTGTCTAACCTTAAGAGGGCAAGCTGTAACAGCGGCGCACCCTGATTGGCCCATTCTTTGAATGAAATGAGTTCGCCCAGAAGGACCTCCTTTTCTTTCTCAAAACTTTCCGCAAAGCCAAGGTTGCCGATTTGGCCCAGTGATCCTACCATCTTAAATATGTCTTCGCATCCATTCTTCAGGTCTCATGGAAGACTCAACGAAACCACCCCTCCTAGGACTCCTTCTGAGTCGCTCGGTCCCTCCCGGTCGAGCACTCCTGTCTCCGCCTCAACTCGAACCAATGTGGCTAATGATGAGACCCCTCGTTCGACGCCTTCTGACGAAAGAGGGATGCCGGACGCCTCTCAGTGCCTTTTCCCTATCGACTGGGACAAAATCCGCTACGACAGGAAGCCAGTACCATCCATTCGATACCGCCAGCCTCATAAGCGCGTCATCAACTCCAAATCCCAGCCTTCAGCAATCTACAGGCACGGCGCTCAACTTACAACGGACGGGAACAATAAGTATTGGCTGTGCAAGTATTGCCATATTAGTGGCCGTCACGATGCTGCGCTGTTTTCCAGTGAGAGCACGACCAGCATCATTTACCACCTGAAACAGCAACACAGACTGGAAGAATTTGGTTATAAGGCAACAGGATCCGATCCTTTCAGTATAGCCAAGAGGACTGCAAGTCTCACGCCATACCTCGGAAGCCGGCGCGTGGTGTTCAACGACCTGAAATTCAAGGACAATTTTACTGACTGGGTGGCAGACCTGGATGTTGAGGATCCTCTGGAGTGGTGGGTTCACCATGCATCTGACTATCCTGTCCTGTCCAAGATGGCGTTTGACTTGTTCAGTTGTCCAGCAATGAGCGCTGAGTGTGAGCGAGTCTTTTCACAGACAAATAAGGTCATTACAGATGAACGGAATCGGCTCAGTTCGGACACTGTCGCAGCGATTGAATGCCAGAAGCACCTGCTTCGAAGCGGTATGTTAGTATAGATCTACCACGGGAGCCACGTAATTAGGAATAGAAAATAGTCGAGTAACGTCAACCAACCAAGCAAAGCAAGCCACTATTACCGAGTAAACCAAGTCAAGCAAGGGGTTCAGTCAACCAAGTCAAGTAAAGGGTCCAAATTTTGCTTTACTTGGTTGTTGGACACACTGCATACGCGTTCGTCCTCTCGAGCCATTTGTAGGCTCGACTTCTTCATCTTTGATGTAAATAGCATCCTGGACTAGATAGCTGGAATCCAGCTACTAGAGGCCGTTCACATATGATCTCTTTCTTTATTAACGTTTTTCAGTTATTATATAGCTGTTAAAAACCCCTATCTCTGTGCTGGACCCAGGGTGGGGTCGATACGTAACTACGGGCGCACGGGGCAGGCCACAGGGACTATCATACGCGTCTACGCGCCTGCCCGCTCTCTCTCTTTCCTCTCCATCGTATTCTCGCAATACAGTGGCATTACCTCTTCAGTGGATCTCATCTATCTCTAGCTACTGCTATAACTTATATTAGATTTTTATCTTCAAGATATATATAACGTATATGTATAGCGAGTGGATCAGACAAGCGAGTGGACTACTTATACTGTTGTCACGGGCTGAGGCCCGGTATGAGGGCACGAGCTACGCCGTGCCGCTCCCGACCGGCCGAGTGTTACGGCCCAGAAAGGGTACGGACGGAAATCATCGGTGTCCGGAACAGAACAAACAGACCCCGGTGGAAGTGGTGTGTGGTCGAACTGGTCGAACAGGAACGAGTTCGACCACGTTCGATCAAAAGTGAAACCTTAACCTTAAGTGGTCGAACAGGTTCAACAAGAGCGCGTTCGACCACGATCGACCAAGCAAACCCGAATAGTATATATAGCTTCACTGATTCCCACTTCCCTATGTCTAGATAGCTCTCCAGCTTTTTAATACAACTTGATTACTCAAGAATACTTCTTGACATTATCAGACGTGATACGCAACCCTACGCTCAGTACGCTACGCCCCGTCACAACTGCCAACATAAACCAATCAGGTTACGGTTTACTACGTTGGGAACCTTGACCGTCACACCGAGGCCGACCGAGCTAGGCGAGATTGACCTTCCCTTCTGCCAGCTACTACCGCTCTGCAAGCGAGAGCTCCGCTCTATAGCTATGACTTCCCTAGAGCTAGCCCCTTCTCTCCTTCCTGCTCCTTAGTCTTAGATAGACCAATCTACCGCACCCTTACGTTGAACAAACCCAGGGCCAGCCCTTCACACTGACAATGTATTCTTCCTCCCAAATCACTTGTGCTCCGCCAATTGCGTTGTGGTACCACTCATCCGTCCAGTTCTGCTTAATGTAGGCGTCTCGTTTCGAAGGGTCCAGAAGGAGAGCAGCGGAATAAAGGGGAACGTCATCGGTCACGGTGTAGTATTTATTCATAATGAACCAGCCCATATCGATGGCATGCAGGTTTCGTACTGGGCGACTTTGGGATCTGGCATGGTGCTGGATCGAAGTGCAAGTCCCGCTCCAAAACCAAGATCTCGTCTATCCGGAAGGCATCCAGATCAACAACCGGGCCGCCATACCCTTATACAGAAATTTCAATCGGTACTGTAGTCCTTCACCCTTGCTTTGGGTGGCCGGCGCTTCAATACCACTAGGAAGGACATGCGGATGCGACGCAGTGGGAAGAAGATTACTCGACGAGACTCAAGAAGATGTGGAAGGAGGAGTATACTACACGCGTGGTTCCTGGCTTAGCGATGCTGTTAACAGCGAACAGCCGAAGGGCGCTCTCTGGATATGACGCGTTCCTGGCACAGTCGCTCGGCAAACGCAAAAGGGCACATCCAGATGGTAGAGCAGGATATCCTTCGCAACGGCGCCCAGCGCTTGATGAGTACGAACATTATATCCAGACTTTTACCCCCGCCGACAAATACCAATTCAACCCTCTTTCTTGGTGGAAGGAGCACGAAATGGAGTATCCGAACCTCTCTCGAATGGCTTATGACTTGCTGTCTATCCCCACAATGTCAGCAGAGACTGAAAGGTCGTCCAGAAGCGCGGGAAAGATGGTATCACCTTTACGAACTCGTCTTGATCGACACACTGTTGGGATGGCACAGAGTATGCGGTCGTGGAGCAGGGAGGGTATTGTCCTACCCTCGTGGTAGTGATGAGTGAGATCGGTGTTAAGACGTGAAGAACGGAGATACCCGTTGGTCCGGAACAACCAACTGCAATCCAACTGAGAGCAGCCTCCTCCACCTTCAATCCAACTGAAATATACTTGGCCGGATGTCAATCCAACTGCGAGGAGGTACCAGTTGAGTTGAATTGGTTGATTACGCACTCTGCTTTTGGCACTCAATTGCCGCTATTGTATCTGACTTGAGGCGATTCCGTTCATCGGTAATGATCTTCTTTGTCTATGAGAATACCCGCTCACACTCAGCGCTCATTTCTGGGCAACTGAATAAGTCAAAGGCCATCTTAGAGAGGATAGGGTGGTCTGACGCACGGCAAAACCCACCACTCCAAAGGATCCTACAACTTCCACATCAGCCCTATTAGCCCTGGCCCTAAACTCATCGAGCCCAGAGGTGAGCTTGATGCGCTTATTTTATTTTGAGCCTGGCGCCGCAGTGGCAGCAAGTCGCTGACGACGCTTACGGGCCTGCTGGAGAGGATCAATTGCCACATCATCGTCAGCAATTACCTCCTCCTGTGGTTGTGCTCCTATCGTGCCCGTTTTGGTAGCTGCTTCCTCGTACTGTGCGTACTCCTTCCGTACCACTCTCTTTGCCTCACTGATCCACTGCTTGTTGTGACTCCATTCCAGCTCAAATTATGCAAATTTGTTCGCAGGGTGCGGGGCAACCGCATAGCGGTATGCTGGCGTGGTATCTGTAAGGCCAAAGTACGCTTCAAGCTTGACGCGAGCAGCATCAATAGCATAGGAATAGTATGTGGACACCACCTCGGGGTGATTATCTGCAAACTTTCCGGCCTCTTGAAGCTCCTTGAATAGAATGTCTAACAACTCGATAGTTTCGTAAAGGGAGCCGTGGGATCCTTAAAGACCCGCTTATTTACCCGGCTGTCCATGCGTTTTGTTAGATCTTTGAACGGCTTTAAGATACCGAGGAAGTGTTCCAGATCAATCCAATCCTGCGGAATAAGCATATCCTTTGAGATATCATATTACTTGCCGATATAGTTGTCGTTGAGGAAGAAGAGATCAATGGCGTGACGGAGCTTAAGAGCTCTTTCAGTCGCATATGCAAGGTTCCAGCGGATGCCGCCATCAACCAGGACTCTAGTGTAGAGGCACTCGATGCTGCCTTCGTCGTACGCCGTCAACACGTACTGTTTCAGCAGCTCCCGTCGCTGGTCACTCCTGTCCTAGGTATCACGGCCGCGACTCTCATATATCCGTCGAGTTTCTACAGCTAGGTTCTTAAGTCTCTGCATGCCATCAACTATGGCCTGATCCAGCTTGTTACCGATGAAATCCTGGTGTCGTACAAAACTAAGAAGCTTGACGCCTCGACGTCGTGCACCTGGACAACTGTACGTAGAGACTAGTAAAATCGCATTTAAAAGGTTCTCCATTGACCATACAATATCCCCGTAGCTCCAAGAGCACCTCTGCGAACGTTTTGCTTTGTGCTTTATAGTCAGTAAGGGCAAATGCAGGAACAACGGCAATCCGCGCCGAGTGCATTTTGCCGACAAGAACTTGAAGCGTGGGTTGGCCGGATCGAGGGTCATGCATCAGTATTAGCAAAGCGTCCGCATCCCAGTCTGTGTGTATGACGTGGCAGTAGTCGGACAATGAGGCGCCTTGTTTCCAGGGACCTTTAAGCATAGAGAGGCCAAAATCAAGCGCATTCGGCCTCCACACATCGCTCAATATTCCCGACTACATGGGATGCCGGGTGTGCGTAGACTGGGGGGATCCTTCGATAAAAAGAGGCGGAAGGCGCCTCGAGGGTCTCGCCGCTGTCACCATGCGTTGCTCGTGGCGGATGTCTGTTGATCAAAAATCATCGCGTTTTCTTGTCAAAGTTGGATTTCTGCTAGATGCGGTGGTCATCGAGGTGGACGAGGTAAATCGGCCCAGCCAGGTAATCGGGAATGAACAACGGTGATCGAATGTATCAATGTTCAAGGGTGGTGCCTCCCGTCGTTTCTCACGGTCCAGGGCGCCTACCACCTCGCCAACTAGTACACGGAGGGCGACCTCCCGTAGGACTGGGTTGTTAACCTGCTTCTAATGGGTGGACGGATAACGAAACTGACCTAGAATGGATCAAACATTTCGACAAATACACTGCGTCACGGACAAAAAGTGTTCTATCGAACGTTAGTGATCGACGGGCACGAGAGTCACATATCGGCTGAGTTCGAGGCCTTCTGCAAGAACAGGAAGATTATTACGATCTGCCGGCGTGCCCACGCATCACACCTCCTCCAGCCGCTTGATGTTGGGTGTTTCAGTGTCTTAAAGCGGGCGCACAGTGCAGCGATCGAGGACTTCATCAAGCCACGCATTATTATATCACCAAAGTCGAGTTCTTTATTGCTTTTAAAGCCGCCTACGTTGCCGCTGTGACCGGGAAGAACATTAAATGGGTTTTTTAGAGGAGCAGGTCTAATCCCTTTCGACCCCGAGGCTGTGATATCTAAGCTAGATGTCCAGCTACGGACGCCGCCGCCCACCAGATCCCTCCCCGCAACCACTGGCCCTTGGGTCTCCCAGACATCCCACAATCCGGTGGAGGCCGTCTCGCAGTCCGATTTTATCAAAGGTCGGATTACTTGTCATCAAGGAAGCTCGCCGACGCCAATTCTTAATGCTGTTGACCAGCTGACGAAAGGAAAGGGACGCAGTCATTGGCTCACTCGGTCACCCTCTTAAGCGCTGAGGTACGTTCTCTCCAGAAGGCGATTGACGCACTCAGCAAACGCCGGAGGGCCAAAAGTCACGTGTACGTCTTGGAGGAGCACTTGCTGTAGGGAATGTCAATGAGCAGTTAGAGCAGGAAAGGCGTGAGAATAGTGGTCGCTGACGGAGAGCCGCACCGGCTCAACATAGCAGTGGCAAACTGCGGCAAGCCTGGGCACAATGCGAGAACTTGCTAGATAGCTGGTTTATATAGTTCTGAGTAGTTTTAATTGATTGTGATTATTATACATAGTTGTGTAGTTAATTGAAGTTTCTTATTGTTTGGTGGTGGAAAGTGCGTCGTATGCTCGTGTGCGTCGCATGCTTGTGGGCCACGTTACTCAGATTTGCTATTTTGATCAAATTTTTAAAGATGTATGAGTCACAGATAGCCCAATCTAGGTCTCGATTCAGCCGCCTCATCTCGAAACTCACGTGAAAAATCCGATGCTGTCTCCTGCACAGGCAATGCGTTGCGTCGTCCCTAGTCTACCACTACCTGTCCAGGGAACCACCGCCACTAATGCATTCAAGGTCCATCGGGGTCACTGGGCCAGGACTGTCCACGGGGAGTAGTCGTGGAGAACTCGGCTTATGAAGCGCTGGCGCAGCGAATCGAATATCCGGAATAGGGATGCCGCTGAGGGACATACCATCCCCCAGCTTTTTGTCAGAGATAGCTGAGCCTCGCGTAAGGTCGCTAGCAGCCTTGCTGGCCTGGAAAATTATATCACGCTTATACTGTTGCAACCTGTGTCTGACTTCTGACTCGGGAATTTCCAGTGGGGATTGGTCAGTTGTTCGGAGACTCATTTGGGAGCCACGTGTGGTGTTGGAGGAAAGGGATCCCGACCATGGTTGTTGTAAGGTCTTCTGACTGCTATTCTGCTGCTCGTAGTTGGAGGGGTAGTATTTGCCTATGGGCAATGGATTATCATAGAATCCTGGTAGAAGATACGAGGTCACAGGGGTATTTGAATGAGACACGGGCAGTTCCTTGTTCGTATTGGACATATACCATTCGCGATAGACGGGTGTAGGCCCAGCGGGAACGCCGAAGGGTTGAGGCACTCCATTCCAATGTCTGTTTGGTGTTGAAATGGATGTGGATTCTGGACTCGACTGCTGGGACCTTCAGGGAAAATGAAGTAACCTCTGCATGAGTATTAACAAGCAGGCGTTTCATCATTTGCAGGGGGCCTCGCCTTACCCAGGGAGACTTCCTCGCTCCAACAGCGGCTCTGGCGGAGTAGTCGCAGGAGCGGTAATTAAACGTTTGGGCTGGGGCAACTTAATTGCTTTGGGACGACTGCGGCCATGGGTGAGAGGGGTGGCCGTGAGGAGGGCTGCTTTATTATCTTCTATTACAGAAGGAGCACATGAGTGTTAAAGTCCCCACTATAAAAAAGAGTGACAGGTACGGATAACAAAGGATATCGGTTAGACACAGACAAGATGGAAAGGGAGTGGAAGGCAAAAGGGTGGCTGTTAGGAGGAGGCGGAATAGTCACAAAGCGTTAACCTTACTTCATGCCAGGGGAGATGCAGCGGCCGCCGCTACCTTATGGGATAAAGTAGCAAGAGGGTTCAGAGACCCCTGGAAGGCTGAACTGAGGCGAGATGAAAGAACAAGGGAAGGAGAAGAGAAATGGGAGAGAAACAAAAGCGAGGGCAGGATATGGTGCAGCTGCTATGGTCATATAAACTGCGCACGCACCAGTACTTGTGGCATGTGGGATTTGAAGATTGCCATGGATGACTATGTTATTTCTCAGGATAGAGGAGTTCCTGATAAAAGCAATCATTTGCCCAATGCAACAGTTCGTTGCTATTAACATAAAGGCAAGCCACTGCGCAAGGCTCAAGCGGGACATCTGCGATGGAAATGCATGGAGACGCTCATGGCTAAAGATGCAATGAAAAAGAGTACTCACCTTGGACTTGGATGTATTGACTGCCATATTTGCCTCCGTTATAGCTCACACCTTGGTCTGGACGGGGTCCGTTTGATAGCGTGGGTGTGTTGCGCCTAGTGACGAGCAGGGCAGAAATGTCGGACCCGGGGCTATAGTTATTTTGAATGGAGGCGGCGACGGACTGGTTGGATGAACCGGACATGGGTCGGCCGGGCATAGCAGGCGGGACCCATGGCGAGGGATCCGCGGAAGAATTGGGGGAGTGTGCAGAGGTGGCCATGTCGTCGTCATTGGGGTTGAGATTGGGATTGCTAAGGACTCGTTGAGTGGCCCGGCCAGGTCAGCGCCAGCGCTATGGTATGCATGAGTAAAGTAAGCGCAAGCGGAGGAGAGTGGTCTGGGCAGTGGGGTGTGGAGGTCAAAAGAGGTGAGAGAACAGGAGAGGGGTAAGTACATTGCGTGAGGTAAATGATATCTCCCAGATGAGATACGCAAAGATAGGTGCAAGAGGATGTAGGAGGAACAAGTGTTCGTGGATCAGACAGGAAAATGTCCATGGTGACCCAGTGGATCAGGCAGATGATACATTTATTTATCAAGAGGGGATAGTTTTATTTACCTCAGCAAGCTCAGGCCATTTGTTGGGCTGCCTCAGGCAACCTAGGCTATTTACTGTCACGAGCCCAGATTGTCTGTAGTGTCTGATTGGGTGTATGTCTGTTCATGATTGCGTCCGGTCCCCGCTCTGAGTCCCTGTACATCCTTTATGCTGAAGTAGCTAGAAGGATATTGCTATAAATTACACGCCCAGTTATCCAAAATACACACCGTGACATTTACAGTTCTAAGTATTACGGATATTGTTGGATTGACCCCTCGTATGGCGGCATAAACTTCTGATACAAAGATATCCCAGCCTTGGTCAGATGACTAGAAAAACCCCTCTCGATAAAAGAGGGGGCCGGAGGCATCCTTGATCAATACAATACTATGGTACAATCATCATCTTTGGGCTCCACATCGTATTGATCCCTATCAGTCTGATCGAATGTGCCATACGCTATCCATCAGATATGGCTCGTACAGTATCTCCCAGAAGCCCCACATTCTTCCTTGTCGGCTGCTGTCGGAGCTTTTCCCCCGGCACTAAAGCCCCACACCCAGCTGTACTAATAAAACGTCATCTGGAAACAGACACTGCCGAACACATGATGTGGCCAAATCGCCACCTGCGTACTTAACGGTTCTGATCAATCAAATTATTTCGAAATGATCTAAACCTCGGTGCGAATAATGCAACAGTATTTCGGAATCTCATTACGCAGTTGTGGCAACTGCCAGAATATTCGACAGCTGTCAGGTGGTTTCTCGCGACCACCACCAGGAAAACTCAAGACCATTCATTGGTCAGTGCAAACGTCAGTATTATAACAAAACACGTCGATACATGTTTTCTGCGTGATTCTGTCTGGACCGGGTCTCAGGTTTCTATCACAGACCGGGCTTTACTGAGATTATCAACACATGGAATATCAATGATTTACCTTGCTTTAGTAGTATGATGCTTTGCGCTCTTTTACAATAGCAAGATAATAATCCACGAAATCAACCAAATGGTCCAGTTCTCTTACTATCATAAGAATAATGCCCCTTAATTAAACCGATCGAGTGCATTGCCACAACGATTCGGTCGGACCTGCAGTCCGAAGAATTTGGCATCTACATCCAGATGGCGTGCCTCACTTTCATTAAAAGTGGACTTTTACGCGTCGTGATTGGCCTAGCACCCCTATATTCCTTTTTCATTTGAAACAGAACGTTTGATATTAGAGGCCTTACCCATTTTTCATAACAAAGGAGGCAGGGATGTTGGGCAATGAGGGACGACTCGGGCAACACCGGAATGAGGATAACCAACTCAGGAACTGAGGCCATCTCACTGGCATAAACTTCCTTCGAATGCCTCATTGCTTCCTCTGTGATGCCATACCAGTCATCTTCACTGCCACCAGCCTGTCGAATTTGTCAGCCGCATGAGCCATCTGGCAGGGCTACAAACTCCTTCAGGGCCGTACCTCGTCCAGATGCAGCGCCCCTAACCCTGACATAGCTGCCATCCCGTCCCTTTTCAGCTAAATCAGAGTTGCTGGAATCTGGGAGAAAGAAAGGCGGTTCAGCACGGCCGACGAGGCCAGCGCTGACTTCAATTCAAGTAAGTCAAGTTCGGGGGTGTAACTTGATTGCTTAAAATAAAATCGTCCGTGAACTTACTTGACTTGATTTGAATTGATGTACTGGGATTGAAAGCGCGAGAGGAAGGACGAGTCGAGGCTGTTGTTCAAGAACGCACCGTGGAATGCGATCAGGGAGAGAGTGAAGGACAAGCTTACACCACTCCCATGGGACAGCGGAGTTCAGGCACAGACGGACAGGCTGATGGAGGTGGTCCTTGACGCGATCCACGAGCTAGTTCCGCGGGCAAAGCCATCACCGTACGCAAAGAGATGCCTCAGATTTAGTAGGTCGCATACACAAATATAGGTACCTCGCTTTTTTTTGCGAATCAACCCTCCATTTGCTAGTCAGACCACCTCCCTACCGGGTACGGAGGTCAGGGATGGTCGATTTAGAGCCCCCCAACAGTAGTTGGTATACAATCCATGTTGTCAACTTGATTTATCCTGGTGGGTCTTCTTTTTCAGCTGGAATGTTCGAGTAATCTTGTGCTGGCGGTTAACTCCGCGGGAGGGGTTGGGGAGGTGTCTTATTGGTTTAGCAACGATGGGTGGGGAGGCGCATGTTTGACAAGTGTATGTGAATGGAATTTCCTTTCCATTTCATCCGACATTCGCAAGGTCGAGTTTTAATCCATGCTCACCATCTCACTGAATTCCTGTTTGATCCAATGGGTTCTCTAACTAGGGACATGTTAGAACGCCGTGGGAGGAAAGAGGAGGATGGGATGTGGAAGAGGAGGAGGTGGGGAGGTAACAGTCTACGTGAGATTTCAGACCGGGGATTGATTGAAAGGCGATTGATGCACACTAGCTCTACACGCCAGCGCCTGGTGCTAAAAAATTCTGCTCTTTAACGCCCGGCGCTCCGCAATATAAAAACATGCCAATAATGCCCACCGTTTCCTCCCTCCCAAGATCCCAAGCCAGTTAACTTTCCACTATGTCGTCAGGTCTAGAATGGATGTATGATTCATGCCTCGGTTGTGGCATCCAGACAGATGGAGCAACTTACTGCTCTAAGTCCTGTCAGTTGTCAGAATACGAGAACTCACTCACATCGATTCGATATTCGAGTTCGCCTTGTATGCGGATTACGACGTCTTTCACAACGTCGCCAGCCCAAACGGCCTTGGCCGAGACAGAGAAGGAATTGAGAGCGTACAACTTGTCCTTCGATCATTCGAAGATGCGGAGGAGAACATCGTGTTAATAGGCCAAAGCGTCTCCACACAAATCACTTCCGGCTCAAAACGGGCGGTGATCGGGGTCAAAATATTATTCACATTGACGCATGGGACCGTGGCCTACTACTACTACTTACTATATCTCAACGCAACTTCATCAAATAAATAGCTAAAAATGCAGAGAAAAAAGTATTTAAAAGTCGCTCAATCGTTCTCTTCACAACTCAAATGCTGCTCAAAATACCTTTTTGTAGGCCGACTGACGCGGTCTGACCGGCTCACGGGGGCCAGATCTTCCTCCGACTCAGAGCTACTCTTCCCATCCACCACAATACAATCAAACTAGCCTTTCTCTTACTGAATAACACGTTGACCAGGCTCGCTATTGGTCTCTGCAAGTAGCTCTGCGAGGTTTATAAAACATTCATTCGGATCCTGCCCGATTTTCCTTTTTTTTTTTCCTTCGGTTGCACCGCTTCAAGCTGAGCGCGTAACCGCTCAATCTCGCGGTCCTTCATCGCGAGCTCGATTGCAACCTGGTATAGCGCTGCAGCCGCTTTCCAAATTGAGGGCGTTGAAGAAGGAGAGCTGGGTTTAGCAAAGAAAAGCTTCACAACGTCGCCACCACGTTTAGTCGTTACGATATCATGAGCTTCTGAGGGAGGTAGTGCCGACTTCGTAAGCACCATCACCCAACGCGAGGCGAGCGGTTTTTTTATTCAGAGGTCATAACCCAGCTGCCCGCCATCCAGATCGAATATTTTCCTTCCGGAAACCGATTTCGCGGGATTTCGCATAGAAATCGAGAAACTTTGCTTCCCAACCCGGGTAGAATCCGTCAGAGCAGTACCGGTATGTGCATCATGCGCTCATTGACAAAGCAACTTCCTTCCAGCACCTTGCAAACGCGATTCATGACATCTTTGCGCCAGGCCACTAGCCTAGGTCAACCCCATCCCATTGTGCGTCGGCTTGATGGTCTAGTGCCGAAGATTTAAAATGCCGAGGGGGGTTCTTAGACACGATTCAGCGAGATCCAACCACTAATTTGTTGAGACCGTATAACCAAGATGGTCCGATCTGCTGGTAGCTGGGATGTGGATACGATGTAAGGAACTGTGCTCCTCTCAGACATATGTAACTTAGACCTTTCAACATAACCTGCAATCTTTTTACTTCATCAGGGCCATACGCATCGCGGTGAGCAGCTCTGCGCGGAACGATGTGGTGGGTGTTGGCGGAGCAGTCCAGATTCCGCTGTCGGTGCGAGGCGCTCCAAAGCTCGAGACTTTCTCGTTTACTCTGGGTATAAGAACGGAACAGAACTATGGCATCAGGCAGAGGTTTAGCAAGCTCGAGCTCAAATGGGGTTCCAATAAGCCGATAGACAGTATGTTTAATACAAACTGCACTGTTTTACGCCTGAAGTGATAAGCATAGTTGGCAGATTTAAGAATCTGTTAGATACGCAATTTGCTATATGCAATAGCAGAGATGATTGATCAAATGATGTAAATTGATGTGGTTGTCCTGCATTGATTGAGGGTCACAGGAGCCCTATTTTATACTCAAAGGGATCTAGATCAGGGTGTCAAAGGGAGACGGATCCGGCGTTGTTATGATGCCGGATCCGGCTTATTACCTGATCCGGCGTTCCGCATCCGGTGTTCCGGATCGGGCAGTCCGGATCAGGCATGTTATGCCGCCACACGAGGTCTCAATCCAACAGAATCCATTTCCTTATCTACGGCAACCTAATATTTTGATAATTGTTGATACTTGCGCTTTTGTACTGTGCAGGCGACCTGAGGGCTACTTGAAAATCGGTGGAGATATGATGAAGCAAAAAGGTTGCAGGTTATGTTGAAAGGTCTAAGTTGCATATGTCTGAGAGGAGCACAGCTCCTTACATCGTATCCACATCCCAGCCACCAGCAGATCGGACCATCTTAGTCATACGGTCTCAACAAGATATGTGAAAACTTTTGCCTGAAACCCATTACATCCTACACGAATTGTGTACTAGCACGCACACGGCCTGACCGACAGCCAATAGCGACTCTCAAGTTTCTCATTGCCTACATCTACACGACCCTCCATGTCAATGTCTCAACGTCGACGAAATGATGGGATCTCATTCTTCAGAAGGAAAAGTAGTCCAGATTGGCCGATGAAGACTGACGCCAAATTCATGGGCCCCTGTCGTGGCCCACTGCGTCGAGCAGCCCCATGCTTCTCGGAACTCCCGGCTACCGTCGCCAGTCTTCCAGCCAGTCAATGACCGACCGTGGAGCTGCTCGAAATGTCTTTGGGACCGAGTCCACGAACGAGGTGCCAGGTTTTGTAAGGAGCACGACCGTTTCCCAAGCTATAATAGATGGAATCCGAGATGTCTGTGTGTTGTAGACGTCGTCAGTCATGACCAACTCCAAGAGTACAAACAACTCACTAACTCGTCGCCATCACCATCTTTGTCTCCTCCGTCTTCCTTGCCATTCGTCCCTAGGACACCACCAACCGCACGATGGTGAGCATCATCAGCGTCACAATCACCGCCCCGGGCCCCTCCCTCCCTCTCTACTACTTCCAGACGCCCGGGTTAGCCTCCGCGCCAGATCGGCTCTCTCCGCCCTCGCATCGCGACAAACAACACACTCGCTTTGAACCACCTCGCCTGTCACCTTCGACACGAACTTGCCGCACATGGACCAACACGGAGTCATCCCTACGAGCTGCTCACCTACACGCCGCCCGCATGCCTGGCAGGTGAGCGTGCCCAAGTTGGCAAAGCACATGCTGGTCCATTGGTGTATGTGTGTGCGTGTTCTCGGCGGGGAATGAAAAAGGGTGTTTTCAATTCTTCTCACCAGCCTTATAGTTCAGGCAAGACAAGGTCCACCAGCGGACTTCATGGAGGTGGTGAGGTATTGCCACAGCCCATTTGAGCGAAGGGAGGCCGTTGGCGATCCAGAGCTCAAGGATTTGTCGTGGCGGGGCTGGAGGGCCAGACTCGGAGCATATGTTCCGGCACGTGAATCTGGGACGCGGGGCCCAAAACTCCGAAATTTAGCTGTGCCGTGATTTGTGTGGGCGACAGTCAACTGGGAGGAGAAGTTCGGAATCTTGCCTAACTTATACTGGCTCCTGGCGTCATTAGTGACGAAGGCGAACGGCTCAAATGAGTCAGGTTACCTTTCTTGCACGTTAATTGTAACCGGCTGGGTGTGCATCAGTTCACGCCTGCCGGAGACGCCATCAGGGCTGGCGCCGCCCGTTGTGGGCTGGCTCCCTTGAAAACAGTTTCCTAGCACGGGCTGTTACCCGTTGGCATTGTGGGGCAAGGTTGGTAGGTGGGCGCCTCTAATCCGGCCCCTCTTGTGTTGGTCGCTCCGCTCCCACGGGGGGGTCACTGGCTAACAAAATGTGCCCTTGACTCACAAAGACCTGTAAATATGTGATGTGGCCACTAATTATCAAGTACCTTATGGTCCATAATTTTTTTGGGAGCAGGGTTAGGGTTAGAGGGAAGAAAAATAACTTCATACTTCTAACAAATTGGCGGCCACTCTCAGAAGTATCTGATTTTGCGAATCAAGGGCACCTTTTGGTAGTCAGTGACACCCCCGTGGGAGCGGAGCAACCAACACAGGGGGGCCGGATTAGAGGCGCCCACCAGTAGCCTCAGGCTGGCGCACCATTCATTAATAATGATCGGGGTTGCAAACCACTCCACTGAATCCACGATCCATCTCACTCGAAACACTTGTGGAGTGGATGGAGTGGATTTGAAGTGGAGTAGTTCAGGGCGCTCCATAATGTTAGGTGCGTGAACTTAGCTCTGGCTGACAGCCACCCTAGGACCAAACCATTATGAACTCCCTTAACAATGCAGAATTTACTGCCATTTAAGCATAATTTCTGGGTGATATATGTTGCGCCATCACTCGACAAGCTTGATTCTTGCTGAAGATACAGATAATGGCACGATCTTTATCAGGACTGATGTGGTCACAATTGCGGAACTGGCCAGAGATATTCTTCTCGATCCATCCTTTGGCAAACCCTACTATCGGACCATACTTATTACATAGAGTAAGGATGGCATTTCGTATCTTCATTGAATTCCCCCCGACTTTTGCTGCTTTAGAGCTCAAAGAACGGTAGCAATCACTAAGAGATATTGAGCTTCACCTGATTGAATACAATTTGAGCATCAAAACCGACCTGGAACAGCCGTTTTATACACGCCAATTGATGAGATTCCCGGTCCCATTTCGTTAATTCATACACCATAGTCGCCAATAGATTAAACACATTCAGCCAATACACTCTAAGCTTTTTGTCGCATGTTTTATTAATGTAACCGTTAATCGGAAAAATGCAATTCTCAAGCACACTGGCGATAGGGTATTGCTTTTAAATTGCCGTACATATCGGTGTCGCCAAAGGGCGTGTGTGCTGTCATAGAGCGCGGGAAGCAGCATCTGTCAGAGCCACTGTGCATTGAGATTGAGAATTTTGATTCAGGTAAGCTTGCACTAAAGCTAGATTTTGTCGACCTTCGGGAGAACGAAGAGGATGATAACTTGAAACCACCAACCGCAGCATCCATAGATGCTGTGTTGCGTTTTCTCCGAGCATTATTGCACTCTGCAGCTCGGACCGTGGCATCAAGTGAGGCACTGATGCTGTAACATTTTGCCAAGTCTAGCCCGCGAAAAGGACTAGTCGTAGGCTTTCCTAACGTGGGATTGTTGGAGGGTCCATTATGTGGATGTAATGGAATGCCATAAGCCGGGACATTATCATGGCGTGGTAAAGCCTTCTTGAAGAAGCAGACGTGAAAGTTGCAGCCAGAGTTGTTATCCCAATATTCTTGACCGTTCACTATGTATCGGACGCACAAGTGGGCAATCTTGGATTCAAGATGGAGGATGTCGGACAGCTGGATGGTAAAGACGAAAAAGTCGTGGCCAGAAGGAGCTTTTTCTGGCACCACTCCATCGCTATATGCTGCGTCGACGTTGGAGATCGTCTTCCAGTTGTCAAACGTGAAACGGCATGTAACTGACTTGTGGAATGCCGCGTTTATCACAGCCACCACGCCTTGCAAAGCCTTTTGGTCGTCTAACAAACGCAGTTTCTTGAGACACACAAATCGGGACTCGTGAGATCTCGTCTGATGCGGGAAGTTGGGCGTAACCATCTCCCATTGGCACGCCACATCGTGTCGGAACGTGGGATATTCCGTGTCGGTCTTATCGGCATGACTGGGTCGCGCTCCAGCGCTGATAGACATGGGACAGTCCAGTCGGAAAAAATCGAGAGTCTCTTCCAAGTGGCTGTGGAAGTTAACAGACTTTGTGGGGGTGGGACTGGTTGGCACGCTGGCAGGACGCCTACAAGATGGTGGGCGCAGGATTGGGCGGACTAATTCGCCAGACAGTTTGCGTATTACGCGTGGTTTTCTGTGTTGGTCGTTCTCTGTCTCATCTTCGGATTCGCTAACGACGGCGGCATCCTCGGATTTGGGAGGGGTAGCACCGAGGTCCGCGGGTTTCGTGCGCAACCGCCACGGTAGATCAAAATGGATCTTCTCTGATGGCGACGAGCATGGGGATTGTTTCGATGGAGGAATGTATGGCATTTTCGAATCAGGATGTGGAGGTGCGAGACAAGCGCTCAAGGTTAGGATAATATGAAGGCTTTATCAGAGTCGCCAAGAGGTGGTGCTGACGTAGCCAGTGGGAATGGGACAATGCAGACTGAAATGGAGTAAATCACTCAATGACAGTTCTTCAAAGGAAATTTAGCCATGAGGGGTTCATATCGTCGGATCTTGGATTACTATGACGGTTCCGGGAAGTAGGGAAGTAGGGAATCAGTGTGAGACAATATTTGCTGGTGGTGCTATTCTATATGCATGGTGATGTTCCAGTGATGGTGGCGGTGTTTGCGATAGTGATTAGTGATGTAACATGCAACAGTGGAGGCGCGCTAAAACATCGAAAGAGTTTGGTTATTTTTTAGATGATAGTGCACACCAGTCAGCGGTCCAGATGTCATTCCACAAACACATAATAATGCAATTTATTGCATGCACGATATGGGTTCTCCACAGGTCGAAACCGTGTAAATCAGGTCACCTCCATCTGTCTTAGCTGTCACAGCCACGAGGGAGCTCAACTGTAGCGTGGTGGTGCGACGGTCTTTCGACCTAGAAGCCGTCCGTGCCTGAAGACGGGCTCTTTATTGAGCCACCTGCGTACGTTCCATTGTGTGAGGGTTGATTTAGTTGATTGAGTACATACAAGGGCCTCGGGCCCATCTAATAAAGGCCGCACCCCCCTGGTAGGGGGTTCTATCTAGCCTAATCACAGTGTCTAATCCGGTGTCACAGAACAGGTGGAGGAACGGAGCCGCCCGAGGCTTTGATACCTTCAACCGAGACCGTATCTTCCTGGGCTAACTTTACGAGACGGTGGCTGCATGTCGCTCGTCCACACATCATGGGCGGAGTGGTGGCGCACGGTGGCGCACGGGTGGAGGGTGACGGCGAGGGCATGTATATCGGTGAGCGAGAGATATGGACGAATCAATTGATCTGGGATGTCTGTCATGAATTTACAGAGTCTAAATGTGCGAAAGGGGTAGCATGCATACTCTTACAATACTGTTGGGGTTTGTGGCTTGAGGCTTGCAGAAAGGCGGCAAAGTCCGCACCCGCCAAGCCAGTAGGAAAGCCATTTCCTTCTTCTAATGTCCTCAGGCCGATCTTAGGCCACTCTCACCTGACGAAAACTATCACGCGCAACCCAGCTAGGCTGCAATCCTGGATTATAGTATGTAAGTTTCCCTAGCTAGGGTGATAATGGCGTAATGCTTGCTCCGGGCACATACGTGGTGAAGGGCGAAAGGGGCAATATGCAAACTCTTACAAAACGTTGGGGTTTGTGGCTTGAGGCTTGCAGAAAGGCGGCAAAATATTACTAACGAACCAGCTCGAAGCCTATTCTCCAAGTGTTTAGTGTCCTATCTACGGCGGCTGAAGCGGTGTTCGCTTTTATGGCACGGGGTGAGGGTCGAGTGAAGTTGGAAATAGTGGGTTTGTGGGGGGTTGAGGGGGGATGCTCGTCTCGCTGGTTAGCTTGCATCAAGGCGGCCTGTGGCCAATGCAAACCGGATTGTCACTCGAATGACTTCCAAGTTTGGCGTCCATTTTTGGTCATCAGATGACGACTTTCCTCCAAGATAGAAAGAGATGTTGCTGCTATGTGCATTGAAGCATCTCTGTCCGGTATGCTGTCCACTTTCGGCATCGGAAAAGGAAGTGTTCAACTGTCTCTCTCGCTTGTTCACAATCACACCGGTTCGATGGTACCGCTTTGATGTGGAAGAGATATGCGTTCAATCTCGCCATGCCCGTTCTGAGCTGAGCAAGAACACTAGCTTCCCTCCATGGCAGCTGGTCGTAGAGTTGTGCCGTGTGTTTTCCCGGCAGTGCCGCATCGACTGTTTTAGAATGTCTTCCAACTTTCTCTGGAAGCGAACCATTGGCGTCGACTTTGGATCGTGCGAAGCTGGGTGTTGTCGGTTTCACGCCCGGAAACCGCTTTTGTGGGATGGCTCCCTGCTGTATTGTCTGCCGTGCCTCTTCCGTGGCAAGTTTCAGAAGCTCGTTTTCGTCGCTTGAGGGTAGCCACACAGCCCTCACAATGTTTGCGTCTTTCCCCAGATCTTCAATCAAATCGTAGATACAGCGTATGTATTCTTGCCAGGACTGCTGACGGTGTTGCTTGAGCGTCAGTGCAGCGGCTTTGTTGTTCGGTATCAGTGTGATGCTGCGATATTTCAACCTCGGGGGGGACTAATTCAAAATTCCATCTCATTCGCCACCGTAAATAGGCGTAACCACTCTGTTGATACCGAGACGGCGCGATTTTTAAATCATGCGTGATCCTGACAATAGTTCGCAGTGGAAAGGTGGTAGGTGGAATGATGATATCGTAGAATACGTTTTGTATTCTGTATTCTCTTCTTTTTCCCACCCTTATCGTCCGAGGCTTTTGCAGGGTTCGTCCCAGACTAGGACTAGCACCTTGCTACACCATCATCACATCCGATACATGTGGCCAGATTGATCCTGCTGCTCTGCCGTCTCTTCCTCCGGGAACGCAGTGGCAGGATGCAACTTTGTAATGTTGCACTGCCGAGCTCAACACATCGTTCTATGGAAAGTTTTCTGTTGAAAATGACCTGACTAATCCTGAGAGCACGTATAAACCTCCATCTCTTTCTTCGTCCCAGCCTATACGTCTTAACGTCTAGGTATTGTACGAGAACTGGCTACGGCGCACCGTCTTACCCGCGCTTTACACACCTAACTGTGATAAGTCGTCGATAGAACGTAAATAGTAGACTAATGACCCTACAAAATATACTCTATGGAATGCGTGCATATTGATCGTTGTTATAGGTAGCTCACCCAAGGTAGCGGATATATGATGGGAACACTTTGCCGGATTCATCTGGTTGGTTTGTTAAGCTCCTCTTCTGTTACTGAGTTGCTTGATTTGGAGCAAATAAGCTAATTTTAGGGGTGTCGATCTTGCTGTGATCGATCATATGGCCACGAAATTCGTCTCCTTCTATATTCCGTGTTCGGCCATGTCTCTGGAGTTAATATGAACCTCTCCGGTCTAGGATGTGGTGCTCTTGGTGAGGCTGCATAAGGGCGGGTGGGTGTAACCAACGCGGAATAAAAACCATCCGAGCACTTGGGCAAAGTATTTGTATTTCTTGCAAGGACGTAGAATTCTAATTGATAGTAAAAAAGGCCCTTCATTCGGGCTGAAAGTTGCTGAAGGTACGACATTCTTGATTCCGGCCTCTGATTAATTTCGCCCAGGGGTGGTTGCTGGGTTGCTGACGCTCTCGACAAGCGGCTAAAAGATGTCAGTCCCCTGATCACTATTCTACCGGATTATTTGGCTCAGACATACCACAGATGTCATCTCCCCTTGTGAATAGTTAATAACAATTAGGGATGGGTATAAGAGTCTCACCAGTATTGCTTGCTCACGATAGTGGGCGGGCACCGTCGTTCAGTCTCGATATACTTGGGGCACCACGACTCCACCAGATGGTAGTGGTGCTGGCAGCTGAGCTCTTTCTGGATTTCTGTTAGCTTGCAAGGGCAGTGCTAATTAATACACCTACGTAGATGTAGTTGCACATGACGGCTGAACTTCAAGAAGAAACAAGGAATTAAATGCAGGCCTAGAAAGCTATGAAACGTAGCGAAGCTTTGTAGTTCTGGCGGCGACGACCGTCAAGTGATCAAACGTGCTGTGCTGGGCTGGGCGAGATTGCACAAGATATTCATCCAGCGAGCCAGTTGTTTTATTATCGTGGCGTTTGGCGCTACCCAAGAAGATATTAGTAACTTGTGGGAGCAGCCTCTCAAGGCATGTGGCAGAGGTCATTCGGTTAAACGGCGGCAGTGAATATAAAGAAGGGCGTTCTTGCTAGCCTAGCAGAGGGCAATTTGTGGCCTGTCGTCTGACATCTACTAGAGCTGCCTTGGGCCTCGTTGCCATTCTTATTCCATTTACCTCATCAGGTGCCATGCTTCTTACCACGAGCTGCAATTGGCAATCTACGACGTGGGGCGGTCGTCCCAACTCTCAGATATAGGGTTGTGACTCGTCAATAGTATCTGCTCATGTGTCTGTCCAGAACCCAATAATTTATCCAGCTGAATGGCGTAGCGATAAAGGCTACCCTGCTTATGGTCTAGAGCCTCGATAGCTTATGTATGTCTCAGTTTTTAGAAGTTGGATGTGGGATTGATAGGGCTGTTTTGTTCGAGCTTGATCCGGCACTCATCTACACGAATGCGTTCAATTTGACCGAGTGTACTAACTCTCGATCCACTTGTGTAACTTCGACTTTGCGGTCCTATAGGGCTGGTATGGGGAAGATTAGTTTGACGTGCATTCTGATTGCTCATCCAGGGATGGCTGCCTGGAATCCAAATGAAGGTAGGACGGGGATTGGTTAATCAAAAGCCTGGTCTTAGCGGGGTGTGGGTCGGCTAGGCCTAATGAGCTTTTGATTACGTTGGTCACCTTCATTGGTAAGGCGAATCCACCACGTAGCGCCAATTGCGTAACCAAAATTTGCCAATGTGAGCTTCATCTTGTACTTAGCTGTCGATCCTTAGCTCTCGTCATCGGAAAGTTCCGACCCCTCCTCCTCCTCCTCCTCCTACTACTACTACTACTACTACTACTACTACTACTACTACTACTACTACTACTACTACTACTACTACTACTACTACTACTACTACTACTACTACTACTACTACTACTACTACTACTACTACTACTACTACTACTAGCGAGGAGGTGCGCTAGGCTATTTACAATTCTAAGTTTATCGTTCGCGCCTCCCAGAAGCCCCACTTTCTTCCTCGTCCGCTGATCGGTCTTGCCTCGCCTGACTCTGTGTGACAGGCCTGCTTGAAGGCCAATTTCCCCAAGTGTTCAGCATCCTATTCTCAGCAGCTGAAGCTTGGTCTGCCAACTGGAGGCTGTTTGGTGTTAGTATCGCCAGGTTTGGCTGCTAATTTGGTTGGTTAGTATGTTATCCAGTCTGGTTTGCATCAAGTGTCTCGTATCCATGGCGAACTTAATCGCCGCCCGCACCACCTGTAGGCTAGGTGCCCATTTTGGGCCATCCCATGCCGCCTCTCCTCCCAAAAAGAACGAGAGGTTTACCATCTTTGCCTGTCCGATCCTTCACATATCTTCCCGCTGTGTATCCCACTTCGTGCACTGGACCAGAAAATGTTCCATCGTTTCTACTACTTATCCACAGTCGCACGTGTCCGATTCTGTAGCTCCGGTCCTCTGCAGGTAGCTATTGATCCTTGGCATTTCCGTGCGCAGCTGTGAGAGCATGTCTGATTCGCGTCTTCTCAGTCCATCGTACAGGGGGCGTTTGTGTGTGCCTGGTAACGCTTTATCGATTCGCTTCGAATAGTTCCCGACCCTATCGGGCAAGGCTTCTGCCATTGCTGCTGTGTGGTCGCCACTCTTAAGCCGCGTGGAGCGAGCTTGACATGCTTGTTCCTCTGGTGTGTGGTTTTCTCGCGCGGCTCTTCGAGCTTCCGCCTTTGCCTCGCAGCCCATGGGGAAGTCTTTGTCTCCGGATGGTACCTACAGCATCTTGATGTTGCCACTTTTCTGGAGTCGTTCGGCGTGCACATTCATCTCAGACGTCCAGCTGATTATGTACTTAGTCGCGATCTAAATAGGCAGCCATTATGCTTGGTTTTGCGTCGTGCTAGCTTTGTGCTTAGATGGGTTGTTGACCGACCACAACAATTCGACTTACCCATTGCCCATGCACCTTTTCAAGTTGATAATTGCAAAAACACAGCAAAACCACAGAGGCAGTCCACGTGTGCTCTGCTGATAAGCTCCTAGATACCGTTCACCAGTTTCCGTAGACACACACATTCACACACGGTCAAGTCAAATGACGACGCAATCTCCGCACGACGCATCTCCGCCATATCGATGACACCCCAGTGACAACATATCTGGTCAAAAAATTGTGAAAGGCCAAGATAGCGTCAATTTGAATTGGAGGGTGGCGTTGACTGAAGAGGCGATTGATACACATTGTCTCTTGCACCAGTGGATGGGAAGAGCAAATTCTCCCCTTCGACTGCTAGCGCTCTGTAGTATAAGGATGTGCCAACCCTGGCTTCCTTACTTACTCCCAACATCGGCAGGGCTTCTACTAGCAATTTCCAATATGTCGTTCAGGTCTACAGATGTAGAAAGGACGTATAATCCATGCCTCGGTTGTAGCACCCAGACAGAGGGAGCAACTTACTGCTCTGACCCTTTGTCTGCTGTCAGATTTTGATAGGTGGGTAAAGAGCCTAGCCACCGAGATATGTCACAGGTGACTCATCATTGACAAAGTCTTGGCATTCCCCAACGTCATAATTCGTAAAGAAAGCGTATTCCGACCCGGTTTGAATCGATCATTCACGGCGTGACGAGACGATCTTCTCTGGCTTGTTGCGACGATACGCCGATTAATCGTACGTTGCCCGCCAATCCTTTCAATTTGCGGCTGACATGATCATGCATTGCTGCAACTTTGATCCTTAATCCTTTTATTTTATCCCAGCAATCCACAGCAATTTTACAACCTTTGGCAAATCTGGCATCATCAATCGTGAAGAAGGCTTTGTCAGCTGCAGTTGGATTAGCGACGTCGAATCGCTGGTTGTTCATCGCGCAGCAGCGACAGCGATAGCAGCATCATCAGCGATCGCAATCGACGCCGCCATGTCTTGCAACGGCAACGACAACGAAGGCCGCCGAGCCTCTTCCCAAACCCAAGCTTCAAACGAAGGCAAGAACAGTCGTCACGTCCCTTATAATCTAATGCTCGACACGGAGAACCTCTCGCCGCCTCCTCGTGCAGACCTGCGACAACTCTCCCGCTCCGACACTGAGATCCATCGCGAGATCAACTTCTCTCCTATCCTGCGACGACGAACCACCCGCGCGCCAACTTTCAAGACCGTTGACGATTACGATGAGTTCGATACCGCGTTCAGCGCGAGGCCGGGCTGGCAGCCTGGCTCGGAACCTGGATACGATCCAATGCTGCCCGACGGTGGGCACGCGTCAATGCCAACCCTGAGCGCTCCTTGCGAGATAACCATTATTGATATTTCCAAAACGAATATGGTGAAACGCCATTTTGATAATGAGTCGTTTATCGAGTTCTTGGAGCAGCCTAGGGAGTCGTGGGCTAAATGTCGGTGGATAAACGTCAATGGCCTGAGTTGGGATGTCATTCAGGCCGTGGGGAATAAAAAGAACTTGCACAAGTTGGCGTTGGAGGACATGATGAATATTAGGAACAGGACGAAGGCGGACTGGTGAGTAGACATGGCTGTTGAAGAAATAACTGGATACTAACATTTGAAGGTATCCGAATCACACCTTCATCGTAATGACCCTACAGAAGCTCGTCCATATGGTCGAAGGGGACGACGGTTCTTCCGATTCCAGTAGCATATTATCGCGAAAGTCCCTGGGCCAGCTGAGAGAAACATTCCAAGACTTCTGGAAGAGCCGCAAGACACTTGATGATCCTGAAAAGGACATGACGGGCAACGGCGACAAAACGAAGACACCTCTCGGCGAAGAGCTGCATGAGTCGTCATTCATTCGAACCTTGCAACGATATCATGCCTCCGGAAACGAAGCTAGGACGGAGTTTATGGAGAGACATTCGCCACTGGCTCCGTACAAGATGGCCGTCTCGGCGGAGCAGGTCTCCATCTTTCTCACCAATGACAATACGGCCATTTCTTTCTTTGAGGTCTCCGCTGGTGATGTGGAGCGACCACTTGTTACTCGACTTAGCATACCGGGGACAATCTTGCGAGAGTCGAATGATGCTTCCCTGCTGATTCAGGCAATCATTGACGCCATTATTGATCTTGCTATTCCTATTACGGCTGTCTATACTGATATTATCGCCGACTTAGAGCTCGATGTCCTCACTTCCCCCAGCATGAACCAAAGCAAGAGCCTTTACATCTGCGTTAGTGAGATCAATAAGATGCTCAGCTTCCTCAACCCTATCGAAAACCTCGTCAACGTTCTTCGTGATCACAAGACTTACCTCACTCATGAGCAAGCCCTCCAAGAACTCGAGAATCCCAGCTCAGGCGTTATCGTCACGCCCCTGACGCATACGTACCTCGGCGACGTGCTCGATCACTGTATTATCATTACTGAAGCTTTGCAGCAGCTGAAGCAGTCGTCTGACAATCTGATCAACCTCATCTTCAACACCATCTCTGCGAACCAAAACGAGTCAATGAAGCAGCTGACTATTGTGACGATTATTTTCCTCCCGCTGACGTTTATCACTGGATTCTTTGGACAGAACTTTGCGGAGGAGGGATTTCCGGAGATCCATCGTGGAATCTGGTACTTGTTACCATGCAGTACCCACCTACCGGTAATACCCACCTACCGGTAAGCAAAAAAAAAATTTCCCCATACAAAATTCACATTTTCAACCTCATGGGAAAAACTTAACAAAAACTGTACAAATAAATTTATTTCCAGAATTTGGGTTAGAACTGAATGAATTTTAATATTTCCTCGGTCTTTTTACTTCGCGACCGCTGCGGGTGCGTACGACGGGTAACTCTTCCGCCTCCGAATTTGAACTTCCATCCTCTTGCATCCCTCCCACCTCAATCACATCCTCAACAGCCCCTGTCTCTTCAATTGCCTGGTTTGGCTCGGAAGTAGTTTCACCAGCCACTAGAGCCTCGGCCAATGTCATGAACTTCTTGTTGGGATTGGGTATCGCCTTCCTCTTCTTGCCTCTACTCAACCGGCCGACTTCCTCCTCCAGACTGGTGACTCTTGCGCTCAGCGAGGCTATCTTTGACTCCTGGGCTTCAAACCCTTTCGATATCACAGAATAGCGTCTTCTGGTTGAAGGGCTCTTGTTCTTTCCCAGATCTCTGATATGACGGCTGGTCTTTGGCGTATTATCAGAGTCGCGTTGTCCGTCACTGAGGCCCTCTGATGCAGGCGTAGTTTCCTTCTTGTCTGGCTGAATCTCTGGATGTATGAGGGCTTTCCGTCGTGAAATTGGCCAATTCCCAGTCACTCTCCAGCCTGAGAGTATGTTTTTCTTAGTCATACCCACTTCCCTGGCTTTGGCATAGGCCTTAATGAAGTTGACCTTATCCACCGGCGCAGAATCGGTCAGGCTTGCCAATTTTTGGAGTTCTTTGCGATATGCAGCTTTGGAGGCATTAAAAACGCCATTATCCAGCGGTTGTAGGCCGTGAGAGCAATGAGCCGGCAGGTAACAGCAATATACGTTGTTCAAGAAGCAGGTAGCCATCCACTCATCCTGAGTTTTAGGTCAGCGGCATTTATGATTCAGACCAGGTAGATACTCGCAGATACATGACTTCCATGGCCATCTAAGATAATAAGTCTGGCATCAGAATCATCTGCCGGCTGGGTTTGAGGTAGATAGACCTCTTTGAGCCACTCAACTGCGATGTGGTTGTCTGTCCAGCCGTTTTCAGAAGTGATATAATACCAGTCGGCTATCTTCTTGAACTCGTCAATAAACCACTGCTGCTGAAGTCCCTTGCCTTTGAAAATAATCCCTGGTTTCAGAAGACGGCCATCTGCAGTCACGGCTTCGATAAAGCTAGTCCAAGCGCGGGACTGAGAGCCTTTGAGGAAGGCCTTCCTCTTGGGATCGCTACCGCCGATAACCAAGGAATCCAAGCCTGTATTCGGAATTTATTAGTGAGTTTTATGACAAAAACGATAAATACTCACCAAATCCAGCCATGATACCGCCCTCATCAACATTAACTGTGTTCTCAGGCTTGATCCAGCCATACTCGCTTTCCCGGATATCAAAGTACCAATTGACGGCCATTGGAGTAAAAGAATTGAATCTCGATGCCTCCTGACGTTTCCCTATCTTCGTCTTTATGGTCGAATGTCGTTTCATGAACCTGGCTACCCAGTGTACACCGATAGGCCTTTCCCGGCCTTGTTGTCTCAAGAGGGCCGCGACGGTGGCGCGAACATGACTGTGGGATGGAGCATAGCCCAAGGCCTCTTGTCTCAGTATCCAGGTGACTATTCTGGACTCCTGAGACTTGGATAACAGCTGGGCAGGCTGGGTGACCTCGGACTTTGACGGTAGGCCTCTTAATCGGTCTGAGAGAGTCGTCTGGGGGATGTCATGCTTCTGGGCGGCTTGGTTCTGGGAGAGGCCGTTATCTGTGACATCCAGTAAGGCTTCGACAACGCCATTCTCTGTATAAGATATTCGGGGCATTTTCGAGGTGATTACGGAAGGTTAGTGCAGATAAAAATTCGATGAAACTTGGTGGAAGCCGATTCTTGAACGAGGCGTTTTTAGAAATTATACATTAGGCCCGTGCGACCAAACCGCTTCTGTAATGTAAAAAGTAATATCATAATATGAAACAACATGAAACTCTCAATAAGACACAGCTTGTTTCATGTAAATAACTTCAATTTTGGCCAAGCACTGTGCAAGTGAAGTTGGGCATTTTGTATGAGGAAATTTTATTTTTGCTTACCGGTAGGTGGGTATTACCGGTAGGTGGGTACTGCATGGTAGTGCCCTCGACCTTAGTCTTACCTTTTCGGGGCTCATACTAACACTGATGATAGCTGGGTGTGTGCTGTGCCGACGACCTTTGCTACCGTCCTCATTCTCATGAGAGACATGATTTATAACTGGCTAATCCGGACCATCCAGAGGAAGCACATTGGGTCACTTAGGAAAAAGAAGCGGAAGCGCAAAGTTTAAGGGATGGCGTGACCTTGTGGTTTGCAGAGTGCATTCAGGATGATACCGCATCGTCTTTACACTCTTTACACTCTTTACACTCTTCTAGGCAAAAGAACGGGTTGGCGCTGCCGTGAGCGTGGCACCGGGAGATGGACACGACCGCCGAGGAGATCCTGGTCGCGGGTGGGGATTCGGTGACCGCGAAGCGTCGCTCGTCGAGATCCGTGAAACCAACTGCGAAAGCCCAAAAGTTTTGGCAAGTAGCCTCAAGCCAGGCCGGAACATCGAAGAATGCCGGCACAAGGCAAGTGGCAGCAGGCGACAACGACTGGGACAATGCGGACGAGGGGTTGCAGGCCGTGGATGGCGCGGCCCGCAGCGATTCATCGCCAATGCAGATGATGCTCCAGACGACGCTCCAGACGATGCTCTAGGATACGTCGAGCCATCTCATGAGCAAGCAGAAACAGATGCTGGAGAGACTCTGGGATGCTTTGGTGGAGAACCAGCAGAAAGCGACAAAGGTGATCAGCGAGCAGCTGGAGATGATCCGACAACTCCAGCAGGAGATACGAACGGTCAGGGCCGAGGCGGTTGACGACCGGAAAAAAGCCGAGGAAACCAGAAGCATGCAGGAACAGACAGCACGTGAGATGAAACAGCTGCGCGAGCAGCTGATTGAACAGCTCAGGCAGATGAGGGAACAAGCGGCAGAAGAAACAAAGCAGTTGCGAGAGCAACTAGACGCGATGGACAAAAGTATTCAGGCCAACAGCGCCCAGACGAGCCCGCACCCATCGTATGCAGACGTAGCCCGTACCCCGCCGTCAAGCCAGCCAAGCAACGTTCAAACCCTCTCGTCGATGCATGCCGACCACGACTCTTAGCTCGGGTTCCGATTTGGTGACGTCATAGCTTTCTCGCCTATACAAAACAACCCCTAGATACTGAACGGACCGAATTAAACAATTATGATCAGATTTGATGCACCTGGAATTTAATCGACTCGTAAATTTGACCCTGTCATCTTCACCATGGTAATCGTTATTCATACATTTAAACCCGACTACACTCACAAGCATTTGCCGCCAGCCACAAACTTGCCGTTGAGACTCATCTACCTCGCCATTTTCGCCCTAGGACTAACGCTTTATGTGATGTTTGTTCCCCGCCGTCATAAACGAGGTGGTGATATATGCTGAGACATCAAGATATTGGCTTAGGAGGTCCCACAGGCATGCAAGGCGAGATGCACTGGCCACGGGATACGGGAGTATGTCCAGCGGTGATAGTTCTGAGTCTGTCACGCTGGACCAAGTTGCCCCAGCACGAACTTACAAGCAGTGGAGGGCCGATGCGGCGAATATCGCATCCGGTTTTGATACCTGGTGGGCACGCGAGTTTAATACTTCGTAACCCTATTTTCTGACCACTTCTCAGTGCAATCTGTTTATAGCAAATGCTAGACGAGGATGTAATCCGTCATTTAAGATGCGGCCACTTCTTTCATTCATGTTGCTTTGGTCAATGGTTCTTTAGACGCCACGACACCTGTCCTATATGTAAATCATGGATTATAGCCGAGTAGTCAAACTATTGAAGGAATACAAGAAAAAATCGAGCGCTTCGTTGCGGCATTATGCCATTATAACATCATGGACAGGAAATCAACAATAGACATGCCAACGACATACGGCCTAGTGGAAGTTGATGTCATGTCGCTGTTGGCAATACTGACGTGACTCTGACCACAGCCTCATCATGAGGCGAATCGCGTCACTGGGTGTATTATACCCTTCAACGCAATTCGCCTCCTTCCCTCAAAGTTTGGTTTAGCGCTGGGGCGTTTCAAAACCTTGTTTGGTACGGATGAACATTTCAAAAAGATCCCTTAATCCTTATTGAGTACCTAACGGTACATTAGCCGTTAGCAAGCTGCAGGTGATAATCCACTGAGCGCACAATAATTTTAGTGGTATTAGGGACAAGATAAATACAGCCAGTGGACTGAGGACGCTAGAATATAGGGCGTCTTGTAGCGCCGCTAACACTTGCATGATGGGAGTGCGGGAGTCTTCACGCGATGAGCGCCCCGCCAGCCGTTTTTGTGGGGGGCCTTAGGCCTTGGGCTTCTCGTGCGAGGTAGATACGTCAGTGGAGATTGTGTGGTTTCAGGTACCTGAAGCGGGATCCCCGGTCGTCTTCTTGTTCGGCATGGATTCGTTGCCGGTGTAAGAGAACGGGCGGTACTTTGGCCTCGTACCTTCGGCGCACCGCCCCAGCCCAGCCTGATGAGTCCCGTCTCTTTAGGTCGCGTTGTCGTTTTACTGAACTGGAACTGGCAGTGACGTAGTGGACCACGACCGCAAAAGCGAAATTGAAACAAGCGTCAACGAGCATGGGGCTCCCTGGAAACCCAATTCTCTTTCGCATCACCTGTCGCGCAAGAAAGCGTATCACATCATCATAGTCCTAGTGACAAGGCGAACCCTGGCTGCGAAGAAACCTTTGCAACCGCTTTATCCGTATGTGTTGCGTGGCCTACTGGGATCAACGGCTTGGAGTCGACACCTCGTCGTGTGGAACAACCCCCCGTGAGGGACATATTGCAACTATAAATTTAAATGTTGAACGAGGGGTTGAGATTACGCGAAGTCACAAGACCCCCCCCCGATACCGAGAGAATGTGACAATGATGGTGGTGACGTCACACAGATGAAAGTGACGACCTCATTGAAGAGTACGCTTCGGCTCACTGTCCAAAAACTTAGGCTCACTGTGCACCTAGCCTAAGGAGGCAAGGCTCGGCGCTAATAATAATGCTAGACTAAAGGTACATAACCTTTATATGTAATGTACGCCAATCTTTATGTACCCTCCGTCCTTTCCCTTTTCAGCTTTCTGCCATCCCCCCCAAGCCTAGGCTAGCTCCACAGATAAGATGATATCGCAACTTTGCAACTACATGCCTTCCGGCACACATCACGATGACCCCAGAAGCCTCCCCAGCGCCGCCTTCGAACCGGCCTTGGTCTCCCTTACGATCACCCTCACCGCTGCCTTCGTGGCTAGCATCGTCACCACCGCCGTCCCCGTCAGCACAGCTGTTGCCGCCGTCATCCTCGCCCTCGCCCTCGCCCTTGCCCTCGCTCTCGCCCTCGCTCTCGCCGTCATCCACGCCGTTGCCGCCCCAGTCAACGCAGCAGATACAGGGAAGAGAGATACCAACCCCCCCTACAACAGGCAGCTACGCAACCCACGAAGATGCCTTTTCTGCTGTGCAGGCACATGGAAGAGACCACGGCTACGCTGTGGTCTACAGCAAGCCGAGCAACTATAAAGATGGCAAGGCTCGTCGCTACGAGCTTGTCTGCGCCTGTGGAGGCCGCCCTTTTATCTCGAGATCTACAGGGCTGCGGAAGCCCTCAACCCGTAAGACGGGCTGCCTTTTCAGGATAAAGCTGGTACAGCATAAGACTCATGGGGACCGCTGGATCATAGGCATCCTTTGCGGTGACCACAATCATCTCTCTGATAACCCGGGCAGATTCCCAGAACACCGCATTTTACAACCAAGCCAGATTAACGCAGTAGAGTCTTCATCCCGTGATATTAAGCTGACAGCAAGGGCAATAAAAAAGACATTACGAGCGAGCAATCCGGGCCTCCTTGTGACCGCACAGGATATCTACAACATCCAAAGAGCCGCACGATATAGGGCAACTGGGCCACTCACACCAACGCAAGCTATGATCAAAGAGCTCGATGAGGAAGGCTTCTGCCACGCTGAGGTCCTTGACGATGAAGACCGCCTACGTTATCAGCTTGTCAACGTAGATCACAACCTTGAGATGTGGTATCGTTTTCCTCACGTTATGATGTTCGATGCTACGTATAATACCAATCGCTTTGGCCTAAAGCTCCTTCAGATCAACGGCATCACATCCCTTGGATCAGTCTTTCCTATTGCCTATGGTCTTACGCCTTCTGAAAGTGCCCCATTTTTCACCTGGGCCCTTCACCGCTTGAAGGAGTGGTTTGAGCTCCTTTCAGGCGTTTATGATATGCCTGAGGATGCCTTTTATCCTCACGTTATTATCACTGATTTTGCTGCCGCCGCTCGTATAGGGATAACCTCAGCTTTTCCGGATGCCCAGAAGCAGCTCTGCACTTGGCATATCGCGAAAAACGTCCTAAAGGCCACTAAGGAACGCTGGATAAGCCCATCCGGCAGCAACTTACGCCTTCAAGACTTTCTTGCCGATGACGATAATGACCCTGCCGAGCAGCCCGCACAGCGCAGCGAGACCCCAAGTCAGAAGGACTTCAGTAAGGCATGGAAGGAAGTTATGTATGCTGGAACAGTGGAAGAGTGTGATGAGCGATGGAAGGAGCTTGTGGAGGAATTTGCCCAACAGGAATGTATGTATACCTGCTTTTCTTTCCTTATTTTTACTAACTGCCCCCTCTAGTACTGATTTCCTATCTCGAGGAGACCTGGATGCCCCTCCGCGCACAGTGGGCTCGGGCATACACTAAGCAATATCGCAACTACGGGCATACCACAACTTCACCCTGTGAATCCCTTCATGCTAGTACGAAATCCCTCCTTCGCAACGCCTCACAGACCCTCCATCAGCTATTCCACGCCCTGAGGCTCCAGAAGGAGCTTCTCGATGAGAAATTTGAAGAAGAAGTCAACCACGAAGCCCGCCGCATTCGTGATGAATACCGTCATCCCTTATTGCTTGATGTGACTGAGAAGGTATCGTGGAAAGGGCTTGGCCTTGTGCATAAGCAGTATCTTATGGCCAAGGGATCTAGGATGCATCCTATTGATCGTCCCATCGGGGTCTGCAGCGGTGCCTTTAATGCTCAATATGGTCTTCCTTGCAAGCATACGATTCACAATGACTATCTTAAAGTTGAGGGCATTGGAAGGGATAAAATAGTCATCACATTACGAGCCCTTGAGATTTCCTGGTTTGATAACCAGTGGATTATCCGGACTAACCTTGTAAGTATCCATTATCCTATTTTCTGTGTAATTTACTAAGTATATAGGATGAGCTTGACCCGTACCAACGAATCCGCGATCCTAAGGTTATCCCTCGAAGAAGGCAGCCGCAAAATGACGCCCTCTCGATACCGCAGCCGGCAACGCAGTCAGCCTCAGCAACGCCGCTAGGGCCGATGACACCAACGCCGACGAGGCAGTCACGGCGCCGGGGACCTAACCGACGAGCTAATGACCTTGATATACTATCACAGGCTATTCGGGGCATTGTGAGGGATGAAATAACGCGAATACAGCCGGCAGCTACATTAGGCCAGCAAAGTGTGATACAACAACCCGTTATTTCGCGAGCAAATACACAGTCTCGGACTATCCAGCGGTCAGTTGCATCACAGATTGAGATGGAGAGGCTGCCATCAGGATTTGAGTGCTTGGGTTCCCCACAGTCATCTCAACAAGGTCCTCATCCCGGCCCAAGAGAGCGTACCCGTTTTTTCCCTCTGCCCGGAAGCCGGCCCCCCGTAGGGGACTTACTCCCTTCTATTGAGACCAACAGTCCTAGGGCTTTCTCGCAGCCCTCTGTATTAGAGGCAGATACCATAGTTGTAGAGGGCTACGAGGAGAGTCAGCCAAAACGTCAGAGACGTCAGCATCGGGTCAGGGGGGGTAGGAGGCTTCCGTACGAGCAACGCATCGTCTTCGAGTAATAGTGTAGTTGTTGAAATCTTCAATCAAGGATATCACGTGGTCTACTAGCATTTCCTAATCGGGAAATTAAAATCGTAAGTGCGATCCCTTATTCGGCAGGCGGTCAAGATCCCTGTCAGACTATGCCTAATTAGGCAATTGGACAGTGAGCCTAAGTTTTTGGACAGTGAGCCGAAGGGTACTCCTCATTGAACCCCCATCGAGCCAAGATAGAAGCGGGGAAGAGTTTTAATAAGACGACGGGTCGGAAATTGCCTTCGGATTCTCTTGACATACGCTGCCGAGACTCGACATCAGCTGCACCAACAGATTAAACCTAAAGCAAGCAAAGATGATATCCGCGAGAACAATGATGTTGCGATCCGCCCAATTGAGCAGGGCTCCCCCCTCACGAGGATTCTCCATCTCCGCAACTTGGAGACTCGGTCTGAAGGAGTCATCAAGCCGTACGCCATCCCCTCCATCTCCACACGTCCCATCTTGCCTCACTCATCTGCCAAAAACTAAATGAACCCCCACAGCAGAAACGGACAACTACGATCGCCACAAGCAGGACTCGCTCGCGAAGCAGAAGAAGGGCACCGGCCACTGGAAGCCCGAGCTCGCGTCGGACAGCGAGGAAGCGGTGCGGGCGGACCGCGCCGCGGCGGCGGCGGAGCTCGCGGACGTGAAGGAGGCGATAAGGAAGTTGCAGGAGAGGACAAAGAAAGCCGCCGAGGAGCTGTCGAAGGCCGGGACAAGTATGAGGGATTATATGTAAGGGGTATGGGGTGTTGAAGATCTGGGGATGTTTTGAGTAGTGTCGTTCGTTCTGGGTGTCTACTCGCGGGATGTAAGGGAAACTGATACATGGGCACCCTACTTTGGATATTTGGGTACCCGACGGTACATCTACTGCTCACTCTGAACCCCAAGACACCATCAGGAAATCACTAAAAGAAAATTTCATAAAGTCAGGTAACTAAGTAAATTATAGCAGGGAAGGTCAATATAATTTACCAGTTTATCATAAGTTATATTAACTATTATAACCAAACTGCCAGGCCAAACAACGAATTTCTCTAGCTCGCTCAGAGAATGTCCAGCCCGGGAAATGCCTCCAGAGCGTACATTCGTACTGGTCATCGCTTGCGGAACGGCTCGTGGATGTTGAGAGAGGGGTCGAAGTTGAACGGGGAGGATATGGCGTCGGACATGGCGTTGATTCGGGGGGCGACCCGAAACCGCTGTCGGAAACATCGAAAGAATCAGGCGAGGTCATGGTAAAAAGATGTCTTGATCTGTTACGGCTCGTGCAGTGTCACAGCGGACCGAGCCCTATAGTAGCTGTTATCTGTACCTGTAATTGCAAGCATTGTGATTATAGACTTACCTTTTGGCCAGACAGGCTATTAGGTGTAAAGCGAAGTGCAGATCGTTACATGATCAATGCCGATAGCATGGTGGCAGTCAAAGGTCAGCATGTTGTCGAGGGAGCGCAGACAACGCGTTCAACGCGGCGAGGTGTCGCATTATTTCTGCATCTTGCAAATGTTTTGGGTACTTCCTGCTCAGGCTAATTTGCGTGGAGAGGCAAGTCGTGAGTGTCATAACTTAAAGGGTGAGTTGGGTAAGCCCCTCTCAAGTACGTACTGACGCGGTAAATGTAACTCGCAATTTTTCGCGTAGTGTTGAGATAATGAAGACTCTGAACGCGATTTTTGAATCGCCTCGCAGCAGTTTACTAAATAGTATAAATTTCGAACCATGAAGCCAAAACGTGGATAGTCGAAGTACTCGAAATATACTCTTGCAACGAAATAATGTAGGAATAACTAGATGCCGTCGTGATGATGTAGGATTCCATAGGCAATTTTTAAGTACACAAGTCGAGATTTATATCATTCGAATGACAACAGCCAGATTATTCGAATAGTGCCTCCTTTAATTTACGTATTTTAAAAATGCACTGCCTAGAAGCTTCATGATGTTTTCGATATAGGGTAGAATGATTGCTGCGGCGGTGGGGCACATCAGTCACTGTTAGGGTCCTTCTACAGGGATTGAATGGAGTGGCTTTCAACCCTGTTCGCCGCAGTTGCATCTCGGATCGGTGACCCCTGGCACTCTTCGTTTGAAGAGAAAGTCGTTCATCCCAATCTTTTCCGTCCGAAGTTGGATGTAAATGGCGCTCTGTCTCTTGCTGAAGTGCTTGTGTGGCTGTAGTACTTTCTGTTGAGATCCGTGTTTTAACGGATCAATGGCTATTCCGATCCATTGGTGGATGTCTTCTTATCAATAGCTTCCGCTAGTTAGCGCTAGTTTTCTTCTTCTTCAATCAACACAACATGCTCATTTCAACACCCCTCGTCCCTCTTCCTCGGCCCTAACGCAACACCATTTCAACTGAGGTGGAGTTTCGCTGCAGACTGGTCCTCTGACCCTAGCTATGCTTTCTGGTCCTGCCAATGACTACTTTGGTGATACGCATCATCTGCGCGGCGGTTCAAGTCGGCGTAAATCTCGAGCAGTAGGCTGTTGAAGGGCTATAGATTCCGCAGAGTCCCCGCTTGTATCTGAATCATCTTCTGCTTTCTCGGTGATCTGCGATAGGACGACTTCTGGGTCAAAAGGCAGGAGACCCGTCCGTTTCCAACTAATCGCGATGTTTTCCGGAGAGAAGGAAGCCTCAAATGCGTTCCAAAATAAAGTCCAGAACTTGCGTTTCAATAGACCAATAAGCCCTTGTGTTTTGCCATCCACTGGATAAGCTGATTTGTGTAAGCGGTTGAGAGGGGTCTGAATTAGCGACACGTCTAAGGGCTGCAACCGGTGCGTGGAGTTTTGGGGGGGGGGGGGGGGGAAACACCGCAACGATAATCCGGTGTTGGTCACACCACTCCAAAAAGTCCATATTAACATGGCTGGAGTGCCCATCGGTACTGAGAAGGCGATAATGACGACCGTTTCGAGCTTTCGCCTTAGTAAAGCGGTCGAAAACACGGACGAGCCACTCTTTCCCAAGCTCGTGATTTGTCCATCCCGCCTCTGACGTTGTGAAGAAGGCTGATTGGTGCTCTGAGTCAAACTCCGTGAGCCAGGAATCTTGAACCTGCCTTGGCTTGCCTTGGTAGATAAGGAATGGAGGCAGCGACGTCATGTCTTGGCAGACGGACGCACGCCAGAAAGGTAATCCAGAATCGATTGCCATCTTGTGCTGCGCCGAGCAATTTGCCTTGCTTTTTGACACTAAGGGCAAACACTCTCTTCGTTCGATTGATTATTCCTAATAGAAATCCTTTCTCATCCTCATTATACGTGTTGCAAGGTAAGGTGGCGTATTTCTCGGTTTTCGTGCGGATCTTCTATCGTCAGCAGCGAAACGGACGATTTGCACACCAACCTACAAGCTCAAAGTAAGCTTTATATCTAAAAATCCATCGAACCAGGTGCAGCCGAGCTCATAACGATTTTGTTGGAGATCACAAGTGTGAGGCGACCAAGTTGGTGGCGAGGTGTGGAAGAAGGAGGAACATTCTACAAGACATCGTACCTGTACATATACAGTAGTTCCCTACTGCACGTTCAGTATGAATTAAGCAATAAAAAATCTTATTTCAACAGTGTGTCTGGTCCGATCAGACACTAATCAAGTGGCGAGGAGCTCTTCTCAGCAATGACCGAGGAAGAAATAGCCTATCAAAGGAGCAGTCTCCAAAGGACAAGACATGAAATGTCTTATCAAGGGACCTCACCTCCCCTAGCCCACATTCTAAAGAACATAGGCAATGTCCCTGACTATGTTAATAGTGTCAATAACGCGACCAAATATCCCATCGTTCGACGATGGCTCCTCCTCCTCATATGGCATAAACATGCCCGAAGGGGTGCGACGCATGCCAACTGGCTCGGCGGTCAAGCTGTCTGCAGAAGTCCGACGATGCAAATGAAGATCTTCGAAACCCTCAGAGTCATACCAGCCTGAGTTTACATCAGCATCCATCATGTGCTCGGCCTCGTCTTCACCGAAGAACCTGGTCAATACCATGCAGTACCCACCTACCGGTAATACCCACCTACCGGTAAGCAAAAATAAAATTTCCTCATACAAAATGCCCAACTTCACTTGCACAGTGCTTGGCCAAAATTGAAGTTATTTACATGAAACAAGCTGTGTCTTATTGAGAGTTTCATGTTGTTTCATATTATGATATTACTTTTTACATTACAGAAGCGGTTTGGTCGCACGGGCCTAATGTATAATTTCTAAAAACGCCTCGTTCAAGAATCGGCTTCCACCAAGTTTCATCGAATTTTTATCTGCACTAACCTTCCGTAATCACCTCGAAAATGCCCCGAATATCTTATACAGAGAATGGCGTTGTCGAAGCCTTACTGGATGTCACAGATAACGGCCTCTCCCAGAACCAAGCCGCCCAGAAGCATGACATCCCCCAGACGACTCTCTCAGACCGATTAAGAGGCCTACCGTCAAAGTCCGAGGTCACCCAGCCTGCCCAGCTGTTATCCAAGTCTCAGGAGTCCAGAATAGTCACCTGGATACTGAGACAAGAGGCCTTGGGCTATGCTCCATCCCACAGTCATGTTCGCGCCACCGTCGCGGCCCTCTTGAGACAACAAGGCCGGGAAAGGCCTATCGGTGTACACTGGGTAGCCAGGTTCATGAAACGACATTCGACCATAAAGACGAAGATAGGGAAACGTCAGGAGGCATCGAGATTCAATTCTTTTACTCCAATGGCCGTCAATTGGTACTTTGATATCCGGGAAAGCGAGTATGGCTGGATCAAGCCTGAGAACACAGTTAATGTTGATGAGGGCGGTATCATGGCTGGATTTGGTGAGTATTTATCGTTTTTGTCATAAAACTCACTAATAAATTCCGAATACAGGCTTGGATTCCTTGGTTATCGGCGGTAGCGATCCCAAGAGGAAGGCCTTCCTCAAAGGCTCTCAGTCCCGCGCTTGGACTAGCTTTATCGAAGCCGTGACTGCAGATGGCCGTCTTCTGAAACCAGGGATTATTTTCAAAGGCAAGGGACTTCAGCAGCAGTGGTTTATTGACGAGTTCAAGAAGATAGCCGACTGGTATTATATCACTTCTGAAAACGGCTGGACAGACAACCACATCGCAGTTGAGTGGCTCAAAGAGGTCTATCTACCTCAAACCCAGCCGGCAGATGATTCTGATGCCAGACTTATTATCTTAGATGGCCATGGAAGTCATGTATCTGCGAGTATCTACCTGGTCTGAATCATAAATGCCGCTGACCTAAAACTCAGGATGAGTGGATGGCTACCTGCTTCTTGAACAACGTATATTGCTGTTACCTGCCGGCTCATTGCTCTCACGGCCTACAACCGCTGGATAATGGCGTTTTTAATGCCTCCAAAGCTGCATATCGCAAAGAACTCCAAAAATTGGCAAGCCTGACCGATTCTGCGCCGGTGGATAAGGTCAACTTCATTAAGGCCTATGCCAAAGCCAGGGAAGTGGGTATGACTAAGAAAAACATACTCTCAGGCTGGAGAGTGACTGGGAATTGGCCAATTTCACGACGGAAAGCCCTCATACATCCAGAGATTCAGCCAGACAAGAAGGAAACTACGCCTGCATCAGAGGGCCTCAGTGACGGACAACGCGACTCTGATAATACGCCAAAGACCAGCCGTCATATCAGAGATCTGGGAAAGAACAAGAGCCCTTCAACCAGAAGACGCTATTCTGTGATATCGAAAGGGTTTGAAGCCCAGGAGTCAAAGATAGCCTCGCTGAGCGCAAGAGTCACCAGTCTGGAGGAGGAAGTCGGCCGGTTGAGTAGAGGCAAGAAGAGGAAGGCGATACCCAATCCCAACAAGAAGTTCATGACATTGGCCGAGGCTCTAGTGGCTGGTGAAACTACTTCCGAGCCAAACCAGGCAATTGAAGAGACAGGGGCTGTTGAGGATGTGATTGAGGTGGGAGGGATGCAAGAGGATGGAAGTTCAAATTCGGAGGCGGAAGAGTTACCCGTCGTACGCACCCGCAGCGGTCGCGAAGTAAAAAGACCGAGGAAATATTAAAATTCATTCAGTTCTAACCCAAATTCTGGAAATAAATTTATTTGTACAGTTTTTGTTAAGTTTTTCCCATGAGGTTGAAAATGTGAATTTTGTATGGGGAAATTTTTTTTTTGCTTACCGGTAGGTGGGTATTACCGGTAGGTGGGTACTGCATGGTAGCGCCTCTGTCCCCGAGGCAGCATGACCTCAACCACCGAGCACAGACCAGTATCTTCTCATCCCTTATCTTCACAGCCTCTCGTCCTGAAATTCAAGGCTCCGATAAGCACCATACCAACGATGTAGATCGCCACGTGTCCCTGGAGGTGCGACATATGGGCTTTGCGGGAGACACCGGCGACGCTGTTCCCCGGCTGTACACTAGGCGATGGCTTCTCGGCTTGCGCATTTTGAGGGATGCTCAAGGATAGATATTGATTTCCCATGGCCGCCCAGGTTGGAGGCCATTTCTCGCTGATCCCAAGGTCCTGGAGGTCATGTTTCGAGTCATAGGATAGGCAAGCGGGAATGCCTTTCAATCTTGATAGGATATCTTCTGTCAACAGTGTAGCGACCACGTCTGTCATGATCGACCAATCTCTGCTCCCTTAATGGATGAGTTATTAGTACTTCCTAAGCGTGCGGTCTCGGGACGTTTCAGGCGTTCGTCTGATAGCCAAGGAACAAGCTTTCTCCTCCAATGCAATTAGCCAGCAGGAAAAGTTCATGAGAAGCGCCCCAACAATCTCGACCACAGGAATGGGAAATGAAGGGTCCTTGGAGGAGTTGTAATCATAATGCCGATGATTTCGGCGCACCACAATATAGACGTCAGCGTCATAGCGACCGCTCAACTGATAACATCTCTTGATAAGTCGCTGAATCGCCCTGACCAAATTTTCATTCGTCCTATTCCGCTTTTTAGATGAAGAGGTCAACTCGAGCACCATTACGCTAGATGCAGCAAATGCATTATTTAGGTTAAGAAGCTAACGACTGTCATGCCGCTATATATATCGGATCTAGGTTTGATTGTAGGGTGTTAATTCTGGCCAGGCAAGACGCTGTTTTAGGCTCCTAGTAGCCTAAAAGAAGGATCCATGCTCTATTTTAAATCGATCTTTATTGTGTACTTGCTCCAGTCCCTAAACTGGTCCCCTATGCCCCGGGTCCCATGGGCCCTGGGGCACCGGGCATGTGAGCGGCACCGGGATGCGGCGATGCCTGGACCTGCTTCCCGTTGTTCATCTTGACCCTCCGTCGCACTCGTCGGCTCGGAAGACGAGGGTCGTGGTTGCTGTTGCGCCAGCTGTCGACGGCTCTCTGAATCAGTCCTCGCTTGCCTCGCAAGGGGACGTTGAGTTGGGCGAGCGCGCATCCGACGCGGTTGCATTCCGTCTCGTACATCAGGCGGTTGCCGCGGTACTGCTCCTTGGGCCAGCACGCTCGGGGGTACACGCAGTTCTCCTGCTTGAACTCCGGGGACAGCTCATCGATGTTGACCGACCTCGACGTCGCAGCGGATCGTGTACTCCATCTTGACCCGATCCCGGGAGTACTTAAAGGCAATACACTGCACACCATTGCCGTCCTGTCTGACCACGAGACGAGTCGTCGCCGGGATGGGCCCGGGGGCCGCGTTGGGGTTTATGCCTGGCGCGGCGTTTCCAGGGCTCTGGAGCTGAGCCCCGTTCTGAGGGTGGTGAGCTTGCTGCATAGGCGACGACTGGGGCTTCTGGAGCTGTAGAGGGACCTGGGGTTCGATCTTCGGTCGAGGTCTCCCCGTCATTCCGGGGTGCGCGTGCTGGGTGGCTTGGGGGGGGGCATGGGCTGATATTGGTTTTGAGGCTGGTAGTACATCGACTGCTGCAGATGCTGCGACGGCGGTTGGCCGTATATGCTTCTGTGCTGGTCATGTTGGGACGGGAACGCGACCGAAGCTGGGGAGTTGGACTGAGGTGTGTAGTAGGACTGTAGGACATGGGGGGTCTTGGCAATTGTGCTGCGGCCATCATATCGGATGTATCTGGACAGCGGCATGTCAGCTCTCGAGGATCGCGACGCGGCTTTTGGGGGGCGGAGGACGAGGACGTACCTGCGGACGTGTATCCGCTGGTGGCACCGGGAGTACTGTAGGGGCTCGGGTGATTATAGTAGTTGAGGCTGTCCTGATTGCCCGTGGCCTGGCCGCCGGCCTGGTGTGCTTGCGAGAACGAGCGTGTTGACGAGTCCGCGCTTTGGTGTTGTTGCTGCGGCGGACCCTGTTGCTGGTGCTGAGGATGATGCTGCATAGAGAGAAGACCCATTAGTAAGACATGGACACGAAGTTTTATGGGCGGCGGAAGGAAATATAGTATGAAGTAGGAGACCGTCCTCGGAAGCCATCTGCATTGAATGCAACCCAATCCATCGCAATGAACCCCAGACAGCAAGGGAAAGGGGTAACTTACAGTATTAGAGGTACAAGATTTATGGGAGCAAGCCAGTGTATTGAGGTGCTCTAGTTTAACTATCAATGTATCAAAGCCTTAGACCTTCGAGGCTGAGGCAGCTTCTGAAGTGAACAAAGTCCTGGCTAATTCCAAGTCCGTCCAAGCGCCATGCTTCCCTGTGCAAGCCAAATGGTGTAATCATGTCTCGTTAAACGCCGCCAGCCTGCCTGGTGTATCCGATGCGTCGACTCATGTTCCGTGTCTAGTTGGATGCATGCACCAATCCTTACTCTTCAGCGCTGTCGACCTGGACACGCTTGACAACCTCGACCAGTTGGGGGAAGATCTTTTCTGAAGGCTGGATACCGCAGACCTGTTTGACAACGTCCTCGGGGCCGTGAGCAGCCATGATCTTGGCAAGCTCAGCAGACTCGTCGTCTTCCTCAACATCCTGGAATCGGAAGGTCATCTCGATGGCGTCGAGGAGGTACTTGATGGACTGGCCGTTCTCGGCGAGCTCAGCAGCGGGGCCAATGAATCGCTCCTTGCGAGAGAGCTTTCGGAGGGGAGCACGGCCAACACGCTCAACAGCATCCTCCAAATGGGGGTTGCCAATACGCTTAATGATCTTGTTGACGTAGGCCAGCTGAGCATCCTCGTCGATGCCGTGCTTGGAAACAATGAGGCGCCTCGTCTCCATCAGGGCACCGCGGACCTCCTCCATGATCTCCTCGTCTTGGAGAGCATCGTAAATGGTGCGCTTTCTTCGGTTGTAGCCGTGGTAGGCAGCGGTGGCGTGGCCAGTGTTGACGGTGAAGAGCTTGCGCTCGATGAAGGGCTGCAGGTTGCTGACCCAGTTGATGCCCTCAATCTCGGGAATGCCAATGTCCTCAAAAGGAGTACGGTCGACAACCCACTCGAAGAACTTCTCGAGCGTCACGTCAAGACCAGCATCGGGGTCTTGAGCGGGCACTATTCTGTCGATAGCAGAGTTGGCGTAGCGGGCTCGCAGGTGGTGGTCGTCAAGACGCGAGGGGTCGGTGTTGCGGGGGTCCTCGATGTGGCCGGCCAGGGTGTCGGTAGCGCCAATGGCGTTCTCGCAGGCGATGACGTGCAGGGGAGACTCGTCGTTGGATCGGCGGTCGATGCCCTTGGCGATCACCGGGGCGATGAATCGGAGGATGTTGGGACCGACGGAGCAGGTGACGACATCGGCGGTGCGGATCTGCTCGATGAGGTCCTCCTCGTGGGTGCTCGAGTTGATGGCGCGGTAGTTGGTGATGGTGTTCTCGGTGGTACCCTCGGTGCCAACCTCGATGACGCGGTATGAGGGGGTTTCGTTGATTTGGTCAATCAGCTTGCCGTTGACATCGGCGAAGATGACATCATAGCCGGAGTTGTAGAGAGAGCAGGCGACAAAGCCACGGCCTGGAATGTGTTAGTGGATTTGTCAGTGAGGTGGATGGAAGCACTCCAGTGCAAGTGGTAGCGTACCAATGTTGCCAGCGCCAAAGTGAACAGCCTTCTTGCCCATGATGACAGGTAGAAGCCCTGGAGGGACTGTGTAGAGGATCTAAGTGGTGGTTTTGTGGTGTAAGTGGGCGGATGGTAGACTTGGACGGAAGAGCGTTCAAGTCGTGGAGTCGGATGGAAGACAAGATCAAGTGAGGTACAGATGAGAATGAGGAGTGAAAAACGTTGACTGTACGGAAAGGAGGGGGGACGACGAGTTTATATATCAAGTGTGAGGCCAACATACGACGAGGCGACGGACAGCGACCGAAGGGGCAAGCAGGGTAACGCGGATCCTGAGGACAGGAGTGACGGCAGGAGCGGTACGGTACGGTACCAAGGTACCTGGCAGGAGGTACACACCTCCTCCTTCCTCACCCTCACACCTCGGCGGGGACCAGGCGGGTGTGTGGGGACCTGAGAGAGCGCCTTCCATCATCGACGGTGACGAGCAAGAAGTTGAACCATTCAGGGCGGTGCAGCTGCGCAGTGACTCGTCCGTCTCCCAACCCGGCCAAAAGGCGCCCGGGCTTTACCCAGAACAGAGGGGCATGGGAGAGGGGCTGAGGTGAGTTTGGCCGGGGGGCTGGAGGTAACCCCTCGATGCAATGGAGCGTAATGTGAAATTGTAATTCATCAATCAAATTAGCAGGATCGCCGAGGTGCTTCGACGTGCTTCGACGTGCTTTGAGGTGCTTTTGTTGTATCACGTCGTTGTTGGGCCGTGTCCGGGCTGTTTCTTGAGCTGACTCGATCGTTGAACCGACATTGCATCTTTACGTCAATCCCGGAACATCACCATGACTCTGATACGATATCTCTCTCGTTACTTCCGGCGGCGGCCCACCGTTTCTAGCAGTGTGCCACCGTCAGCATCCACGACAGTCCGTAGCGTCAGCGAGGTCCAGTTATCCAGTTATCCGGGCCAACTTAGACGTCTGGCGCCGAGTGAGCTACGGGACGGCCTAACAAAGGCAGTGACGTCGGATGCATCGCCAGGGTTTCTTCGCTTGGGCCCATTAACTGGGTCCGTACGTTCTCTAGATCCCCTCTGCCGCCCATCTGTGACGCCTTTGACTCTTTGACGATACCTGCGCCGGCGTCTTCAATGACGTTTGCGTCTGTTTCTCGGCCGAGCAAAGGGGCTAAACAGGGACTTTGAGGTTGCTATGGACAGAGACCAGACTCGGAGCATCCCACAATCGCTCCATCCGTCACCCATTCATCACCTGTCAATGGGTGAATGGATGTCCCGCACAGGGCACCAACCTGGGTGAGCGGAACTCCTTCGTCCCTACCAGTGCCCTCCCTTATCAGCCTCACATCAGTAATTCTGTATCGGGCCTCGTACGTAAATGAAATACCATGCGTCTTGGGGGGGGGGGGGGGGGGGAGGGGGTTAGACGGGAATCCATGACGGGAACTCATATCCCTTTGAGAGTCGTAAGGCAACACTTGGGTCACGGGTAACCAGGGCACATATCCTTGCGGCACAGCCGCAAGACGTACGAGGCTCGTGCGCGCCAGGGACGAGAAATCGTTCCACAGTTCAGGGACACTTAGGAACTTCTTTCTTTCTTCTTCATCTTTGATGTAAATGGCATCCTGGACTAGATAGCTGGAATCCAGCTCCTAGAGGCCGTTCACATTGTTACAATAGTGCTCCATGCTTCGGACCTGCTGCATAATTCTTTCACAATTTCCCGGCCGAGAATGCCTATCACACAAAGTTGTCGGAAATAGTTGATGCCTGGATCGTGCGTATTGCTACAGCATATCGCAATGCCACTATGGCAAAAGGGAATGATCACTCCTTTTGCCAGTAGTGCAATTGTGGTCCATATCTCCGTCTGACACAGCACAGGGTAGACTGACCGGTGGCACCCGTAATGATGGCTGAAGGCATGGTGATCATTGATAATAGCCAGTAAGCTCTGTTTGAAGCTCGGGCAATGGTTATTTTCTTCTGACCCCGTGAATATTTGGGTCGTCCAACGTTTAAAACTGCTTCCTCATTGTTCAAGGCTGACAAATGAGCATCTGGGAATTCCGGTTCCGCAAACGGAGAGTAACGCGACCTACGAAGCTTGATATGCCGCCACGCCCTACATACTATGGATCATTACGGCACAATGACGAATTAAACCTGCCATTACATCACTATTCGGCACCGCACCGCCACGTTAGCTAGCCATCGCTCGGCCCTATTCTAGTCGTTACCTATTACAATAAGCTCCGGCCTGTTGTGTATATCGGTGCTGTACAAAGACAGCGAGCACATCATCGACCACACCCGATTCCTGACATACGACATGACAGAAGCCCAGGCACTAGGCCTTGTTGGGGCCGAGTGGGGAGAGTTAAGGCGAAGGAGTTGAGGCAAGGGTTAGATGCAATTTGTCCTTCAACAGGTCGTCGTGATGACTCGTATCCAGACGACCCATCTCATTTTCAGGAAGGTATCCTCGTCGCACAACCATCACCACTTGATGTGCGTCTCGGCTGCGTCAGATGGCGCTGGCAAGGCATACTCTCGGGAAAAACGCCACGTTGAGAGAAATCGGGGTGGGGCAGCATCGGGTGTCCAGAGGAATATGTAAGAGAAGACGTCGCCCATCATTCAGGGACGTCAATCTTCTCCTTTTCTCCTACATTTCATCCGTGGATCATCGACTTGTCATCACCATTACAAAGTATGCCGCTCACTTTGCTCGCCTCGCAGCCTCTCCGGGCCCCAAAGCTGGCACACGACTCACCGCTGAATCACGCCATACCGGTTGACGCGGCGTTTCTTCCCACGATGTGCCAAGAGGACGACGTATATGAATCGGGACTCAGAGTACCTCCGGACCTCCTTGCTGGATATATCGACCCAAGTCGAAGGCCTACGTACGCCACTGACAAACCCACCGACGACGAGTTACAGGGCATTGTTTTTGGAGTTCAGCAAAGCTCACTCCCTGATCTCGAGCTTTCCCAGAAGTGGCTACTGGCATTCAATGCAGGACTTGGAGACTCGGCATGATTCGGGCCCTCAGTTCAAAAACCGTTTGATGTGCGAGTCCTTCTTTACGGGGACTCCGATTGATACCATCGGTACTATTCTTGGAATGGATGATCAGCAGATATGTGCCAGGCCTCCAGGAAACGTATGCTTTCTCGTAGAAACTGCAGCCTTGCTTTCGCCCATATTTATCCCCATGAACTACCGGCGAGTACCTCTATGAGATGACTCTAATAACGCTGCATCATTACGTCCATGCGCAAGGGAGAAATTTCGTTCGCGGCCTTCAAACCCTTACGCCTCCCTTCCTCACATTCCTTCCTGGACGTACTCGTCGTTCGCGGACGGGGTTGGCTTTGAAGAATGGTCGTGTTCCTTGATGGCTTCTAGGTTAGCCAGCCCTAGCCAGAGCAACACGCACATCAGAGTTCTTTCCCATATCGACATGGAGACTTCGGAGGCCGATGATCTATCTACGGGATTAGGTTATTGCATCGATAGAGGGTCATTAATTGTTACACACCTGGCTAGACGATCGGCAACGTATCGGTTGAGGACCATGACAGCCCCTACCATACCGATGTAAACAGGAACGCCGGCTGGCAGGCCAGAATCATGAATGGCTATAATAGCACCCAGGAAAACGGCATGCGCGTAGATCGTGGCGTTCGAGTGAATCTTACCCACACCAAACCTCTTGGCCAAGAATATGATCATTCGAGTGTAGAGGAAGGCGTGGAGAAGCTTGACTGATGCCCGGTGTATAGTGGCGCTCTGGTAGACGATGGCAGCCAGTCCGATGAAGGGCCGCATCAATGCGGGAGCCTGGTAAGACGGTCGTGTCGTTATATTGCCCCGCAACAAGGTCTTTGTGAGGCGCAGAGTTGTGAATGCCTGGACGAAGCATGCGACGGTGTCGAGGAGTTCTGGTACCACATTCCCCTCAACAGCCCGGGTTTAATATCGTACAAGCTCGAACGAACCGGCTAGGATATGTAGCACCAGTGAGAAGGAGCCTTGCTTGCGAAATGTGGCATGGTAGACTGGCAGACTGCGCCGGGTGTGATATGCAAAGATCAAGAGGTATACCAAGCATATCAAAAGATATTGTGTCTTCTTGTCAGACGTCAGAGACTCCCAGTAACCTTCCAATGAGTGCCTGGCACGTTCCAAGACACTGGCGGCCGTCATTATTGTGCAAGCACCTGTTCCCATGAAGACAATGTAGATTGATTGTCAGGTGGAAATAGCGGGCGTAAAACTGACTGCAAGACCAAGACGGGTGGCGACAAGGACGGCGGCGGCGGCGGGGAGGAAAGAATGGTAGGAACAAAAAGGCAAGAGGAGGAGGAACACTCGTTTATTGGGCGAACGGATTGGGTGGTCACAAATCCCAATCCAAGCACAGCAGCCGAGAACTACTCTTTGGATAATTAGGCTGAGGGCCGTTTTAGTCCGTCGTCTGAAAAAAGGATACACCGTCCGCTGAAGTCCAATTTGCACCGCCCCGCGCAATAGGATACCTAGTCATGCTTTCCCCCTCATTGCGAAGTGTCCTAAAATGGCTGGAGATTTCACTATATATATCCCTACTCGGCCTTGTCCCCAACATTCGCTTCCTTTCCTCGGAGTGTATCCGTGGATGAATTTGAATTCGTCCTGAATTCGAATTGAAGGCCTGTCAAATGATGTCTCACGAGTTCGACTAGCTGATTGAGGAAGCATGATACTCAACAACAAGCGAAGTCTTACCTTGATTCCCTTGTAGTCAAGGGTAGGAGCGACAGAAGCCTTTGGCTTCTCAGGAGTACACACTCCTCACTCAGTTCCTCCTGGTCACTGAGGCTAGACAACGAGCCCAGCTCGCTCACTGAAGAGACGGATAGGTTTTTGTTCTTACCACTTGGCGTGGTTGGGGAGGAGAGTGAGAGAATGACCTGCTTTGCCTTCAAGAAGCATGCGCCTTGTATTCTTTCGCTTTCGCCAGCCAAGGTTTCGGATCAAGCGATACGTGTTTTGGAAAATCCTTACTTCTACTTAGGAGGGGTCTGTTAGTCTTTTGACTTACTAGACGCCTTTGTATGTCCCGTGTTTTTTTATTCATTTATTTATTTAATTTTCTTTATTATTTTATTTTACTTTACTTCTTCCCTCTCTTCGTTGGAAGGGAAACCGTTCTCTCGGCCCTCTCCTACGGGGTCGCAGCTTTCATTACCACCGTTTGCGAAAGCGAAAGGAGGCGATGTAACGAAGAGGACACCCCTGTCTCTCCCGGCGCGGTCAAATGCCATGATTCGGGAGAAATAGACTGGTTGGAAGGCAATCCAGGATCCATGATCTCGTCACACACGTCAAGACGACAGGAAAACTGTAGGATGCTTTACCAAGACCTAGTATCTCTAACGACGCGGCGGCTGACTTCCCTCATTAACTTCCTGCGACCTTAACGGTCCGACCATCCAGATGCGAAACCACAAAGTAAGTAGACACACCAAGTTCCCCCAAACCCCCGAATAGGGAAGGTTCAAATTTATTGTTATGGCAGTATCTTCTTCAATGAAAAGTCCCAGTTTGTATCAGAGATGCTGTTCAAGACTTGTCCGTCTTCATGTGAGTCTTCCAACACTACTGGGTGGCAAAAGTAATCACCAGACCGTCTCCGTTCGATCACCTCAGCGGGAACCTCGGATGTACGTACGTAGCCGGATTTGCGAAGTTGATCGGCCTCGTACTTCAAGACGCTCTCATGGACGGCACCGTTAGACAGTGGCAGGATCATGTACTTGCGTCGTAGAGCTAGCTCTGGGTAAACGTAAACAGCTCGCCTCCATGTCATGTTACAGAGTCAGACATCTATCGAACCTATCGAATCGAACGCCAAGCCTCGGGATTCGAATCGAACACGCCTCACGTAGATTCGGGTCGAATCGAATGCATGTCCCGTAGACTCGAATCGAATAGAACAAGTCTCCTGTAGATTCGGTGTCTATCGAATATCAGACTCGATAGAATTCGAATCGAATTCGATCTAACGCATGACCAAACCAGGTGTAGGTAGAAGAACGTCAGAGGAACTGGTGACTTCGGAAGAGATGTCTCGGAGCATAAGTCAATTGAAAACGGGTTCTAAGCTGATCCAACTAGATACCCCTCGTCTCCTTCAGCGACGCAATTGCATCAACCCATTGGTTATCATTGCGGCTAAGCAGCGGCAGTGAAGGTATGTACATCCCAGCCCTCGAATGCAGTGAGCCATCGCCACTATCTCCCTCCCTCACCCGGCACCTCAGCGGTGCCATCATACGTCCTGCACTACTAAGCGTTCTAAATCTAGAGGGACTAGAATTTTTCTTATTTGCATTCCTTCCATTCTACCGAATAATCGGCCTGTGTTGAGCATTATCCCGTCGCGCCTGTGGGAGTAAGCTTGGTGCGGGCCTACCCTATACCAAGGGGTTAGAGGATACCAAGGTTCTCACCTATTCTATTATGGAGGCTCTAGTACCTCCTAACTTCCCAGTCGCATCTTATAGCCAAGTTGACACGTTCTTCTACCTCTCCCACACGCGCGACAGGTCATGAAATTGGTTAAAGACCCCATCCAATAGATTGGCGCCGAAATTTTATAAAGCAGCAATTGTGGGTTGTCATGGAGGATGATGGCTGCAGTTGCAAGAAACCTGTTCTCCTACGGAAGTTTTGGGGCGCTTGAATGTACTCACTAACGCATCTTAGCACTGTCACTGCACCCTGGCCATGAGGCACCAATCATTATCAGTCGCGTAAGACCGCGCCACGGGCTTCTCAACGCGTCAATGTAATCACGCTAAAACAAGCCTCGGACGGCATTGAACAACCTCTCGCGTTCGTTCGACCGAATCGATCGATTTCGATCGAACCTTGGGCGCTGTTCGATTCGACATTCGTAAAGACTTGGCGTTGAATGAATCTATCGATTCGACTCACATTCGATAGATGTCCAACTCTGGTCATCTAGCACGCTCGTTGGACCGACAACGAGCTTCAGACGACCTGGGCCAGCGCTGCCGTCAAGCCAACTTAGCTTGAGTAAGATTGGGCTCGCTGACAGTCAAGCAAGTCAAGTTGAGGGTTCTGTCAAGTCAAGTAAGTCGAGTAGGACCCCCTAGTAACTTGACTTATATGAGACATCAGATATTTTTGATGTTTTCTGTATTTTGCTATATTTTCTACTGTCGATCCAACGTGAGGCCGAGAAAGTGGCCCTTTTATGTCATGATTATCATTTTTTGGTGTTTTGATTCCGATTACACGACCCGGCCCATGGCCCAGGCGCTGTCCGGGTCATCACATCACAAAATTCTACGGATTTCGCACTTTCAGCCATGGCCTCCTTCGTCCTTACATCCTTCAATAACACCCTCCTGCTACTACCTCTGCCACGGTCAGTTCCGCCCCAATTGATGCTATTCGCACTCTGACGCTTGATCTAGCGTGCCATGAACGAAGCTCGGGACCCCCTCGCCCTTCGGGACGCCTTAACGCACTCTAGAGAGAACCCCTACGCCGTCTGCCTTCGCCCTTCGCCGCCAAGCGCAGGCACGCAAGACTGTGACCTAGCAGCTCGACGAGCTATCGATTGAGGCTCACCCGCAACCGACAACATGAAACCGCTCCCGCACCCCAATGTAAAGGGTCGGTCATATATGCTAGAAGATTAGGCCCACAAGAAGGGAGGGCGGCTACGGACGACTGGATTAAGGACTACGGGGTCTTCTTACTCGATTAATCCCCGCTGGCACCACCAAGCCGCACTGCCGAGCCTGTGACAAGATGGAGAGCCCTGTGCTCTTCCAACATCAAGCCTCGACCTCCGCTTTAGCATACCTTAGAGAGTATATGTCCCTCCTCCCTCTCGGGTCTTACTGACTGTCTCAGTAAGAATAGGATCCTTCCAGGTGACCCTAAGGGCCCAGTGACCCCCAATGCCCATGACGAAAGCGAGGGCTGCACGTGCCAAAGAACTATGGCTTGGCGTACATCATCGACGCCGACTAGCATTTCTCAACTTTCTCGAATAAATACATGAAGGAGCTGCTCAATCTGTCCGTTTCGGGCCTGGTGGGCCAATTGGCCCTTAGGCGGACCTCTTTCCGCGAGGAGCTGTCAAAGTTCTTCGAGAAGAAGAAGAAGAAAGAAGAGCTCCGGGCTGACCTACAGGATGTCTTTTTAATAGTCTACCTCTCCTTCGACCTCTGGACCTCTCGTAACCGGCACGCGAAGACTGCTATATTCAGACACTACGTTAACAAGAATCAACAGCAGCGAAATCGCCCTCTTGCCCTTCGACGTCAATCAGGTGCCCACAGCGGCGAGAACATAGCCAACATGCTCAAGAGGGTCATCAATGAGTGGGGGATCAATATGGAGCGCGTTATCATTATATCAGATACTGCAGCGAACAACGATACAAACCTGGAGGCTCTCTTCAAAGTGTTAGACCTACTAATAGGTGTGGATGAAGTCAAGGCCCACCGGGTATGCTGTTTTGGCCATATCTTCACCCTCATCGCAAAGCCGTCCTCTTAGGCTTCGGGGTTGATGTTTTCGAGGATGGAGTTAATGTGGGCGATGCCGAAGCTGACTTCTAGTAATGGCGTAAGAATATCCCTATCGCAAAGCTGCATAACATCGTCAGATACACCCGGGCATCGCCGCAGCGGCCGGAGGCATTGAGGGATGTTGCAACGCAGCTTGAAGCCGAATTCAACTTTGAAGACTCTACTACCGACCTTCAAGTCATCAATAACAACGAGACTAGGTGGAATTCAACCTACCTGATGATTGAGTGAGCCATACGGAAGCATCGTGACATCGTCGGTTTCCTACCTCAAGAGGCACACGAGGGTAGCAACCTTCCTCGCGATTATCATCTTGAACCTGACCACTGGAAGCTTTTGAGTGAGTTCATACATATCCTCGAGCACCTATACGGATTGACGATGCAGACACAAAGCAATGGGCAAAGCGGTAAATTCGGCATGCTTTGGCAGATTCTGACAGATGGAACACATTCTCGATATCAAAGCCTGGAAGCAGCATTATGACCTAATTACAGCCGAAACTGTGGTCAATTCGCAAGCACACGGCCACGCAGAACAGGATACTGACGATGATACGATCCAGAGCCCATTGTCGCCCGTCAACAGGCACGGAGGGCATCCAGTCCGGTCTAGCAAGTCACCTACTCGGCTCGAAGGTTACGAAATTAACATCCCTCGCGCTAGCGGCCGCCTCCAACAGTCTTAACGGGTACAATTAAGCGAAGATGCCCTACGCAACCTACCTACCCTATACGAGATGAATACATCCGCCCTTTCGCCCGTGATGTGAGTAAAAGAGAGGGCATCGCTGCCGCCAAGGGCCGCTATATCTCTGCCTCGATTCAATGCGCCTCGTCTAAGCTCAATATCTACTACAATAAACTTACTAACTCGTCCTTATTTGCGGCCTACGTTATCCTATATCCCGACTACTCGATGACGTATCTCGAAGGTCTGTGGAATGCAGATTTCCAACACGAATGAATCCTCGATGCCAAGAGGGACCCCAAGGACCACTTCAAGCGTTGGTATACCTCTGATCATGCCGACTGTAGCGAGAAACCGAACCGCTCTGCCCCGTGAGGCCTTAAGCTCGAGAAGAGTCGTTGGAAGGGCTGGCTAGCTGCTCGGAGGCGCCGGATGCTACAGCATTAGCAGCCTGATACCTTACTCGAAGAGCTTGACAGATTCTACAAGGTAAAGCATGAGACCACGGATGAGCCGATTGCGTGGTGGTGTAAGAAGAGCGAATATCCGGCACCGTCACAGCTCACCTTCATTATCTTACCTATACCAGCGATGGCTGCTGACTGTGAGAGTGTCTTTAGTCTCTCGAAGCTCACGATGGCCTCACAGCGTCGGTCAATACATCCGGAGACCCTCGCGTTCTTGCAATGCCTCAAGAATTGGAGCCGGACTCGCGGCATACGGTTTAGCAATCTCCTCGCAGATCCCATTTTGAAAGAATGCCTTGAGGCCAGCGGCGAGCTCGAGTGATGATCAAATAGAGCCAATTCAGGTTAGAAAGCGACTTTTACTGTCGCACTGGGTCAATTTGCCGAGTTGAACCAAGTAAGTCAAGTTCAAGTAAGTTGGGGCTCGTGAGGAGTCAAGCAAGTTAAGTTGACTTGGCGGCAGCGCTGACCTAGGCTTCCAGGTGATGCGCCATTCTTCTTGAGCAACTCCTCGTCACAAAACTCGAAGAAGAGATCGTCTTCACCCTGACTGCAAAACCGCAGGCTCTCCGAGGAGGCGCGCCACTTGTAATCTCCTCAAAGGCGGAAACGAGAGATAACTAATCGGCATGCTTGTAGGACAGAATTTGTGTCCGATTGAATTCTTCGGGAACGGCTAAAGGTTAGCAACGTGGAATTGTTCGCCTGAACTCCTCTTCTCGTCTAGAAAAGCAATGAGACCCCCACGACCCGGTAATGATGGCGCTTATATTTCGCATTACCGGTACGTTCTCGACAGGCTTTCGTATGGCTTACATAGTGACGAACAGGGTCTCCTTCTATTATACAGCGCTCGATGGATCGGAGAGCATGAATTTAATAACTGTCAGGATCTTGCAGACGCAGCGTTCGGGGCTTAATTTTGGACTGCCCACACTGGAAGAGACTCGAGAAAGTGTGGTTAGTTCGAGATTTCTGTGTGTTCGGTATGATTTGCCCTTCGCTTTTCGGCTGATACGACTTTCATTTTATTGTCTTTCCTAAACTAACATCGGAAGCAAATGCCTTCTGCAGGGCCTCCCGTCCACGGTCGACTTGTAAGAACCCGTCGTTATCACTTGTATTTGGTACTGCGGGTGTGCCTTCTTAAGGCGCATTTTAAACAGCTCGGGGAGAAGTACGTGAGAAAAGGCTGTCCATCACAAGAAGCGTCATACTAACCAGTAAGTTTGCTAGGCAGAACTTGATGATGAAAAGGATGACCGAGGAACTCCCCTGCTTTACCATCGAAACGAATCAACACAATAGGCCAGGTGGATAATTTCTTCACCGGAACGGGCTCCAAAATCCCGGTTCTGACTGATGGAACGATAAGTAAGCCAATATCCACTTGTTCTGGCACAGCGAAGTATTCTAACTTGGAGCGATTGGCCACGACCCTCGGCTCTGCATACGAGGACAGTGACTGACTCTCCGATAATCAAAGTCCATTCCCTGACAGAAGCTGCAGAATGCATTTTCGAAGAAAGGAAATGGTAGGCATAACTAATCGTAAGCAAAGGGCTATGTAAGTCTTGAAGTGCTCGTGTAAGTCAGGTTGATTACCGGCTGGATATTAATTTCAGTATCGAAATGAATGACGGTAAGTCCGAATGAGTTTTGGGAAGCCGACAAACTTAAATTTGTTCCAGCATACCACGCTTGGCGGAACAAAGAACGATCATCCAGGTCATTTTCATTTGGCATGGCCGATGCAGTTTTTATTGAGCAATCTCTCACTTGGGGATGGGGTGCCCGTCAAAGCCGCGTAGCGACCTCGCTGGATATGTAAAGTATCTCAAAACCATGTGCCCAAGTTACAAAGAGTGTGAGTAGGGCACCGATCGAGGACTTATTAAGCAACTATTAATGGACATAGTAATGAGACAGCGAGTCCACGCACTCTCGGGTAAGTCCCTAGTTGTTCAGGCGGGACCCGAAAGTGATGCGGGCCATTGAAAGAAGGGACAATGAGCAGTCAGACACTGCGTCCGATATCCGCGCGTACCTGGGACGAGGCGGCTTTCGTCTCTGTGCTGGACACTATCCGTGGCCACAATCGAGAGCTCCCAATCGCTGAGTCTGGAGTCGCTCACCAACCTAGCCAACCTGGTCATTATTACGGCTGTCATCAGGAAGGCCCGGTCGAGGCACCAGATCTCCCGTTAGGTGAATTCTGGGTTGGTGAGCTTCATCTTTCAAAAACAGCTGGCGGTTCGAACAGAAAAACTCGAGGCGAAAAGAGGGGACCGATAGCGCGTTACACTTTTACAGGAGACTGGAACCTAGGCCGCCCTAACCTGATGTCGATTCAACGCGCTACAAATTATATTGAGGAGAACTGAGTGATTGGCTGATTGCTGATCAATCAACATACCGGAACGCAGATCCAAGCGCCATTCTTTCCATCCGCGGGCATCGAGCACGACTTTGACTTCACATATCGATATGACATCTAGGCTATACCCTAGCGAGGACACCATGTATTCCCTGTCGCACTTAGTACTGCCCGACGGTCAAACCGAAAGGGCAACTACGCTCTTCCCCTTTGATTTGCCCTGGCATGTCCCGTTAGTGCCCACACCGCGATTACCGCAATTTCCTTAACAAACCCACGCCTCCCCAAACACCAACCCGTTCAAACGCGATGGCCACTGGGCCAGGCGTAAACAGTGGTGACCCCGCATCGAACAAACGCTGCATACCGAGCATCGATTAACAGTAGTCCAACAACGTTCGGATCACCAACCCACCCCAGCCTGGACTAAGGAAGCGCGATGAGCAGACGGAGCCGATTGCTTGGCAAAAAGCGCCGCAATCCCCGGGAAGGTCGTCAAGAAGCAGCCTTGTGAACCTCTCGCAACTAACCTATCATGATGTCGACCGTACATCAGCATAAGGACCGATGGCATGAGGCCTCCCTTCGAATTTGCCTGTAGAGTCCAGGAAGACCTTCGTCCTTCTAGAGTGGTAGCTTGGCGTGACTTTCGCGCTTGAATAGTTGGTTCGGATTGTCTAGTTGCTCCCGAAGGATCACCAAAGTGTCGAGGTGGACTTGATGCCCGCGGAATGACCTTCAAGATCGTTCGATATTTCGAAAAGTGCTTCCGTCACGTCGTCATTCGAATCTTGTGATGGGCTAAAAAGGATCCTCCCCTGGGCGAGTAACCCTGAAAAAAGTAAGAGGCAGCGAAATGCCAGGTTTGCTAAGGTTTCAACTTCCAGGATAACAGAGTCCATGATACTGCGAGCATCGAGACGCTGGGCCAAGGATCTTCTCGGCTGTTCCTCGTGGTGAATCAGGCCTTCTTCTCCCGCTAGAATCGATGGTGTTGCCATGATTAGTCCTGTTACCTCGCCCAGGTGGCGATACATGTCTTTAGCTAATTCCGAAATGCTCTTCGAGAGATCGATTCTATCAGGGCTGAAAATAGTAATTTGAAGCTCGACGCTCAGCTGAACATGGGATAACGCCTCAGTCACGACGTTTTCGCGTCTCTCAAGGAGCTCTTTCTGACGATAAAGTCGCGTTTGCAGCCGTGCGAGAGTCACAAGTTCGTCGTCAACTGACGATGCGTTTTCATGAATGTTTAAAGAACCAAGCTGTTTCTCCAGGTCGGCATCATCGTCATCATCAGCAAACCCAACGAAGTAGCTGAGTCGCGTGGGTGAAGACGTTGAGACGGGCCCAAGAACCTGGAACAAGTCTCGCCGGCTTCCAAGCTCGCCAAGTACTGAAAGATCAGGAACATGGGTCATTTGCGGAACTAGAAGTTGCGCGTATACTTCCTCACTCATTGATGACTACGACAGCAAACTCCGAGCCGGTAAGTGGACTTGAATTGTGAGAGCTCAAGCTAACAAGTCTTTCAAGAACAAGTCCAAAGAAACGGCATTGAAAATACTTAATATGTTCGACAGTGCCATTGTTCATCTAATCGACGGTCCAGACATTGATCGCCCTCGAAATGCTCTTACCGTAAGCATTGACCTCCATCGACAATTTGGCAACTTCAAGGTTTTCTTTGAGCCTATGTGTGAGCCTCATACCTACCGGATTGATTCAACCCTCCGCCAGCCATTTAGAAACCCGATTTTCCCTGTAACCCGTGAACTCTACCTCACTCCTGAGCGAACTATTAATCCCCCGTCCGTTCGACTTCTTGCCGTTCATCGCGCAATTTGCCACATTTTACATCTCAGTGCTGCTGGGCATTACATCGACAGCATACTGCGCGACATGGATGACGGGACTGTACAAGCCAACGGCTCGACTCGCCTGGCTAGCATAGTTCGTCTAAAATCGGGGGGTTGGTGGGATGGCACTGTTGTTGGATAGTCAACCACTTCGACCCTCTCCATACACCACAACGGTAACTCGAGCTGATGCGTCACCGATCTGCCTACGCCATTCGCGTGGAGGATCGAGTGTCGCTAGCCCTTCTTTGATCAGCTTCATCAACTTCAGCCTAGCTAGCAGAGGCGTCGGAGGATTGCCCAGAAAACCCATTTCTTTGCCGTTACTTCTCAGACGATGGCCTTCCTCTGTGCTAGTGTCAGACGATACTACTCCCTCTTCGTGCACACCAAGGCATAGAAAGGCCTGAAGTACTTGCTATCGGAAAAGAGATTCTGTGCCCAGCAAACCCAGCCATTGCAGTTGTCTCATTCGGCTCCCTCCCAAAGACGGATTAATATCGCGGCTAGACTGCCGCACCTGCATATCCCGTTGACGGGCAACAGGTTCAACACAGAGCGCTTTAGGACCGATGCCATGCCGGATAGTGGAGGGCGGGGGTTTCTCTATAACTTTAGCTGGCCCAGCACGTCCTATGCCCTCTAGGGGACCTGCCAGGACGAAAAATACACATACATACATACAAATCCAACCACTTAAGTGTAAGGTCCAACCACTCATCTTCACTTGACGGGGGCTACGATCCTTCATTTCTTTCTTAAAGAGACGGGGTTTAACTCGATGGTGCTACGGGGCTTCCCGGCATTCATGTTCCCAAGGGTGCTCTGCTCCTTTGTTCGCCGATCTGAGCTGGCACTAGGCAAGATGGGCAATTGCATGGGGATAGTAGTCTCCACCTGGCCCTCTCGAAGGGCATTGCAGCACTGGATCGATCAGGAGCACTTTGGGGGTCAATGCATCTTCCTCACCGGACGACCGTACTCCAATGATTGCTGCGAGTATTACAACGTAATACCTATCCCTTATTCCATTTGTCGCTTACCCAAGCTCTGCTTGGGTAATCATCCCTTGCAGGGAATAAAGCCTTGGCGGTGACTTGCCCAAGTAGGAAGCTAGGAATGTGGGCTTGCTTCCATCACGGAAACGCTTGCCTGCTGGAAAGCACGCTAAAATGAACTTTAATTTACGCATTGGCTCTGTAAGAACGCGGCTGGCGTTCTACGACTGCCGCCACCGATTATCTCTCCGTCAGTCAACTTCAAACGTCTCTGTCAAAGTAACACTTGCTTTTTTGCCCGTACGGTCTCTGCGCTGTACGATGGATAGCCCGGCTTTAATATATTATTACTCCCTCATTCAGGTCCTCATTTGCAAACCCTGCAAATTCTGCCTCGCAACTTCTATTTGAGATTGCATCTATACGTTCCACAAAGAAACTACTTTACCCAAAGTCAGTTGCAGCGATATGAGGCCTCCTTCTGCTCTCTGCCTCACATAACGGATTGTACCTCCATCATGAACCTACGGTTGAACCCACAAGATACCGCGATTCCTCACCTGAATCTTAACGACTTCCTTCGCCTCTGCTGTGACAGCCATAGGCGACCTCACGTATGTTAGGTTTTGGGTTTCAGGTAGCATTCATCAACCAGTCTGAGCAAGGCCAATATCTTGGATCTTTACGGTTAACTCACTACCTCACAGTTCTGCAATACGCCAATCGTATGAACTTAAGAATTCGGGTGACTCGTCATCCATCCTCTATATTGCACTTTCATCATCTAATCACCTTCGACGGCTCTGCCCAACAACAAGACCACCTCCGCCTCTCTGCCCGCTTAAAGCAGTCTCCATCCACGTCCACTTATTTCATTGCAGTCCATTAATGCCTTTGACCATTCTTATGACCCTGAGCAAACAATGACTTCGTCGTCGTTGTCGTCTTGGCTGGATTCAGGTGAGAATCGCAGACGTAGTCTCTGATCTCCATTGGAGCTGAATCGGGTCAGGTGAGTTGGGCGTTGACAGAGGCGTGATAGAATACTCGTAACCGGCCTCCGAGCAGTTGGCCGAGTAGTCAAAAGAGTTAGGAGTCTACAAACTTCATCAGCAACGTGGGTCTCGAGCTACCTATCTCGTGGGCCGCTTGACTGGCATAACTCACATCAGGGTTGGGCTGGTCGTAGGGGCTGGGAGCGTTGAAGCCCATGGGAGGCATGTAGCCATATGTAATGTAAGAGGTCAGCCCGTCATCGCCGGGGTACGATTCCCGCTTGATGACGTCGCTAAAGTGCGTCATCGAGGGATGCGCCATGGGAACGGTGGAATCCGTGAGGAAGTTAGGATAGACGACAGCGATGGCCATTATCGGGTAGTGCTGAGCGGAGCCGTAGGGAGCGAGGGGGATCTCGTTAGGAGCCGGGCAAGTTGAGTAAGTGAACTGGGGAGGGCTGTCGGAGCGGGGCCGGTCGTCGTAGGTTCCAGGGAAGATGAGATTGCCAGTCGGCTCCATGGAAGGAGTGAAATGGCCCTGAGAGACGACAGGCTTGGCTGGGGTAGTAGGCTGCGACTTTCGGGACTTGGAGGAGGGAGATCGCTTCGACTTGGTGGTCTTCTGGGGCTGCTTATCGGACTCGACATCATCAGAAGAGCCAGCACGGCGTTCGAGGTCCTTGAGACGTAGCTTGAGCTTCTTGCCTAGAGAGGGTATTCATGTCAGTTTGGCTGAGAAACAGGCTTGGAGGAACCTCCGGGGTCAAGTCCTGTGAAGTTTAGGCTCCCGAGGTTAAGCGGAGCAACATACGGTAGTTGCGCTGAGCAATGCGGTTCTGTACCCGTCGACGCTCGACAAGGTCAGAAATCTTGGTCCAGTCCTCATCGGGATTGGCAGAGGCGCTGAAGGTGCTGCTGGTACGCGGGTACTGTTTTGGATGAGTAGGAGGAGCTGCCGTGTAGCCGCAGGCGGGTTGTGTCATGAACATGGACATTGTGAGAGAGGTCGAAGTTGGTTGATAGTGGGAGTTGAAGTGCAGAGGCGGTGGTATCTATAAGAACAAAGTTAAAAGAGCAAAAGCAACCCGAGGCTATTAAGAGCTGAGCTGGTAATGGACTTAGAGATAGATGGGGAGTAGACGGTAGGTGAGGGGGAAGAGGCTGTAGATTAAATATTCCCAACAGTATAGAAGTAGGCAAAGGGAAGACCAGCACTGCGAGTGCCAAGGAAACAGCCACCGGGACGCGGGAGGACCGAGGGCATATCCAGCGCTTGGCAATGGCCTATGGCCCATGTCTCAAGCCTTCTTTCCTCCCCATGTGCAGTCTGCCTTGCACCCCACGCCCGCCTGTCTCATATTCTAGTGATGGTTGCCTCCGCCACTCCCTCTTTCCGGACGCTGGACGCCTGAAGTTGAAAAGCCGAGCCCATTTTCCAGGTTCTGCTATCCACCTACCCCTTAACCCCATGCGGGATCCCTACGCGGAGAAAATGGGATCATGGAGGCGTATTCGCAAACACATCATGGTGTGTCATTTACACCTGGACCTACTCCTTCGATTCAGTCCTGTACAGGGCACTCATCTTCGTAACGCATACGAGCATTGTCCCTCGGTGCCTGGTGTATCGGTGTCGATAATTTCCCTAGATTCAGCTCTCATTTAGCCAAGTTGTCGAACACGAGGCATCTTATGCTCCACATGAGTTCTCCGATTGGGGTGATGCATGCTCCGATGCGGCTATTGATATGTCCGCGTGTTAAAATTACTGCCAAATGCGTTCGCTCTGCGGCAAATGTTGACAAGGAAGTTTACGATCAAGAGGACCAATCGTTTGACCGAAATTCCCAAGAACTAATGATGCCTAATGGGGACCCCTGCATGCCTGCTAAAGCAGGGAGCATGGTGCGATGAGATGAAAAGAACGGCTTGCGAGCTCGAGCAACGAGAACTTGGTGGTATGGCAGGTTGAGGCGCGGAAGCCATCCTCCGTATCCTCGCGAACCCTTGAGGCCAGCTCCCCAAATTTGCGTTGTTTATGCGTAGTGTTCCGCGTATCTTGCTGAATAAAGCCGTGGGAGCTTGGTTTCGACTCGAATGAGTGCTCACTATTGGCTTTGACTTGAACTGGGCAACGAAATGGGCTAATATCACATGCAATGAAAATAAGCGGAATAGTTTGAAAGATGACAGCTGTATTCTATGACTTCAATTTGACATCTAATATTATCATGAGTGCACGCCATATGAGTCCCTACGCCATTTTTGTCTTATACCGAACGAGCTGTTTCGCCGTGTGTTAAGGGGGAGTGGGGTATCCAACATAGCCTCGGGCTTCCATGTGGCCCTCTTGGGGCGGACTGTTGAGGTCGCTTGCGTACTTGTCGGTGTGCTCGATATGAGGCATGGTAGGATTCATAGCTCGACAGGCGATGGCAGCTTGCTCAGCCACGAACTTGGCAAGCTTCTGTGACACCCGAGAAAAGTTGCGGGTCGAGTATTTGCGGGCCAGAGTGGGCGAAGGGTTGTGAAGGTGGTCCGAGAGGGTCCTGTAATCGGTGTGATCCCGTTCTCCGTCGCTGACTTCGGCTCGGCCAAGGATAGCTCGTGCAAGGGCGAGGGAGGTTCGGGCCATAATGGAAGGCTTTGTTGAAACAAAATCGCGGTGGTAGAGGGCGATCTCGCGTAGATAGGCCGCCATGTGCTCAACCTTCTGGTCCTCTCCCTCCTCCTCCACCAATAGTTGCGAGAAGGAGTCGGCAGTCGGGTGCCCAATGACCCACTCAAGGGTATCGAGAACATGTAGCTCCATCTGGATAAACATGCTGACGTTGTACAGTCCGCAGCACATGGTAATGAGCCTATGGATTTTGGGAACGTGGGACTTCTTATCGCTGTACTTGGCGGAAATGAGGAGCGCGGCGCATCCGACCAGCTGGTAGTGCTCCTTGTACACCAGTCGCTTCGAGCAGTACCGGTCAAGGAGATTGACTGCGAGAAAGAGCGTCTCGGGGAGGAGAGAGAAGGCAGCATGGGCCTCAACGAGGAAGTCGATGAGGTACGGCCTCATGAACCATTGGATGTCGGGCTGTGTGTTAATGAGAGAAGTATTGGGCAGAGTTTCATTCTAGTAACGATCAGTGGAAGTGATGATGGAAATGCCCTTGATGCTCAAACATGCCTCCATACGCCGCCTGTGCTGGGTGATGTCCTCCAGATATTCGTCGCGTATCAGCCATGAGAGCTTCTCGGCAATGATGTCTTGCCGTTGGTGATCAGCCAAGCTGAAGACCTCTTCAGGAATAAGACCTTGGTGGTGGTTGGTCATATCGGATTCGATGAAGAGGGTATTGTCGTGGTGGCGCGCTATCTCGGATAGAAGGGGGAGGTGTAAAGTAGGTAAAGTATGGACCTGGCCAAAGATGTAGAGGAGGTAAAGAATGGACTTGGCCTAAGGCGATTTAATAGGCGATCAAGGTCCCCTGTTGTGTCTTAGGCCCCCGAAGAAGGCTTTCTCACTCCCCGTGACTACCCGAGCTTGTACTCGAGGCCCTCCTCAAGGGATTACGTTACATCTTCCTCACTGGTTTGAGTTTCGAGACATCTTGAGCCAAATAAGGCAGGGTGGATACACAACGTGTGGGGCGCGGTGGAAGAGTTAGATATACTTGATAGCGACAACGGGAAAGCACGCCTAGTCAAGGGAGGCAGCCGATGGAGTACTTTCAATGCCCGATTTTATTCACAACGCCCGGACTTTCATGGCACGTAAAGATCTTCTGCGCATTAATCACACCCTTGAAGCCACTGTGGCTGGAGGAGGGAAAAGGCTGGAAACAAGGTGGGTGTTGGTTGGTCTTCACATATATGTGGGAAAGCAATAACATATTCCGCTTGATCAATCAAGCGGACCGATGAGCCATTCAATGATAACTGTAATAACTCCTCTAGGAAACAGGGGGCACAGAAGGTGCCCTCCTTATGATGCCGTTGCGGCTGTCACGTGCCGCAGACGGCTCGCGGTCCGGGCTCAGGTCGGGCCCTGACCTCGACCCTTCCGCGGTCAACGCATGCCACAGATAATAGGAACCAACAGTGGGGTAATGAGATGATTAGAGGAGAGGGCGGAAAGAGAGCCTGGGCCGCACCTTGGTCCTGTGACATTTGCCAAGCGTTCTGGTCTGTGAGACCTTGTAATTATTGATGCATGACTTCGTAAACGCTCCTCAAATCCTAGTCTACAGCATTGATTCTTTTTTTATGATAAGACACTTCCCTCTTCGGACACTCGTCGGTGCCGGACTGTCCGCCACGGACCGGGCTAGGTGCTGGGTAGGAAGCGTTCCCCGACACGACGCTATGAGGTATCCAGGCGAAGAGAGGGGGCGTTGGTCCTACTCCACGATTCGGCATCGAAATTAGATCCCACCTCAGGTAATATTTAGGTAGTAACTCCCCATTTGGTGAAGACCGAAAGGCGTAGGCCATCGTATGAGTGAATAGTGTGAATTGTGGCGATACGAGACTAAGGGTCTCTCATCTGTCTGAAGTACTAGCTTTGTTCTTCTCAGAAGTCGTTGATACTGGTGTTATGAACGCAATCCAGCATCCGCTGGAGCCGTAATACGAGGTTCTGTCTGGGAACGGCCGGGTCTTGTGACCGTACTTCGGGGACCACATTACCCCGTGAGCCTGCAGGAATGTGTATGCCTCGCGCTTGGATTTGATACCTTCCGCATGAGTCTAGGGCAAGTCTCAGAAGGGTGTGATACTCAGGATTATGCCTCGTCTTGGTGCCACCTGGTATCATCCAAAGGCTCAACCAGGATGAGAGATGCCTTATAAATAACGTCTGTTGGTACAGTCTCTAGAATCCCAAGACTTTCCTCTCACATCACTCTACTACCACTTTGTGATCTTCAATCAAGAAGAAATAAATTATCGACAATTTTTCCAGCTTACAACGCCATTGAAAATGGGTACCAAACGGAAATACGAGGGCCAGGACATGCATAGCTCGACAAGAGTTGAACAAAAGTTCATGTGAGCATCTTGGATTTACGAAGAAGCTTTTTCAGAAAGCCATAAGTCTCTATTCATGCAGCAGTGAGCACTAACCTCGCACCAGAAAGGGCTTGATCACCCTCGAATTCCATTTCGTGCCTTCCAGCCAAATCCAGAAAGTGCTGGATGCAAACAACTACGATCTCAGGAAATCGTACCTCGAGCTGAGCGACATGGTCGACTATTGGGACGTTGACAATCCGCCATGGAGGGCGGGGAATACTGCTGCCAGCACTAATAGAAAAAATGAACTGGGCGATCGCCTGATGAATTCGAAGGTCAACGCTGCCACCAGGAGAGAGATGGACGTGAAAGTTCAAGCTCTTAGAGAAGAACGAAGGGGGCGGCTGCGGAACAGAATTGCGGACCTGGCCACCAAAGGGTCCGGACAGCGGATCCGTCCCGGCACTCAAACCGACGAAAACTCAACCGAGTGCGAATGCTGTTGCGAGAGCTTTTCCCGATCGGGTATGATACACTGCAACGCGGAGCACAGCCATGTGAGTTACGCTTGGTGGTATTCTTCATGCTCTTTGACGCGTTAACTAACTCCATTGAGTGGTTCTGTGTGGATTGTGCTCGTCGCAATGCCGAAGAAGTCATTGGGAAAGCACAGTACGATATTCGCTGCATGTCCATGCAACCCTGCGGCGCTGGATTCCCACAAGAAGAACGCCGCAAGTTCCTTGATTCTAACCTCTCGCGAGCGTTAGACCGATATGAGCTCAGAGAAATCCTCGCCAGTGCTGACATTGAGTCTCTAAGTCATTGTCCATTTTGTGACTTCGCCGCCATCTACCCACCTATCGAATCGGCTGAGGAGTTCCATTGCCAGCATCCCGAGTGCGGAATCATCAGCTGCCGGATTTGTCACAAAAAGAGCCATAAGCCCCGGAGCTGTATCAGCATCGCCCGGGCCCAGGGAAGACCCACAAGCTTGCAACGAATCCAGGAGGCAAAATCAAAGGCACTCATCCGAATGTGCAACAAATGTGAGTATACTCCCTCTCTCTGACACATCCATGGCTGACATACCATGGGCCCAGGCGGAACCCCTTTTGTTAAGGAGGGGGGGTGCAACAAGATGACTTGCTCTGTCCAGGAGTGCCGTAACGTGCAATGTTATGTCTGTCCGGAGAACTGCGATTACAGCCACTTCTATGATAAGACCAGCGGCTATCAAGTCGGCAAATGCCCGCTATTCGAAAACACTGAGGAACGACACCAAATGGAAGTAGAGTCGGCAGAGCAAGATGTGATAAGGGAGATAATGCAGGAGGATCAGAACGGGGAGCACGGTAACTTGCGAGTTATGTACCGTCGAAACTTTCAAGTCTAGAACAAAAAGACGAAACCCTCCTCGCCTCTGGTCCTCTCCTTTTGGCTCCCGAGAAGCACGCGACGACGATCGACTGGTTTTCGATTAATGATTGAGCTGTATGGATATGCTTCATCACATCGGAAGCCTGGGATGGAGATACCGGATCGTTTCGCATTAAGTACACTCCACTTGATTTCTTTCCACGCTATTTGCTCCAAACTATTGGTTGTGGCCGAACCAATGACACGTTGGTCTTTGCGGAAGTCGAAGCGCTCAAAGGCAACGTCATTGGTTGTTTGGATAATCCGTTTTCGTCCATAAGCCAAATGAATCGGGTCCGGAAAGCTGAGGAGCTCATGCATTGTTCTAGTCCTCAAGGCCAACGTGGTACTCACAGGGATTTGAGGAAGGGCCACGTTGGCTCGTTGAGGGATTTCCAGACTTGGTGCAATTACGGCGGTGGATATCTGCGCCACGGTCTAGAAACTTCGTTTTAGATACTGTACGATAAATCGACGTTATAGGTTACGGTGTTGAAGTGAGGCCGAATCAGCGAAATAACGATGGCCTTAACTGGCTACTGGGATAGGGTATCAAAAAGACCCACAACTCTTCGAGAAGGGGTGGAAATTGGCTACAATTCGAAACGAGCAATACAGGCGCTATTTGGACGCTATCCAGCTATATGATTACACTGGATCAATCTCCAGAAGTTTTGAGCGATAACGCCGATCCTATTGGGTAAAAAAAATAAAAAATTGGATGAAGCAAGGTCTCAGTGGAACGAAGCGGAGACCTGGGACGAACTTCTTTCACTCAACGCACAATACATGCGCCAAAGCAGAGACTGGAAAGAAGGAAGTGTCGAGGTTGCCGCCCCGTTTTCTAATGAACCCAGGGAAGACTGTATAGGTTCCGTGGGTTTCTATATTTAACCCTTTCTTGATCTTCACAAATACGGTATTTTGTCACTTGAGGGCTCACCCGGACTTGCGGAGTTTAGGGAGAGCGTTGATGAGCGTGCCACGATCTTTTGGCACGTTAGAACGGTTCCCTTTATCGAATTTATCGTCAGGGATAAGAAGGGAACGACTGGCTCTTTTATCAAAAAGTTGTTAGAAGATGAGAGATTATCAGTGTATGTGCTTGACGGTTTGACCGGAGAACCGTGTTTCGGTACGGATTATATGAAAACCACCATAAAACTCTTTCGGAAGGCAATGCAAAAGACTGACGTGCAACATGCTTCGTGGATGGCTGAGCTTGGAGAGCGGACAACACTTGGAGACTATAATCTTAATGGCGTCAAGGCAATTCAGAACGAACGTATCTATATTCCCCTCGTCGCTTTAAAGGTTGACGACGACGTTCTCCGCTCACGAAATGGCAGAAGGTTTCTACAGGAGGTGAATAGGATTGATATCCCTAATGAGATTCTAAGGTATGCGAAATCGACTAAGATGAGGAGCCAGCGACGAAAGTTCTTCGGGCACCTATGGGTAGGGCGCGGTCTTGTTTCTGTCGGCAGGACTACTTCAAGCCAGACTGTGCTTAAGCCTACTAGTGGGTTTTCGCCTGCCATAAGAGAGCTTTTTAACTTATGGTCAAGAAAGTCGCCTGCTAAAGTGCCATAGCGCACAATGAAGCTTCTTGTCAGGATTTGGAAATCAAGAAAATCTAAGTGTGTTACCTAGTCTAAATCTAAATACATTATCTCAACACTTGCAAGGCTATAAAAAAAGGATCTTCATGACATAGACCGTTCGAACAATTCAGACCTCCTGGTGTCTCGGGCTTGAGGCCTCCTTGTTGGCTACCCCGTGATCCCGATGTAAACCTAACTTTCAGCCTCTGTACCTCCACGACATGACCTTGACTATCTTGCATCCCTCAGTAGAGCCCTTGCGTAATGACGTGACCAACCGTTTGTGCGGCAAGTGCGGGAAGAATTTTTGCTTCGACAGTGCCCGGTCGAGTGATAATAATATACTAAGCGCGCATGGGCATCACCTCCGATAACGTAATCCTATTATCCCTCCAGAAGGGACCCGCGTGGCCGTCTCCTAGCTAATATGCCATGCATGGCTGTGGAAAGCCGCTATGGGAGTATAAATATAGTTCATGGAGGCCCTCGACCTCGGCCAAGAGTCTCCTCTGATTTCTATCTAAGCGGCTTATGTTCTCGCTCCCGTTAACTTACCCAAAGGGCAAGATTCAAAAGCACTGTCGAAAAAGTATATCAAGCTGATCAGAGACATCCCGGAGCATGAACGATGGATTAGCACGATGATTTCAAGGGGGCATACCGTTCTCCACATCGGCTCCGACATACCGCATCTGATGATGAGACTTGAAGATCCTTTCGGCTATTGGGAAAGCTTTGGGGTTAAGGAGTTTAAGGACGAGAAACCTTTGCGGCTTTGGCTGGCCGTGAGGGTGTCTCGTGAAGCTCATCAGAAGAGACAACAACGCCTTGAGGATTCCAGATCTGCTTCGTACTCGGTGCTGAAAGCCGGTACTACGACTCACGGTCGAGGATCAAAAACCTCCGCAGGATGGACATGAACTTGACGGACAGTAACGTCATTTCACCACCAGACAGTACGAACATACCTGAGCATAAGCTTAGGTCACCTCGATGGGCGCGAAGTAGCGCGCCAAACAGGAGCCACATTCGGATTGTCTGGGCCCAATTTCCTCGGTTCGACGCTGAGGAACACGATATTACACCCCGAGTCTAGGTCGGGAATAGTTTGATAATTGGTGGGTTTGAGAAGAGAGGGGTAGCATGGAGGACACCGACTTTTGTAGAAACGCTAAATGCAAGCGCATGGCGGGTTGTCATTTTGTGTAGGGTGTTCGGAAGCCAGGGTAGAATAGTCAATGGAATATCTAGCTTGACATAGACCCCTGATTCCGCTCAGTCCTAAGCGCTGAGTCACCACCAAGACAACGGAGTTGCTGTGTGTCGGAACCTTGCAACTTTATGCAGCACAATGCAGCCGGCTCTTTCTAATTCACTTTCCAAACTTTGTAGTCACAATGCTTGCCGCTAATAATACATTCACTTGACTCAGTCGGTTCACTTCAGCAATTACATTAGTCTTCCCTGTAGGCTGCCCAATCTTAACAGGTGAAGAGAGTGCGAGTCGTCGGCTTCGCTGTTTTGACGTTAGTAATAGCAAAAGGGACTCGAGGCAACAGTCGTCTTCATTTCTCTTCATGGTGGAGGTCTGAAAACCAATGAGAAAACAGCTAACCTCTGAACGCCGGAGGGAGTCATTACTGACTCCCTGGACATAAAAATGTCGGTAGTAGTACAGTTGAGAAAACTCAATACATTCAAAAAGTGTTTAGATGAACACTGCTGCCGTACCATGGCCGGATCATCATGTGTCATGACTTTGGCCGAAGCAATGGCTACTAGGAAGTAAACGATACGGTCTAGGGCCGAAATCGGTCTTACAGGATGAGAAAACATGACTCTTCGCGGCAATCAGGCACACTTTTGGGTCAACGAGCGACTTTTGGTTAAGGCAAGACCGGCCAGCTCTGGGTGGCAATGCATTAAACAAAACTTTGACATACATACTCGAGTTACATAGAGTACTTCGTTAAAAAGCTGATCGCTAAGGCCTGTTCATTCAACGTTCTCCAGATCGTTGGAAACTCGACTCTTCCGGAGATGGTGCTCTTGACCGCTGGAAGTAGGTTTGTTTTGGTTTCAGCAAACGTCTAAATCGATTTATGCGGACAAACGGTTCGCGCTCAATTGACCGCAGTGCTTCATGGTTCTCGCCAGTTGAAAAAGCTGAAGGGTGGGTGGTAAAAAGCATCGTGAGGCAACTGCACAGAATAGGCTTCATCTCTCAAACTGGAAAGTCATTTAAACAGTCAATAAAGGCGTGAAACGGCCTAAGAAGGTAGGAACTCACTGACAGATAGGCCGAATATAAGCATTACGATGAAATCCAGGCCTATCCTCAGCCTTTATAGGAGTTTGTCCTCTCTTCAGCGGGTTTCGGCGCGACATGGTGTGGCAAAGAGACACCGGCACGCGAACTAGGTAGATGAGCATCCGATATGCTGTGTTCAGGGAAGCTCTTGTAGCGCCCGTACTATTGTTGGGCTGGCCACGGCGACTGGGGTTCTCTACTGTAACGTCCGAAAATAAACCTTCAGGGAGTCCAGATTGGGCATTGATTAGCGTTGCGTCAAAACTGGAAAGTTTCATGACGTCCCCGGCCCGTTTCCGTCAGGGTCTTCGCAAACATCACGCCTTGACGGCATCTCAAGCAAGCCTCGGAGGCCAGTACGGTCTGTGTTAAGGTTCAGGGCGTGCTAATGAAATTGTTTACATGAGCAGTTGCGACGATGAAGCGGATAGAGGGTTCATCGAGCGGCAATTACTTCTGAATGGCTTATCTAAGGGTTCCTTTAATATTCCTAGGAGTGTAATAAATAACAGAACATTTCTTTCTATTTACTATTGCATAGTATTAAGACCTATTCCTAGATATGCTAGAGCCGCAGTGTTACGGCTTGGTTCACCGAACAGCGAGAGAGGCTTAAAAGAGCAGCTAGTGTGCCCAGTAATTGCAATCAATGTGATTATTGACCAATCTTTTGCCCCCTGGTACAGCGGTCTAGCACAACCGTTACACGCAGCTATTCGTAATAGTAGCTAAAAATGAAGCTCCTTTCTTTTGATAATTACCTGGCTAATACTTGCCTCGCTTGATCTAATGTTCACAAAGACTAATTTTGGATGGACTCTTAATAGTCGATTTTTTAACGAATAGCCTTTTACTACTGGTAATCGTCCTAGTCTGGACGTCGCCCACTCCTTGGTTTTGACGATAGCCGAGGCATGAGAGGTATATTAAGATAAGACAGTCCCCCCAACTTTCAAATCGCCATTCCACTTGCAACAGCCATGGCGCCTACCAAAGGAAAAGACAAGAAGGCCAAGCCACCATCCTCAAAGGAGGCTGTCAAAAAGCCGACATCGAAGCATGAGATGCAACAACAGCTTGAAAGAAAACTGGCTTCACTCGAACGCGCGGCTGCAGCCTATGATAAGGCAAGCCCAGAAAAAAAGCAGCAGATCGATGGCATGCGAAATGAGGTTAGTGCGTTGCGTGCTGTCGTCGACTCGATGGACGTAGATGACAAATCGCCGACTCCTTCGGGGAAAGTTGAGGGCAAAGTTGAAGAACCCAACACTCAGCCAGCCACAGAAGGGTCAACGGAAAATGGGGGAGCCACTCCAGACAATAAAAGTATGGAAAGAACACATGGAAATGAGAGTGGCCTCTCCTTAACGGGGTCTTCACCTGACAACGGCTCAACATCTCCTGGAAAGGACGATGATAGCTCGAAGACACCTGGAAATCCTGGCGGCGACGGTAAAAACGAGCCCGGGCACGAGAAAGGGGCAGTAAATGAGGGAGGACAGCAACAGAAACCGGAGACAGGACGCGCCGCGCCACGGCAGACTGTTGTGCAGTCCATTGAGAACGATGAATCGAATGGATCTTTGTTCCTCGAAGATGATGAAACATCGGAGTTTGAAGATCCGGAGTATGAAGATCCGGAGTATGGCAAGCCGTTGTTGACTATCCCGACTACAAGTGGTATAAGCGAAGAAGGTGTGAAGACAGTGGGGTGGTCCGGTAGGCATCTTCCCAAGTACATTAATATGTACGGAAAAAAATATTCGGCAACCTACCGGGTAGAAAATCGTGCATTCCCCCGTAGCTACGCAGAAGATCGGCCCGAGAATGAGAACGTGGGGAGCGCGAAAAATAGATTCGGAGATACACTACCAGGTATCGGTAGAGTCCAACATCCGAATGCTGAAACGCCTAGGATCTGGGGAGTTGCCTGGCGGGGCCTGAATTCGGGCGACTTGGAGCATGACTTGGAACTCATCGATCCCGAATACAACGAGTCTTTCACCCATACCGTTACTTACGTTCTGGTGGGATGGATGATCGACGGAGAGGAGGAGAAGAAGTGGGAAACGCGAACTGCTTATCGAAATATAATAGGAAGCAGGTCCAAGGCCGATAGGAATATTTACAAGGCCGCGGTCGAGTCTCAACAGAGGTACATCGAGGCCAAGGAGGGCAGGCGAAGGGCGATCAGTAGGTCTCCCTCCGTCCCCCTTCTAGAAGGAGAGCTCGGTCTGGCAAGGGGCAAGACTCGATCGGCAAGGCGCACGAGCAAATCATCGCGGAGCAAGAGAGGATCGGCGCAAAGCGACAGAGGATCATCGCCAACTCGATTCTTACCGTCGCCAAGATCCACCGTGTCCCCCCAACGACAGACGCAGGGCGCGGGAAATCTCAGTGAAGTCAAAACGAGATTTCTCACAGACTGGCTTGAACTGCGAGACGCCGAAGACTTTTCAGAACTAAGTGCGGCCGACCAGCAACAATGTGTAGATTCTTGGAGGATCCATAAAAAGTCGGTGGCGGCTGCTGCCTAAGAGAGAAGAAAAAGAAGAAAAGGAAAAAGAGATAGGTTTTCAGGTCTGCTTTCTACTTGGCTTTCACTTACGAAATTGCTCTGGGAGGTATATGCCCCTTTCTTCGCTCGAACTCTCATTACGAAGACCGCCACATAAAGGTTCCTCTCATAGGATACTAGACGAAGAAAGCTGAAGGTTGCTGCGGATTTGATGCGTTGGTAGTTTGTACTTGTTTATGTTTCTGCTATCTAGATCACTAAATTGGGATAAGAAATTGATATTTATGTTTTTTAATTTACTTCTATCACGTGCGGGTTGTCGTCATGGGACCAGATGATTGCCTTGCTACCTAACGAGTCTATTTTGCTGATTGTGGATCAACCATTCTAAGTCCAGCGCCTTCCAACGCCGTTCATAGCACGAATGGGTACTGTGCGCCAGGGATGCGCCGCACTTCTCATTGATATTTTGATTCGATACTGGCTCCAGGTGAACGGGAACATAGCGTGATATTACCATACTTCTGTTATTCCGCTTTTCCGACCCCTCCTGATAATGGTTGAGAGTACGGGCAAACATGCCATTCTCTGGGTATTGCGATACGGCGTTTGATAGTAATTGTTGGATGATGACCCTGTATTACGAAACCTCTGACAGTTTGTTGGTGGGAGTGACCTTTAGTGCAGACCACACCCGTCTTCAGGGTAGGAGCTAGAGAAGGCAGAGGAACAAGAGCAAGCAACAATCTGGCTGTCACCTGGGGCCTTGAGATACTGAGAGCAATTGATCTACTGCTTTCTGATATCTCCAAAGAAAAGGAAAAGATAAATATCGATAAGAGCTGCTGCGACAGCTATAGTGTAATGAGTGTAATGCGACAAAAGGTGTCGCTCGGTATAAGGAAAGGAAAAAGCGTGTCGTTTCAATTGCTCAGGCAGACTAGACGCCTTTAAGTAGGGCCATCCTAAGCTAGCTGCAGGCCCTCTACTGTATTAAAACTCCAAGTGGACCGTTGGCCCCATCACAATAGATTGATATCCTGACCTTAGTCAGAAGCGGGGTATGATTGTTGAAATGAGAAGATTCGAGTTGCTTAATTCATCCTAAATGAACAGTAGGAGAACGGCTATTTATGTACAGGCACGATCTCTGTGGAATGTTCCACCTTCTTCCACACCTTGCCACCGACTTGGTCGCCTCACATTTGTGATCTCCAACAATGATAACCCCTCTTCCGGCCGGTCCGGATGACGAGCACAAGCAATCATCAACATCATCATCACTGCTTTGAACACTATCCATTTTGATCAATTTTACCGTAACGGATCCATCAGTAATCAATAAAACTCAGTAGAGCAACGCCCCAACTCTTTATGTAAGCCAAGTACGACATAGTACGTTAGTCGGAAACTCAAACCCTGTGTGCAAACTCTACTCTTCCGCTAATGGCTCTGGACCATTGCTGCCACTGTGTTGTTAATAAACTACGTATCCCAGGAGCAAACTGCCTGCACGACTTACTCAGCTCCACGACAAGACTCGCAGGGACAAAGAGGAAACAAAGTTAACATATAAGGAGAGCATACGAGTTTGGGCAAACGGAACGCTGAACGTGTTGGTGAGTATGAGAGGACCAAACACATCATCACGTAGTTCTGAATCAGGGCTCTGTAAATAGCGGCATTAATATCAAATTGAAGCTTAAATACTGGTACCACTGACTTATATACTCTGTGTCTCGACTAGTTTACATCATGCCGGCCTTGTGTGCTTGGAAGCTCCCTAGATAGTGCTCTCCGCCTGAGTAATAAAGTCGTAGTCATCCTTCGGCCTGAATTGCCAAATATGGTTTCTACCGTCAATTTCATAGAAAATGAAGAGATAGCCACCTTTGAAAAACCAAGAGATGACGTCTACATTCTCAGTTCCGTACGTGACTGCACGTAAGCGGCTCCTTGTCTGCCCCTCGTCCCCTGGAGCAGCCTCCTTCTTGCGGCAAAGTCTAGTAAAGTCGGCAAAGGGGGATTGTACGTCGCTATTGACATAATACGTGCTGACGTTCAGGATAATGCCCGAGTGTTTCAACAGAATATCCCGTCCCATTTCATTCTGCCAGTCATGAGTCCTCAACTCCTTGAAGAATTTTTCCCTGAGTGGAGGATGGTCATTTTGGTCTGCATCGCCGTCCTTTGTCTGAGCTGATTCGATAACTAGGACCAGATAGACTTGACTTGCGTTTGAAGTCTGGTTTTGGTCGTGGAGCTTATCAAAGTCGGAGCTCAAAAGATGGAGCCGATAACCCAACTTTGTCATTTCTTTGAGCCATGTCGAGTTGTCTCCTAGAATCATTTTCCAGGCGGCGCCTTCACCAGAAGCCGACGGTGCAATGGTAGATTCTGGCATTTTGAGATGTAGCGTAGGAAGTGAAGTTGGTTGACTGATATCCGGAGCTAGTATGGACGAGGTCGGATTTTTATATCAGCAGAAGATGTAGGCCAACAGACTAGTATGTCTTGGTAAAGTTTGGACTGCGCCTACAAAGGCCATTTCTGGATAAGTAAAGGTAAAAAAGTCATTTTGAGCCGCGCCGAGGCGGGTTATGCTGTCCCAAGCTTTCGAGGACAATGGAGGGTTTGAGATCGACTGTGTGTTAGGTGGGAATGGATACGCCCTAGAATGGCTGTCTCGCGCTCCAATTACATCCATCTATTTCTCGCTAAAATTGGGCTAAGCAAATTTGATCTCAATTCGCATCTCGACCAGAGAAAGTTGATCTCACGACGACAATCTGTTACACCGCCAGGGCCAGCATGTTCCTTTAAACGGCGAAACAACCACACAGGCCATGATGTGGTTTTGTCTACCATTGTTTCCAAATGCCAGGATTTTATGAAAAGCCATCAAAATTGATATGCGACACACGAGTTACTAGGTTGTCTATCAGTATTTATCAAGCTTCTTGGACGTAGATATGAACGCTGAGCTAACGACAAAGGGGAGTGGGTGGGTGAGCTGCATAGTTTTCTCTCACAGTAAATTTTTTAAAAGATGTTGCAAACACGATCTGGTGATATGCATCGTGACTGGGCTCGGAACACTATCTTCTCAGGTTTACCTCCTTCGGCGTCGTCAACCGACGCCAAAGTATCTAGCCCGTCGTAGTAAATGCCAGTTTGTTGGAACAAAGGCCGGAATTGGACTGCAAGTCTGGTCGGAATACTTTCATTTGTGGACCTTCGGAGCCTATATGAATCCATCTTAGGTAGCTCCATATGAACTTGGAGGGCGTCTATTGAATAGGAAACCTGCTCATAGACCTACCCTTGGTTAATATGAAGGCTCTGCTTCTTCCCTTTTTATTTTCTTATGTCAATGCGCTTAAAGAGGCGTGCATTTTTGAATATGGGCAATGGGAGCCCGAACCGGGCCAATGCTTTGCGTTGGTGTTGAGGGAGCTAGGTGTCAACCGTCAGCAAGTCCAGGACCTCAATCCGGGTATAGACATCGACGATATCTTTCCCTCCATACCCTACAATGTGCCATACAATGTTCCTAGGTACTCCGCCGTGTGGATTAATGGTTGTCCGCCCATGCTGCAGCTTTCGGACGGCGCAGACTACCCCAACAGCCTAGTGTGCGGTAATGAAGAGAGTACGACCAGTCAGCCTCTCTCGTCGACTGCGAAAGCAAATGCAACACCCTCATCGCCTTATGCAAGTGACGACGAGTCGACTATAAAAGAGGCTACTACCACTTCGGTATCAAGGAGGCCGGCACTGCCACTGTCGCCCCTAAGCACTGTACAATCGCAACCTGAAGGGGATAAGAAGAACATCCCATCAGACACGTCATCAAGCCAAGAATCGACCACGTCGTCTACTACGCCCCCAACCGGAGAAATAAGCACCCACTTAGACATTCCTTCAAGCAAAAATACCATTCAATCATCCCGTACTGGTTCAAAGGCGTCCTCTAGCGAAGAAACGAATAGCGCGTTAAGAACGCTGTCAGCAGCTGGGACCGCGACAGTGTCAGGTGCTCTTTTAAGTACAGACAGTAGTGAACCTTGCGCTACACTATCAACCACGGGAACTACCACGTCGTCAGTCACGCTGCCGACAGAACATTACTCACGAAAGCTGACTTCTTCAAGCACGGATACGACACAAGAAACCTCAGCATTATCCAACAACACATCGACCAAAAAATAGACACGTCTCTCGCTACGTCAACAGCTGAGAAATCAGCAACTGCGTCCCCCGACACGCTGTCAAGCGCGGCAACAAGCGCACCGACCGACACACAGACAACTAAGGCGGTCGAGGATTCGACAAGAACAGTCATTCCGTCGGTCACTGGATTGAGTACATCATCAACAAACAATAATGAAAGGGAATCGTACGGTAGGATCAGCGAAAACTACTTTATCCGAGGAACTAAGTAAGTCTTCGGCCACGGCATCGTCTCACAAGGTTAAAGAGACGACTGAGACCTCTGACGCGCAATCTACTGCTGTGCCGACCGAAAAAAGAAATTCAAAGACGACCACGACGATCGTGTCATCGGCAATCGAGACAGAAACATCGTCAGCCACGACACCAAGTGAGAACAGTGAAGAGACCACTACGGGAACAACCAGCTCCGATGAAACATCAGTCGCCGAGACCTCTTCATCATCTATCATATCATCTTCCCACTATTCGAAGAATCGAAAGACAACGCTACATAGAACAAAGTCAGCTCTTCGTGAGAAGGCGACGGCAACAACAGCGGACCTTAGTCAGACGAACTTACCCGCACCGATATGTGGAGATGAAGATGAACTCCCAGGGTATGGAGATATCGTGGGGTGGAGCGTTCAAACAAGCGCAGAACTATGGTGCAACGATGAGTGGTATCAAAGATCGGTAAGTCCGGAGGATAAGTGCTCTCTTGGTGTAGAATGGCTCGGTGGTATAGGCTACGAGTATTCTATCTGTTGGGCAGAGGGATGTGTAGGCGGGGCACAAGACCGGAAAAAGCCACTTGGAGATGATGGCCCATCATGCAAGGATATTATGTTCCGAAACTGGGAGTCATGTAAGTTTGACAACAGCCGTGACTTTCCTTGATATTTACATATTCACAGGTACTGGTAATGGAGGAGTTGGTGGAGTAACACAGGCGGGCTGCTTGTTGTTGAAGTTTAGAGGTGGGGTTGGGAAGTCACAGGGGTATAAACAGGGGGAAAGATATAGAGAGGGGGAGAAATCTAAACGGGGGTATAAACGGGTTCCATTCTAGAGAACTGCCACACTGTTGTGCGATGTAGAAGTTTAATCATTTTCGATCGAGCAGATTACTTACTGAACTTGAGTCTGTCAGCTCACAGTCGTGATCGGATTCCTCAGTCGGTAGCTCACCGGGGTTGAGCACGAACGTTCACAATAATTTGCACGTCAGTGATTGGTTCTACGGGCAGCTATCTTTCAACACCACATCACAGCGTGGCTGATGTTGCTTCAGGTCGTGGTGAAAGGTACCTGAGCCTCAGTTGGCATGCCAGGCACGGCTTGTAGCTGCGTCACGCCGCCATGAGTTGAGCCTACTTTGGTGTTAGCTATGGAATTTCTGGGCATTTGGATTCAACCTTTTGTTATGATTAATATAATGTCCTTTGGAGGTTCAATACATGATCTAGCCCGCTGAGCCTACTTCTGCCTTGTACTTTCAGAAACTCCAACGTGCGGTGGGAGTGTGGTGTATTGCACATCTGCGAGGCTATGATTGATAAGTGGCAAATGGCGCTGCTTCTGTCCAGATATTGTGGGTCTAGTGTAGCCGCTCGAATCACGTGATCAAAGCGGTGCCAGCATATCGTATCGATAACACCACTGTGAGACTTGGCTGAGCAACTTCCCCGCCTTTTGACCTTGGGATCAGTTCCATCCCTCCTCTACATACGATCGATATTATAGATCTGAACGACCTTATCCGCCAAATCCGTAACACTGAACGGGAGTCAATTCGCGTTTCCCTATTATCCATCGATAGACTCTCTTCATTCATTCCTTATTTACCAAAGTCTATAGGGGACGATCTGTGGGTCGGTTATCAGCGGAGCCAAGATATCCGTAACGACTACGAAACCTCAACGAAAAGATCTAGTCTTGTTCGACTGTTGAAATGTTATCAAAGGACTTTGAAGATAGCGTAAGTCAGATGGCTTTTATTCGAACTCAACTAATCCAGAGGTAGAGCTTTCGTGACCGAGGAGCACCAAATTAATGAACTCAAATCGGAGCTGCGGGCCATATAGGAGTTGACCTCAATTCCTCCCCATCACCAAACGGAAGGGATTCCGACGTCCCTTTCCATCTACGATCGAAGCCTTCGCTATCTTCCTTACAAACCCATACTGGAACAGCTTCAAAATATCAGAAATTTCGGCCTATCCTCTCTGTGAATGAGGTTATCCCAGCACAAAAATGCCTTCTCAAACGACTAGATTATCCAATCACCGCGGATTGTCGCTACAGGCTCCATAGGGTCTCCGAGATCTTTGAGTCAGTTTCAACGAAGAATGTTCCAGCGGATTGCCGGACGCCGTTGGTTATGTACGTTGCCATCTGCTTCGCTTTAACGAAGGAGCTCGAACGAGAAGCGGAGAATCATGCAAATTTTAACTTGTGGTGGATTAATCTTCACTACCCGCACTTGCTGAATTTATATGGACAAGCTCTTTTGGTTTGTGGCGGAATGATTGAGGATTCAAACGGTGACATTCAGTTTTCACTTGATTACTTTGCTAAGCAAGTCGCGTTCGATTTTAGGATGAACGAAACAAGTCTTCGCTCACGAAAGCCGTAAGACCATGCTTCTAGCAGTTGTTACTCCGATTAAAACAGTGTCATGTGCACGGTTACTGGGATTTTTGCTCTTTGATGGCTTAATGTATTCATTCTCCGGGCTCCGGAAAAGCAATGAGAGTGTTCTTAGCTACAAAGAGGCCCGGTGATGAAACTTCTAACACCAAGGTACAGACACTGAGCTGGCAAGTCAACGTATCAGCAAGGCCAGCGCGAATGTATCTCTCTGCCAGATCATCAATGGATGAAAGTGATTAGGTTCATTCAGAAGGAAATAGGGCTGTCACTGAATTATCCGCGCGTGTTCTCATTTCACGTAGGGTAATATCCTTAGAAGGTCCCTTTCAGTGTCAAAGGAGGTCAGCCCAGGACACAAGACAATCGAGGCCGCTGGTCGGCACTTTTGCAAAAGGTGAGATGCCATAATCACTTATAATAGCGAAGATCATAAAGCCAAGGCCACAGTCAGTCGTTGTACCCCTTACTTAGTTCTTATTCATATGTACGAGACAACCAGTTCTACTTTTCCATATCGTACTGATTAATAAGAGGCCAGGGATAGCCCAAGCCCCTGGGCATTCATGACCACTGCGACTTACGCGGCTATCTTTTTGCCTGTGCCATATTGAATATTCTCAACTTTATAGTTAAGAGGAGCCTCAATACCAAGGGGACTGGGGCAGGATGGCTGGTTACTGATGGCAAGGTCCAGGTGGCATTCCTCATCCACACCTAATTTACACACTTGGTCCTGAATATTATATAACACATGGTTCTGTGCAACCCAGCTCGTGGGCTGGGCAATGCAAGACGCGACATAATTCATGCTATTGGCGGCTGAAAGGGGAAGCTTGCCCTCATGGAGCAAATGCTGGCATTCCGAGGCGTGGACAACATCGTAGTTCATGTCGATGCCACCACCCATATGGGGCTCCTCGACGGCAGATTTACCGAAGGCAAGGTAGTTCCAGGCATCGTAGGATATGTCATAGGCTCCCCCGGAAGTGTCGATGCGGAGAAGATGAACCGAGCGGCCCTCGTTGTAGACCCTAACGCAAACGTCATCACAGCCAACAGAGCCCGGCCAGTACGCGACACGGTTGTTATCGATTTTGCAACCAAGGACCCCGATGGAGCTGGAGTACTGTTCGTGAGGTGTGATATTTACGATACTGCGAGAATGGCCAGCGACCACGCAACCTGCGAAAGCCAAAATAGTGATAGCGATGGCGGTCAATAATGATCCGAGTCGTTGAAACAGTATGCTTTTTCTAATCGGAACAATAGGTATCGGATTCACGGCAGAGCAACGTACACATGTGGTCCAGATATCGGGAAAGGCTAGTTTTCATTCAGTTTCTTCACTACTCATATACGACGCGGGACGTGTCAAGAGCATGTGTTCAAGGGTGCCCACCATGGTTCGTAAAGAGCCTTTCTTATTCGGCCCCGGCTTGAACCAAAAAAAGCCGAAACGGGAGGCTGTTACCCGATCCTGCTAATCTGTCCCATACCTACCAGCATGAATGAGACCCATTGTGGAGGACCGTTGAGACATGATACGGTACCATCTTAGCTAGTCGGCAACCCTTGCTTTGACACTAGCCGGGAGTGGAAATAAGGGTTACTACGACACCGACGCTGTACATAGTTCCCCAATACATGAGAGACAAAGTTGAATCTCGTATTCGAAGCAGTCTGTATCCGAATTTTAACTAATATCCTGGGAAAAAAACGAATGATTTTCTCCTGATAGGGTCCTCTTAGGGATGATTAGAAACACACGATGGTTTCCAGACGCGGCATTCATTAATGGCTGACACGAACGCCTTCCATAACAACTGCGATAGAATAATTGAAATATCGAATTACGATGTAGACATAGTCTAAAATATTGCATCCTTTGTGAGCCAAGTTTAGCATAGTTCCGCCCCAGTCCCCATTCTGTGCCGCTACAGCGACACGCATTACTCCTTGTTGGACCTGAGAAAGACACAGACATACCATTGAATGCGGTACCAAACAAAAAGACGAAAGGGCCGGTCGCATCTGTAGGTGGTTTTCCAATCATCGACGTGACGCCCTGGTCAATCATGATGTCTCACGCAATCACCAAATACAAATTCCCACTCTTATACCATCCCGCGCCAAAGCTCAGCAATTATAAGCCCAAGGTACTGTGCCATCGGTATCCCGTGTAAGAACAGTACTCGTCTGAGTGTGCGAGCCGCCACAACACATAGGCCAACTTAGAGTTTGGGTTGGATGTCTCGAGCATGATCGCTCGGATGCTTGAACGACTGCATCTTATCAACGAAACTGGCCCATGACTGGTCCGACATGATAGGTGCAGTAGTGTAGGCATCCGCTTCAGAGTTTTGCAGCGACTGCAACATGTCGGCCAACACATCATCGTATGCCTCAACTGCGGCGTCCCCGATCGCTTGGAGCACATGGCCGTCGGATGAACAATGTCTGAAGTCCGTACCGACGCACATGTGTTCGTATAGACGGAGGACTTTTGGATAGGCCCCTGATTCTCTTGCTGCCTCGTAAGCCATGCGGTGGCCGATTGCCTCAGTTATAGGGCGACAGCAAGGAAGAATGTGCTGATTGAATGCATGACCTCTGTGTTCACCATATCCACCAATATCCTTGAGTTTGGACCTGGCAGCTTCCATCATTTGCCGTTCACGGCGAGCCAAAACTGTCGTCGGATCTTGCGGCGCCGGAAGGCTGTATTTCCCTCCAAGAAGTTCTGATACCAGTCCTATCAAAACGGTTAGTTTCAGTCACCGACGCAGGTAAAGTTGAAGATACGCACGTATACACAGGACCAAGGTGTCCCCTTCAGCAATGGCGTTACCCTGAAACGTCAATGCTAACTCGCTAATCTGGTTGTACGCAAAAAGGCCTTGCCAACCACATCGCTCCGTAAGCTCATTCAAAATGCGTGAAGCTCGAATAACGGTTGATTTGAAAATGGTGGCAAGGGCATGCCGCGCGAGCGGGCCATGGTCGGCATTCATGAATGCCTTTACGGTCCAATGGGCGTATAGTTCAGGATCTTACCCTGCACCCATCCCTCGATGATTGGACGCTGCTGGGTGCTGAAGCTCATGATTGGTACGCGTGTATGCCCGTCAGGAGCGGTAATTGTTCGTCGTTGGCTGTAAGTACCAGCGATGTGCGTCCCAACCTTGATGGCAGAAACGCCCATGATCGAAAGTGACAACGTCCCTATTGAAACCCGCCAGATCTGGCGGAGAAAATCGGCACGTTCATCTTTCGACTTGGAAATGGAACCGAGGAGGGCATTTCGAGGTAAGCGAACATGCTCGAAAGTTGTGATTGAATGATCTAAGGGCTTAGTTCCGGGCCTCGTAGGCAAGATTCGTGATGTGATCCCCGGTTTCATGTTCTCGGAGCTGCTCAAAGGAACGAGGAAAGGTTTCACCCCGTGACAATTCCCGCCCACCATTAGGCGAGCAAAGACGATTGCCACACGTGGCATTCCACAGTAGGGCGTAGTCGGAGGCATCGCCTTTGCCCCCGCGGTGTTGGGGGTGTGGAGATCGAAGGAGCCATCTGGCTGTAGTGTCGCCCTGGTCTCCAGATTACGTGCGTCCAAGCCGTGGCCAACCTCTGTGAGCATGAATTGGCCGCAGATGTCGAAATTCAATAACTTCTCAACAAGATCTTGAAGGTCAGGGCGGTCTCTGACGAAAGAACTAAGCGTCCCGATGCAGAGGTTCACATGGATGGTCGCGATGATAAATGCCGCCATGTCGCGGGCGGCAATCACTTGATACTGTTAGCATGCTGTCTCGCCTTTCCGGACGGACACTTTCAAACTTACAATCAAAATGAAAGTTCCAAAACTTTTGGCTCAAGTGTTGGATATCGTCAAGTGACAAGGCTTCGGAGGATTTGATCAGTCAACATGATCCATGTGTATAATCTCTTTACTCACCAGCATGGCGGCACATTGATTGTGCTCGTTCATAATGCAGGGCGACAACTTCCTGTGATGCAGGCTCTTCGACATCCTTGTCGACATGCCAGACATCTTGCTTGAGTATCGCTCGCGAATGAGACATGACAAGGCAACGTATAACTGCGTGGTGACAAAGGATACCCGGGGATTGGATCTGGTCTGAACAAAGGTATGAGTTGAATGAACAGTGAAGAGCTAAGGATTAAAAAGAACCTCTAGATCAGTATGAAGTTCGACGAGCAAGTAACTATCACGAATGCGGTTGAAGGATTTTTAATTTTTCAGGCTAACGAAGCTATTTCGACTTGTCTAAACTTGGCCCCTGTTCCTCCTGGTGGGCGTCCAAAAGCAAACGTCCACTGCCACTACCACGCCTGCTGCCATTTGAAGCCAAAGTTAGCCTTGTACGTATCTTTCTCGGAAACTCTCAAATTAGCTTCAGTGTCTCGTATCATGTAGCGACCGGCTTACGTTTAAGGGTCGAGATTGAACTATGGCCAGACTGGCGAAACCAAAGTATTGTCCATTTTCTTGGCGCAAGTGAGTTTCAGGACCCCCGACCTTCATAATCTACAAGGCCATCTGGGACCGCTCGTTCAGGATTATGACAAATTGACTCGGATATCTTAGCTTATCTGCTTGGCAAGTCTGAAGGGTGGAAGAGCATTTATGTCTGATCTTCTTGATGCATACCGGCTATGTGTCTTGGGTGGGATGTATATCTTCATGTAGGCCCTCTACCTTGGCAGGAGATATTAGCTAGTCACTACATACTCTATTCTTCGCTAGTGGTGCTCCGGGTTGTTGCCAGAAAATTAAGAATCTAACGAGTAGACGTCAGAGTCCAAGGCTGCCACGAATGGACTCTCCTTAACCCACAATGGCCCTTCTGTTACATACTTGTACTTTGTACTTTAGACAACCTGCCACGGCCTAGCCACCCCACGTGCTGCATTGACTACTGATGCTTTTAAAGATCTTGTAACACGAAGGGGCGCCCGTCATCATCTGGGAACCCTCTTTGCAGTCCGACATCCAGGTGATGATCAGATAGGTACTGAAGACCAAGCCTTCCATCGTTACTGACGGCTGCATCAGCGTATGTTTCACCGGCAAATGTCTCGTGAGGACTCAGGCTCTGGTGATCAATGTGATCACTTCCACAGAACCGCAGAGCCAAAAGGTCCCGGTCTTTCTCGCTAATTGAGAATTGCTTCATTCTATCAGCCTTCTGGAAACAGGTGGGAGCTGGAATGCTTTACCACGTCGTTGATTTCTTGGTCTCTGTACTGATAAACGTGGGACTGTCAGAGAACTCGCTTTCAGATAAAGACACTAAAGTCAACTGACTAGTACTGATATCTAGAAAATATATAAACGTTCGAAGTTCTCAGTTACAATCCTGTCTCGACTGCAAGGAAAGGGGAAGCGCAAACTACCTGTTATGACCTCGGTACCATCATTTGATTTGTCGTTTCCAGCGATAAGAGAAGAGGCGATTTGCGGTTTAAAATGTGTTAGTAACCGAAATCGAGTTCATAGGTTCCGTCGAAGGTACAATGTCTTTATCATCCAAAGTGAGAAAAGCAGGGCAATCATCCGACCATGAAGCGGGTGGTATGGCAGTCCTGTAAGGAATCTTATAGCGAGCACCAGCGTGGACTAATTTTAGCTCAATCCATGGATTCAGCTCTTGAATTTCGGTAAGCCCGTCAAGACCAAGCGCATCGCGAACCTTTGGAAACTCATCTCCCACGCCTGCGACCCATAATCCAAATGCTAAGGAGCAAGAAGCATTTGCAAGACAAAAACTAGACATCAATAAATAGACCTTCATTGCATTGGCAACTAAAACGAGCCTACTGGAACCAAGGTTGCTAAAAGATAGCCCAACCACTTCTTTCATTCAAATGCTATTTTATATTGGTCCCCAATCCTAGCTAGCTTTTCGTTTAGACTTTGGGATCGTGCTCCACACCAGCATTTCGACTGAGGTTGACTTCCATACTTTACAGCCCTCTATGGTTTAGCTAGCTGTGGTACCCGCCCAGATTTCTAATTGCCAACCCCTCCCTCTATTATTAGCGGTGTTGAGTGTGAAGTAAGCCCAACGTGGAACTCAAGCGTTATCCTGGGGCATGTGCAGCCAGCATTACGCAAGGCCGATTATAGCTGTCGAACCATCGTGACATTATTTCATTTTTCGCCGTCGAGAAGTCCGGAACCACCGTGGGGATAGATCCAAAAATTGCCATTGAGACCCCATGAGACTAGTGCTTGGTATCGTAGCAAACTGTGGATCAGAAAAGAAAGCAGACTGATGTCGGCCGTTGTCCTATACGTAGAGTGTTTTGGGTGCCCACAACAGGATTTAATTCCATTTAGGACCAAGCGCAGATACATAACTCACCATAAATCTCATGTTAATGAATGGATTCTGTATGCTTCCTATCCAACTCTGCCTTAGCCACTTCTTTCAGCACTATAAGTCCCACTACCGGTATGTGCCAAATTCAGACTATCAAAACATCCTGCAGCACTTGCAATAAAACAATGGAGAGAAGCTCTTACAAAACATGGTGCAAAAAACTTCTTAGAAATAGGAGCTCTAGACGCAGGGGCTTCCGTCTCTGTTGGGGGCGTAGTACAAAACTCCCCAACAAAATTATCCACCGAACGTGCGATGATTGCTCAGGTTAGGATGCGGTGAGTTTCTACAACAAAGTGCTGGACCACTGTATTGACCTAGAGTAAAAAAAGGCAATAGTTGAGCTGTATCTAAAGTACGCAAGGGGTGTAAGGATAAGACACACTAGAAGCAAAAAGTTAATGCGTCGTCAAGCGCAGGGCCGTTCTTCAACTACTGTAGTTAACTGTAAGGAAATTAGAAAAACATAGAGAAGCATGTCTAACTTGATAAGAAGTATCAAGTGCTCATATATTGACCACGCAGAGAATCACACTTTCGTCTTAGAAATCAATCAATGGGATCGGCATTACATGAAGTCAGTCTGTTTCCCATCTAAGGATTTAGTGTCGTTCTTTCTGTCACACTACCCGCGATCAAGTTGAAATGCTCTACAAAGGCACGTTCGGCGCTGTGGTGCACAACGGATCAGCACTCCATAATGAGAGGTTTAAACTAAGAGAGATTCATAATCGGTATAAATGTGACTGGGCAGAACGAACTTGACAAGCACAGAGGAGTACATTTATATACTGACGTTGAATTGTACAATAATGCTGGATGCAATTGATGAAGAGAAGTTTTGATTGTATTAATTATAATTGGTCTTAGTGCGGAGGTTGTCACTGTGATGGGAGGTCACTCAAAGCATTCTATCGCTGACTGATATTTGTCTAGGGCCTTGAACTGTCATCGCAGGACTTTCAAACTTTAATCCTCACTGAAGTAAAGGGGAAACTCTTAGTTCTTGACGCGGAAACGCACGCAATATGGGCAATGGCACCTTAAGCCTATAAAGCTAGCAAGCTGTAATCGTTTAACCACGGTTATAGCAAGACCTTTTGACTTAATCGGCTAGGATTCAGTCTTTTCGTATCAGTTCTTCCAACATATACTATGTACAATTCGGTGCACACATCACATTGAGAGGCTGCGGTGTGAAGGCTAATCACCACTTCTCTGAATCAACGACAAAAATGACTTGCGTCTATCACCGTTGCTATTTGACTAACCAAATCTACTAATGCTCACCCTCTCCCTATACGGCCAGTAGATAGTTCCACTATCCATGTTGTGCCATGATTCCGAGTAGGCATGATTGAAGCGAAATATATCCATCTTCAATCGTTGGCGAAGATAACAAATGACTGCCTTTCGTGACGTCAAAGCCGTCTATGTTCTGAGCCTAAAGCCGCGTAGATCATTTGGCTCTCATCCGCCTAGGACGAACGTTGCTGCCATCACTAGCACCTGATTCGGCAAGACCACCTGGTCCACTCATTTTTATCCATGCCCAAATGGCCATGATGATGAGTCCCCCGAACAGGACGGAGAACTCTACGCCAACCGACGTAGTAATCCAGGTGGGATACTTGTCGGTGTACCACAAGATGAGGCCGGCCGAGAACTCGATAATGACAAGATTAAGCATAGCCAATGGAGTCCAGGCCAGGATTTTCCCCACGCGGCTTGGCTGCTTGCAGCCTTCGAATGTAAATTGGAGCATCGTAGCAGAGGTAATGGCCGTGATAGAGGTTATCGTGGCGCTGATAAGCAACCTGGCCGCTATCTGCGAGCGTAACCCCATGTCTTCGGCTTGGAGCACGCCGAAGACCATGGCTGCCAGCGACATGACTCCCAAAGAAGCGGCAAAAGTATTGAAGTCGTCGTAATATTGCAGCAGTCGATGGAAGACAATAGTCGAGCGCAAGCTCGATGGCTTATCGGCTAGCGAGAAGAATATAGTTAGTTCTAGGTGCAAAAGATCGTACTTTCAACCTACGTTGAGTCATATTTGGTTTGACGCAAGTCAATGGCCACCGGTTGGATTGTAAGATATAGTATCGACCAGAGGAGTACGTGATGCTGAAGAGGATAGTGGTGGTGTCAGAACATTATTGAGGCACGATCGGTGGGTAGGGCGGAACATGTACATGTTATAACTGAGCGCGGGCATTTGAGCAGCCAATCTCGGGCGTTTCACTGATTTTTTTCATCCCAGAAAGAGTGTCCATTACTTGTCCTTCCGCCACGGCCGTAACTTCTCGCGTGAGTGGTTGATTTCCTATTTTCGACCCCGTCTAAATTAGTTCTAATCGGAGAACTCGAGGCTGAAACCCTGCCTCGTGTACCGCTTGAATTGAGTGCCCGCGAACTGAGGTGTCTTCAATCCCGATACCGTACATCTATCAAGTTGTCTAAAATGGGCTGCAAAGTCGGCAGTGTGAAATAGATCTAGCATCGCTGCATGTTAGGTCCACATCTTGTAACTCTTGAGTCAGATTGATAGCGTTGATATCCACCTCAGCAAAATTGGTGGCTGAAATTGCGGTATGTTAAGAGGCTTATTTCGGCCGTACTCGACGACCAAATTAGCTCAGGTCGATAACGGGATGCTTTTGTGCGTACGTGCTGTGGGGATTCTAAAACTTGGGACCGGTAGATAGAGGATAGGTAACATCTTAATTTAATATTAGACGTGCAGATATGCAGCATTTGAGCAATATAGGTGTCGCAGTATGGGAATTTTGGATGAAAAGTATAATAATGTCTCTCTGCCGCGAGCTTGCTTAGTTCTCTTGCTACTCACGTCCGAGGCCTTGCTGCTCCGCTGACATTAGTGTGTTGCTGTGTCTTGTAAATTATGGATACTATCTCGTATACCCTAGACGGCAGTGAGCAAGGGAGTGAAGAACAACATTATGTATTGGAAAATGATCCACATAACCCAAATCTGTATACGTCAGTTGTACGGGCCTCTACCACTCGCCCCACGCCAGAGGCTTGCACACATTCCTGGTTGATCAGAGCCGGCTATTTAATCGAATGGGTTTGCCCCTCCTGCAAAAACGTAGAACCTGCTCTCTTTTTTGAGTGCCACTACTGTGCACTCAAAAGGTGTAAGGTTTGTGCCGAAGCTCGACACGTTCCTAGCTCCAGCGCCTGAACGTCGGGTCTCGTGCACATCGGGAGAAGCAAAGCTTTGATCGATCGGACTGCTTGCAATCATAACTTCCGAGATCAACCCAACTACTGGGTATCGAGGCGCAATGGCAGCGGCAGTCACAGCAAGGGTGGAGGCGGTGAGGCTTCCGTACGGCATCCTTGGTGGCTTGATCTTGGCGACGCTCCAAAAGCCCGAGTGTTGCATAACCGCCATTAATTGCTTGATACGTAGTCTATATTTAGCCTGGCTAGCCCTCAACCCATTCAAAACCATTAACACCGTGGTAACCCCCTCTCCGAATTAATCCCCCAATGAAGAGATGTCCGCATGCTTTGCACGGGAAACACAAAGTCTCGTCTACTTCAAGCTTGCGCAGCTATTTCGGAAATACACTGGAGTCCGCCGTACTTCTATAATCTTGTTGGACTTCCTCCGCTAGTGATGCCATCTGGTTGATAACTTCGAGGCATTTGTACAGCATTGACTCGCTCTGGCTTGCTTTTTCCGTCTGTTGCCTGAATTGTTGAGCGAGATGTTCGTACTCTACACTCAAGGACTCTAGTTCCTTCTGCAAGCATTCTCTGCTGGCTGTCTCCACCTTCAAACTTTCTTCTGTCAAGTACAGCTGACACGTAGTATGTGCGACCAGCTCCTCGTGCGTCATTGCCCTAGTCTCGGCGGGGACATTAGAAGCTGGCGGATAGGTCGATACGCGATACAGACCGAGGCTCAGATGTTCGGCATTGATTGCAGTCTTCGCAAAAGTAACTGCATGGAAGCTCTGCCCGACCTCCCGACAGAGTTCTTTATACGCCATCATGCCGTGGTCGCTCAGGTTTTTCGAAAAGAGATGAGCCACCTCGGCCGTATAAACCCAGGTGTAAACATCGCTCTGTTTGGTTACTAGCCGAACTTTCAAGGGTTCGATCGTGATGCCAGTTCTCTCTTCTTTACTGAAGTCAGCAATCAGCATACTTATTCCAATGAAATCCGTCTTACTTATATGGGCGGCGAGTTCCTCCCTGCATTTTTTGACAAGACACCGCCGTTCTTCATTGACCTGGCTTTGGCTCAGAGTATTCGTTTCCCCCCCATTGGATGTTACAACAAAGTTGCCCATAATTGCAGGCTTGAGTCCTTTTGATTGATTGGCTTTATTTTTAGCCCACCGATGCCGGGCATTTCTGGGTGATTTGAAGAAGAAAACAAGATTGAAGGGGAAAGCCCTTGTATCTGTGTTGTTTTATATTGTACAGCCGTAAAGATACCAACACGTAGGTCGTATGGTTCACATGTTTGACTTCGAACAGTAGGCGAATATAGGTTTTGCGACCGTCAATGAGAAGGCCAAAAACTGCTTCAAGCCTGCTTCTTTCTGTGAGGCCTAATAAGTTTTTTAATTTTTCTTTCCATCATATTTCAGTAAATTACGCCTAACCATCCAGACGAGAGTATGTCACACTGAGTGGATAGGATCAGGATGATGATGATGAAAGCTCTTGATTTTCTATCTAACGAAGGGCTAGGGATCGGTCTTATAGATGAAGATGAGGGCGGCCTCCGGCGGCCTCCGGCAGCCTCCGGGCCCGAGGTCCGGAGGTCTGAGACCGGAGGACCCACCTGCCGGGGGTCTGAGACCCGGTCCGGATCGGATTCCTAGCAGCCGGTCTGGAAGCTGTTCCAGGCATCATACGATGATCCCAAAATGTGACAGAGTATAATACCCGTATCCTACATACACGATTCGTCTGCTGGAAACAATGTGGGATCTTCGTACTCTTCCTCCAAGGCCCCGGCTCCAGTGCTTGGCCAGTGCAGCGAGAGCAATCTTTGGATGGTTTGATTCTGCGCATCCTGCACGCCCTGCATGTAGTGGATTGTGTCCCTTAGCTCGCCTAATTCCTGGCTTATCTTGGCCATTTTGTCCAAAAGACTCTGATTGGCAGCCTGTGAGTGACTTTCTGTCAATCTTGTACCCTCAACACTGATCCTGTCGATATCGATCGCGATGTGACGGTCGCACGTCGTTGACTGGCTTGTAACATCGGCTAATTCATTCGAACTGTTCCTAGTGAAAACCCCACGTGTGTGGTTCGTCCCTATTGCCTGACCTTGCTGGTGGTACTGTGAATGAAGATAATGCATAGCTATCGATTTTTGAGCTGATGGCCTTCCCATGGCCTGGGGTTGAATGAGTTGCAGAGCCGGCGGGTTGGTTAACTGGGGATGCAGGCTTATAAATGTGCTTCTTTGCCCAGCCTTACAAACCTCAGCATTGCTGCGGCGCTATTTATGACGAGGTCCAAATTCGTCTTGAGCCGTTGCGGTATGATATTTTCTGTCACTTGCATTACGAGCCTTAGCTATTGATTTAACTAAGAGCATAGCGATCTGATGCCTCCTATTGGAAGTTCACTTGAAAGTCGCACTGGTGGATTGGTGTCAATAGATCTTCAGATGCTTGGAAATCAGTTATAGTAATGTTATAGCTATCTCGTGGTATTCCGCATTCCATCTGCAGCGGAGAGGTGAAGTACGAACCCGGCTGTCATGAGTGGCATGATATAGTAAACCATCCCAGATAAATAACAATCTCTAAACGCGAAAGTAAGGAAGGTAGCTTCAACAGCAAACCTAGCTTCTCCGCGTCCACAAATGGAGATAACTGGGCTGATTGAAAGCCGCCTGCATACCTTCTTTGCGTTTTATGATCATGAAAATACCACAAAACGCTCGTAGAAACGAAGCAGCTGAATCTATTAGCGAAAGAGAGCGTTCGAACAGAGGCAAGGAAATGAACCTTTTGTGGGCATTTTGCATGCATCATCTGAGCTTTGTGCCTTGTCTGTTGGCCTCCCTTCCAGGTAACGTAAACGATTAAGTCCCCGTTGCCTGCATCCTCGCAGCCGTCAATGGTCTGGATTTTATCTTCCCAAGATCCAACAGGGGCCCTCCACTTTAGCGTTTTTGAAATAGGAAGAGAAAGACTGTGTCTCCGAGAGGATGCTCTGGGAACATGACCACCGGCATTCTCGTGGCATTTGGTGCCGACCGCCATTCTCGACTCCTTCATACCGCTCGACTTTTCAGCGAGCCGATCGAAGTAATCTCGAATCATTTCTTCGCCTGAGATTCTACCATAACCCCGAAGAACTTAGAAAAGCGCCATGAGATTCAGGGGATTGTATCACTAACCTAAGATTTTTCAGAGGCTCCCATGTCCAGTCTTTTTCATCTTCATAACCTTGCCACTTGACTTGGAACTTTGTGTTTCCCTATAACAGGACGGTATCAAAACTAGAGATCAGCCGCTTGGTTCTTTCTGAAATTATATCCATTTGTTTCAAGCTCTTCCCACTGACAGGAAAGGGTTCCGAAGAGGACAGCATCACAATGGAGAAGCATTGAATGGAAAGGGAGGGCGTTCTCACATTTTCGTCCACAGCATGCTTCTGAATCGAGTCTACTATGAATCTTAAAGTCGTTAGTACCTGTTTGACATAAGTCCCGTTGCATAAGGTCTTACATGTCACTCCTGGACTTGTGTTTCCTTTTTTGTCTAACCATGTCGTAAGTGATGATGGGTTTTCGTCCAACCGCGACGTCTGTCACGTTCTCACGGATATCGTTGCTTATGTGGTTAAATTGGCCTAGCTTTGGATCAGAAAAGGGTAGAAAAGACGGTCGAAAACCTCTAGTTTAACTCCGGTTTAAAGCTGCCTTATTAGGTTACTGGCGCATGAGCATCAGGGGGTAAAGAAGGGGTTTTGTTGTCGCATGTGGCCGTGAAGTTTGTCGCGCGTGTCCTAACGTTGACGGTGAACTCGGTGAGACAAATCGTCGTAACAGCACGAAAAATGACCTATGGCACCTTTTCTGGACTTCTGGGGAGGCTTTTTGGACAAGTGACATGAGTAATGCGAGTCGCTGATGTCATCGGCCTACTTGTGATAATCGGTCGCAAAAAGACTGCTGTGAAAGAACCGAGAGCGAGACAGGTCGATAGTCAGGCCGCAGTATGGTGTGCGTTCATTCTACTTCCAGTCGCCCAGAATTGGCCTATGGCTTCTATGCAGCATACGACATACGGCTCAAGGCATTTATCAAACGCAGTGCTATACAGCCATTAATGGCTTCGTCCCCTGCCTTCTATCTCGGTACTTATTTATACAAGGCTACGCTTGCCACTAGGCCGAACTCCAGTGCCAGAGGTCAATCAAGAAGCCGCCTGGATCTTTGCGAAGCGAAAATTTCCGTTCTTTTCAATCTATACCATTCAAATGAAAATCACATCTGCTTTATGTGCCCTGTTTCTTGCCATGGAAACCTTTGCTCTGCCAATCAACATGCCCAAGGGGCGCTCGATTTTGGCCCCGCGGCTAGTAAACACGAAGCGAGACGAGGCGCAGGATGGTATAGATGAGCTTAGAATACCGAAGGAGAGTATCAAGTGCCTGGTTGGTGGCTGCAAAGACAATTGAGAGCTTTCCGCCCTCATATATGGATCGAATATTCTCGAGGAACTCGAGGTTCTATGAGATACCTCAACGGCCTATGGATTCCCGACAGTCTATTGTCCTTAGACTGACGCTTGCAGAGCGTACAGCAATTAAAATGTACCAATTGTAACCAATACTGGCAATTTGAACCACCACTAGGCGTGATACAAACAGTAGAGCGCATCTCGGTCACAGAGCATGTATGCTAAATATATCGACATAGAGCGTAAAGAGTAATACCACAGTTTCATCGGTAGCCTGAATAAAGTGTCTCGGATGTTCTGACCCCGAAACTTAACAACCACCTCTTCTCGGGATCGGCTACTACATAACCTGTGGTTTACCCTTGGGCGTGTGCATTGTCTTAGGTGCTTTACAGGACATGCCTATAGAGACGCCACCGATAATTGCCACTTCTCGATATCTATTCGTAGAAATCGTCCTTCGCCCTTGCCCCTCGTTCATCGCCGAAGGCAAGGAACCAGCACCTTTGCCATCGCCTTGGGTACAACAAAGTTGATGTCCGGATTTTTCGACACACTATCCTGTTGACCCCTCGATAAAACCCAGTGTGCCACTATCTGGCACGGGAGGTATTACCAGGGATCCTTCCGTAGACTGGTTCTAGGATAATTTGTTAACTTGAATTTATTCTTGTTCTTGTCTACATAATACCTGCCCAGGCTCCGTCACGCGACACTCCCCCCCCCCCCCCCCCTTTAGACTCTTGTGGGGGGATCTCGCCCAGATTTTGGTGCTTTCATGCGACCACTTCACCGCCGGCCTGTTGCCCGATCATCTGCTGGGTAGTGAAGCACTTGTTGATAGGGTCCTGGGGGTTTGCCACAAGGCCCTTTTTTTCGCTGCCGCTGGTTCCGATCGGGATGCAGGATTTCGGCAAGAGTCCAACGAGACTTTGGCAGACGATCCGGATAGCGATTCCTTCGTGTACGACCGGCTTTCGGCCCAAGCTTCCTCGCATGTTGATGTTCAAGCCTGGCTGTGTTGTCGTGTTTGCGACCCACTCTCGTATCGTTCGGGGGAGCTATTTTGGATCGAATTACTAGCATAGAGTGGCGTAATGGAGGCAATAGCCCGATTTGACACGGGGACCGTAACCCACTGACGAGAATGGTAGCGGACATTGTATGCTTGGATTTGGTTGACGGGGAAAGGAAGAGCTGTGAGAGAAAGAAACGGAATGAGAGGGTCTGCCACATTTTAAGCATATCTTCGTTTCTACGCTCTGTGGTCTCATGGGCGCTTGAGTTTCATGCACAGCCCCTGATGCCCAATGATCGCACGCAACCACACGACCTCCATCGTCGGTCTTGGAGGTTTCAAAAACAAGCTAGTCCCCAAGTCTCCCAAAAAGAGAAATGTGACCCAGATCAGCGACCCGGCGCTTATGCAACCGACAAAGCTCCTCCAAAGGTCGAGATTAGCGCTCGCGTAAGCATCACAGGTTTCAAATGGCGAAGCGGCCTGACCTCTGACCTTCAGTCTACCCACTTCAGCGCTTCCCCATCTCTTGGCGGCTATCATCGCAGCGCGAGAACTTGGACAGCCGAAAGAAGACCCCAAGCCCCCAAGTCCCCGGAGAAAGCTTGTAATTGATGGACAGTGTCCTAAAATCGCTCACCCTCTGCAAAGCTGATGTTGGACCGTTTTCTCAGTCACGATAGACTTACTTGAAGAAGGGTTCTCAGCCAGTCACGTCTCCGATATAGGTTGTGTTTTCATCGTCACACTCAAACAATATATTGTCATGAAGACTCGGTCTCAAAAAAGAGCCAGCGGAAAGCCGAGCCTCAAACCCGATAGGGTCCGCCGGAAACACAACACGGAAAAGGAACGTTGCAAATGGGAATGTTTAGAAATTGATCGCGTTGAACTCGAAGAGTCGACTAGGAGTTTCGTCATTCTTGTAAAGTGGCCTAATGGCGACATATCCGAGCACGACAAGGAAGAGATCTACATCAAATGCCCCAAAAAGGTGTGTATGAAGATAACGGTCCCAAAGATTAGACAGAAACCCAATAGTTAACCTATTATGAATAGATGCTGGAGTTCTACGAAAGACATGTACAGTTTGTCGACAGAAAAGATGCCGAAAGGTTAGGCTAAACCGAGTCGAAGATTGGAAACTTACGCTAAGCCAGAGACTACGTAGGGACCATTAACTTATAGAGCTAAGAGATCTGAACACCGAGCTGCGGGCATGAGTGGGCCTAGGGTAGGGTTCCGAAGATTTGGCAAAACCGCAATGCCTCTAAAAAGGAAAAAAACTCTTTGCAATTCTTCACTGCTACACTCAAGTTATCAACTCCCCGGGGATCCAATCACCCCGAAGACGTAGTTGCGGGACCGTGTATAGCAGACCAGTCGGAAAATATTACCATACATCTTATTAACAAGGAACCATTGGCGATTCTGTTATCCATACTAGAGAAGGAGTGAACCTGCGTATCATGATAAACTGGGGCCATTACCAAAAGCTCCTAAGAAGTGGGCTAGAGAGCGATATTAGAACACTTTCGTCTTGCAGGAATCTCAACCCCCGGCACCATTTACAACGGCCTTATCTATAACCTAACTAATATTCAGATGTTTGAGTGTGGCGATGGCGATGCCTTGTCTGAAATTAATCGACTTAAAGGCTCACGAGGTTCACGAGGTTGGCGGCAGGATATTTTCTTAGAGTACAGGAAGCCATGACTCTATATGTACTTTGCTAGTGTTCAAACATAGCCACGGCCGTATACATACCGTAAGCTACTGTCCACATAAACCAATATAGTTCTATTATATTCCAGAAAGAACCGGCCGAGACCGAGCATATACAGCCGAGATGTCCCAATGGAGAGGGCCACAGTATGTATTTACCCACGATAGCCGGCCAGCAATTCATTTCGCAGCGAATTCAGGAGTACATAGTACATGTACAGTGCATAGCATGTAGGTTCATGTTGAAAGCCAATAGGCTGATTTGGCCATCCATATTCCTCCGCGATATCCCGCTGCTGTCTAAGAGAAATATATAGGAGTCCCCTCGCTGTTCCCAAGCATCTTTCTATCCACAGTTCTATCCGCAGTTGCATCTTGGGCGTCTTCTAGGACCTAGCCGTATTTCAAGATCATAATACATATCAAACATGGACAATCTGCCGATCAAAACCGAGGAGGGGGACACGAGACCAGGCACGGACAAATGCTCAGAAGTATGTAAGAAGTCGGCGGCTTTACACCTGTCTCCCACCTATCCCCCACCTATGTTAGCCCTGCAAGTCATATAACCTTGATGTCTCCCATTAGGTAACAACAACATTAAGCGAAATGAGACTCACTCACAATCCTCCTCTTACGTCCGATACACTATTCAATATGCTTGGTGGCAGAACAATGAAAGACTTTATTAAACTGGATGAAGACGACCGTTATGCTATATTTAGTCAGTATCTAGTGGCGTATGAGTCCATCGAGATGTATGAATTCATGGACTTGTCTAAAGTCGATGCTATCCATGCCTTGTTACTGTTTAAAAAGCATTTCGGGAGCAGCAAGCTTGGGCAACGACTGAGCTAGGAAGCCAGACGGGTATTTTATGAGGAAAATGATTTTTTTGTGGCACTAAACGATCTAGAAGACTTCTTGGAAGATATCACCGGGAAATGGAAGAATACCGTGCCTGTCTAGTCACTTGTGCGCAACATTACAGATATGGTTGAGCGTCACGGATGCAAATGTGGAACCCTCACAGACTTTCTACAAGAAGTAAGAATTTTTACCAACTTGGATAGTATTAGTTACGAATGGCGAGACTGTTCAGAATTGAATGATCGTGAGAAGATGGTTTGATGGTTGACAAATGTCACAGGGATCGAATTAATAAGGAATATTTGAGTGTTCGATTAGCCTCATATTTTAATTCCATGAGTAAGAGCGTCGTATGAAAAGAAGAAAGAAGAAAGAAGAAAGAGAAAGAAGAAAGAAGAAAGAAGAAAAGAAGAAAAGAAGAAAGAAGAAAGAAGAAAAGAAGAAAGAAGAAAGAAGAAAAGAAGAAAGAAGAAAGAAGAAAAGAAAAATAAATTGAACGGCAATGTCAACCTCAGTCTTCGTTGTATTTTGCTCCCACCACTGCGTCCTCTCGGGGATGAAATAGTTGATAAACCTTCTTCTACTGATTACACCACAGTGAAACTATGTTGTATCTCAACTAATGAACAATATCGTTTCCGAGGGGCAGGCCTCCAGCACGTCGCGATACTCCCGGGCCATCTGTTTCCATCTCGAATCATCTCGAGTAATCTCAACAAAGGTCCCAGCTTCCCTGCTCTGACAAAAGCAGACCTGGCTTTCCTTTTCTCGACCCCCGTGTGCAAAGTCTCCGAAAACAACGAACTGTAGCGAGCCTAGCCCATTGCAGCCAAATGCCCACTCGACAAAGCCTAAAAGCTGCCTTCGAAGCCTCCACCGCTTGCGTATGCTCTCATTAGGCTTGGCAAAACTCACGGAAAAGTCGAGTGCGTTGCCTTGAAAATGCATATCCGTCGGCTCTAAAATACGTTCCCATGCCCACCAAGGTCTGTATCGAGTGTCCTGGGCCGACTGACGAATATGGATAAGCTTGAGACAAGACTTGGGGATGAAGGGCAACAAGATCGGCTTCTACATGATTTCATTAGCCATCAGATACTGACTGGGACAGCTCGCCCCCACCAACTCGCCCCCGTGCTTCCTTACCATGCGTTCTGGAGTGCAGGCCAGGCCTATGCACTCGAGATTGAGGCTCCCAAGGCGATTTGACGAAACGTCCTCTTGCATGGTACGAAAACGAGCGTTCGGCATTCCCAGGCGTGGAGAGTCGAGTTCGCAGGGCCAAATCGGCCCGTCCATGCCCGTGTAGATTCTCTCGTGTTGGACATATCTTCGCAACGTGTCTCGATGACCGGCAGCGTGAGCCCAGAGATCGGGCTCGGGAATCGAGGGACATACATAACTGACAGACAATCTCTCGAGCCCTTTGAATGTATCGAGAAACCGAGCGAGCACCTGCTTGCCCGACGAGGTAGAAGAAACGTGAGAGAGGTCTTGTACCTCGAGTGTCTTCAGCCGGACATCAATCCCCCGGTCTATGACTCGTGCTAAAAACAGGTGCCATCCGAAACATCTCCGTAAAGTCAGCGATCGCACGTTCGTGATGTCGATTGCTTTTGCCAGGTCGGTTCCGATAGGAATGCCAGAGAGAGACAGCTCTTGCAGGTCTGGGAACAAAAGAAGTGAGCGTGTGGGGCTGGAGGGCAATCGGAGGATCCTGGTCGAGAATATGCAACAGTCGCGAGCTGTCTCGATGGTGTCGATCCAATTGAAGGCCGCATCGTATCGTAAATCTAAATTTTCCCAGTCCACAAAGTCCAGCTCTAGGCTTTTCAGGTGCTGACTATTGTTGCGGATTGCTGATGACAGGACGTCCACGTCTTCCCTCCGCGGCGCCTTCCAACAGAGCCGTCTGAGCTCGCGCAACCGATCGAGATCTATAACACAGCCTTGGTGGCGTGGGAAGACGCGGTCTTCACGTCCGTTGCAGTCGCAGGACGTGGTGAGGCTGAGAGATCGGAGCGACGGGTGCCATAGAGGAATGACCCCCAGAGGACCAAGAATGCCTTCCGGCACGCAGGTCCCGAGATTCCACCTAGGTACTTATTTTAGTACATGACGCGGATAAAATGAATGAACTAGATATCACATTGGTACCTGAAGCTTTGCATGTGGCCGCGTGGGACCCTATTCGTGATTGCCTCTGTAGTCAGGGTCAGATGAGAGAATTCCTCTTGGTCATCATCTTGCACAGAAATATGCGGGCATCTCATGAAGGTATGCTGATGGAACTCGGACTGAAAGCTCAGGTTCCTAGTGTAGTCTAGGGGCGCTCGCAGCAGGCTGGCGGCTGGCATCTCGTGGAGATAGAATTCGCTTCGCGGACTGATCTCAACGGAACGCCAGAAAAGCGTCAAGAGAGCCGAACGTACACTTTTCGAGATTTCGGTAAGCGACTTCAGATCTCGCACGTTCATCAGCTAACTACGTCAGTGACTAGCGTATACGGGGGGGAGAGAAAAGCATGCAACCTGATTCGCAATCATATGCAAGACCTCGACCGGCATTGTGGACAGTGTATCAGCCATGACGGTGGTTCAACGTGCGGGTTCAGTATATCGCGTATGTAACCTGCGATGCGCTTCGTGGCGAACCAACGTCGAAGTCGAACACGAGGTCGGCTTTTGATATGATAGGGCCATTCGAAACTATCCGCCTCCATTCATCCGGCGAACCGTGAATGCGCCTTGGGGAGCCAGAGGCTGGCGGTTATTGGAGGGGGCGGGGTGTGATGCACGAATTTGGGACAGGTTCGTCCCATTTCGGAGTACCTCAACTAACACCACTAGTCGTCAATAATCACTCTTCTAAGTGTTCTTTATTGTACAGTATTCTTTTGCCCACATGGAAGCTCATCTACGACAAAGTCCAATCTTGGCTGTAATCAGTTGCCACCCTCTTTCGTCCTCGCTCTACCATCTGACCCCCAGCTTTGAGACGGACAAGCATTCTAGCTACCAGTACGTTGCTACATTGTCCACAGCGACAGGATGTGATGTCTGACAAGGGAGATTACTGCAGCACAAACGCTCTGCGTATGTAGCAGATCTGGTTTCTAATTTGAAAGCTATATAGGCCCCATTCTGCCGTCAATTAACCAAATTAGGATCCAGTAGAAGTAGGTTTAATTGAGCTTAGACACCATATCAAGCTATCCGCAATGAGGCCAATTATGGATGCATGGCTAATAATAGTGTAGGTACGTCGAATATAGAAGAATTTCGATACTGTGGGTCATGATTTTGATCATTGCGGCCTGAACCTGGGGTTGCATTGTGTTAGTGTGTAACAAAAAGATCAGAGCGCAAAGACAGACGAATTGAAATGTTATGGGCTAGGGGACAGTTAAGGTGCATTATCATTCGTCTACACAGATACCATGTAGGCGTATAAATGATCTTCTTCCAATACATATATGGTGTGGTTCTGGAGTGTACGATCCACGTCAAGTGAATACGTTCTTATTATCCTTCCCAAATTATATTTATAGGCATCTCGCCATAGCCCTGTATATACCATCTCTGCGTAACACACAGACAACATGCCAGATACACAAACCATCGAGCTTTTGAAGTTGTCGAGAGAAACACAGTTACACATATGGACCATTCAATCTTAGAAACAGTTCTGACAATATAGAATAGGACTTTAGTGTAACTCGCGACATCGAACTGAAGCATGACTTTGACAACTACTGCAAGATGCTCGAAATGCTCGATGAGCCTACGGTGAATGGCTTTGCAGCCTTGCCGAAGGATACTCGTCGCAATGGTTTCCGCAAATGCCTGGTGGAAAATGAGTTGATAGAATTCGACGGCTTCGTGGAATGGCAACACTGCAAAGCCATCTATACGTTCCTCCTCTTCAAGGAACATTTGGAGGGTAACGAAATTGGACAACAACTTATCCAAGAAGCTAGGCAAATTTTCTACGAAGAGAATAGCTTCATGCTGTCATCCACGTTGCTTCAATGGTTCCTGAGTGATCCACTAGGAGGTTGGGAGAAGTCAACACCCGTCAAGTCGCTGGTACGAGACATTACCATTCGAGTTGATCGTCGCCACTGCAGAGGTGAAGACATGGTACCGAGTCTACAGGAAGCCTTTCAATTTACCGATCTAGAGCGGGTCTCGATTGAGATTCTAGACAGAGGTGTGCCAGATGGCAGTGATCTTGCAACTCAAGAGACCATTAAGAAAATTACTAGGGTCGTCAAAGATCTTATAGGTCGTTTTGACGAACGCTTGCAAGTGTTAAAGGCTTTGTTTTTGGACGACGATTTTAAAAACGGGCTTACCCTGTGCCCTGCCGTGCATCATGATGCAAGTCGTACTGTAGTCCACCTGCCAAGATCACAAGAAGAAGGATGCGGGAAGGCAAGGCCTCGTTCGAAGAGGTCATGCAGGTCCAGATAGAAGAGTGTGCCAATTCGTCATTCGACCCGTACCCGCTCAACGCTGTCGATGAACTATTCAATTAATTCCTTCTCTGCACGATACGGCGCTGGTAGATTGCCTCAACACCCTGCCTGTGTTCTTCCAACATCCCCGCACGTGCAATGATAGAAATAACCTGCAATCAACCGTTGTAATGTTCCATTCCTTTCTTTTGCGACCATTGTTTAGCGGTAAAGATAAGCTGACTCGTGTCGAGAACATCATCGGCGGAAACGAGAATCACCTACCCATCGTAACCCATTACTGCCGACCACTACCGCGCAATCAGAGTAGAAACATGGGCAAAGATTAACGTCTTAAACGGGCTGTTCCTCGGCTAGCTAGCCATTCTAGGAATAAGGATGTACCTAAAATTCGGTCTTTGGCTAATAGCCGGTATATCCTCTGTCTGCCCCAGGTGTGAAGATGCGTTCTGGGATCGGAGCATCGTGGTTCGCTGCAAGCCACCAGGGCTGTGGATGGCTCAATTCCGGACGTCTATCAATTTCTTATATATCAGCAACTATTCCAGGACTCCTTCATTATGTTAGACTCCAGTCCGTATAATTCATGATACAAGCAGGTCAAACAATTCGGATCCTTTCGACATGTATCCTGATGGTTTTCTGGCGGCATCTTGGCGGATCAAGATGATCGAGCCAATTCGTCGGAGCACTAGGGATCAACGTGAGGAATGGATCCGTACGGCTGGTTACAATCTATTCGAACTCAAAAGTGATCAAGTCTTTATCGACCTTCTCACCGACAGCGGGACCGGAGCGATGAGTGATCGCCAGTGGGCGGCTTTGCTAATGGGAGATGAGACATACGCTGGGTCATCCTCCTTTTCTCTCCTCGAAGGGAAAGTAAAAGCCCTATTTGGATTCGAGTACGTCCTTCCGGTCCACCAGGGCCGCGCCGCCGAAAACGTTTTATTCTCCGTGCTCATCAAGAGGGGCAACGTTGTGCCGGGTAACTCTCATTTCGACACTACACGAGCCCACATCGAATACCGACAGGCGACGGCATTAGACTGCCCCCTCGACAAGGCCTTCTGCATCGACAAGCATCACCCTTTCAAGGGCAATGTCGACTTGCAGAAGCTCAAAGCCATCCTTGACTCCGAGAAGAATAACGTACCCATGATTGTGGTGACAGTTACCTGCAACAAGAGCGGTGGTCAGCCGGTATCCCTCGACAACATGCGTCGCGTCAGGGCACTTGCTAGGGAATACTGCATCCCTGTGGTTTTTGACTCGGCACGATTCGCGGAGAATGCTTGGTTCATTCAGAAACGGGAGCCTGGCTATTCCAACAAGACCATTGAAGAAATTGTCTGGGAAATGCATCAGTGCGCGGACGCCATGGTGATGAGTGCCAAGAAGGACTGCAATGCGAATGTTGGAGGCATCCTGGCGATGCGGGACGAACATTGGTTTCGACAAGCTTCGGAAAACGTCATACTTTTCGAAGGATTCACGAAATACGGTGGAATGGCTGGAAGAGATATGGAGGCCTTGGCCATCGGTCTCGATGAATCCACGTGCTCGGACTACTTGGACTTTCGCATCGGCCAGGTTCGGCGGCTGGGAGACAGCTTGACAGCAGCCGGTATCCCTGTCCAGCGACCGGTTGGTGGTCATGCGATCGTTGTCGATGCGACTGCCTTCTTGCCTTTGGTCCCCAAGGACGAATATGCCGCCCAGGTGCTAGCCGTTGAGCTGTACCTTGAGGCCGGGGTGCGAGGCGTAGAAATAGGTACGCTGATGAATGATCGGGACCCGGATACGGGTCGTGATCGTCGCGCGAAGGCTGAATTCATGCGTCTCGCCATTCCAAGGAGGGTATACACGAACGATCAGCTGGACGTCGTGGCCAAAGCGCTCATCAGCATCTACCGCCGCCGATCAACCATAATCAGAGGCTTTCGGATTCTCAATGAGGCCAAAAGGCTGAGGCATTTCACAGTGACTTTGGAGAGAGCAGGGGAAGTAGTCGATGTACCCGTGAGAACGCCCGCAGGTGAGAGCTTGCAGGAGACTACGACTACTTGAGGTGAAAAAGCCATATGCAAAGGGGAGTTGAAGGTTCTGGATAGCTAGTTGGTGCTTCTTTAGCTAGGAGTAAGTCTAAACTGTAATAAATCTAGATTGTGGTAATGAGTCCATAGTCTACATTGGGAACATGGTGGCATACGAGCTTCGTGAGTTTGGGAGGTGCTCGAGATGTCCTCCCCTCCCAGATGAAGATAGGTGAGCCTACGAAGAGTCAAGCAGTAGGCCGGCAGTGGTTATACATGCCACGCTCATGCTTTTGTTTTGTAATTGGTTGACCTCTTGTTTGGCCCCTCTACGCCCAGTAAGCTTCTCGGCTAGGACAAGTGGTCAGTAGTTAGTCGAATGACGAGAAGAAGAAGACAGCAGCTCCGGCGGCTAACCTTTCCCTACAGAGAAGAGAGCCGTGCAAGCATGCTTCGTTTGTGGCCTAATGTTCTTTTCAAGACATTTTTTGCCCTTTGTGCAGTTGACTCAGGATACACCGCTGATTTTAGACGGCCCCTGCTTCAAAGTGGCAGGTTTAGACACGTCCTCCAACGGCGTCTCCCTCCGTCTTGGGTGACTGTAAGATCGAAGTCCGTCTTCCACTGTGGGATAAGTCATCTTCTAGTACTGATTGTAGGCGACGGGATGGCGGAAGCCGGTTTCGTTCATGGCTCCTGTCGGTGATGTGTCTAGCCTGATTACAACATCTTCTATTGCCCGCAACCTTTCCATCACCACTCAGAAACTCTCCCATCACGCCACATATTATACTGCAGCGTCGAGCCGTGAAACCCCCACAAGTTTCTTTCACCATGGTAGTTCTTTTGCCAGAAGAGATCATCTGCATGATCACAAAGCAGTGCTCCCTGAAAGGCCAGGCTTCACTAGCACGGTCCTGTGTTCAACTTCATGCCATATGCAATTACATCCTATACCGCAACGACGTTCAGAACCACGGATGTTCTTCTGTGTTTCATGCTATTGCCTGGTGTCACGATCAGGCCCTTGCCTTAAGAACTCTTGCGGCAGCCGAGGCGGGTGGAGCAGACTTCAGGCAGTGCCATGATGCTCGGAATCATCATCCCTTATCCTTCCACCACTCCGACACGACGCTCCATTCCCCTATCCATCTAGCAGCAAGGCGGGGACTGGATGACATTATCTCCTTTCTCGTCAGCCACGGGATCCCCCCGGACGGACCGGAGGGCGTATGCAGAACGCCACTCGCGGAAGCCATTTTACACAACCAGGAGTCAACTGCGATACTACTGGTGCACCAAGGGGCTTCTGTCGGGCTTCAGCCTCCGGAGTTCGACGCATACCGCGCTGCTGTTCGTCAGGGCCTTGCAGAGCTCACAAAGATCATAGTGAAGGCAAAGGACATAAACGTCAACTCTGAAGATGGGTACGGTTGTACAGCCTTGATGTTGGCTGTTTGCCACAGGAGGAGACGGGTAGTTCGCGTCCTCCTCGACCTCGGGGCAGACGCGAAGGCAGCGTTGCGGGATTTTTGCCAGAATCACACCTTCGCTTCTCTTTTGTGGACCTTGGAAGCGGGTTCGTCAGCCTTGCGGAAATCTCTAGGCCTCAAAGGTCTTCTCGATCTCGTTGTTTCCGTCGCCGTGGAACAGGTGTCTCCGATTCAAAAGAGCCAGCAAGTAACTGCGTTGCAAACACTGTTAGAGCTACTACAAAGGGCAAGGTCTGGTGCGTCTTCAGGACCTGTGCTTCCAACCGACGAGCTAGATTGCTTCCTGGATGCTCTGTTACAGAGGGTGCTATCAGTGGAGCGTGCAGACGCAGCCATTGCATCAATGCTGCTGCAGCACGGCGCCCGAATTCGCGTGGGCATTTTCTTACAGCTGTTGGGAATCCTCAACTCGACCGTCTTTGCCAAGGATAATTTACGCTGTCTACGTCGGCATCCGAGGCTCCTTCAAAGTTTTGACTTTGTATACTCTTACTGCGCCAATCTTCCGGCTGCAGGAAGGAGTTTCACGGTCGAATACTTCATCGAGAACGTACCGGATCAAGCTGTTCGCCTCGTGTACGAGTTGAAGCGGCTCGACTTGCCACTTACAGCCAGGGGAGTCCAGAGGATGAGTCTCAGAGCAGCTGGAGAAGGGACCCGGGAAGCACAGTCCGGCACTACGGCTTAGTCTCTGTTGACTGTCAGCTCATGCATGACGCGTCGTCCCTTGCCGCGTCTTGGGCGCGTCTGACGTCTTTCTCTGGTGGTACTGGCGTGTTGTCGGGAGCTTCTGGGCTTACATGTTAATTAATGGGGGGCAGAAGTTAAATGTTGACACGAGTTCATGCGAAGCTGCCCTTTGCCCGACTGTGTCGAGGGGGGCAGGCCCTGCGGTAGAGTCGGACCATGATACGTGCGGTCGTGTGGATCGCCAAAAGAAGCAGCAGACATGGAGGCCGCGAGGCTCAAAGGAGTATACGATGTGCTTGATCCGCCCTTATCCCCATCTTAGCGCATGATTAGTGCCTCTCACCCTCGACAGCCATGCACATGGACCTGCGGAGAATTCAGCCATCCAGCCACTTGCCTACTACCTTTCCGCCGCCGCTTCGGAATAAATGCTGGTGGAAGCCGCAAAATTTCTGGCACAAACACTAGCAGTTCCAATCTTTTCCTTTCGGCACCCATCAGCATCGTTCTTCTTCCATACGCACATACTTCCATCGATCCTCAGTTTCCTCTTCGGACGTACCGGTACTCCCACCATCGAGATGGACTCATCGCTTGAGCTTAGTATCTTTGCCGTCGCAACGATCATCCCATCGGTATTTCAAACAGTTTCGGCAATTATCCTGTATGGTCGCAACTTCAAGTCTGTGTCCGAATCTAAGGCGGCGCACCCAGATGGCGTACAAAGGATGAAGGCCGCCATTCGAGGGCAGATATGGTTTGGCGCCATCTCAACGCTCATGGCAACCATATTTCTGGTGGTCTCTTGGTGCTATCAAATCGAAGAATTGCAAAAGGTTTTCTGGGGGCTTATTATCCTATCTTCGTCTCTATTTCAGGTATGCTAGGTATCGTCTCTCTGGTATGCAGAGCAAGAGCTAACTGCTTAGATATTCTCCTTGCCAGAAGAAGCCCTTTCAGCCGCCAAAGCCCTCCATGACAGCAGCTCCTACAGCGAGTTTTGGGATCAAAACAAGCCAGCCTTGCAGGTCTCCACCATCCCTCTCATATCTTTTATGATTACCACGTTCGTCGCCGTTACGCTACGAATCGCACTACCTACTTATTGGCCGGTTGCGTGGGCCATGTGGACAGCTCTCGGCTGCCTTTTGAGCGTGGCTCGATCTTTTCGTTACCTGAGCATCTTCGATGAGTCGGGCGATCGCTGGAGAGCCTATACACTTGTCTCGGCTGGCTGTATTATTCTTGGCGCCTTGAATTTGGCCCGAGATCAGGCGTCTACTAGAGTCGTCCTCCTAGGAGCGAATCATCTTGTTTTGGTAATCAATAGAATGTCGACGATGTACGGCATGGATAGAGTACTGAGAGCCGGGCAGGAGTGCAAGAGTGTAAGGTCTGTATCGACGGTTTTCTCGGATGAAAGCTACAACAAGGGCGAGGTTTGAGCGGCCTCTGATTGCTCGGGTCGAATCCAACAACCCAGCGTTATCAACGAAGGGGTGATGGAGCAGAGCCGCAGCACAAAATGGTGGAATGGTCAAAGACGGTCCAAAGTCATATTCGGAGTAGCTAAGCTCATTAAGGTTGCCTTCGTCAGGTCGTGGACACAAGCTCGGATCGCCTTCCAGGGCATCCTACTAGCAGGAACTGTTGTGACCTCCCTCATCCCCAGCGCGGCTTCATCTTAAGTCATGTAATTCCCAATAAATCGCGTAGAAAAAGAGTTTATTTTATATCTAAGAGTGTACTGCTGAGCTCCTGTCTGGTATCAACACCCAGTTTCGCCCACCACGTTAATGCTAGTCACAACCCAACCATATCCCTCCAATCTCACCTCACTCGTTGGGCCTTGCTGAATCTTTATGTAAACCCTGGAGCTTGATCTAGCTGTCTGTGTATCGTTCGCATGCTCGCCGGATGTCTGCTGGACATTTAACATATTATTAGCTCCATTACTTCCTCGTTGTCCACTAGAAGATGAGGCTGTAGCTTACCGTGATGTTCATAATGATAGTGACTGGTGAGTTCTTGGCGTTGTGTTTCTGGTCATGCCACTGGCCGCCTTCAGGCCTCGCCGGGGAGGAAGGGGTGCAGGGAATGACACCCGTGGGCGTCGTCCGTCCGGGGCCCGGCTCCGTTGGTGTGACCTCTAGGGATGATCTTGGTTCAGTAACGGAAGAGGCTGAGCCTGATCTTGTAAAAGCCCCAGAAACCGTAGCGTGATCTGGATCAACAGTTCCCTGTACCAACTCGTGATGTTGGCGTGTTCGCTCCTTGTGTTCTCTTCTCGCCGAATTCGAAGGATTGTGAGATCGAATTTTGTCCCATCTCGGCGCAGAAAAACGACGGGTTCGCTGGTCAAGCTCATCCTTGTTCAAAAAGGATTGTGTTAGGTCCGGGCCTGACATTTTGACTTCGTACGTTCAGCGACTTCGGCGAGCCCTCAAGGCCAATGCCATGGAATGTGATGGAGGTGAGTCAACGCAAAGAGAGATAGAAGCATCAGCAGCGTGGAAGATCTGGGAGGCCCGACCCCTTTTTAACGCCGCCACCGGCACCGCCCTCTCCACACCAGTACCCCTGCGTTCGTGCGAGAGCATGGAGAGCGTGAACTTTTGGCTCTGAAGTCCTTCGTAAGTCTCACAGAGCAGGAGGCGATTGTGCCACCTCCAATCATTAGTCTCCCACACCATCGAGGACAGGGGGGATTCGAAGGCCCTCATTACGCGCAGGCCGTGGTGGGGAGATGCCGACTGAGCTGATGTCACCAAGCCTCGGATTACATTCCGGAGAGCCGGCGGGATATTTCGGCAAGTGGTCTGGGTCGTATGCGCAACCTTCCCCTTAGACGGAGAGTGCGGTTACGGGTAGAAGCAGCACACAGCTACTCGCAAGAGGTTAGGCTAGAGACGTGCTCTTTCCGGCTCTCTACGATGAAAGAGGGAAGTGGGCTGGAAGCGGTGTTCAAAACACACTCCGGGTGCAGAAAACTTGCTACTGATCGTACTCTCCAGGAAGAGTGAGTGAGGAAGGCGGATGAGGGGGAGAATTTCAGGGGTAAAGGTCGAGGCGAAGGATTCAAATGCTCTAAAGAGACACGGCAGTAGGACCCCAGGGGGGATACCTTACGTCAGTACAGGGTTCTCTCTAGCCGTGGACATGATTTCCACTTCATAGCCAATCACAGCGGTATTGCAGTTGTATGTTGGCCTGGCAAAGTGGACGGTGATTGGGTCCCCATATCTGCAAAACCTGAGAGCGGAGGGAACTCTGTCCTGGCTTGTGTACATGTCAAGAGCGTCATCAAGACGTCAATTGTAGATGTTTGATGAGCAGCAACTAAATAATTCCGAAGATTCACGGTTGAAAGTGACAAGAAACTTGTTCCCATCTCATGAACGCTGGCAGAAGATCGCTAAACTCAATGGGTTTTCCACCAGCTGCATAGTTCCGGTTGATATACCTACGTTCTGAACTGCTACATCACGATGCAGAGGAGTTGTCAACCTGAATTGGTGATTGAAGAAAAGCCTGGCAAAAAGCCAAGGGTTGCATGCGCAGGAATAGTTTCAGCTACCAAATAATCAATTTAGCAGCGCAACAAAGTGCAAGTATACTCGCTCCTGACCGATCTGAGGATGTCAGTTAGACGTGCTCTTTTTACGGACGTGTTTGGTTCCGAGTCTCACAGGTGATATTTGGGCCTGTCCGCTTTGGGCCATAGGTTTAAATGGTAACAAGCGTCGTCACCGGCCGATAAGAGCTCCTTAGCATCCAGCGGCATCGATGAGACGTTTGCAATTTGCACCAGCATCGTCCAACCGAAGATTATATTTCTCTTTAAAGGGTGCTCAAAGGAGCAATACGTACACATACACCGTTTTAGAAAGGACCTATCACCAGCTCTCAGCTCTTACGGAACGCCTTGTGACCGCTTTTCCTTCCACCAACATGGATGCTCACGCTCGGGGCAATGGCTCCCTGAAGTGTGTCAAGGCTACAATGAGGGCTCAGCAGTATGCGCGGATGCCTGCCTTCGTTGCGTATCGGTCACTAACACTCCCTCCAGGTATGACCCGGCTGACCAAAAACTACATCTCAACGAGGTGGAGATCCCGAAGCCCAATGAGAGCGAGATATTGGTTAAGGTCGTCGGTGCATCACTCTGCCACTCCGACTGCCTGACCTTCGATCCGGACTTCGCCATGAACAAAGGGGTGGAAGTTCCTACTACCATGGGGCATGAAGCAACCGGCATCATCACGGAGGTCGGAAAGCAGGTGAAACAGTTTGAGGAAGGGGACGCCGTTGGTTTTCTTTCTTCTAGCGGATGTTTTGAATGTGATGCCTGCAACACGTGGTAAGTGTACGAGGCCTTGGCTACAGGAGGAGTTTATCTAATGGTCGAGGGTAGGTCAAGCGTTGGATGTCCACAAGGCTTAAAAGCACAAGGGTTTACTTGCGATGGATACTTCCAGGAGTACGTTGTCGTCGATGCCCGCAGTGCCGTAAAACTCCCATCAAGTCTGGACGTCGCCTCTTCGGCACCCCTTTGTTGTGCAGGTGTCACTGCGTACAACGCAATCAAGGAATGTCAGCTTACCCCCGGAAAATGGCTAGCTGTAATTGGCGCTGGAGGTGTCGGACAAATGGGCATCCAGTACGCCAAAGCCATGGGGCTTAATGTCATCGCTGTTGACACCAACGGAGACCAGCTGGATGCCGCGAAAATGGCGGGAGCAGACTATACGTTCAATCCAGAACTATGTCCGACGTATGCAGGCGACATCAAAAGCATTACAGAACATGGCGTGGATGCTGCTGTCAACTTTGCGCCATCCAAGAAAGCCTACGACGATATGCCCGCCATGATTAGGTGGGGTGGCATCCTGATGGTAGTTGGGGTTGTCAATGACCCTCTGACGATCGAACCGCTGGACACCATCTTCAAACCACACATCATACAGACAGCGTGCAACGAGACTGTCAAAACCCTGCAGGAATGCGTCGACTTCAGCGCCGAGCATAACATCAAGCCCTTCGTGGAGTTTATCAAGCTAGAAGAGCTTCCGCAGGCAGTGAATATGATGGAAGCCGGCAAGCTACGAAAGCGCATCTGCGTTAAATTTTAAGTCAGCGTTCCTTCCGCAGAGCGAGACCCGAAGTTAAGATGATGTTCTCAACCTGGGTCTGGAATGGCTACGCCGGGAAAGAGACAGCAATCAGAGTTCGGCCAGAGACGTAAAATAATAGGTTGCGATGAGACGGCACATGGGGCAGCTATTATTAGTTCATCATAGGAAAAATCTTACACTCTCGTGGTCATCAAATACTCCATCTTGACCGGGTCTCACCGCTTCTCCTCGTAAAGTGAAGTCCTACTGGCATTTTACCCGCCAAGAACCGCATGCTCACCATCAGGATGTCATTCTGGCCAGACGTCTTTTGACTCACTAGATCCAGATCCCCACTTGCTAATCACCCTTTGAATCAGTTTCTGAATCAGCCGGAAGCCATTCACCGTGCCACTCGTTCTAGTCTTACTCTTATCTCTCAGACTCACTCAATGATACATTGTCTACTCTCACGATGGTAACAAGAAGAGAAACGGTTGGAGCTCACGTTCCAAAGAGCCCAGATTGGCCTCGCAGGGTGTTCAAATGTGTTTAATAGCATCTACACATACACCCAATCTTCCACCACTTTCCGACATGTGTTTATCAGCTCAAGAACCTCCGCAGGATCAAGTTTCTCATCGCCGATTAGACTTGATCGAGAGATTGCTTTATACATTTGCACCGAGTCAATGTTCTCCATTGAGCAGGTCCCCTCAACTTCGATGATGGCACCGCATATCATCTGATTCTCTAGTATCGAGTATTGCGGATCGTAGCGGTGCTGAAAAGGATCCTGTTCGCCGCCTAGCTCCTCGAGCAGGCCGCGCGCCAGGGCGATCATATGGTGAGCCTGATCGTAGTCAAATGACTCGGGCTTCAAGTCTCTTTCGACTTGCAGGAAAGGCGCCAGTAAGGAGGCCTCATCGCGGGCCAACACTTCAGATGCCTCACTGCTATCGTAATCCTCCAGTAAGCTTAGACCGAGCATCTGCAGGCATAAACAAAATCTTGATCGAGTACGTTGATTAGCTTTCTGGGATGGGTCGATCATCAGCTTTGCATTCCTAATCGAATTGAAGTAGCACCATACCTGAAGGCTGCGTCCCAGCATCATCCACTCGAACAGTGTTTCGTTCACATCAGCTTGATTGGGAGGCATGATGCTTGTATCTGGGGCAGCGTCTTCCATGCTGTAACGCAATACCAAGATTTCGAACGCCCGGCGTTGATGGTCTAGACTGTTTCTTGACTTCTTGGCTTGAACAGTGATGAATAAGCGTATTTAGAACAACGCCTCTCGTAGCGGTATGGTCACAAATTCGCGCTTATGGTGCTGATCTGTGGTTGGAAATGAAGAAAATTAGACGTTATTTATGTTGAGGTCCGTCTCTAGTGGTTTTGCTCCCTGGACCGAACGGCTTCTCCAAGAGGGCGTAACGCCCTGGTGCCTCCGGCGTTTTTTGGCTCTTCACGGCTAAGGTAAAAATTATCCTTGGTGTCGAGAACGCAGACATTCATTTTCGTTTCCTGGAATTCATTAATTTGGATGTCTATTGTCGTTTAAATTGGACGGCTTGCCTTGCTCTATTGTATCTACTCACCCATGTTGTCGCTTTTGGACCTAAAGCCACGAAACTCCCCAGTAGCGAATGCAGAATTTTCATGGCGTGTGGTGCCTCCAACCTTCTAAACCTTTCCAATTCATCTCCTGTTCTTTCGAGTGATCGACTTCCTGGAGTGACATGCTTGCTCGCGGAGAGATCTTCATCGAAGCTTGTACCAAATCCTCGCACCGATACATCCCTCGCTGGCAGTCACGAACGCAATTCTTCTAAGCAATGCACGACCATATCGAATCACACAACAGTAATGACCAGAATTCAGAGGTCAGAGTCCGGTTCAAATACGTTATAATATATTCACGTTCACCCACTCTGGTCGGCAGATCTTGGAATCCGAAACAACACTTCACCGATGCCTCTCTCGAAAACTTTATGCATGCGGTCCGACTCAGTCATGTTGGCGCATCAGGGCTCCTGCTGCAACTTCAGGCGCCACGATTGTCGTTGGAAGAGACGGTCTTTGACAATGAGGACTTTGCCGAGGTGAAGATGGCGTTCAACCGGGCCATTAAAGAGCTGAAAAAGCGGCTTGCCCCGAGCAAGGTTGCGAGGGTTATGATGCTAATAGAGCCCATATACTCGTCCGCTCAGCAGAAGTCCTTGTGGATATTCGACAGACAGCAGCCGTGCGAAGCACCGAGCTTGACCACAGGACCCCGCAGGCGTAACAGTGTTTAGGCGGTTCAGTCAATCACCCCAGAGGACCTTTGAGCTTCTTCAGACCCCTTCCCTCTCCAACAAGAATATATTCGGTTACATCTTCTCTCATCAATGCCGGGGCTTTACAACTTGCCTCTTCACCCCGCGTGAGTGGGATATGTAAAGGAGAAAAGGAAATCCACAAACTTCGTTCTCTCCGAACATTCACTCGTTTCGTGTCGACTGCGACCCGCTTCTATCGTTGTGTCATTGGGTGACCAGCAATCGCGGAAAGCTGTTCAGTATGAGCCATGCGGTCAATCTGAGCAGAAGGAAGTAGCCAAGTGTCCAACGTGGGTACCCACCCGAGCCGCCCCTGCGTATTATCAAATCATCAGCCCCCTTTTCATATTTATTAAAGGTCGCTGCCTTCATCACCCTCAATCAAGATACTTTATTCTTCTCCCATCATCTCGACATCCACCAACTGTATCGCATACTTTTCGTTGTATTTCATGGCGAATCTGGTCTGAAAAAACTCACGGCATGCAACGTCGGTTCGGTCTCAGAAGAGGGCTTTACTCCAGTCGCCTATTCCCAAATCATTCCTCACAGCACACCATGGCCGCGCCCCAGGCTTCCACCCAGCGTCTACTTTCATCACTTCAGTCTGGGGAGCGATCATCACCAGCCCAAGTGCATCTGATGGGGACGTATTGCGGAAGTTTCCAGTCCGGCCCAGACTACTGCCAACCGGAGACTGTCGACCCAACTCTCACCCTTCTTTCTACAACGTCCAGAGTGTTCGAGGGGACAGAGGGTGTCTCTTCTTCTCGCCTGGACGAGGGGCGGCACTTGGCAGCTGGTACAGCAGATCTGTTGGCGGAATGGTGGGAGTTGGGCCTTCAGGAGTACACTTGTGAAGGCTGCCCTTTGGAAGACAGTTCAGGGTCTGTGGTCCATTTTCCTTCGCACGACGACCTAAAAACTACCATGGCGCCCCCCTACCAAACATCTGCGATCTATTACATACACCCAGAACAGCAGTGCCAATGTGGTGTTCCTTGTTTAACCAACGAAACTGGGCACAATGGGGGCAGCGCTGATGTTATAAGCCAGCAATGGGGGTTTACCGGGCCAATTGCCGATTTCACGAATGACGGATTAGAGGCAGATGCGCCAACTATCATGATGCCATCAGACCCTTTTCTTCTTTTCTATGGTGAAGACCTAGTAGAATCATTCGAGCGGGGACAATCCTACGGTAGAGCGCCGCCGGTTGCTACAACAAACATCGAAGATCCCCTTATTTCCGACAACCGGGGTACGACATACGACAAACCGAACCAGAGTGTGGATCCTACAATACTTTCCGGAGCTTCGGAGAACACGGAAGACCGTCCGCAAAGACAGTGCAGCTCTATCAAAGAAAACGCCCGCTACGCCAAATCGAAACCCGCTCAGAAATGTTCGGCGAGAGCCTTGAGGAGCCGCAATAGAATTAAAACCGTTAAAGAGAAGGGAAAGCCCTTCCGTAAAGGCGATGCTTGCTTGAATATTTGGGAGTTAGTCCATGGAAAGGCCGGAGAAGATAACAAGTAGGGCGAACAAACTATGTAGTGATTTCTAATGAGTGGAAAATACATTTATACTAAGATCATATTGACAATGAACATAGAAGCTCATGTTGGCCAGGAGATAGAATCTTGTTTCTGAAAGATCATGATGATCTAAGTTTAGGAAGGAGGAGAATTCTGTAGTGGGGTAGGTTGGAGGTCACAGACAGGCGAGGAGGCGGACGAATGGAATACCTTTCTCTTTTAGGGCCCCGCGCCATAGCGGCTGATTTGGGCAGTCTTTGATACAAAATACTCTAATGTCGCACGAAGTCGGTCTCATATGTGGAATGATAAGATTCTCCCCGAATGGATATCGTTAATCAGGGTGTCCTGTATTGGCCTCATTTGTCGCGGCGAAGCAGAGAAAAAAGCGGGCAAAAGTCGCGTAATATCTATTGGCTCATTGACCAAACAGTATATAAATGGACTTCAGCATCCCCTGGGAAATAACACTTGCGAGTACCACTTCCAAATTGCGATTGCGTAAACTTCCCCTCAACCGATAATTACATCGACCTGACTTCTTAGGACGCCACTTACGGATGACACGCGCTCCAGGGGGCCGCGTTGTTTTTTCCGCCTCTTTCGTGTTTTCTTTATATTTTCCCCGTTTGGACAGATTCCATAGGCATTGGAACTGCTGAGCTCGTTGGTCTACAGCCAACAGGTCTCATCCGTGCGGAAGTTCAGCATACATCATGGACAGATACGATAGGGTAAGTAGCATTGCTACCGCCTCCATTCATCCGCTACATCTCGCCTCTTAGCTTAGACCCCGCTTGTATGAATGATTTCTAATGCGATTCTCCAGTTTCCTACATTGCCCGACGCAACTTCGACATGGTACCTTCCAGACCCTGACGACAGCCACTATTACTTGACAGGCGGAAAAAGCTTTGAGGACTTTGAGAAGCTCTCAGAAGACGAACGACGTCGTGTATTCCGCGAGTATTTGGTTGAGAAGGCGCCTATTGTCATACAACAGCCTATTGCCTGGACCAGCCACGATAGTATCGACTCGTTCTTTCTTTTAAAGAATGAAGTTAGAGATAACAAGTCTAGACTACGCCTGCTCCAAGAGGCTCGGCAAGTGTTCTACGAAGAAAATTCCTTCATAGTCTTCTGGAGCGACTTGGGTCGTTTTTTAGACGATCTACTTGGACGGTGGACCGATGCCGTTCCAGTCAAGTCGCTGGTGCGGAGAATCACAGTCAGGGTGGAAAGGCATGAGTGTGGATGTGGAAACCTGGCGGAATATTTGCAACACGCCCGCTACTTTGCCAAGTCCCCTAATTTGGAAAGCATCTCATTCGAGTGGTGGGATTCTTGGAGACATTGGAAAGCGAACAGCGTTGAGGAGGAGTCGGTTGGCGATGACACAGAGAACGACGACGCTTCTGGAGACGAGTCGGACGGAACCCTGAAGGAGTCGTCCTCAATTGACAGTGTCTGGGAGTTCTGATGAGGGTAAGGCCTAGGACGGGCGTCAATATTGGTTTTTATTTATTTTTATTCTTTATTTTTGGATGAGTAGCGACAGGGTTGGAAATCGATCGTATAGATCGATTCACAGCCCTGATCGATCGATTTTTATCGATTGTCGCCTTCAATCGATCGATATCGATCGAGCGCAGATTGGAAATCGATCATATCGATCGATTCCGAGCCCTGATCGATCGATATCGATCGATATCGATTGACGATCAAATCGATTAATGCTAGTCTTCGTTGTCCCTATCTACGGTGATGTTGCCCACCAATTGATGAACTTGCCTCCAATTATCCCATTCAAGGAGACTATGAGGAAGAGTCGGCTGATAAATACCGGCATTGCTCCAGGAACGAAGGCAATGAGCCATGGCCACAATATGCCGTCGCAGGCCGGCTCTAGCTAGTGTTACCATCCTCCTGCAACTGCTGAAGTGTCTCCGTTTCTGCAGCAGACGATGCGATAGTAAGAAAGCCTACAGCCGTATAAGACAATGGAGGAAAACGCACGACGCCAACGTCCCTCCACCAAGCAGTTGGGTTCGCTCTCTATGCGATATTGTCTACTGGCGGCTCTGATAGATACTGATCAAGCTCATCCTGTTCCTGCAAAACGGTTGACTGCCGTTGTCGTTCACTTTCTCGCCCTTGGGGCCGATCAAGGTCGAAACTGTAAAACAGTTGCTCAGACAGCCATAGACGGACATCCAGACGTCGTGCGATATTGAGATGGGACAGCCTCAGAAAAGAGCATCGCAACAACAGCCAGCCAACACATTGCGCCCGTCGCGTGCGCGTTGACACGGCGCGCATTGACGCGACCCGCGTCGGAACACCGCTGTAAGCAATCAGGCAACATTACAGTGCGGGGCAAAATATACCTGGTGCTGCACCATGTACCACTGCTAATATTTTACCAGGGAAGGTACTTTAGCATGACGACTATTTTGGCACCCAACGTACCCTGGACAGCCTACCCGGGACCCTCACGATCGACGATCAAATCGATCGATTGGTCGATCGATTTCCAACCCTGAGTAGCGATCAATGCGTGCAGCCTTTACGTTGGCTTTGAGGAGTGCACGGCGAGAATCGGTCATAAGTGGCGTTGGTTCACGGGCATGAACAACTTGGGCCCACTTTGCCAGTGTCTATCAATACGTTCGCGCCCCTATCCAGCATCGCGAATTGGCCAAATTCGTCCGTGCAATATCGAAATGACGCCCCCGGAAGTCGGTTTAGCCGAGTTACGAAAAAGCCCCGCAAATTATCTATAAAATCTTTGCTAGGTTTTTCGCACTTACTCTGGAAAGCATCCGGGTCATTAACTTTTGTTCATCGTCTTCCATTCGCTGGTTCCACGCTCCGCGACACTTACGTCAACTCAAGTAGTGGACTCCTTTACAACGTACTACAAATGGCGAAAGCTTCGGAAGAAGAGTACCATTTTAGAGTCGTTCAATGTAACGAGCCCCTGCCCTCAAAGCGCAAGCGAAAGACACAAGGGGGCTCCAGTGGCGTGGGCGCCGAAGTGACCAAGCGACAACCATTTCCCTTCTCCAGTTCAAAAGTCTCTCACCGTTATCGCGTAATGCCCGGCGCGCAGTGGTCCCGGTTGCAGAGCTACAGATGTTTCCTCTGTTAGAGAAGTGCCCGACTTCCACACCCCGTACAATTAGCTAATTGGTAAGCGCAGTTCGGGGCACTCCATTCAGGCTCGGAGATTTCGTCAGGGTGGCAAACCGGTTGACCAGCCAGGACAACCCAACGGAGCACGCTGTCAGGGATTTGAAGAGGCCCGAGAGAGACTGGATTGCCTATATACTGGAGATCAGGGCTGCTGACCATTATCATGTCTTTGCCCGAGTATATTGGATGTATTGGCCCGAAGACATACCAAAACGTGTCATGCAAGACTTGACGCGCATTCGTGGGCCAGAAATATTCCACAGATCACATGAAGTCATTGCCTCTAATCATAGTAAGTCCTGAATTCTGCGGTGCCCCTCGGTCCTGTAACTCAATCATAGCAGTGGACATCATCGACGTGATGAGTGTCAATGGGCTCGAAACAGTGAAACCGATGAGAAGTTCACGACGCGACGCGCGGAGCAGTCAACTGTTTTGGAAGGAATCCTTTGATTGCTTCCAGAAGTCGATATCGGGGAACGTGGGATCAAAGGAGTGATTTCATTTCACTGTACGGCAACTGCATTCCGCTGGATTCGCGTGGCTTAGTGTCAAGACTTGACGATTGAGCATGAATATTATGTTATTTAGTAAAGACAGTGAAAGGGGCGGTTCGCCTTAAATTACAACGAAAATATTCCCGGGTTTGCCAACGATAACCGAGTCTGGTAGAGTGACAAGCTTACCCTATAGGGATGCCGAGGGCTGCTTCGTTCTGGTCTCTCGTTCGGAAGATTGTGCCAGATAAGAGTGATTCAAGCGAGGCGAAAATGAACGGAAAACAGGAGCCTGAGATTTCTTACCGTGACGATGGACGTCATGTTATCCTTTTACGAGACTTAGTCGACGAGACTATTCCTCGAAGCCACAACATCTTCATGTCGACTGGCGCCGAATATCTTTCAGATAAAAACCACTAATGCATTGCTACAAGTGGGGATTCTCATTTTTGTGATGTGTGGTGTGTGGTATAGTTGGTAAAATCTAACAATATCACCTCCGCGTCGGTGCCCTTTACCCATGAACCAGATTTTCATAGCACATTTGGTGGCGGTGTGTCTTACATTACAGTGCCATTCGCCCAATCGTCAACCTTCATGACGTGGCGTTGCAAGTACACGTAGAGGTCCACGTGTCGGATGACCATGCCAGAAATCCAGCCACAGGAGGCGTAGAGGATGATTTTGGATATTTCCAAGGCTACGTGAGGATACAAAGAGGACTTTTCTTGTGGGATTAAGGCCAAAATCGGCTTTCATCTTTTGCGTCCTGGTTCAGTTAAGCCCCGCTGGGTGTTGGTTACCTACATTTCGGCTACGCCATATCGAGGCTGGTATCGACTCCAATAGCACGAACAGGCTTGATCCGTCCATTATCGCACACGTTGTCGAAAGCAAAAATCCCAATCGGAGCCCAAAGTAACCGCCGTTGTATTAAGTACTGGTTTATAAATCATCCTTTATCAGATTCAAGCCAGAACTATTATTCAGCTAAAACTCGCGTTCCATAGCATCTCATCTCCCGTCCCGCGCAAGATATTCATTCTCAGCACCTTTCCAACAATCAGCCTCAACACCTATAGGCTCTCGATCTAGGCAAAATGGAGTTCGACAAGCTAGAGGCCAACGATCCGAGGGTCACGTCGGACACAGCTTCTATCCGCGGCAAGACATACCACTATCTGCGGGCCGATCCGAAAAAAAAGCCCCTCGCCACAATCTTCCTCATCCACGGATTTCCAGATCTGGGCTTCGGCTGGCGATACCAGGTTCCGCATTTCACATCACTGGGCTATCAGGTCGTGGCGCCGGACATGCTCGGCTTCGGCGATACTGCTGCACCCGACCAGCCAAGCCAGTATGCCTTGAAGAGCATTGCCGAAGACATCAAAGAGCTAGCAAACGCGATCGTCAAAGACAAGAAAATCATCCTTGGGGGCCATGACCGGGGTGGCGCCGTGGTCTGGCGCACTGCCATGTGGTTTCCTGATCTCGTTCAGGGCATTTTCAGCATTGGCACCCCTTTCATTCGGCCTTCGTCGGTCTTTCTTTCACTAGACGATGCTACTCGTAGCAAAAGGCTGACGACTCTGAGGTACCAGCTACAGTTTAGGGGTACAGAGGTCGAAGACGAGATAAGGGACGAAGAGAAGGTTCGACAATTTCTCAATGCCATGTTTGGAGGGGCCAGCGCTGAGGGCGAGGTCGGATTCAGCATCACAGAGGGTGTTCTCTTCGACAATCTCCCTAAAATAGACCAATCCCGCCTCATCTCAGGCCATGAGCTGGACCATTATACTTCCAAGTATTTTCGAGAGGGGGAACCTAGACTGAAGGGGCCCCTCAACTGGTATCGCACACGCGCGCAAAACTATCTTGACGAGCTGCGGCTCTTGCTAAAGCCAATCAAGTTTTCCATGCCAGCGTTCTTTCTCGCTGCTATAAGGGACGAAGCATTGCCGCTGAGCATGTCGGATGGGATGGACCAATACTTTGAGGACTTGACTCGTGGGGAGGTTGAAGCATCCCACTGGGCTTTATGGGAATCGCCTGCCGAGGTCAACGAGCAGGTATCGGCGTGGTTGGAGAAGGTGATGAGACGAGATGCGCAGCAGACATAGACAGCGATCAAGCCCTCGGTGAGACATGGGCTCCTCTAGCTCCTCTAGTTCAGGTTTCAACACCATAGAAATCTTCAACATGCTTTTCGATCAGTCCCATCTGTGGATAATATAGCCTATTAGGTCCGACCAGACACCAGTGAACAAACGCACCCCAAACCGCACAGAAATTGTCAGGCGAGCCTCATAGGGCCGAACAACACGCTAATTAAGTTATGTAGAATACAGTTCCGGCAATTGGGTTTGTACCCAGCAAAGCCCCGCCATTCTCTTCTTACGCCCTTTTTGGTTATCTTACTTAGCCTTCCTCCTTGCAGACATGTTTCTCTAAGCGTTCAGAGTTCTTTCTTCAGCATATAAATCAAAGTCCATCATATTGAGGTTACTCCATGTTAAGATCCCTTCATCTTGATGAGTATTATGTTATTATGCCCTGGTTCGCACTCAATCTCCCTTGCTCAATTGCAACTTGATTGCTGTCCGCATAACCTGCGGTTTAGGTGCCTAATTCTCGCCACCAATGACGCCCTCCCTTCTAAAATGAACGAAAAGATTTCTTAACTTTTTTCGTCTGATCCTGTGTATTCCCCTTCATACATCAAGAGAAGCAACATTCCACCATCTCAGCTACTTGTCCGCCGTCGCAGGTGCCAGGTGCCAGGTGCCAGGTGCCACTTTACTTCTCTATCGCCGATATCTTCAAAGTTATCCCGTACTTTGGCCGCAACACTACTCTGCACATTTTTGAAGTTTCCGGGTCGGCGGTCCAGTCGTCGCGCCCAAATTCATACATGCTGAGCAAACTGCACAGCACCACCTTCATCTCCGTTTCGGAAAATTTGCGACCAATGCAACCCCTCGACCCTTGTGAAAAAGTCATAAAGGCACTGGGGATCCACTCGGCCGGCAGATTGTCCCACCGGTCAGGATTAAATTCGCCCGCCGTGTCCCCCCAGTACGCGGGAAGACGGTTGATGGCATTGGCCACGACGTAAACCACAGTTCCCGCCGGGATATGATACCCCGCCAGAACGTCGTCTGCTCGGGTCTCGCGGACTGTCAGAGGAATCGGCGGGATGTAGCGTAGAGACTCGCGGCAAACGCATGAAAAGTTGAGCCAACTATGATTGGAGATTGACATCTCTGGATACTAAGCTTATATAACGTGTTTTGAAGTAGTCAACATTATTATAGAGGAGGCTTCCGTTCGTTTCTTACTTGATAGCGTCCAGGAAGTCCTAAGCCGAGCCGCCCATCTAGGGTTTCTCGGACCTCAGTCTCGTTTAGCACTGGAGATTGTCTCCACTGCTATCGTTATTCAGTGACTGCATGTGTCTCACAGCAATGAAGCCATCTGTCATCGCAGGGCAGATTGTTGTCCCTGCGCCATGGGACCCAAGTGTCGCGGCTGATGCGTTTCCCGCAACATATAGCCGGCGAATCACATCGCCATCTTTCCTCAGCACTCTTGCAAACTCATCGCTTCGGAGACCTCCCCTCGTACCAGCATCGCCGGGAAAGATCTCAATGGCGTAAAAAGGGCTCATTTTGACAGGTCCCATGCAGGGATTTGGCCCCACACCCGGGTCTCCGATGAACTGCTGGTACCTGTCTTCGCCCCGGCCAAAATCCTCGTCTTTACCGGAAACGCACATCGCGTTCCATCTGTCAAGCGTTGCTTGAAGTGCGCCGTCTTGAATATCTATCTGTATCTCCAGGTCGCTGATGGTGCTGGAGGTTAAGATCAGACCTCGGTCAACAGCCTCGCTGATACGCATTGTCGGTTTGAGACCACCGATCGTGTATCTGCGACTGTAGGTCCGGTCGAAAATGAGCCAGAAACGTGCCTTTTTAGCGTTTGTTCCCGCTCCTGCTCTGGTATACATGGACCTGACTGCGTCACCGTAGGGCTGAGACTCGGCGAAGAAACGGCGGCCCGTGTCATCCACGACGACGGAGAAGGGCTTGGAGATGGCAAACATAGCTTCCGTCACCTGTCCAGTTCTGGGATCATTCATCGTGGGAATACCCCAGACCTCGTCGAGCTGTCTGCTGTCGGCGCCAACGCTCTGGCCAACCTGCAACGCGATGCCTGTGTCGCCATCTGAGCTGAGACTCCATTCCTTCCTGGTCTGCTTTCCGAAATACAAATCCCGCATGCCCTGGTGATTGGAGAATCCACCCGTGGTCAGCACCACACCCAACGTCGCGTGGATATCCTCAGAGACTGTATCCCCTCCGCGTTGAGCCCAGGCCCCCGCCACACTGCCGTCGTCAAGTACCAAGAGATCCTGCAGCTCATACCTGGTCCAGATCTCCACATTGCCGCGATCCATGCATATCTTGAGAAGCTGTGCGACGACCGATCGACCCATCGACATGGGCCTTGACATTCCCTTTGGCACGGGCGAAAGATCTGTACAGTGCGCCGAGGCGTGGGGCCGTGTCAGGATCCGGAAATCCTCAAACCGAGCAACCACAGGCGCTCCATCTGGGGCGGGCAGGTACTTCAAGTACGGGCCTAGGCAAGCCGCATCGAAGACGGCAGGGTCGAGGGTGCGGCCTTGCTCAACAGCGCCATCGGCGTTTGGATGGTAGTCTGGAAACTTGGAAGGCGTGCTCATCCATCGAAACCCTTGATCTCGAAAGAAATTGATCATTTCAGGACCTTGCGTTAAAAACGCGTCGACGCGTTTGCTGCGCAAACAGGCATCGGCATCGGCTGCATCTCGCCGAGAAGGCGTTGACATCGCTTGTGTGACAGCGTGGATGTACCGCGCCCCGAGTGCTTTGCTATCCTCGATGCCGTGCTCCCGCAGAAGGAAGTTGTTTGGCATCCAGATAGTGCCGCCGGATCGGAAGGTGGTGCCGCCAACATGGTCGGCCTTTTCGACGAGGATCACTCTGAGTTTCCTGTCTTGGACAGCTGCTGCGGCGGCTAGTCCAGCGGCACCACCGCCGATGATGAGGATGTCGCATCGCGTAGCTTTTCCTCCCTCATCGATCTGCGTCCGATGAGGGAGATCTTGGGTCGCAGTGAGGCCGTGGGGCTTGGTCGGCAACTGGGCTGTGCGCTCATGCTGGGAAGACATGGCTCGCTCTGGCAAAGAGAGTGGAAAGTTGTATGGGCGATTTACGTGTCGAAGGCTTTAATCAAACGGATGATTATGAGGCTGTCTGTCTTGGATAGAGCTTTCATCGATTGAAATCACATTGGGCTTTTATCATCAGCATCGAAGTGAGTTGATGCTTTGTGTTTCATTATCTGATTTCAATTGCTACGGCCGAAATTTACGTCCCAAAGTTGGTTGAAGTAGGCATGGTCCTAAATGTGACTCGTCCCAAACCTCGCAATGGCCTTGAAGGCACTACATACAGTGAGTCTTCGTTGTACCGCACAAATACAATACAAGGTACAGTTATGCTGCTTTGCTTGGTTACGCCTGTGCATCATTCCATTCGGCCGAAACGGGGTGTAGGCAATCGTCCTCTTGCAATAGCCCAGCAACTCTTGCAATTATGAAAGATTGATCCTTCTGGAACAAGTGCGATGACTCTCCTCTAATTGCCCTAGACAGTATATGTGAGCCGTCGGATACGCGGGGCATAGATGACTCCAGGACTCTCTAGCCCAGACGACCAACACATCGGTCGATTCTGTGCATATCGTCCTTGAGCCATGGCTAGTCAATCGCGCGTTCAGTTGAAGGCCTTTCGACTCACATCTCTTTGGCTACAGGCATCCAATTGCCGATGGCAAGTCCGCTTTTCAGCTTCGGCGGCAGCCGCGCCATCAGAAACGGGGTTTCGATAATGGCCACCAATTGGCTTAACGTACATGATGAATTCCTAAGCCCGGTCATTGACCTCCAATCCTATCTGAGTTTGGGCCTTTGCCGGTTGCGCAAGTGGCCATCAGCCTACCGAGCCATGCTCATCTCAGTTGACGCCGTTACGCTGACACGTGGTGTCACATATCGGGATATCGGATTTCTACGGCTATTGCAACAGTGAAGCTTTCCTTGTATCATCATAGGCGTCCATGGCCACCTGCCTCGTCATCGGCCTCGTCACCAGCCTAGTTTTTCATTTCAGTCAGGTCAATAGCTAGATAAAGCCAAAGACCCGGAAGCATCCGGAGCGTCTCGGCTGTCCGAGGTCATCCGAGGTCATCATCATTTTCTTCGTCTATAAGACTGACCCAAAGGTCCTCATTAGATAGGAAGAAATCAAGAGCTTTTCACACATATGATCATTTCCATTTGCTATATGCAACACGTGGAGATGGACCTCTGGGATTGTCATGCCTCACCATTCCCGGCCACAGCCTGCGAAATTCGTTGATTAGAAGGGTCACATTAGCCAAGTCAAACGTCAGACGAACTGAATGTATGGTGGTTTTTTTTCTTCCTCTCTTTTTTCGCCTCTCTCTGTAATGCTACCTGACCACTCAATCTTTGCGGCCGGATCAATAATTTCATAGAATGCTCCTACGTGCTTACTCTACAACGTCGTAACCCTCTCTACCCTTCTCTTGTCCTTTCGTTGATTCCCCTTCACCGAGGAATAGGTGAAAACCTCCATAGTCGCCAACTATTGCCCTCGTCAGGTCACTAGATCCGAGGCTTCAGGATCACTCTCACTTACTATGCGCTCCCAGTCCAGTATGGGATGACTCTCGGGCACATGCGTCATCTGAACCCACTTCTGCTGGAATGGATTCCAAAACCTGAGATAACAAGCCACGCCATACCTACGGTGAATCTTGAGAATCAGCTGCTCAAGAAACCATTCTTTCTTTCTTAAACGTGCTTTGGACGAAGTAAGGCCCTGCTCCTCTTAGGATGTAAGCGGAAAATGAAAGCCACAGGTGATGACGTACCCGAGGATCGCAGTTAGGGTGATGATTGGGCGCCCATTTTGCCCCTACCCAAGACTGTCTACTGATGTCCCAAAGACAGACGGTATATGCGACATTGGTTACGCTCTCTAACGTCATAACACTTGATAGTAGGTAGTTACGCGCTTTCCGGGCCTGCGTTCGTCGGTGGTCTTCCATCCAGGAGCTCGACAACGACAGTTCGCCTGATGCCTCTCTTGAAGTCGTCAAGGCCTTGCCCGCGTTGTCTCGCCGTCCCGGACCCAAGCGATCGCTAAAATCAGGCTCGACGGGGTTTCCCCTGAATCCAGGAGAGGGGGCCTCAGGAGGCTCCGTGTGGTCTGGAACAGTCATGATGCTGCGGTGAAATGACTCTGTCAAAAATGGCATGTTTGTAAAAGATAAGACGCGACCAAAATGGGTGGGCTGCCTTAGTCGGTCGATCCCGATCGGATATAGATGTACATTTCAAAATGGCCGTTTCTAGCCGCCAATCTTGTTCCGTACGGATTATCTGACGCCACGTAGGAGCCAAAAGGGGCATTCTTTGGAAAGCCAATATCGATTTCTTCAAGCGCGGCGTGTACCGTTACATTGGCTTTCGGCCGTCCGCAAGAAGTGCCCACATGGTGGGGATGCGCCATCTTTTCATGCTTGTGATGATGGCCAATGGTCACTAGCATGATGCCCGTTTCGGCCGTACTACGTAGTACGTAACTCTAATATGTACGCAGTATTCAGCGAGTGGGGATGAATGGAGCTTTGTTTAATGAGGGCGGAGAGAGGTAGAAAGCAATTTGGCGGAATCGTTCTCCATCTTTCAGACTAATCAAGCCTACCGGCCTTTCGCGTCTTGGCACTGACGGCATGGGTGATGTTTAGCCTCGACAAACGGAAACTTTGTGCCGGCAAGCTTAGGCTTGCGAACTCTTTGTGCCATTTTGACTACCTAGTGACCGTCGAGGCGAAAACAAGGCGGAGGGTGAACAGAGCGGGTTCAAACGGTGACGGCCAAGATTTGTCGTCGTAAATTCCGAGTGTCAAGTCGATGTTATTGACGGGTGGGAGGTAGAAATCGGCCAGTCCGGTTTGGCTTATGTTTTTTTTTTGACGTTTTTGACGTTTTTGGCGTTACACTTATCCCATGCTTTGCGATCGAGCTCACCTCAACGGCCCATATTTTCCGGCCTGTTTCGGCCTTTATTACCTCTGCGGCGGTTTCGTTTGATCATTTCGTACGTTTTGTACGCGATACAAAGCCCTTGTCAGGAAAAACGCGCCCCAGAGACGGGGGCGATCGGATCACAGAAATACACAAGACAGAAAGCGCTACAGCCCTTCCCCAGCCTCATAGCTGTCGATATACCTGGCTCCTACAGTTGCGGGCACGTACACCCTCTTTTACAATATCCTTGCGGATTGAGATTGGTTGTTTTCCACGCAGTGTTAATGATGACTTTGAAGGCCTGTGTACAGTGTGCACTTGGAGGGGCTAGGCAGGTGTGGGAGTGGGCGTACCTTAGCGGCTCAGACCAAGGTACTACGGTCAGCAACTCGCACTGTCATTGTGTGAGGTCAGTCTCTTGGGCGGTGTCTATATCTGTGGGTACTGTAGAGTACCTCTCTCATTCGGCCAGTATGGCTGATTGCGCAAACTTCGGCTGACATTATAGCTCATTTTTGACATTACCACGGCTTACAACGTAAATCTCTGTATCACAAAGTCTCCACCATGAATTTTAGAAAGAGGCACTTAGTGCGAAGAGGAAACTCTACGTACACATAACTATATTCCAAAGTCATCAAGTCCTCGCCGGGACCACCTTGTCCCGCTTGGACGGTGCGGTCGGTAGCGTCAAGCTCGCTGCGGCTCTGAATAAAATCATCGATGGCAGCGTGAAGGGGGGCCTTACCTCGTCTAGGACGTCCCATGTTGTCGTAACGAGCAGATTTGGCGGCAAAAGAGCAACGTAAGTGAAGAGGTAAAGTAGAGCATAGACAAAAGGCCGCAATCTGACAGGATGGAGTAGTCTTGATCGGCCGCAGATATACATACCACGGCAGCCGTATTTGGCCAATAAGCGAATGATGGCGCTTATTGTGTAGCGCGCACATCCCTACCGAAACTACCATGGAGGTAGGCGTTGTTGCTACGTTGATGGGTGTAGTGTGCAAGAACGGGAGTGCATCTACTTTACTGACGCCACTCGTTGTGCGGCTGAAATGGTGCGTGCGATGTTCTCGTTTGACTACAAGAGGCTAGTTTCAGCCACCAGCCATTGAGGCGCGCGCGAAGGCTGACAGCGGGCAAACATCCAACATGAGTTTCCAAGGGACTTTGAGCAAGTTTCGCCGTCGTCAGGGTTGGCCTATAAATCCATGATCGGTTATCCCAGTAGGCCGAGAAGCCAAAGTTCAGTAGATTCGACACGTTCGATAAGTTTTACAAAGGATTAGGGATTATACGTTGTCGCAATTGGCCGGATTGGTTTGTTTGGCTGGTTGGATGTAAAGACACTACGGGAATTCACGTTGGGTCGCATGTGGAAATGATAGAAATGTAAAAAAAAAAAAAAAAAAACTCTTGACATCTTTTATTTGGCAAGAGAAAAATTTGAGGCTCATAAATAAGCAGTAAAGCTGTCTATGCAGCAACTGACTGGGGAAAAAAACCAAGCTGGCAATGGATGATCAGGCCATTGACGTATAAGAGTGCCAGCTGGAAAAAACCAGATATGAGATATTTTGGGCCTTTCAGAGGAGTTCTGTGACTCGTAAAATATGATCTTCGCCTCTGAGGGCATTGCCCAGTCGTCTTCGGCTGTAATTGATCTTCGCCTGGCTGTAATTGATCTTCGCCTCTGAGGGCATTGCCCTGTCGTCTTCGGCTGTAATTGATCTTCGCCTTATGTATGATCTTCGCCTCTGAGAGCATTGCCCAGTCGTCTTCAGCTGTAATTGATCGTCGGCTGTAATTGATCTTCGCCTCTGAGGGCATTGCCCAGTCGTCTTCAGCTGTAATTGATCTTCGCCTTATGTTTGATCTTCGCCTCTGAGGGCATTGCCCAGTCGTCTTCAGCTGTAATTGATCGTGATCTTCGCCTCTGAGGGCATTGCCCAGTCGTCTTCGGCTGTAATTGATCGTCGCCTCTGAGGGCATTGCCCAGTCGTCTTTGGCTTAAATCCGAAGCAGCAACATCGTTGCTGCCCCGTCCTTCTTCCAGCTCACCTGATTGGCGGCTGCAAGTGGGACCTCGCGTGGACCGTTGGCATGGCTTGCGCCTCACCCGCTCCCGCTTCGTCCACCTAGGCATGCCTAGGTCTCAACCTTGTCCACACATCTCGATTACCATTGAATGGTTCAGTGACTTGGGTCGTGCCTCAGTTTTGGGCCATTCGAGGTTAGTGGTGTGGGACACGGTCTTCCAACGCGTTCCTGCTTTTCCCCACAGGGAAAATTTTGCAGGAACGCGTTGAGGGAAAGGGGAAAGAAGATCTGAGGCATTACGGGAGGATGGGGGAGATATTTAATTACAGTCATGGAGCTAAGGGGAGACGGAGGGAAAAGGGCCAAATCGGCCACCAATTTTCTGGCCTAGCGCGACCTCCTGGCCGAGTGCGCAGAGCGTCCCAAACGCGCCAAACGTGCCAAATGGCCCAAAATTCCCGTCTTAGGATGGGAGGAAAAGGACCAAATCGACCGCCAATTTCCTGAACCAGTGGACCAACCATTTGCGTCTTCAATGGGGGTGGCCGGAAGAAGCGCTGGGCGTCGGCAAATGACTTCAGCATCACATTTGTCCGTTTTTTCATCAAAATTTTCAGCAGCAGGTGGGCGGATACTCATGGCTGAAATTTACGTTTTCCTCCCGAAGCACATGCAAGCCATCCCAACACCCTTGCATCAATTTTCGACGCTTTCCGTGCCACAAGAGGATCCATTGAGAGAGCGAGCGGGCAGCTTGAAAGAAGAATCTTATCACGTGATGAATCGTCCTTGCGCAAGAGCCGAGTCACTTTTGGTTGCGAATTGAGGGAGCCTATCGCTATTCGCGTTCCTGAGGTATCTCAACCTAACACCTACACAACGCCGTTTGAGCCCTCTTTTGACAACGTTTTCGCTATGGCTTCCACGCAGGACCTCGAGCTGCAGCTACAGCAGCTTCAAGAGCAACTGCAGCGTATCTCGCAGCAGCAAGAGCAGCTTCAAGAGCAACAGCAGCTTACCTTGCAGCAGCTACAGCAGCTTACCTCGCAGCAGCAAGAGCAGCTTCAAGAGCAACAGCAGCTTATCTTCCGGCAGCAAGAGCAGCTTTTTTTGCGGCTCCAATGGCAGCTTCCTCAGCAACATCAGGAGCTCCGTCAGCAGCTCCTTCAGCAGCCCACAAGCCCCCCTCCGAGAACCGCCTCGCCGCGGCGTTCCTCACGCACACGCAAGGGCCGCGCTACCCGCAAATCGATTCAGACGCCTCGCCCTCGCTCTAGCCGCCCTCGCTCTAGCCGCCCTCCCCCACCTCCAGGAGCCCAAGTGGAGCAATCAATCAAGTTCGTATACGCCTCTAAGAGAGGTCGGAGGATGGCTTACTGGCGGTTTTCACAGGAACGAGGTCAGGACTGCTCGGTCGATGCTGTCACAGGTGCCCTACGCCGGGCCGGCTTGAAGAGATACATAGCATGCCGAAAGCCTCCGATCACAGAGCCAACGCATCAAAAGAGACTCGCTTTTGCTACACGCTGCCTCGACTGAATTCTTAGCGGAAAGTTATTGCTTGGTCTGATGAGACCCGGGTTACCGGGGGAAGGCATACACGCACATGGTTCACCCGCAGACCCGGCGACGAGCTCGATCCAACCTGCAGTATTAAACAACATCAGCGGAAGAAGGGATGGATGTTCTGGGGCGGCTTTTCTGGGCTCTCAGGCAAGGGCCCTGGGGTCTATTGGGAGAAGGATCGGGGCTTGATAGGAAACTACTAGCAATATTGAATATATCGTCGCTATTACCATGGATGGTATCGTCTTCATCCGGATCAGTAGCCCTTCCCGCAATCACGTCAAATACCGGTTGATCGAATGCCTGTTGCTGAAGCGCCAGGAGATGAAGAGGGACGGTCAATCAATCAAGGTGCTAAGATATCTTGGCCTGCACACGATCAAAGCCATGCCTCGGAAGACAAGTACCATCCTTCTTTATGCCATTAAATCTTCAAAAGTCTACTCTGCTAAAATCGTTTCTGGTTTTAGTGAAGGAGTGACAGTCCAAACACAGCCAAGTCCATCTTTAGGTAAACTCATCAGATGTTCCATGCAATGAGTGATCAAAAAACGGAGGAAAAGAAGGAAAAGACAATCAAAGCATCCAAACATCACCACCAAGACGCCTCCTTCCTTTTATCTGTAGCTCCATTTGAAATTGATTCTCATCATCCTGGGAAGTGGAGAAAGCTTCATTCTGAAATCGCGAGGCATCTAGGTGACCCTATCATGAATCTACTCGATGAATTAGGGTATCCTACCCTGGATAAGTTACGTCACTTGGAGGTCCTTGTCTTAAGAATGTGCCACCAGCACGACACGAGACATTGATATCGATTCCTCGACTACATAGAAAAAAACGCAAAAAAGGGAAACCCTCTGTTGGCCACACCATCATAATATCTGACTATCGTATGGTCTTTAGCGACGAGGTTCGCTGCCTTTGGTGGACATCTCGACAGGGTCCATTGTTGCATGTTCTCCCGTCACTCCGTGACGTACTTGGTCTTGTTCTCCTTGCAATACAGTCTCGACCGCCTGAAAAAGGGGCAGCAAGATTTTCTCAACCAAATTATTCGGCAGTTCTCTTACTCTACAACGTTCAGCGTCTCAATATATTCCCTTTGAGATAAAAGATATCACTCACTCCTCGCGCAATGTCGAAACCCAGCAAGCAACCATGTCAGAAAAAAAAGGCAAAGCAGAAGTTCAAGATCGATACGTACTGTTGTACTACTTCCCTCATTCTATCCAATTCAATTGTTAGCAGGAGCGGCAACAGGGGTGGGAGGAAGGAGCCGGAGACTACTACGTACTGCTGAACCAATTCCCTCGTTCTGCCCGGTATAACGGTTAGCATATAGAGGCAGGAAAGCGAGATCACTCGAACTATCCAAGTACTGACGTTTTGTCCATGTCATGAATTCTAAAGAAATGAAGTGTCAGAACACGATACGCCAAAGTGGAATTAAGGCCAATCCAGAGGGGAGGAGTGTTTTGGGAGAATCACTGTTTGCTTTGTACCCTGGCAATCTCAAGAATCTGGTTCATGCGCTGCTCCAGCTCCGGATGGTTTTGACACGCATTCTCCTCGCCGTAGTCGCCGACAAAACCGTCGCCATAGTCGCCGACAAAGTCGTCAACGTAGTCACCGACAAAATCCTCACCATAGTTGCCTCTACTATTCGTTCAGCTCGTGCATATTAGAGAGGCTCTCTATGCTGGTATAAAACGAACCCTTCATCTTGATAGCCGGGACTTTCGTCTCCTGCTGCCTGGTAAGCTGGAGACTGCGGATCAAGCCGGGCAACTGTCCTTTGCCTCAGATGAGCCGACTGGGGTGAGCCCACAAACTGTGGGTGACGAGACGAAAAATTGGATCTACGTAGCCTCCAGGCTATCCGATACTGGGTCGTGGTGTATGGTTGCGCACGAGAGACATGAGCCCTATGGTGATGTCTTCGCGGAGGATATTTCATGATGAGATGCGCGGTCGAAATTGGGAATGAAAACGATGATTAGAGAAAGCGGACATGAGAAACTGCGGTAAAATTCCTCGCTTATTGGGTGCTCGGCAGCATTCGAAATATATGCGTGTCGACCGACTCCGGGCTGTCCGGCACGGCCTGAAACGCTAACGATGGGAGCCACCAACAGGTGCAACAAGGGGTAACCACCCAGGTCCAGCCCGATGGGAAATGACTCTTGGCAGACTCGAGCAGCTGTTTGTCTCGTATTGTTCTGCCACTCAAAAGGTGCAGATAGTGGCTCGTACATCGGCGCGGAACCTGCCATTGTGAGTGAAACGAGATGCGAGCCTTTCATCCATCAACTGCCCGATATTGTGCCCATGAATCATTCCATTACTTGCTCTTCTCTGCTGCTCAGATCCGAAAGGCAAGAAACGGTCACTATTGTCCCCCGGGCAGCCGGGCGTGTACTGGTTGGTGCCAGGCCGGCCGTCCGTTTCGCGCCGGCCTATGATTGCCACGTTGAAAAGCGGCCAAGTGGCGGTCCTGCCACGGGGGCTCGTCTGGTGCGCCCGGGGTGAAGAGGTGCTGAAATTACTACGTAGTAGAGTGCGTCCAATAGAGGCTAGAGCCACTTTACTGTGACAAGCGGACTGATCATCACGTCGGGAATCAGCTGCAAACGATGGATGGTGTTAAATGTGGCTACGAAATGACAAATCGATGTAAATGGCCCGATAGTATTGAAGTTGATAGGTCACCTAGATACGAGGCCAGTCGGAGGGACTGAATTGGACAGAGGGCAAAGGACACGGAAATCACCTTTTGTTTCCCCACTGAAAAAGCTAAGTTTTCGCTCTTCGTCAAAGCGCCGAAAAAGGGATCGGGTACGATTCGTTTCCTCGCTTACCTACTCGTTTACAGGAACGGATCTTGCCGCAGATGTTTCGGGACAGTTGAGTGACATACCGCCCCCGGTGATCAGTGCGGGCTCTGCAAGGGTCCAATTCAGCTGCCATTCCTGCTGTCCATACCTGCACGTCATGCTCCGCACGCCATACCTGCATGTAATACCTGTATGTAATACCTGTATGTAATACCTGCATGTTCGCGCCGTCATGTTACTTGCTCCCATGGCAGAAAAAATCCCCGGACGAGAACAGTTCCAGTAGCTTGACCACGAGGTCAAAAATGTACGATACCAAAATACAAGCCCTGAAATTGCCCAAACCACTCGGCGCTACGAGCCTGATCCTCTCGAATGAAGTGCCTAGGGGTCATTGAGCCGTTGAAAAGGGCTCTGTGCGTGAGGGAGTTATGGAGTTGTGGGGTTGAACGCAAATGGCCAAATTCTAGCACGAAGCGCAGAGCTGGGCTTTCGGGGCTGAATTCGCATCTCCGGGCGGTTCCAGATCCCGTTCACAGTGGAAGACGACATGGTTCACAGCCTGGCCAGAGACGCTAGACGTCCGAGTCAATGATGCAGATAAGTCGTTTGTGGGGGAGGACTTCCTAAAGCGTGGAATGCAACAGCCGAATGAGTTCTTCACATAGCTCATCTGGCAGTGCATCTTTCAGCTGGTTTATCCACGCTTTCGTGACAAACCAGACAGCATCGTGGCACTGTAAATCATCCACGATCGCTGCGATATGTGCCATCATGTTGAGCGTGACGCTTTCGGGGACCTCTCGAGTCTTGGGATGAATGACCTTCATCACAGTTTCGAAAGCTTCCGGATCAAATACGGACTCAAAATTTCCAATGGCAAAGACTGTCGGTTTCCGATCGTCGGGACTCTCGGTAATTTCCCATAAACGTCGCCCTAGCTCGGCGTGATGCAACTGTGAGATGTTTTCATACGAGCCTCGCGGTGCAGTTCGCGGGTCGAGTTTGTGAGGGAACGATCATGTGACTTTCATACTTTATGAATAGTCTCACTTTATGAATATTGTGTAAATAGCTTTAAGTCAGAGCTTTCCTTAGGAATCTCTTTCTCTCCTTGTAAACAATCATTTTGCCCAAGTCGCACTCGACCTCGTTCGTGCTCTTGTCCCGTCACAGAGCTGTCTTCTACGCAACCGACAGCCTTAAGACAGGCCTGCTGTCGGCGGATTCAAACTTTGCGGACGAACCTCTTTGCAACACATGATCGGAGCTGCCAGCTAGAGAAACGTCAGCGGGGGTTACAGGTCTACAAAAATGACGAAGAGGCTAAGCTGTGGAACTGTAATCCATCCATTCGAAGGGATGGAGTGGATTTAAAGTGGGGTAGTTAATGATACCCGCCAAGTGTGGCGAGGGAGCTTAACTCCGGGTAATAGCTACCCTAGAACTAAACCATCATAAACTCTCTTTGCAACACAACTTTGACTGGCATTTTATCGAAAGCAGTGCCATTATAAATGGTGGGTTTTTCTCATTGCAACTATGTAAGTCACAATATGCCGGGCAAAGCTTTGCATGACAATCCACAAAGTGAAGAAAAACGTAGGTAACCATTCGTTCATTTTCAATTCACTGGGCCAGAAGGGTGTTGGATTGTTCTCGTGACTGACCAATCGATGCAGGGTCCAAAGACCCACACCAGATTCGTGAGCTGAAGGAAGCGGGTATTATTCGGGATCTAGACCCTTACTTTGTCTCAAGTAGAGCAAGACAACCTCTCAAGCGTGGGCAACAGCGTGGCTAGAGAATGTGACAGAGTGCTTCTAAGAAGAAAGTGTAACCGTGGTGTTGGTAGAGGGTTTCTGCAGAAAAGAAATGGCTGAGAGATCCACAGGTTGGTTTGCGGCGGGATTCGAACCGACTGCCTCCGTGCGGCGGCCCAGGCAAACTACTAACCACTCTGCCACACGGTAACCAATCGGATAAGCGTCGGCAGACGCGCGTAACCCGGGGTATCCTTAATTCCGAGGCCCCAACCAGCGAGGCCCTTTTGGTGGGGTCATCTCGAATTCCCCTTCATCTTGACATCGACACGCCCGAAGCCAGGACACTCTAGGCGTCCCATACAGTGCATGCGATGTCAGACCATCTTGAGGAGATCAAGCGACTCCAGCGCGAGAATGAGAAGCTCAGGCTCGAGAAAGAGGCTGAGCGACGTGAGAAGGAGGCAGAGCGACGTGAGAAGGAGGCAGAGCGACGTGAGAAGGAGGCAGCAAAGGCACGAGAGGAGGCAGAGCGGCGCAAGAACCAGAGGACCACACTGGAAGAATATCTATACAACTGCCACTTCCTCCTCTACAAGAAACTCGCTCTCGCCGACGAATTCAAGTCATCGACGGGATTCACGAAGGTCGAGGGTAAATACTATCCTAAGTGGCTCCGTCCCTGGACCAGCTTCCCAAACACCCAGCGTCATCACTTCGAAGCAATCAGAAGAGTCTGCAGGGAGAGGCGACTCTTCCATCAAGAAAGCACCACAAGAGATCTAGGAACGTCGATCCATCGCAAACAGGCAGGCAACGAGAATGCCATCGATCATTTCGAGAAGCTCGCTGTGGAGGATCCGGTCTGGGAAATTCTGCGACCGATCTGGGAGGAAGAGGAGCTGCGACAGGAGTACCGGTGCATGGGCCTACGATTCAGCAACAACATCCGGGATTTCACGCAGCTGGGCTATAGTCATCCGCTTGCGGAGGAGGACCTGAGCGAGGAAAGGCCGGAGCGACGGCGGCGGACCGGACCGAATAAGCGAGTGGCGTCCGAGCAGAGAGTCAAGCCTCCGCCGACGAAACCTGACGGAGCGGGTGTCCGTATGTGCCCGGGCGGAGACGAGAGCCTAGCGTTCGTCTATGACTACAAGGCAGCCCACAAGGTTGCGTTGGAGTACCTGAAGCCGGCCGTTGCGAAGGAGACGCTGTTTATGGAGGTAATGGAGCGGATCAACAGCAACAAGTCTCTGAGCGATTCCGAGCTACATGGGCAAGACAGGGCGGAAGAACTGATTGCCATCGCGCTGACGCAGGTCTTCGACTATATGGTAAGGTACGAGGTTGCATATGGCTACATTGCGGCCGGCGAGTCTTTATTATTCCTTCATATCGACCGAGCCGACCCGCAGACGCTGTATTGTCATCCGTGCGTGCCGGACGAGGACGTGGGCGAAGCGTCAGACAGGGATTGGGCCGACCATAGGATGTCCTTTACGGCAGCGGCTCAACTGGCTAGCTTTTGTCTGCTGAGTCTCCGATCTGAGGCTCTCAAAGGAGCTTCACTCGATGCGGCGTCGCGGAAGGCCGAGGCAGCACTAAAGAAATGGAGGGAGCAGTACGACGGTGCGGCGCGTCTTCCAGGGGCGGGGGATACGGACTCGCCCTCGGCATCGTCATCGCAAACAACGGAAGGCTCAGAGTTCATGTCTAACGCGGTCCCGGCCGGCCGAGAGGTCTCGTTGCGGCCAAGGTCGTCCTGCAGGTCCACGGCAGTGCTTCGTAGAGACGAGGTGGACGAAGACGACGACGGGCTGGACGGCGACTTATCCCGATCTTGGGCAAGGACGGATGCCAGCAAGCGAAAAGAAGGCCCGTCGAGCGGCAGCTCCGAGGGCGAGGGTGCGGAGGAGGAGGAGGAGGAGGATGGCGAGCTGTCCGAGTCGGCACCTGCCAGGCAATACTGCACTCAGGCCTGCCTATTGGGACTCAAGAGAGGTTTGGATCTTGACGGCAACTGCCCCAACGTGATTTCGCATCGGTCCGCTGAAGGTGGCACCCGGCACCCTATCGACGCTGATGAGTTCGCCCGCCTCGTGGGCAAGCGTCTCTGCAAGAACCCGTATCGAGACTGCGAGGCGTTGGACGGCTGGGGCAAGGTGGGAGCGACAGGCGTGCTCTTCAAGCTAGAGCTGGCGCCGTACGGATACACATTCGTCGGCAAGGGAACACTCGCCAACCATCCCCGCCTCTTGGAGCACGAGAGCCGCATCTACGCGCGGCTCGACCGGCTCCAGGGCGAGGTGGTACCGGTGCACCTGGGCCTCGTGCGGCTAGACTGGGGCTACATCCTCCCTGGAGGGGCCAGGGTCTTCCATATGATGCTGATGTCGTGGGGGGGAGAGGGCGCTGACGCAAAGAACCTAAAGGCGGAAGTGTGGCGTTCTTCGCGGGCCGTTCGGGATGAAGGCGTCAACCACGGCGACGAAGATATCGACGCGAACTGGCTCTGGAACGACGAGCGCCGCCGCGTCATGCTTATCGACTTCGACCGCGCCACCCTTCGCCCGAATCCTAAACACAAGCAGCTTGTCGAGGTATCCGGGAAGAAGAGGAAACGGCATAGAGATGAATTTGGGAATTACAGCCAGAAACGTGATTTCCGACAATATCCCCTGCAGTACGTATAAGAGTGCCAGCTGAAAAAAAAACAGATATGAGATATTTTGGGCCTTTCAGAGGAGTTCTGTGACTCGTAAAATGTGATCGTGGCCTTTGAGAGCAGTGCTCAATCGCGGGCTTATATGTGATCGTGGCCTCTGAGAGCAGTGCTCAATCGTCGCGGGCTTATATGTGATCGTCGCCTTTGAGAGCAGTGCTCAATCGCGGGCTTTGAGAGCGTTGCTCTGAGTGCTGTGACTCCATCCGAAGCAGCAACATCGTTGCTGCCCCGTCGTTCTTCCAGCTCACCTGATTGGCGGCTGCAAGTGGGGCCTCGCGTGGGATGGCTTGCGCCTCACCCGCTCCTGCTTCGTCCACCTTGGCATGCCTAGGTCTCAACCTTGTCCACACATCTCGATTCCCATTGAATGGGTCAGTGACTTGGGTCGTGCCTCAGTTTTGGGCCATTCGAGGTTAGTGATGTGGGACACGGTCTTCCAACGCGTTCCTGCTTTTCCCCACAGGGAACATTTTGCAGGAACGCGTTGAGGGAAAGGGGAAAGAAGATCCGGAGGCATTACGGGAGGATGGGAGAGGTATTTAATTACAGTCATGACGCTAAGTGGAGTGGGAGGAAAAAGGGCCAAATCGGCCATCAATTTTCTGGCCGAGCGCGACCTTCTGGCCGAGTGCGCAGAGCGTCCCAAACGCGCCAAACGAGCCAAACGCGCCAAACGAGCCAAAGAAGCCAAACGTGTCGGAAAACTTGCGTGGCACTTCAGATGACTTGATTGTGTGTATTGTCTGTGTTCTCCCCGTTGCCCCTATTGTGATCGCTTGAGTGTATGTCTGTCGACTAAAAGTGGGGGTCTCGACCCTGGAGGTCACCACGTGACCACCCGATCGGATGCTTTATACATGATCCAATCTAACAAAACGAGCCAAAGAAGCCAAAACAAGCCAAATGAGCCCACCATTCGTGTCTTGACAGGGGCCTCCAGAGGCAGCGCTGGGCGTCGGCAAATGACTTCAGCATCACATTTGTCCTTTTTTTGGCCAAACTTTTCAGCATGCGTGGGTGAGTACTCATGGCTGAAATTTCCTTTCCACCCGAAGCGCCGACACGCCACTCTAACGCTGTGGATCTGTTTTGGACGTCTGCCCTTGGAAGGAATCCAAGCCTGGCGTGCAACTTTTCCTCAGGGAGAAAAACCACTGCGACTAGCCGTTGTTGTTCGGAGGGTCTTGCGCGCCCTCTGATACCTCGGTCTGTCTTGGTTCTGAAGGCAGTCGCGACGTCCGGCGAGATGAGCTCTCTCTCCTAAGATCTTTTGTCTGTGCCTGTTAAGGCCCCGATGGTGCCTCAAAGGCAAAAGCATGGTCGGGTAGCCAGAAAAATGCCCCTCCACTAGCAATCCGCTAACAGCTGCGGGGAGAGTAATTTAATGAATGGAGGCTCGACATGGTAGATTGCCAGCCGTAGGGTAGGTAAAACTCGAAATCACACATAACTACGAAGGGAAGATAGAATAGGGATAGGGCTTAATTACCCATCGTTTCTGATATTGATGTGGCGTGCTAAGTACGAATTCAAGTTCTACTGCGTGAGTTTTGTCCGCCACCATGTGTATACTACCGATGACTCTGCGTTCTAACATTTCTACCCAGTCTTTGCGACGACATCGAGTTTCCACTTCCGACATCTCATCTAAACTCATGGTTGGGTCGCCGAGCGCGACGCCTCATCCTCCATCCCGGAAGCGATATTCCGGTACCTCGAGTTTGGATAGTGAAGCCAATTGTCGGTGTCGTCGAGCACCTCCAAAGAGCGGAAGCTCGTTTCGAGGAGCGATTTCGACCCGGTCTTGTCGGCGGAAGCCTCCCAGAACATGGCTCCACCCAAGCCCAGTTGCTTCAGATAGGAGACTTTCTGCTGCACAGCTTCCGGCGGATCAAAGGATATGAGCTCGCGTGTAGTGGCATCGTAGCTGTAATACGCATGGGCCACGGGGTCGAAGTCCGGCACAGCCCCATCCTTGGGCAGCGCGCTGTAGTCCCAGACGCCCTTCTCCCAGCTGCCGGAGCCTACATCGACGAATGATTCACCGAGCCCTGCAGTTCCCTGGAACGAACGACCGTAGATGGGCATCCCGAGAACGAGTTTCTCAGCCGGTACACTAGCGTCAAGATAAGCTCTGACGGCGTTATCGGTGTTGAAAGGGGTAGCATCGGGCTTTTCGTCGTTCGCGTAGAGGTTGGCATTATGACCGGTGTGGGTGCTCCACGATCCGGCGTAGTCGTAGGCCATCAGGTTGATATAGTCAAGAATGCGGCCGAGGTCGGCCAAGTGCAGCTTGCTGTAGTGCTCAAATCCCGCTGGGGCGGCTATGGAAAGCTGGAAGTGATGGCCCGAGGCAAATTCGACTGCATACGAGTCTAGCTCGTCTCGTACAGCCTTCAAGAGGAGGACCATGTTGGTAGCATCATCCTCGTTGGCTGGGTATTCCCAATCGATGTCGACGCCGTCGAAACCCCAGTCCTTCATTAGGGTGACCGCAGACTTCGCAAAGGTGGCTCGTGTGGTGGTGCTACTGGCGACCGCAGCAAAATTCGTGGACCAGGTCCAGCCGCCGATGGACAGCATGATCTTAAGCTTCCGATTGGCTTTCTTGAGGAGATAGAGCTGTTTAATACATCCGTAGGCATTGTCGTTGCCTTCGACCCAAGCTTGAGCAGAGCAAATGGGGAAACGTAAGCGAAAAGGGAGCTTCTTGCTTTGTGATAGACGTGGAAGCTAACAGTGAAGGGAATGGAGGAAATGGATAGCGAGGCATTGGGAAACAGCATCCGAGGGGTGTATTACTTACAATCGCCGTCGTAATGGTTCTCGAGATCGGCGTAGGTATCTTCTGTATAACTTGACAGAAAAGCAATTAGCGATCCGCAATACACACATCGCCGACAAGTACATACACTGTCCCATCCGCTTGCACATTCAAAAAAGCATAGAGAATGTGCGTCAGATGCGAAGCCGGAAGGTCTTGAGGGTGATAATCCCTCTGGTAGATGCCCCTGTGATGGGTAACCTGTTAGTCTCGCTTCCGTGCCTCTCGCTCCTATGTCTTCTCCTAAACGTGACGCCCAAGTCTGCATCACTTACCAGTTGACAAAATAGACCATGTTGATGTATCTAGTACCACGTTTCAGAGGCTCGAGCTGATGTCGCTGCAAGACATCGGGCTCTGCGAGACCCAATAAGATTTGGAGCGTGATCAACAACGAGATCAGCTTGAAGCGGGTGAGGAACATAACTGCGATCGGAAGATGGGGTGGAGGCTGTTGTGAGATGCTCAGTGGTTAGCAAGCTAAACAGCTGTAGTACTGCAATTATATTTTGGTGTTCAGCGGAGAAGAAGAAACCGCGCAGCTGGGCAGCCTCTAGAAGCTATAGGTTCCGATCGTTTTAGAAATTGGTTGAAGATAAGCCGGCCCATTTAGGACGGTTGCCAACCGCAAAGACACCTGCCCCTCGCGATATACACCCCGGAACGTTGATTTTGGGACGTATATTATTATTCGACGGCCGATTTCTTCTAGCATCTGAGGGCTGTTGTATTAAGCCTTTCGAGTTCACCAGCCAGCCAAGCGGCCTTTTTATCGCATGGGAGGTAGCAGCCCATGTTACGCAGAGTGATGCGTAGAAGACCAGCACCAAGGTTATCCGGTACAGTACGGTATCGGCTGCCGACTGACCTGTTGGAATTGCATTATTTCCATTAATACGCTAAACCTTGTCGTTGTGCGGTGCGGTAAAGTATTGACATAGAGAATGATTCCACCCTCATCAGGCATACCGAACCGTGCGATGCATAAGCAGCAAGCTCTGTATGTGCCCGGAGCCAGAGGCTGGATGATGTCCACGATGACCTAACATGAAACAGTGTCGATGTAGGCGGTGTTTCGAGGATGGGCCTCTTGCACGGCATGGTCAAGGCTTCGAGGGTTCATCGGGCTCCCGTTGATGGGGAAATAACGGGAGATGAGATCCCTGGAGTCGTAGGTGCGCCACACGACTCTCCTCACTGCTTTCTGGCGCCAAAGTTGGCAAGATTTTTCCTTGACCCAAGGCGCTACGACGAGGATCACGGTGTAGGTGCGCTGCAAGGTGTTGTCATGAACATTTGGTTGGACGCGCAGCAGACGGAGGAGACACAGTTTGCCTCTGACAATGTTCCAACGACGGCAGAGAGAAAGGAAGAAGGCGAACTCGATATCTAAACTACATCTTGCCGTTCCTTAGACCTCTAAAGCTTAGCCTGCAGGAGATAAATATCGAATGCATTTATCAGCCAGGACGAAGGGTTCTATTCCATTCGTTCGCCTGGGAACTTTTTCTAGCCTGCCGTACTCCATGCTCTTGTCCTGAGCCGCTATTCACCGGCCTCTATTGAAGGTAGGGACTCCGTCGCCATATCGGACCTGAGATGATCCGCCACCTGTTACGAATTAGACGAGGTACTCAGACGGCATGGAGAGAAGCGTACAATGGCATCCAAGCCTGGAACGTCCTGGCCTTCCGGAATGTGCATTGCACAGACCCATGTGTGGTGGATGGGATTCCTGTAGACTAGGACACAGGCAGTATGGCCGTCTACTCCGAATTCAACGCTCTTTTTCGTAAGCGTGCGACCCCTCTTTCTGATAACGGCCTTTTGTTTCTCATCGTGCTGGTATAAGCTCTCGGTTATGGCAAGGGACGGCTCTGTTGAGGTCGGAAAAGCAGGTCTCGTAACCTCGGGTTCGGGCTCCAGTTTCACTACCGCCAGACAGCGTCTCTTTTCTCTGGTAATTCCGATGTTGGCGTCCTGCTTTCTTTTAACCTACACAGAATCAGCCACATAATTCCCGAAATCGATCGTAAAATCCCTACCACGCCAGACTTTGCCACGGACGAGTGCGGCGATGGTAAAATCATCGAACGAAGTCTGCCAGCGCGTCTTGTATGGTAACCGTTGGGCTGCAAAACTAGCTCCTCGGCTGCTGCATCCGGTTGGTCTGGAGGGGAAAGCTCGTTGAAGTGGCCAGAGAGGCGAGCGATGTGCCCTTGGTCTCCTATTAGAGAAAACAGCTCTGTGGCCAATCTTTGCATCGTTGGAAGGCTAAATATGTTGACCAGATCCCCAATAATCTTTCCCGCGAGTACCTCGGTTCCGTAATCGTAGGCTTCTTGCTTCTGCGCCCTTGTAGCAGCGTGATTAAGCTCTAGTTCCTTGATGTGTCGGCCATCCGAAAGTAATGCCAGCTGAACTAGCGATATATCATCTTGAGAAGGGTCGAGAGCAAACTGTTCCAATCTCTTCCTCGAACGATCGCGAAGAATGGTCAACTCCTCCTGAAACGCAGCATTCGGTTCCTTGATCCTTTTGAAGTCTTGATCCCAGTTGGAGATGGAATCCCGCAACCTGACGGCACGATTCGAGCATGCCATGACGTTCCGGGTGATGGGCTTCAAGAAAGGTGGCGGCCTCAAGCTTCGTACTGTAATCAGATTAGGTTGATAAGGTGCTTTTTTCTTTCCCAAGCGCCGGTGAAAATTCACAAGTTGTGGCACAGTATTTTACTTATTTGCACGAGAACGCAGGGGCTACTTGAACGATGTGCTTTGTCAATGAAGCCAAAAATGGACGCGCCGGACGACTTGGTCCATTTTCGGCTGGGGATCAACGTTCTGGAGAGTTTTGAGACGATAGGCGCTTGCAGATGCGCTTGGTGGAGACTCGGGTATAACGTTTACCTAGCACGTATGATTGCGTAGGGTACCAACACGACAAGTTACGAAAATGACAACCGCAGCTCCCTTTTGTTTATACATTTGAGAGTACCTTAAACTGTACACCTATGCGAGGCGAGAGTTTGATGGTATTTCTGTCACATTCTCTCTAGACCGGTCCTCACACTCCCGACTAATCAATTCTGGTCGACTATTGTCTCTGTTTCGAATGCGTAAAGATCCCTTGGTGCGTTGTTAGATAAGACAGTACCTAGCAGGAGCAGTTGGTGCGCTATTGTCCACAGCCGTCCCCCGCTCATTGATGCCCCCGGAATGGCTGCGATGCATCCAATAAAGACGCCTCTGGCTATGCATAGTGAATGAGTGAGAAAGTTAGCGACGAGCTCCTAAGCATCGGATCGTGCAAGGAGGGCTGGCTGCTTCGTCGTGTAAGAAGCTTTATTTGGGGCGCGTCGCTGCGGCTGTAGAAAGCCCTCACTGCCTGACTTGGTGGATCTCCCCTCAAAAGAAGTCCAACATGGCCAGACTTACCATTTTGCGAGCCAGTGGGAGGCTCATCAGCCAATTCTGCAAGACCTCGCGCGATTTGTGAAATTTCGTGGCGATCCAAATGTCTTACGCCATTGATGGAACGCGGAGGAGTGACGGCGATGATAGTTTGGAGGTGGTGAAAAGTCGAGAAAGCGGCAAAAATCTCCTTCAAATTTACATTTGATGGCAAGAGAAAAGCAACATGTCGTATGCGGGATGCCATGTCCACCTCGAGACAGGGCTTCCTCGCTGGCGTCGCGGAAGAGCGTGGAATGCCTTGTATCAGGCAGATTGTACGCTGGAGGCAGACATTGACGGGAAAGTGTTCCGAGAACCGACAACTGATCATGGCCCACTCAACAGAAGCTTCTCTGCAAGCTAGAGCTACCGACGAGACACTAGAATATTGGACAGGCTCGCAAGTTGCAGGATCTGCCTTGATGGATATCACCGACATATTTGCACCCAAAAGAGCAAGTTTCCATACTTGACGCCTTATTTCAGGTAGCAGGGAAGGGAACTTTGGGAAAGATGATATGTAGGACATGGGCTTTGTCCGGTCTTTGTGACCTCGTTTGTGCTCGTTGTTGTCATTAAGGTTGGCTAGTACATGAAAGATCGCTGGGCACGAGGCACCTCGGGGTATTTCAGTGTCGATGCAGAGTTGATTGATATTGGCCATCATGAGGAAAGGCCGCGGCGATTTTCCGCGAGTCCTTTGTACTCGAGCCGAAAGACTACTCGGATAATCCTGTAGGACAGTAGAAGGGAGGATTAGGGTTTGCTGTGTGTAATGGTGTCTGCGGATGGAGGCTACCAAAACAGCGAGATTTGAGCGTCCCCGGACAGTTCGAGCCGGATCGAACCAGAGAGTATCATCAACGGAGGCGTGACAAAACGGATCAGGCGCAGCCCCTTGACGGACTGTACCGTTCACAGCAACCTCATTCCGCATTTCCTCACTTGTCAACACCGTCGATCTCCATGCTACCGCCAAGTCTCAAAACGGTTCTAAGAATTCGGTCCAGCTGGTTGCACACCTCGTCATTACGAGAAGAACAGGAGCGGAAACTCTCTCCCAGGACCAAACAAAAACAACAGGCGAAGAGACGACATCCAGCCGAGCCGTTGATTCACCATCGACAAGAAGACCTGCGCAGGTCCGTCCGGGGTGGTTTACTTTTATGATACCTGGGCCGGATGTATTTACTCTACGAGACTCAGCAGCGGGTGGTCGCGTCAAGAAGCCGGGGGTTCTCGAAGAATCTCTTTCAGTTCTCGAAACTTCTCATAAGATACGACAAGAGAGAGAAATCGATTAAAAGACACCAGGTAATAATGGCAGAGGGAGTGTGGCTGCACGAGGAAGCCGGGGCAGAGATTTGAAGTCAGACTTTCTCTATGTAATGATATTCCGTAGCGAAGCATATCAAAGGAGCAGTATCGGTATTCTGAGTTCATACCTAGTAAGCTATGCTCACTTAATGTGGAAGAATCGGTGATAACGTCCCATTGTTGATCGCTACACAGCGGCCACTGCACGAGTCGAGAATGACGTGGAGTGTGACTAACGTAGTTTCTAGAGCACGAACCCAAGTTAAGTGAGAAGTAAAGATTAAGTTGCTTGGTACAGGAGTATCTGAGTGAAGTTTGTAGCCAGGAGCAAGCACCGCCTGTCCATTGGCTTGTAGGAGAACCGTGACATAAGCAATGTAGCTTATGTTAGTACCCATCCCATGTTTGCCAGAGCCCCTTTGCTCTGCATATCTCCTGTTATCTCTCGAATTATCAGTCTGACTGGGTTGAGAGGCGAATGTGCAGAGGCAAACGCATCAGGCGGAATAGGCGGGTAGAGGAGGTCGATCGTCCAGGATTGCGGCCCTATCTACACTTTCTTCCAAAGCCATCGCATATGTGGGAGGAGCTGCATCCGGGTCCGTCTGGCATGATCGGTGAGCATACCGTGCGACTCCCGTCCCGCTCATCATTCCAACAGCAGGGCCAGGATGGCTCGAATCGTAGTTGGAATTGCCTGTATCACGTTCATCCGCGGTGCTGACAGGTTCGGGTTGGGTCTTCGACTGGAGATGATTCGCGATCTGATTTTCCACATCTGCCCTCTGTTCCACCGTGGCTTCCTTGGAATTATGTGTTTTGCGCCGACACCCTGTTTTAATTCGTGCCCAGGCTAAGGGAACCCAAGCGAGAGAAAACCAGGCATTCTCACTTCCTCCATGGCGCGTGGAGTGAGAGGCAAATGCGCGTGAGCCGAGCGACATCAAACACGACAACACCAGTGCAATAGGCCAACACAGCGCGAGCATGGAGGCGGCGATAATGGCAAGGCTCCGCAGGCGTATGTCTGCCTTGAGACGCGGCCATTTGTGAGTAGCGTTGACGAAAAGTATATGGGCAGTCAATACAGCGGGTAAACCCCAGAAGAAGATCGAAATCGCGGTTACGATAATGATCTCGGCTGGGCCCATGCTGAAAAGTCACTCACGGTTGTTGTTGTAGAGGCCTAGTGAGCATGTGTATGGAAGGGGATGAGGTGGACGTCGTGGTATGGTTTCGCTCGAGCCCAGCTGTCAGTGATACGGGACTTTCGAGAACTGTTACTTATGTACTCCGACCTTTATAGCGTGAAATGCTTCATGTGTGATGTAATATCTATAAAAAAAAAGGTATCCAGTTATCCACTCAAAGCATACTGTACTTGGACTGGTATGTCTTGTAGGCAAGTGGGACCAATGAACGATTGCGTTGACAGTATCATTGGAGTCCATCCCTTTTTTGCCCTTGAAGATGCAAACGGGGTGGCGAGCAAAGCCGGTATAGGCCGAGGTGACCATTGATGAGTCTACCTTCAGCCGACTAACATGCGATGTTGTTCGATACAGGGTAAGATCTGTTACGTAGGACCGAAGCAAGAAAACCACAGGTTCAAAATCATGCCCAACTCGGCCCCCAATGATGCGGAAAAGGAGGCATGCAAGCACCTCCTTCTACTTCAGAGAACCCGGCCTGAATACCTCATGCAACAGCCAGGATAACTCTTGGCTTTATCGCAGCCAGCAGCAGGTCCAGGCCGAATCTCTCTCACAGGGCGACCCTCTGGCTGGGGTGACACGTAGGTCGGACACTAGCTCGTGGATCACTAGATGGTATAGGAGTTGGATCATCGCACTACCCGTTCCTACAGCCACCCTCGCAAAAAAGGTTGGATTTTGTTCATTACAACAAATGTAGCTTCACGTGTAGAGTGCTCATCGGCTATGCAGTAAATAGACAGGCGTTCCAGTAGCATGAAGGTCCGGGAAAGGGGCCAGGCAAGTCGAGCGACTTTGCCTCTAGCTGCCATCCAATACGCACTGGCAACACTCGGGGTATTAACGTGGATTATTGGGCCCATACGATATGCCTAACCTAATCGAACATATGTCGTAGTATCTAAGTTTAACAACTTCATTTCTTAAGTCGTGAATTTCAAATTTAAGCCTCTGCTAGCTTTCTTACTATCTATTTCCTGCGTTACCTAACTTTCCCTTACAAGTCCTATGATATCTATAATGAAGAATACGTTCGAAGCTTGCTTCTTCCTGTTTATAGCCTTCCTTGACCGTTGAAGGAGATCGTGGCGAGTCCCGAGCACGATCCGGAAGCACTTACGCGTCTATCGTAGCCTGCATTTTATATATCAAACATCCGGCCCGAGCCGTCCCTTCAATTCCGATACTATCTTTACCTAAAGGAGTGTAAGTATTGATGTTGTTAAGACGACGGAGGCAACTTACATGACTTCCAAATCTGGTAAAAGATAGATTGGCATGATGGCCCATCCGGTACCAGTGGTTGCCTTATTTTTTGTTCATCGCCCACGCAGTCCTGAGCCCATGAAATAGAGTAGTCAAATTTTACCCCCCAGATGTCGCTTATTCTGCTACTCGGTCCGGCACTCTTAGCTGTCATGCTTCCTTTCCCGGCTGGTCCCTCACACCAGGTCTTTGCAGTCTTCGCCACACGTGCCTCATAAATCTTCGCGTGTCCTAGCAACTCTTTTGGGTTCAGACAGACCGTGTCTGATACAGTGGTCTGACTTGCTAAAGCTGTTGCCACTTTCGTTGTCTTGGCTTTCTCTGATGGGGAAGTAACAAAGGTAGTTGATCGTTCCGTCTCTTTCGTTGGTTCGCTATTTAACACGGGAGATGAGGTGCCGGACGTAATCGTTCGTTCTTGTCTCGTATTCGTGGTCGGTGCCGTGGTTGTTTTGATTGCAGATGTCTCAGCCGAAGACTATGTCCTGGTATTTGCCTGGTTCTTTTTACTTGTTGTCTTCTCCGGAGCCTTGGTGTCCGAGGTTGGCTCCTTGGTACGTTGCTCCGCTGGTGTCGGTGCATTGGAGTTCTTTGTAGTTCTTTGTTCTGATGCGTCTTTGCTAAATTATGGATGTCGCCGAGGACGTCGTTCTTGGTCCCTGACTCGGCGATGTTTCTGTCAACGCATGATCGATCGATTCGTTGTCCTTCATGGTCGACGATTGCGATGTTTGGGTGGAAACTTTGCATTCTTTCCGTCCATCAAGTCCTGAAGATGGTCCCGAATCGCACTTCGTCTCTGATCCTTCTGGCCAGACAGTCTTCAGAGATGTATCTGTTGTTCTGGTTGGTGATGATGGATCTTGAGTTCTACGCGTTATCAAGGTCGATGTCGAAGCACCTTCTGTAGGACTGGTGTTGCCACCAACATGGACGAGGCTGTCGATGCCGGTTTGCCAGATGACGAGCCTTTTGATTCATGGGTGGTTTCGGATAACTGAAGTAAAGGGGGGCAGCCATTGGTCCAAACAGCCGAGTGCCTGGGCTTCTTGAGCGGAATCCGATAGAACATGTTTGGATAGATCTCGTCAATATTTACTCCAGGATTCAGCGCTTCGATTTCCTCCCGTCTACACCGAGCTCATTTAATATCGGCCGGAAGGATTGGCCATCCTCGGGGATCCAATGACCATGTTGCAAAGAGCAAGCCTTGGCAAGTGATATATAGATCAATATACGAAGCTTTTTCATGTTTTTGATAGCTCGACACATGGCTCCAGATGGTCTCCGTAGCTTCACGTACTTATGTAAACCCAAAGAGCCATGCGATAAACGGACGCGGAGGCACCAGGGAATAGGTGATGGCTGTTTTTCGCTCCTATCCTGCCTCCATCTAGAGTGTCTCTCTGTAAGGAGGTTCATTGGTTTGAACCTTGCCATATGCGGAATACAGAAGTAGCCGGGGATTGGCCTTAGTAAATCGTGCTCTCTTTCGAACAGGCCTTCCTTTGGTCGCCGGAAGATATACGCGGCCACATACGCTTCTTTCATCAATCGGTATGTTCTGGATCGAGACATGGCTTGACACTCGAATCGCCCCGTGTGCACGCTAACTGGCAGGGCAAAGCGTAATCACTTCTCAAGTTCTACATGTACACAAGAATTTGCCATGGAGGCAGAGAAACCGACCGAAGCGACCGAAGTCGCCATATTGTAGGTATACGAGTCGCGCTAAGCTTTAAAATCTGGAAAGACGCAGTTTGAAAATGTAAACGTCGAAAGGCAATGGGTAGCTTTCGAAGGCATCTTGAGCGTTTTTTATCCCACGTCTTTCTGCCGAATTCAATGACTATAACAGTGAAGTATGCACGTACATACAGCGGGACATTCTTTGGATTTGGTTGGGGCTGCTGCAAGCCCATTTTGATTAGGGCTCGTCATCATGAGGGTCGAATCCGGTCGAGATCAAAACTAGGCAATAATTCGAGACAATGAGCCGCTATCTGATGTCTTGCCGTACCTACCAAACAGACCTTTCCATCACCCTAGTTCTTCGTTCTGGGATGTGCAAACATACAAACAGACTTTAATAGGGCATAAGTTACTTTGCAATTTGGCTGTGTCCCCTTTGGCTCCCTACTTTTTCGATTTAGCTTAGAAACGACCCTGCATTCACCGTTCACACCAGGCTTGCAGCATCATTCCCGCATTCCGCTCAAGGACCAGCCTCTTTCTCAGCTGAAATGTATCCCAAGTATTCCGAATTAGCGGTCTCCAACGGTGTGGTCGCGAAAACGCGGGTCAATAGAGATGTCCGGCTTGTTCGTCGCCACTGGAGGCTAGCCCTTGGGGCTTACTTGACCATGGTCCTGGCCGGTACTATGGCGTGCGCTACGTTCGGTGAGTTGGAGCGGAAAAGCCTGGTGCTATTGACACTGACATAGCACTTTGACAGCGAATGTGAAACCTTTCGACCTGGCAAAGAGGTCGTGGGGAGGTTTCGAGGAGCGCCCCACGACCGCCAAGTGTTATCAACAGGAGCGGACCGCTATGATCCTGTCTTCCCTGCTGGGATCAATCGGAGTAGATCAATTCTACGCCCATCATTGGCCTCTGGCCGTTTTCAAGCTACTCACTCTTGGTGGCGGCGGAATCTGGTGGCTTGTTGATGTTATTCTTTGGATGGTTGGTGGTGTTTATGGCACTCCTGGCTGCCCTGGTGGGAACAAACATGGCTGGCAGTACTAGATAGCAAACCAGGGACGGCTCGCCAACTTTGGGCTCTTGCGATATGAAAGGGAGAATCGGGATAGGTTTTGAAGCCACCGTCTGTGGAGTAGCCGGCCGATCTAGGGGCTGGACATATTCTTGGAATAAATTTCATGCTGGATGAGGAGGTTAGAGTTGTGACTATTTGGCCCTGTTGAGAGTGAGGACGTCAATCTGCTCGAAAAGGGATGTGAGACACGCCTTAATCTACGGATCGGTTAATAAATAATGGGTAGCCAACGCACTTGGTCGCCCGCGATGGTGGCCTAGATCCCTTACTTGTGTGCACTAGAGGGACGAGGTTTTCCCAGCAGCTGAACAGGGCGTGTTTGAAATTTTATCGACATGTCCTATGTCCATAGCCCGTTTCTCAGAAGACTACTTTCTTCTCCAAGCGACTGCCAATAGTTCTCTTGTTAAAGCGAAGATCACATCAACGCACCAGAGGCATTAGCATCATCAATTCCATACACGCCACCCAGCAGACTATTTGTTTAGAAAACTATCGTAGAGTGCGTTAAAGACGCGACAGTGTTTCATAATAGAAGCGATCGGCCAGTCGAGGCCGCTTCTGCCCCCGTCCGGGCTCGTGTTTCATCGTCTCAGCTTTCCACCAACTCGGTTTCCCATCGACAACTCGTGTCCGCCGCTCGTCCCGCGACTCTTGTGGGCTAGTCTGTTGTGCCAAACTTTGAAGGATTTGACACGTTTCAAGATCGGAATCCTCCATTAACGTATGTTTCCTTTTCTCTGCAACTGAAGTTAGCTGATTGCGATTAGGTGTCTAGTGATCTCCTTTTTCTTACTGCTGAATGGGCCATCATGTGGCGGTAGAGGTAGCGGCGATGACGGCTGAGGTTGAGGCCTCATCTCTGTTCGACTCGGAAAGCTAGGCCGTAGCAGAGTAGCAAAGTAGCAGAGCTGCGCTCGTCTTCTTCTCCGGATCACCTCCTCAGTTAGAAGACACGTTGTACCAGAAGCGTCGAAGGATTGCGATGGGTTTTGCGGTGTGGCCAATATACGGTGGAGAAGCAGCGGCTGGTAGGCGTTCGTCTAAGTATCATATCGCTGTTGAGGTTTGGGTTTGCCAGTTATAAGCTGTATTCATCTGACTTGCCAGAATCATCCGCACAGGTCAAATATTAGCCACTAGGCATGCGAATTCGCCAAGTAACGACGTAGGCCTTCTAGAGGGTGGCTGTCTACTGTGGGTCGCGTATATCTTGGCAAGATCTCATTAACACCGTCTAAAGTTGGCCCCAAGCGTCTCGAAGGACGTCCAAAAAGAACCCCCCCCCCCCCCCCATAAAAATAAAGAAAAAAAATAAAGGCATTAAGCCGAGTCGATCGTGTACCATGGTCTGCGAGTTATCGTCCCTGGCGGGGATAATAGTCCGTCCGTCTGTCTTTTCTTTTTATCCCACTTTATTTAAATTGTTCGTATTGTTTTGAAATATACGTCCAAGTAAGAGAAATCGCAGCGAATCATCCTATCACTCCCAGCCCCGAAAGGAATAGCGTCGGCTCACTCCAGTCTAAGCTGTTGCAATGCGCGAGCTGTCCGAGAAAGTTATAACTTGCGATGTTCTGATTGTCGGTGCCGGTGCAGCAGGTCTGACTGGCGCTGCAACAACCGGAGGGCTCAAGACCATCCTGGTTGAAAGGCAGAAAACCTTAGGAGGCAAGACAACTTTGGCAAGCGGAATGATCTGGATGCCAGGGAACTCGACCGCCAAGTCCTACCCTATATGGAAGTCTCGTCGGTTCACAGATGGAAAAGAGCAGGGAAAGACATATATCGAGAACGCTGTTGCGATGTCCGACCAACACGGCAACGGCGTTTTGTCGACAACAGCCGGGAGGCGCATCGACGCGTTTCTAACCAAAGGGCCCGAGATGATTGGTTTTCTCCGTGGCCGGGGGTTCAAGTGGATGAAAGCGCGCTCAAGCTTCCCCGACCATCAACCCGGGCTGGCTGGGGCACTGCCAGCCGGCGGCCGTACGCTCGACCCGGCCGTCTTCGACGTAGCATCGCTAGGTTCGCTAGGGGAATACCTATCCCATGAGGATAAGGCGCCTCTGGTTTTGCGATTTGAGGACTTTCGTGTGTTGACACGCCCATTTGCATCTGTCCAAGATTTCCTCAAGGCCGGCCGGATGCGTCTGAGGTCCTCGCTCTACTCTCTCTACTTCAAACGCCCGGCATCAATGGGACGATCGCTCGTTGCGCAGCTGTTATCCATCTGCGGAGATAACGGGAGCACTGACATATACACCGAAACAGAGCTCATTGGACTATGGTACGAGGATGGTACCATCATGGGGGGCTCCTTGAAGAGGGGAGAAGAGACATTTAGAGTACGAGCACTACGCGGCGTGCTTCTGGCCACGGGCGACTTTGACGAGTACCCAAGAATGTCCGATGTTGGATTTCCATCAGGCGGCAACCAAGAAAACTTTCTGAATGATCCTCAACACGGCAATGGACATGCAGTGGCCCTATGCCAGAGTGTGGCGGCGAAGACGTGCGTGACGCGTGAGGTTAGGGGAATCCCGACGATGAAGGGGCTGCGGACAGGTAGAACGACTCACGCGATATTTGAGATCTCCAAGCCGTTCTCTATCATCGTCGATAACCAAGGGAATCGGTTCTTCGCGGAGTCCAGACCGCATGGCGACGCGGCCAGGTCCATGTACACCAGAGCCGAAGGACGCGTAGCCCAGGATGCGAGGGCTTGGCTGGTTCTGGACCAGAACTATCGAAGGAGATATACGCTGGGTGGTACCCATCGATGGACTGACATTACAAAAGCTCTTAGCGAGGGCATCCTCCTAGAAGCGGATACTATTGGCACCTTGGCAGATAAGATAGGCATCGCAAGGCAGGCACTCGAATCTACCATCCGACGCTGGAACGAAATGTGCGGCTATGGAAAGGATATCCATCACAAAAGAGGGGACGACGACTACCAGAGGTTTATGGGAGACCCAAGAGTTACACCGAATTCCTGCATGGGAGCCATTGTGCGCGCTCCGTTCTATGCCGTTCGGATTTCTCCCGGCGATGTTGGAAGAAAAAAGAGACTCTTGACGGACGAACACGGCAGGGTTTTGCAATCTGATGGGAGGGCCATCCCAGGTCTCTATGCTGCGGGGAACACATCTGCTTGTGTTCTCGGAGCCACATCTCTCGGTGCTGGTGGAGCGCTCGCATCGACCATGGTGTTTGCCTATACTGCCGTCCAGCACATGTTGTCGCAATTGCAGGGTAGCCCAATGAGCTCGAACCAAGGGCTCGTAGACGAGAAGACCATTGACGCGAGCGAACTGGAGCGGAGCCAGGATTGATTAAGTTAGAGTTTCCATTTAGTGATGATATAGGATCTGAATCGGGCACCTCATTCTAAGCGTTCATTACGTTTCATTTTGCTTCAAAGCCACAAATGGTGGAACGATGAGACGACAGGACGACGGACGACGGGACGACGGGATGATACAGTGATGAGATCATGAAGCAGCAATCTCCCAACCCCGTCTTTTTTATCCCTTTCTCCCTCTCGAATCTTGTCTGTGCCCTAAGTGAGATGTCTTTCAGAGTAGAAGCAGACAGTCCATCAGGTTTTTATGGTACTGCAGACTCGGTCCATATCTTGTCACACACAGACATCGCCAACACCTGTTTCTACATGGCGCTAGACCGGGGCAATGGCAGCACGGCGAGGCCGAGGCAAGCTCTGTCGGGGAAAGTTCTCGTGCCGATTCTAAAGATCCTGTTTCCAAACCCTCAGTCTAGAATCCAGCCCACTCGGGGCATTCGTTATAGCCAGTTCGTCTAGCGGCACACCCCTCGTCGACTTGACAAACTAGTTCCAGCTCCGAAGTTTTGCAACCTTTTTCTCGCACATTCCCTCGCAAGACAGCCGTGGCAGGAAAATGCGGGAAGGTGCTCGGGTAATTGGCATTGCTTCCGCGAGGGCAAGTCCGGTCTGCGCCGATGATTCCGGTAGGAGAAGAACGGCGGCAGAAAGCACTCGCCAGATTCTCATAAGGAATTTCTCAGTTGAGAGCCTTTAGCAAACCAGAACGCGGAACAGCGGCTTTACGATGTCAAATCTTCCTGGCAGCAAGGCCCCCAACATGGGTGGCGGTGAGGCGCATGATCCAGGAGGCATCCATTCACCAGGGATCTCTCGCAGAAAGCAGTGTTTGCTCCGCTCGAAAGGATCGAGTTACTTCTGCTAAGCCCAACCGCAATCTTGGCGGGAAGCCACGATTCAAACATTTGTTGAAGATTGACCTTGACTCACGAAGGGGCTGTGCTCACACAAAGAAGGCAAAGCCAGGATCTGGGACGTTAGGGCTTACTTGATCCCAGAGATAGACAGGAATGAGGGAATGGACAGGCGATTGAAGTAGTGTTCTTATGCTATAGCTATTCCCACCAGTGCACAACCCTGCCTCGAGCTAGCTCAACGGTTCGAGGGAGCGGGATGGATGTTAGCAAAGACGTCCGAAAGACACTCTCTAATAGGAGGCAGTTCCATCACTACCCGCTCTAAGCCAGCGGGGAAAGTTGTTTTCGGTCCAGCTTTAAACCGGTGCCCTCGACTGAAGGGTACCTTCGAGATCCTGTCTGTTCGATTTGGTGCTCTTGACGCTTGGTTCTTGTTCGTGTCTTTGTTGTGGGTTACGTGTGACAACCTGAACTTTGCCTGCGGCTGATTACTTTGGCGATTTTCAGGGCGCCAAGTGGACATCATGCTTCGTTGTTTGGGATATGCGACTTGAGTCGAACGAGTCGCTTGTCCGGGCTTCTTTTCAACTTGATTAGCACTGACATTAGATTAGTTCCTGCTGAGTTACTTACCAGAGGGTGTGATATCTGAGTCGACATTCCGGGCAGGCACGATGCTGTCGTTTGAGATGATTGTTGAGCTTGCTGCGGCCAAGAGGCTCCTCCTACGGCGGGGGGAGAGGCCCCATACCCGGTGCTCCAGCCATTCCCGCCCTGTTTCTGATCCTGGACTGCCAAACCGGTAGGGCACGCAGGGTCTACTGGTGGCGAGGGTAAATAGGAATTATGCTCAGGGTGTTGGCTCGTGTGGGTAGCCGGACGGCAGTCTCTCCAATGGCAGCCTCCTTTGGGGGCTGGGCCCTTGAGGACGCGAGTCGCTGGGTTGGCCATTCCGTTCCAAGACGCCGGTGTTTGCCATTGGCTGTTATTGGCATTCAGAGGCCGACAGTGCCAGCCTTTTGTTGTCGCGGCCTGATATACCACGCTTCCAGGAGATGGAGCGGGTTGTGAGTTCCTGGGACGAGGCTTGTCCTGCATCTCAACCATGTTGTACGACCGTTGGTCAGCTAGGCAGTGTCGGGCAAGTGTCTGTGGGGGATTCTTTTGGGTACAAGTACGTTCGCGCGGGCCGTGACCTGTTCGATATCAGAGCACGTCTGTAGTTTGAAAGAAGCAGATGATTAGAAGTCGATTTAACATTGAGACCCGGGCGGTAGCTAGACATCACGATTCGATTTCACGGATGGTGAATTCGGCCATAGATAACCAAAACTTGCTGGTTTAAGAAGATGCCGTTTTGGGACGAAGGCTATGACCATATTACGACACCAGTACATTGATTCTATTGTCGAACAGGGTGTAGGCGGTCGAAGGACCAGGACGGCCATTTATCGACTATCACCTGAGTGCGTTCTGAACTTAGCAGATGGCGTTTTCAGATGTCCGCACTCCCAGCCCACAGTCACGGAATCTTTTTTCTTTTCTCGTCGCTATTTCCCGAAAATGATCGGATCACAAACCTAGCTGCCATAGAGTATTGAGGCCTGAACTCTGTAAACAGGATACATCGGTGGCCGCCTGTCAACACGGCAAATCAATAGAGTACAAGGCAACTCAAACTGGCCGAGGCCATGAGGACACAGATATCTCATCTTCGTTCATGCCATCATCCACGTCCTCTTCTTCACTAGATGACAGCCACAAACAACGAAAGTCTTCATCCTCGCCGAACTCACGACAGGGCTGGTTGTGCGTAAACACAATGGAAATAGGGCTTGCAGAAGTCCCGGACTGATTCTTTGCTTTATTGTTGTCCTCTTTGCTGTCGGAAACTGGTTCTGCCATATCATCTGCCATGTGATTCTCAGCGGGCTGGATGGATTCGCAGGTACGGACAGGTATATAAGCAGCCGACTGTGTAGACGACTTCGGAAGGAAAGACTTTAGTCTCTTCCACTTGGTGATTGATTTCATAGAGCCATTAGATTTGTCGGTCAAGCGTTCACCGTCGCCGATCGTCGTATATTTTCTGCGAGCCATCACCATTTACGTTTTACGCTTTAACGGCATCCACATCGGAAGATCACATTTTAAGAGAGTTTTTACTCTGTATTTGATAGAACTGGCTGTCTGATTATGGATCCTCGATCTGAGCGTCACCGTGGAACATTCTTCGCAAATTGGTCAATTTCAGGGTTATTCATTGCTAGGATACTCTAGACCTCATCGGCAGCCTGATGTCGACGCCAATCCCCCGATCCGGCGGACCGCCCACGATGAGGATATGGCACCGCCTAGCTTTTCCTCTACCGTCGAAGCTTTGGACAAGAGTGGCTCTCAGAAGAGGAGACCGGCCGAATAATAATATACATCAGGAAGGTGGCTTTCTTATCCACCTGATTGGACAAGTTTTTCATTTTTCATTTGTTTATGCTCTTTTTTATCGTGCCGCATTTTTTATCGTGCCGCATTTTTTATCGTGCCGCACTTTTTATCACCTACATTTTATCCCCTACGTTTTATCCCCACTTCTTCTTTTGGGGTCGCATCCTCCTATCAACTGTCACGGGATAAAGCCATGGTATGGTGTTGCTAGACGACCATCAAGAGTCTCTGGCTTCATTCGTAGCGCAACTTTTTGCTACGGATTAGGAAATACTTTCCCTCGGCCGTCATCAATAAGACTCATTCCTTGAATGTTCAAATGATTCAGCCGGACTGGATGACAAGCTGGGCTACAGCCTGGATGTGAGGATCATCGCTGCTCCCAACCCTGCCGTAAGCGAAGGCCGCCACTCCACTGCCGCAATGACAGACTGACCATAAGCCTCCCTTTCCTCTACCTAAAAGCGGCAACCCTTGTCCAACGCTTTTTTTCCACTCTTGAAATTCACCGCACACGGTTGTAGGAATATTTCCGTCCGGTAGTCAGGATCAGGCTACTAAACTGCAGTCGATGGTATTTGCTTGCTGATTTCTCGGCTAGCCTTAACCTCTGCTGTCGTGACTGCTAGATAGTTGACAATTCTTGGGCGGTAATCGTGGAACAGACAACTCGAGGTTGCAAAACCACGCTGGCTTTCACCTGTTCGTGACAATTAGCTTAGAGTTTGGCAACAGACAACCGAACTTGCAATTTTGAGTAAGCCGTTCCATAGATTTCTGGCAAGACGTAATTTCCTCACTTCTTTTCTTGTAATTGGGGATCCATGAGACTGAAGACGTGCACAAGGTTAGCAGCTTGGTATTGTATTTGGGCACTTTCATTTGGACTCATAACCCTTAACTCAACTCTCAAATCGCTACAAAACCTTACCAAAAGGCTGGCTACAACATCTTCCTCGGCATGCCAGTCATCTCTAGACTTGTAGCAGTTCAGCTCGGCTGTGGTCCTTGCCTGAGTCATGCTCGTGGTCAATGCGACTGATGTCCTCTCTTCGTAGACATTCAACGAGCGAGGCGCGTCTTCAGCCAAAGCAGGGAAGGTCCACGACAAGGCAAAGATCCAGAATAATAAATGCATGACTCTAATCATACGGTGTGATGGGTAGAGGCTCCCCGGTCGAAAGGAGGAGAGTCTTTGTTCGCGGGCAAGCACAAATAGCGCGGGTCCCAAACCCAATACCAGCACCGGGCGCGATTCCAGAACAGGCCTCCCTTTCCACTTCAAACAATTTGGTGGAGGGCACTTCGGTGACACGGCATGCATCCCTCTCCGATGCAATGGTGGAGGTCTTGGCAGAATCCGATCAGCGGCCCCCTTCTACTACCCGCGCGGTGCTCGCTCGCACACCTCCTCTTCTGTTCAATCCACATGTCGCTTCCCAGTCTCCCACTACATCAGGCGGCCCAGTTTGCAGCCCGTCCGGACCTGACGGTGGAGGAACCGGGCGTAATCGTGCTGGTCCGGCATCGCGTCTCGGAACGGACGGTCACTGCTTGGACAGCCATTGCTTAGCCACTGCTCGGACAGCCATTGCCAAACTTGGCCACTCTGAAGTCCATTCTGGACGGTCCGTGCTCTCTGTCTCCAGACCAATTTCACCATTTTTGCTCGTTACCAGGATGTCGGGACGGTGTAAAGGTCGAGATAGGTCGGAAGATGGGATGGGAAGGGAATATGAGGAAAGTCCACATTGGACGTGTTTTAGAACCAACAAAAGGTGACACTGAGCGAGGGGCCCTTCTCCCCCACTTGTCTCCAGCTTGCCTGATCTGGGGACTATGCGTTCGCTGCCGAGGTACGTGCATGATTTGATCTAGATCGGCCGTTGCAGAAGCATATCGGGGTCCCACCTATTTCTACGGTTTAAATCACGATGAGCATCATTCCCCACCCTCAGATGCCCATGTGGTGAGCCACGAAGCAAAGTGGTGCCCCACGGCCGGACTCCCTGGTCATCAGGGGCAGCCTACGTCTATGGAGTCTTTATTGGTCAAAATAGCTCCTACAACACCTACGATGGTCCCTGTTCAGGCCGCAATGACTAGTATCGGCCAGCATCGGCCCCGCCTGCCGCTGTCCGGCTCGAATGTGGTCATTTGCGCGCATCTCCACAGCTTCGTCATGCACAACCCGCTTTTCAAGGGCCTAATGATCCCAACTTCCTCATCCCAAAATCATTTCCGTGACGCCGAGTAGGTTGGGCAGTTTCAGTGATTGTATTATGGTATCGCACATTCTCGATCCCATCATCCAGCTGGCGACCCGTTCTCTTGGCATTTTTTCGTCGTGTGGAGCAAGTCACATGACCGTGTCGGACATGCCAGTTTGAACGCGATGTTACGTGCTGATATTGCATGCTAGCAGTTGAGTTGGACCCTTTGTGGGGCACGCACGAATCATCGGTGGGGTATGCCACTAACTGGTCTTCTTTTTTTTTTTTTTTTTTTTTTTTGGTTTTCGCAAGACCCCTTCCTACAAACCAGTCATACCTAGCCGGCCTTTTTTGGCTCTCTAGGGTGGACAGATGCAGAATTCAGACAAGAGTAATAGACTAATGCAATGGAGAAACGCAAAGCCGTCTCCTGGCCCTTTGTTCTCCTCGCCCTCGCGTCTACATGATTATCAACATCCATGATACCGGGTCATTTACTCCCTACATCGCTTTGTCATTTCGTAGCCAGATTTAACACCCACCGTTGCAGCCGGCTCCCCAGCGTGACGATCAGTCAGCTTGTCAAAGTAAAGTTGCTAGCGGCAACTGCCGTTTCTGCCAAATCCCACTCTAATTTCAGCACCTCCAACCGGGCGCCACGGCTGAGTTCCACGGTAGAGCTGTTAGTTGGCCGTTGTTTGCCAAGGAAATGATAGACCGGCTTTTTCGGGCCGGCATGGCACCATTCAGTGCACGCGGGGGTGGGCCACTGCCCGAAACATGGGTTATCCATTTGACAAGAGTGGCCGTTCAGGGCTATGGATCGTGGTCGAACTTGGTCATCTGCGCCCGAGCCCACAGCTATCTTGACATACAACTCTCTCGTGAAGGGCTCAGTGACCCTACCTCCCTATCCTGAGAACTAGCTCGGTGGTGTCGAGTGGCTTGGTCGGTCTTAGTGCTAGCGTCTTGGTATCCTCTATTCTCTACCTCGTGGTTAAGCTTCCGAGCTGTCTTCTTTACAGTTTTCTGCCGTACCTAGAGCAGGTAACGTGATCACACACACATGCGGGTCTCACCTGCCGAATCCGCCTGAAATTTCAAGTAGCGATTGCATGCAGACGGTAATTGCGTCGGACCCTTGTGGGACACGCGCGGGATCAGTGAGGTGCACCGTTGCGGACGAAGGGTGACAGGCGAATTCAGTGCGGAAACCAGCAGTGGCTCTTTCTCCTTTTGGCCTCCTTCTCACAGTCCATGATCCCACCTTCACATCTACATGACATGACTAAGACTTCGCGGAATATGGAGTCGGTTCGGGCTGCAAAAGCCGCTTTTGTTACCCACCCTAATTTCAGCAAACTGTCCAATTTTGCCTAGCGTAACAGATAAGCCGGCCTTTTCGGGCCGGCTTGGCGCCGTCTAGTGCGTGCCCGTCGAGTCAGTCAGTATCCGACACTCGTCTTGCCTAGTTGGACGATAGTGGCCGTATCTTGCCTTTCAGTCCAAGCTAGAGGAAGGTGAAGTAATGCCGTGCCGCTTTCGGAAGCTCGAAGTACGGTTGATGGACGCGACTACGCAGAGGTACTGGGAGTGAAGCGCTGTTACTTGGACGATAGAATGATGATTTAGCAAATTGAGACGATCGTTGGCAAAACCGGTTCCTGCATGGTTGTCTTGAATCTATTGCGTTACCGTTCAATATCTTGGAATCAGAAAAACTTGCAAACCTTCTCCCTTCACGTTAGCTAGGATATTCTCTTAGTCCTGATTCCGATATTTAGCAACGAGACCAAGCCTACGCATGTTAATTTTTATCACTGTTACGAGGTATCAATTTCCATCTAGCAATCAAATTCACTATTTGGTTTGGTTAGCAGCAGCATGAAGAACGCGGCACTGACAACCGAAGTGACACGTTACGTCTGACAATGGCGCGATGGGCGGTCGACGGAGCAACAGCTGCGTGTTGGAATTCAGAATCAAAAAATGGACAGCCCAAGAACTAACCCGACGGAATGAATACTGCTACTCAAAATATTACCAAGTTCAAGACCCGTTTCTCTCTTGAAATTCGCGCCTGATATTATGGTCCCATGAAATAGATTTTTTAATGATGGATTGGAGTTCGTTTGCGTGAGACTCTATCGCCGGTACTACTTGAACCAGTACCTCTTCAACCAATTTTCTGTAGGAAGAACATTCGAATTGAAGGATTCTGCGATGGCGCCTGAGTTCGGTGAGGGATATGGCATTTTGGCTCTCTGTAATACCTTGGTGTTCTGGCCATTGCGCTATCCAACGTGTTGATGAAGTGGAATCTTGTCCCTCTTTCGCTATATGTTGGCAGGAGGTCTTGTTCTCGGGTGAGTGTCTGCGGTCTGGGTCGGTGCAGGTTTGCGCAAAGAAACTAATTTCTTGGCCCCATGCATTGTTCGCTTGCTTGAGTATGACGTCTCCTTCGTCGATTCCTGAGCGGAGACCAAGAGTAAGATGCTGCAGTTGAGGTATCAGGTGTACCAGAACCTGAAAAACCAGCTTTCTATTTAATGCAATTGACTGCCTCAACTTCCCGTTTTCTCGAGTCAGCCTTACCACAAGAGCTCCGGTTACAGAGCCCTCGCAGGCCCTGGCAGGTTGCAGGAGAGTGCGGTGGCCCGGGCTTAGGATAAGAAAAGGGCTGACCTCGTTCTTAGTCCTTTCTTGTGCACATCCACTACTTTCACATAATTGACTTGTTTTTCTACTGGACCACATATTGATTGTGTGATAGCTATTTTCGGCCTGTTGGGTCGCTTCGGCAGACACCTGATGTCCTTCGACTGCCATTTTGCAGTCACTAATCGAAGAACACAACCTGCTAACAGGGCCTTGAAGTGATGATAAGAGGTTCCTCAACACGATGTTGGCTAGAGTTTCATAATAGAGAGCTTCGAGCTGTAGCCTTCCATTCTCTTGATTCAACTCAATCACTCGTTCCTGGACTGAACCTCGTCTTTTTTTAGGTTGCATATGAGAAGACATGGAATCGAAAGCGGTTGTAGTACCGCCGTAGTGACGTACATCGTGATCTATCTTCTGTGGGGGAGGCGGTTGCTCATCCCATACCCGAGGCGAGCTCTGAGGATTGTCATCAGCTTTTAACAACATACAAAAGAATGGCACCAAATGACCTTTGGCGAAATGACTTTAAATAACATTTTGAGGTCAATTTCCGGCACTGCTTCCAATTCCCTGTGAGCTTTAGCACGGCAAGCGCGTTTTTCGAATTGCTTATTTCGGCTCTAGCATAACGTAGGAAAAGGAAATCGAATGAGCTCCTGAATTCGCCGTTCAAGAAAGCAAATGGCATGGGTTTTGAAGATACTGAAACTGGCTCCTATGATCTTATGCCACCGTCCTGGGGGAAACTGGATTTAGTGCACATGAGGAACAAGAGCACCCATTTTGGTCCACGTGAGACCTTTCAGCCCAGTCATGTTCCCTTTCAAGCTCCATTACGTTCTGGGATTAGGAGAGCAGGATCTGAAAGTCCTTCATTGGTGTAATGGGACGTATTTCGGAACATCAAAGAACGGCCCCTTTCTTTTTGACGTTACTGCGGGGGGGTAAGCCAACAGACGGGAAGTCTAGTGTGATGAATCATCCATTGCAGAGTTCAAGGTCTCGGCCGTTGCTTCCGCATAGGGGCTAGATGCAACTGTCAACCGCCAAATGGCAGCTCCTCGTCCATTGTCGGACTTTCGTGCGCATATTCAACCCTAAAGTTTTTCAATAAGCGGCATGGCATGTTCAAAATATTTCGAAGTTTGATAAAAGACTCCAGCTTAAATAGGCTTTCTTTCTCCGCATCATTTCCCGTTGGTCTTCAACAAAACAGCTCTTACGTTGGACCACAGAACGCCATCGTAGGAAGCATGCGTCGTGCTCGGAAACCAAATGACTATATCGAAGCCGAGAGTCAGGTCTCTCCAACATATGGTAGGGAACCAAAATTTCAACTTCCCAAAAGAAAAACCTTAACCAATGACCGAGCAGATGACGAAACTGAATCCTCGTATTGTGACAGCTCTGGGAGTTCCGCAGTGCCTGATGACTCCGTGGAATACATGAAAACACCATCCCCACAAACACCCACTATGCAACCATCACGGTTGAGCGCAAGATACAATCGAGCTAGGCGTCTCCGAAGGCGCCGTTTTATTGAATCAAACTCAGACCTCAACCTCTCACCTTCTCCTTGCCCTCGGATGCGCAGTCCAGATGGAAGTTCGTTCATGGTGTATGGTGGTTCCCTTTCAGGTAGACTAGAAAGCGCCATCTTGGCTCTCGATCAGTTGAAGAGTTGTCTACAAGGTGTTAAGCTGGATATCGACCAGGACGATGGAGAAGCTGGCGAGTACTGATTGTATCAATGTCAGAATCTCTTGAGGTATCTACATCACCAGAAAGAAACTGTCATAGTCCTGCAGTATGATGGCTATCTATTTGTGCTGAAATCTATGTGTTGATATTCCTGGCCATCATCGTGGGAAGACTTCTTCCCTACAGTCGCAGAGCCATGAAAGTTGGGCATCTGGCAGGCCCATGACGAGATTTACCATAGCTTGATTGTCTAAATTAGTCGTCTTTCGACTCAAAATCGAGACATGGCTGCGCTCTAGTCTGGAATGACATCTACGCGGCTAAAGTCCAGGCTTTGCTCAACATTTCCGCTTCAACAGACATCATTGAAAAGCCAGCGATAGACTTCACCTCTTCTCCCCAAGCAATATCCGGTCTCTTGGGGAGTTCCTAATCTTGCAGATCAGTTCGAGCAGTTTCTCCGCATATCTCGGCAGAAATCGATGCCTGCTTCCACACTCTAGGTTTTCACGTTTGTACTTGGGACATCTAGAATCTGACCGTCTTGCCCTCTAGATCGCTGTCAATTTTGTCGACTGCTTAATTTCCCATATGTTTTCCCAAGTCGATCGGTTGCAGTATCAGTCACACGATCGGAGCTCTAACGCTCACATTAGGCCTCGGAATTTTCAGATCATGCTCCCCAGAGTCTTCCACATTTCAATGGTTCCAGGATGGCAGCATCGACAGAAGCCCCCTACGCCATACACCTTGGTTGATCAAACGCGCAACGCGGAGATGTTACACGATCCTAGAATGGTAGAGTGGAGTCTGTTCTAACCACTGGGTCGAATTCGGAACTGCAACCGGATCGAAGCCGGCAGAAATGGCAGTGGGTAGCCAAGCAATCGAAGCACATGGATTATAAGCGATTCGACGTATCGACCACAAGGCCGTGATAGCCGCCCGAAGGAAGGATATGAAGATGACGGACCCCAGGTGTCAACGCGCGAATTTCCGGTCATGTATTTGGATGGTGCGTCCTTGTCCAATCGGAGCTCGGTTGGATGATTCGCTGGTAGCAATCTAGAGGTCTACGATCGCGAAGCTCGGCAACTTGTTCAAATGACCAGCAGCTACATGATGGTTTGAGCCGAGCAGAGACCACAGCGGGAATCTCCCGACGGAACAAATACATCCCTTTGATGACAGGGCACAATGAGAGAGACGAAATTCGCCGCGATAGTCACCCAGGGACAAATTCGAGGTCGCATTCAACTCGACACCCCGTACACGAGGTCCTTCTGAGCTTCGGGCAATCCGTGCCGCTCCATCTCTCTAATCACACTCGAGCCCTGTAGCAGATATCCTCCTCCAGCGGGTATGACAACTGCAGCAAGCAGCCACGTTGCCTCAATGCTCCCAAGTTTCAAGCAATGTCTGGTGGTAAAAGAGAGTAACACAGTTGCAAAAGTTGGCTGGTCCTAGTTCAACTCATGTGAAGAGCTTGGATTATTCTTGCTTCGACCCACCTGCACCAAGAACGCCGCAGGGATGAAATCGAACCAACAGTTTCGGCTTTCGCCAGAACGTCAACAGTTTCACCTGTTAGAACCAGTCCACTTCCTTGTCGACCAGTTCCCAGTCATATGAATACACCATGGTGGCAATAATCATTCTAGCCTCAAGATATGCCAGATTGATGCCCAAGCAGGCCCGAGGCCCAATGGAAAACGGACGACTGGCCTCCTTGTTACTCCTAGTATTCAATCCAATCCAACGCTCAGGATGAAATTCATCCGGATCGGGGAAGTTCTGTGCATCGCGAGACATGGCAAAGTTGTCGACTGATACTTCCGTGCCAGATGGGACATAGTACCCATCTATCGTTGCACCGGGACAAACCCGTGGAAGGCCGAGCGGGACTGGAGGAAATAAGCGAAGGCCTTCCTCAACAACAGCGTGAAGATATGGGAGCTTCTTTGTGGAATCTCCATCCATCTCATCCTCTGACGAGAAAGAAGATCGTACCTCATGCTGCAGCTTCTTCAGCGCTGCCGGCGTTGTCAGCAAGAAGTAAGTCACTCCAGCTAAGAAGGTTGCCATTGTTTCCGACCCTTCCAGCAACAAGATCTTGGCTCGTTCCGCCAGCTGGTTCTTGTTAAAGCTACCGCGGCGAAGGATATAGGCGAAAAAATCCTCACGCGTACTCAAATCACGCAACTTGATACGTTGGTCGACCTTTTCTTCCGCCCGTATCTCATGGAGATCGACGTTCCTTTTAAGATCACTGGGCATGAGCCAGAACAGGAGCGATTCTGGGATAGATAGTCTTTTGGCTGCATGAAGAAGGTGAAGTGTTTGATGAACTCCAGGATGAGGGAGACGTAAATGTCTGGCTTCCAATTGGCGACAGACTCGAAAGATTGCCTAAATGTAAGCTCACCTACCCTTGTCAGCTAGTCCATCTTTGTGTCAGCGGCACCACGTACTAATGATGTCAAATGTGAGCTAATTGTACACGGTCGACATGTCGACACCCCCAGTCTTTGGGCTACCATGCTTGCCGATCTGATCAGTGAAGAGTCTCACATGACTTCGAATAATGTCCTCAACCCCCCGTAGAGCCTTTGCACTGAAAGCATGAGAGAGAGATCGTCGCTGCGACCGGTGCTGCTCGGGGTCGATGGTGAACACGATGTCCGGTTGCACGACAGATGGGCCTCGATCGTAAAAGACTCTGCTCTCGAGGAATGGCCTCTTATCCCCGACAGCGTGGCTGTAGATGTCTTTGTAGGCTTGTGGAGTCTTGAAGCTGAGCTCGTTGGGTGCAATCCTGACCACATCGCAGTATTCATCATGCGCCCGCCTCATGTCAAATGGATAGTTTCCTCCCGTCCATGCTCGAATGAACCAGAACTGAACCGTCTTGAATTAACATCGGGTTTGCCTAGTTCGACATTGGTCTCGGCTCACCTGACTGCATGCTGCAAGCGTTGGACCGGGATATCCAGCCAGAGGGTGAAAAAAGACGCGGTAAATGACTAAACCCGATAACCAGAAGGCTAACTGTTGGCCCAAAAGTTTGTTACCACAGGTGCGAAGGGAATTGGACTATCTGACATACCGTTGTGAGGAAGAGGATAAGACCAAGAAGGAGGGGACTCTGGGGGAGAGAGTAGATTAAAGAACAGTTGGTGTCCAAGACGCAGGACAACATTCTCAGCGCAGCCAGTCTGTGAATTAAATTACTTTGTTCCTAGGTCATAGGTCGAGCATGAAACGAGCATGAAGATCTAGAGCCTTCTAGGCGAGCCGTGGACTATACCTCCCTTTTGTAGCATTCTGTGACATGAGGAAGAAGTACTCTCAGTATAGGGCTGGTCGAAATGAGCTGCTCGTTGATGAAGTCTTTCGAGGACTGTGCGTACAGGCCATGGGTCAGTGTGTAGTTAGCAGTTCTTGAAGACACTTTGCTTGTGCTTAGCGTAATTGCGGAAGGCTACTTGTGAAGTGTGTGCTTTAGAGTAAGTCCATCTACGGACGGAGTCCATAATCTGTCATTCATTTGACCCAGTGTAAGCCATCCCAATTATCTAGCTCATGGCTCTTTGCCGTGCATGCGAGTAATGCACTACAGTACCGTACACGTACGCAACGGGCTTGATGAGCGAGTGCACCATTTTTCTCCCAACTACCCCTTCCCTTCTTTCAATGTACTCTTTTCAACCACACGTCAGGCCGTCATCATTCAAAGAGGAAAATATCAATCTTGCGTTACAGTATAATGAAGAAGACGGTATACTAGACTATAGAGATAGAGAGATAGACCAAGGGTGTCACGTTTGCATAGGAATATAGACGTTATTAGTATTGTCATGGGCAAAACTAAGATCTCTTCTATGCAACAATACGTCTAAATCATCCAGTTAAGCCTGTTAAGTAAGGCAACTGTAAATAATGGTTGTTATTCTACCGTAATACCACGTGGAAGTTTCATTCCGTATGAAAGTAATAGTAGAGCGGATCACCTATCTCTAGATCTTTATTCTATCGCTCCCTTTTAAGAGAATTGAAAGCAGGCGGACGCCAAAGATCATGTTATGAGCCTGTTGACAGACCGCAAAAATGCGTCGATATTAAACCACAACACCGCCCTAGCCGACGTCGTCGCCTCTAGAAACTAGAGCGTCATTCAGCTCCGTTGTCGAAGACCACAGGCCTGCACCGTTGAGGAATAGTGAACCGATGATAAGAAGGCTGTTGAAAAGAGTCAAGGAGGCATTCTGCCAACTGCAGAACTTGACATTCATGTGAAGGGAAACGATAGCACTAATCCCAAATGAGAACCAAGCTATCGTGACCGCCGAGGTCATTGAGACGATGGAGTCGAAAACGGGAATCGCAATCGACAGGACGAAGGACAACGTCCAAAACTGCCGTGGCGATGCTCATCCAAATGGACCATGACCTAGGTCGTGTTGATCGACATCTCATCCACAATACCGTAGTGCTTCATGACTTCGACGTAAACAAACTTGATTCCTGTGTGGCCAAATGCAAGGCCTTTCGACAGAACCGAGGGAATGACAAGGCCGTAAGCAATCTGAGCCAATGTCCCGGGAGCCGAGCCCAGCGCAGGCGATGTCGTGTATTCGCCGGCAAGGCAGTAGATGGATACTGCGACAAATACGTAGAAGCCGATGGAACTAGCTTCGAGCCAGGCCAGCGCGGCGTTGAAGTCTCTTTGCGGGTTGGTCATTTCGGCCATATAAGACACAAAGCTGACATTGCCGGAGAAGGCGTAGCAGATCTTGAGACAAGCGTTCAGGCCGTCCCTGAATGAGGGGTTCGCGAACCAAACAGGCGCTCTCCTCCATTCAGCTGGGGCGTTCACAGGCTTTCCAGCTCCCAAGGCGGCTATCACAACAATGGTAGCGGCCAGGATGCTAATGCAGGATGGAATGCCGCTCTGCGACACGAATCTCGCTGTACGAGGGACGCAGAGAATCCAGCAGCAGATGCAGCCGATACCGATGAATGCGGTCGAGCCGAGTGCATCATCACTGAGCAGCGACAGCGCCACGGAGAAGGTCACAGAGGCCGACGCGGCGGTCATGACGACCAGGAGGAGCATGCCGAACGCCGTCACGCATGCGAAGCCTCGTCCGCCGACGATACGGGCCATATCGACGATGTTGAGCACATGCGGGTGGCGGTCGTAAAACAGCTTGAGCTGAAACGCCGTGTACCAGGAAAGACAGCCCAGCCCGATGATTGTGACAGTGCCCGGAACAAGGCCAAGGGTTTTCAACACCCCGGGGAGTGACAAAACACCGAGGCCGACCTGGTTGGTCAACAGCACAAAGATGGCATCCCGGCGGCTCATCGTCCGAAGACTGGGGGCTAAGGTGGTGTTGTCGACCAAGTGTGGAATCCGGCCGTCGACACCATCACTGCTGTTTGTAACCCCAATGTTGGTAGTTTCGACACTGATTGAGTCGCTCCTTGGCGGAGATGAGCACACCGGCTTCTTTGCTTCCTTGTTGTACGAAGCCATACGTTCGTCTACCGCTCTGCGATGAGTAGTCTGGGACTCCCAGCTCGGGTTTGACAAGTAATGCGAATTGGTCGGAGCAGAGTCAGGTGAGGCAAGTTGCAATGAACTAGAACGATTCTCTCGTCGCCCACAGTTTGAGCATGCCCTTTTACTTAATCCTCTGGCCCCGGTGTGTTAGATGGCCTGCATGGTTCTTTCTGTCTATTTTCAAACGGATGGCTTCGAAATCGGATAGCCAATAAGGGCTGGGCAAGACAAATAGCACTGTTTACCGACTATTTAGCCCCTCCCCCAATGTCCTGTTTTGTTTGCTTGAAGCGGCACCATGCGTGCATCATTTTCTGGGCCAACAGCCGCGTCACGGGGCTAGATGCAGTGTCTTCTCATCCCGGATATGGTGCTGTAATACAACAAAAATGCCACAGTTGTTTATATCTAATTTCGACCTTCCAGCTCGTGCAATCCATCCATTCCGTACCGCTCACAGTCACTATACACAGAATCGCCAAAGGATCGAGCGCGATAGGACTTCGATCCACGCCTAGCCAATCTTCCATCTTACCATCCACACTTTCTCGATGTAGAAATATGTATCTCGATTGGACTCGCTGACTAGTTCCTCTCGTGCCAAGGAATCTTTGGCTTCTTTGGCGTGCTGAGAGAATCTTTCTCCTGCAGGTAAAAGGTTACTGGAGAGTCCCGGGAGTGCTCTTTTGCCATTTCAAAGGCATATTGATGCTGAGTAGCTTCCAGATCGTCGTTGGAAGATGGCTTGTACATCAGATCTACGGTATGTAACCGAAACCGTTCATCTTTGAAGTAGAGTATCTTAGTCCGAAGATTACCAGAGTCTTTTTGAATATAGTTGGCGAGGTCATCGACCTCGATGACGTGCCACATATTCGGCTCTGAGTGTCTCAATGTAACATCGGGATTCCTATAATGGATCTCCATAAACGTTTCATGCGCCTTCCAGTCTATCCTAAGCCATCCCGGGGGAGACTCCCAAGACAGAACCAGATGATGTCTGTGGAGGGGGTTTCCTGCTAGCACTGAGCGCAGACCATTGTAGAGGTACTCGAGATCCTTTCCTATCAAAAATGCGTTTCCTTTGTTTGAAAAAGCCCGATTGAAAAGCTTGATGTCATTTTCATTTGAAATAAAACGCCATACGTCGGTATGCTTCTCGCAGGGTTCCGAGGCTTGTCCTGTGTGTGATTCGAGCCTAATCTGCTCTGCCATGGCATGGGTTTTGTGAAAATAGAGTAATTGAGTCAGCAGGACGGTTGCCGACATTTACGCACCAATTCGACTGGTTTTGGATGGCAATACCTTTACTCTCGTAAAAGCCGAGACGGAAGTGTCATAAAATCCAGCAAAAGACGTATTCCTCGACACTGCTTGCGCGGTCAGACATATCGCCTCGATTCTTGAAATCCGATAGAACCTGTGAGGTGATGTACAAATTGCAACGGGACCCAAGAGCCAGAAGGGGTTCACCGTATGCTTCACCCTTCGGATGTTTCTGCGAGAGTGCATAACTAAAACTCCTAGGCAGCCTCCACCAAAGTGGGTGGCTGTACTTGAGAGGTCATTACCACGCACGGCGTCAGTAGACCGCTAGCTCCCGGCAGTTCTGGGGCTTTGAGGCTGGTCGAGAAGGACACTCAAGCGACTTTGGCTACCCACGTGATGCTGCACATTTCCATTGCCGTCATATCTGACGGTGTCCTTACAGTACATTGCACTCCTCAGCAAGCGGCCCTAGGTAGAAACACCAGCAAGAAACGGCCTTGTCACCGTGGACTCTAGCAGTAGAAAGGGACCTTATCTTGCCTTTTCGCAATACGGTCTTGTCACATCATTAGCGTCCGTTACGGGGTTCAAGTGACCGAGATGCAAGTCTAAAAGTTGCTTCGTTTCTAGTCTTACTTGGAAGAACGCAAAAAGCTCAGGGAATAAGCGGGAAGGCATGGCTTGCTGATTGAGTACAAGCCATATCTAACTATAAACTGTGTATCAACGCCTCTGGGTAATTTCAGATTTGACTATCGGAGTCCCTTGAAAACATGTGGGTGGCGGTCAAAAACAGCTTGAGCTCAAACGCTGTGTCCCAAGAAAGGCAGCCCTACCAAATGATGGCAATTATACCGGGGTGATATCACACCAAGTGTGGAATCCCACCGTCAACAGCATGACTGCGGTCTGTAACCCCAATGCTGGTAACTTCGACATTGACGGAGTCGCTCTTTGCCGAAGATGAGCATACCGGCTCCTTTGCTTCCTTGTCGTACGAAGCCATACGTTTGTCTACCGCTCTGTGTGATGATGCCTTGATTGATGATGAATCGAAACATTGATTGAGATATTTGCTTCATGTCAGACAGTCCGAGTATGCCCTTCTACACACTCTTGTCACTCCCATGTTGTGATTGGCCTGCATGGGTCTGCGATCCATTTCCGACCGGCCATGGGCGTCGAATGGCCGGTAGGGGCCGAGCAGGATCGGGGACAAATTTCTAACTAGTTCATATCAATTCCCGTACCGAGAATGCGGCACAGAATAGGCCTGTCCTGTCCCAAGGCTGAAACTAGACAACGGTGGGTGGTACCCAAGACCTCGCGTAGCCAATGTAACAGCAACGGACTCGAGAGTTGATAAAGCTACGGTGAGCTGTGCACTTCCGCATACTTCCATCCTTGTTTCAAATCTTTCGGGACTGCACACTAGATATCAAACGCCATCCCTATCTGTCCATACGCCATCATGGTTTCATCCAGCAGCACCAAGTCGGAGATTCTGCGATCCCTCGGAGACCGCTTCAGTCGAGCGGCAAACCAACAACAGGAAAGGATCCGCGACGTGCGAATCGAGAATTGCGTCGGATTCTGCAAGGTCCCCCTTGGCATTGCCGGCCCGCTGCGTGTGGTCAACTCAGCGTTCACGGGCGACCTCTACGCACCACTTGCCACATATGAAGCGACCCTAGTGGCAAGCTGTTCTCGAGGGTCCAAAGCTTTCAACGCCTCCGGCGGCATACACATCGAGACTTTCAGCAACGGCATGTCTCGAGATCCCGTATTCGTCTTTGCCAACCCCGGTCATGCTGTCGCCTTCGTCAAAGCCTTGCCAACGATGCAAGACTTGTTCGCCCAGTGGGCGGAGGAGACGAGCAAGCACCTGAAGCTTCAAAAGCTTAAGCCTGCTATAATAGGGTCTCGGGTCCACATCTTTTGCAGCTACGACTGTGGGAGTGCTGCCGGGCAAAACATGGTCACCAAAGCCACACAACATGCTTGCGACATGCTTCGAAAGTCTTTTGCCGAAAAGTACCAGATCCGAGACTTCTTTATCGAGGGACAACTGGCATCGGACAAGAAACCGTCTTGGGGCAATGTCAAGAGCGCCCGAGGCGTCGAGGTCTTTGTCTGGGGGAAAATCACTCCGGCGGCCTGCCAGTATGTACTTGGATGCACCACAGAGCGTTTGTACATGGCCCAGCAGACATTGAAAGAAGGAGGCATTCGCAATGGCCAGTTCGGCTCCAACATCAACACGGCAAATGTCATTGCAGCCATGTTCATATCGACTGGTCAAGACCCGGCCAGCACCGCAGAGGCATCTTGGAGTCATCTGACCTCAGAGCTCGACTCGGAGACAGGAGAGCTGACGATGAGTCTCTACTTCCCATCGTTGCCCGTCGGGACAGTCGGCGGTGGTACCGGATATCCGATGCAGAAGGAGGCGCTGGGGATGCTTCAGTGCGGCGCTGGCAAGCCGGGAGAGAAGGCTAAGCTCGCCGGGATCATTGCTGCGTTTGCTCTCGCGTTAGATGTTAGTACGAGCTCAGCTATTGCCAACAATACTTTTACAGCTAGTCATATGCGGCTAGCGCGAGGAGAGATGCCGGCAAAGTTGTGATGGTTGTGATGGTTGTGATGGTTGTGGTGGTTGTTGATAGGCTGTTGATAGGCTGTTGATAGGCTGTTGATAGGCTGTTGATAGGGGCTGATTTTTTATACATTCATCATCTTAGCGTGTGAGATCTACTCCTCGTATGCAAACTGTGGCCATGCGGGAAAGATTTCGTCAGTACTAAAGACCAATCTAAATGTCAAATGGGTTATCTAACCTTGTATGCTGGGTCTGTTCGCTGGTAAGAGCCTTATTATTGAGATTTTGTAGTCAATTCTCGACAAAAGCACGCCATAGATGAATTAGTTTATACGTGAACAGTCTAGAATGTATCTTGATAGAGCGAAAGGTGACGGAGAAAACGCGAAGAGTTCATGGGTGAACACAGAAGCTTTTGTCGCTCTAGTGTCCCTTGTGTATAGATTTGACGAGAAGACAAGTAAGTCAGGATCAGCTCTAATCAGTGTCAAGCGCAGTATACATTAGATGATAAACAGCTGAAATCTCAACGGTTCTCGCCAAGATTAACACCACGTCTAGCCTCCACGCCTCTACGTCATCGTTCGATTAAATCTGGTCAATTCCATGTCATAATAATGATGACTACTATCAGACGCCAACTCTGGCCTGATTTGCGTCGCTGTCAAGCAACGGAGACGTAGCAGACTAATTTCCAACGGGTCGTCATCTTGCGAGACCCTGACGTAGATGCAGTCAGTACACGTCAGATTCTCTTTCACCTTGATCAACTTCCATCTCGACACCTTCCAGGCAACTTTTCAACTGATCGAGGGCCAAGATGACACTTTCTAGTCTACCCAAAATTGAATCCTCGTGGCCCATGACCGGCCTTCCACTGAAGCTCCGCATCCGAGGACAAGGCGAAGGTGATGGATCAAGATCTGGGCTTGATCGAATCATACAACGAGACGATCTACGCCGTCGGGATCGCCGGACTCGGCGATATCTTGCACTCAACTGTGACGATGGCTCTGCGGGTGTTTGCGGCGACGGCGTGTCGATGTACTCCACGAAAGAATCTGACGCTACAATGGAATAATCGCTACACGAGCCCTCGGGTTCGTCGTCTGCTCAGTCGCGGTCAGGGTTGGTTCTAGCAAAATCGGATTTAGTATCCCTACCAAATGTTTGAGAGACCCGACTCTCGTGATCGATGTCGTCATCTGATCTTTGAAGGCGGCGACGCATACTTTGAACGACTTCCTTCTCTGACCTAATTCAAGAGGTGACCTGTTTCAAGCCAACGATAGAAAATTCGGAGGACAAACACCTAGTCAAGCCGGAGCCCTTGATTCATGTCTGGAGAAGCTTGAATATGCCAGGTACGGTCTATATAGCAGTTGGGGTATAACAGATGCACCAATGTTTTCTTTTGGCCCTTTGATCTGCCGTCCAACGGTCAATTTTTGGACGCCGACGCTGCAGAAGTAACATGAGGATATGTTACGTCAACGCATAGGCCATGCCCACCGGTTTCTAGCGGATTTTAGCAGCATCGCCAGTGAATGAAACCTTCCAGTAGAGCTCGTACTGTACCGCACCGCAATGACTATTCATTTGCCAATCCACCATGCTAAACCTAGCCATCCTGGTTCAACGAACCCCAACACTCACGGCGGTCATTCTTGGCTGTTAGCTGGCCCCGCTTTTACAGTAAGCGTGCGTTCAATCTACACGTCCGTTGACGGCCACAAATAGCCGAAACCAGCCTGATGCTTGGCTGAATAGTGTGAGAAGGCAAGCTCGCTTTTGACCTGCATTATAGTGTATCAATGGTTCCTTTCTAACGTTCATCTTGCTATCCTCTTTATCAACGCATCTTTCTCTCAAGCTGAGCCTTTGACTTCTGTATATTCCTCTATTCTTCACACCCACGACGTTTTCCAGCCCTTTCTGCTTTGCTTCAATTCTGCAGAAAGTGAAAATCTTTTACATACCCGCCATGATGCCAAGCTCCAGCGGATCTGCCGTTGACATCTCTATCGTCACGACCCCCAACAACATCAACGCCGTTTCCTCCCTCCTCGATGAACTAAGGAAGGGGCACGAAGCGGTCCCAGAAAAGGGTGATGAGGGCCGCAAAGACCATTTGCTTCTAGCCCGAACTCTGGTGCAAAGCCTCGAGACTCCACGCGAGACCATGGCCAAGCATTGCTGGGCTCAGGTATGATATCTCACACCTCTAGTCCGTCCCGTACGGAAGGCTAACCTAGCAAGACTGCTGCTTTCTCGGCCCTCATCTTCGGGGTCGACGTCAAATTATGGAAGCGAATGGCGGACAATGGGGATAGGCCCCAGTCGGTTCACGAGCTGGCTGAAAATCTCCGTGTCGACCCTTTACTGCTAGGTCAGATATGGCCCCACTGACATGCTGTGTGGGAAGTGTTTAGCTTACGTCGCAGACAGGTCGAATGATGCGCCATCTCGGTGCCATGGGATACATTACGGAAACGGGCAACGACGAATACAAACCGACGAATTACAGCAAAGCTTTGAGCTTGGACGTCATTGGGAATGGCTACCTCGCCACGTAAGTTCTTTTGCGACCACGTTCTCTAGTCGAAGTTTCAGCAGCTAAGTCAAGGTTTGCAATCAGATTGTCCAGTACAAGCGCCGCCATGATCAGGTTTCATGAGTTTGCAAGCAGGCGGGGATTTGAAAACCCTGATGACGCGAGCGACACATCTTTGATGATGGCCTATGATACGAAACTAGATGTTTTCGGCTGGTTGCAAGCCCTGGGGCGCGGTTCCCATTTCAGTGACCACATGGCAGGCTACCGACAAGGTCGTACGCCATGGATGGACAGTTCTATCTACCCCGTTCAAAGCAGGCTCGTGGACGGCGCCGACACTTCTGTCGATGCTCCTTTTCTTGTTGACATTGGAGGGAATAGAGGACACGATCTGCAGGAATTCCAGCGATATCATCCTGACACTCCAGGAAGGCTATATCTGCAGGATGTAGAGGCCGTCATCAGCAACATCGAGTCGTTGAGCTCCTCTATCACTCCCATGTGCTATGATTTCCACACCGAACAGCCAATTAAAGGTAAGGGGTGGCATACGGACTCAGTAGTGACGAGGAAGATTGCTGATCATCTGAAACCCAGGTGCCCGTGCATACTACATACATTCCTGCCTGCATAACTGGCCGGATAGTGTATGCAAAAGCATCCTCTCACGCGTCTCTGCCGCAATGAAGACTGGTTACAGCAGACTGTTAATCAACGAATATGTGATTCCCGCAACAGGGGCACACTGGGAGGCAACCAGTCTTGACTTGATGATGATGAGTCTTATGAGCTCCAAGGAGCGCACTGAGGATGATTGGCGTGGTCTCATCGAGGCTGTAAGTGGGCTGGAGATTGTTAGATTCTGGCACGGGGCCAACGGCGTGGAGAGCGTGATCGAATGCGAGTTGGTTGAGAAGGACAGCCACACATGAAGGCATATAGTAGAAAAGGACCATGTGTAGAGGCAAATAGAGTCGCAGGTTTGCAGGAACAGCAAAGCCGAACTACAATTAATCTTTTGATGGAAGATGACCCTGTATTACGAAACCCCTGATAGATCGAAATCCTGACCTTAGTCAGAAGGGGGTCTGATAACCCCTCTTCCGGCCGGTCCAGATGACCGGCACAGGCAATAATCAACATCATCATCACTGTTTTGAACACTACCATCCAGGACCACCTAATGCATAGCCCCACCTAATGCATCACCAAAATTTCGATCCTCCCATACAAAATCTAAATTTTTAACAACATCGCATTCACTCTGGAATGCAGTTACTCACAAACCAAGACATGTACTACATTGCTTTTTCCACGGAAATATGATATCGGGTTAGCTTTTTCCCGTTCCGCAGCGTGGCTTAGTTCTCTAGCACTTTGAAATTTTTTCATTTTCACCTTATCTAGTATTGCAACTACATACACTCAAGTAAGCATATCACCTAGTTTACGCAGTAGAACTCCTGCCACAATAGTTCGGCACGTTTATACTGAAGACGACGTAGCTGAGGCTATATTCGATGTTACTGATAGAGGCCTATCACAGACTGAGGCAGCCCAGAAACGTGGAGTACCTCAGTGGACTATTTCGAGACAACTTTTCGGTCAAGCAAGCAGGAATGAACATATCCAGGCCCATCAGCATATTTCCAAGAGCCAAGAGGAGACTCTCCTTCGTTGGGTGCTGCGACAAGAGTCTCTAGGCTATACTCCCTCGCACAGCCAGCTCCGCGCCTGTGTCGAGGCCATCCTTCAACAACAAGGCGATAACAAACCTTTGGGCAAGCACTGGACTACAAGGTTCGTCAAGCATCACTTACAACTATCTACCAAGCTTGGAAAACGTCAGGAAGCCGCCAGATTTGACGGGTTTACTCCGAAGGCGGTCAATTGGTACTTCGATATCCGGGAGAACAAGTACAGCTAGATCAAGCCTGAGAACACGGTTAACGTGGACGAGGGCGGTATAATAGCGGGTTTCGGTAAGTCTTCTACAAGTACGCTATGGTGTTTTATAGGGCATAGCTAATTGGTTTTCTATGAGGCCTGGACAGCCTCGTAATCGGGAGCTCCGACCCGAAGAAGAAGGCGATGTTGAAAGGCATTCAGTCGCGCACGTGGACCTCGTTTATTAAGGCTGTCACCGCAACTGGTCGCGCTTTAAAACCGGGAATTATCTTTAAAGAAAAAGAGCTACAGAAGCAGTGGTTTCTAAACGAATTTGAATTAATAGCGGACTGGCACTACATCACATTACCGAAGGGCTGGACCGACAACCATATAGCTCTCGAGTGGTTAAAAGACGTCTATCTACCTCAAACAGAGCCTCGTAATGCATCAGATACGAGACTTATTATCCTTGACGGTCACGGAAGCTATGCACAGGTAAGTCTTTTGGGGTTTCCACCGCACAGTCTCCTGCTCTAAGATCGCTAACGAGCATCCAGGATAAGTGGATGGCTACGTGCTTTCTAAACAACATCTACTGCTATTACTTACCAGCACATTATTCTCACGGTCTGCAACCATTAGATAATGGGATTTTTAATGTCATCAAAGGTGCGTATCGGAAAGAACTCCAAAAGCTTGCTAGTTTGACCGATTCTGCACCAGTTGACAAAGTCAACTTTATTCGGGCATACGCAAAAGCCAGAGAGGCGGGCATGAGGAAGGAGATTATCTTATCCGGCTGGAGATTTACTGGAAATTGGCCAATAAATCGTCGCAAAGCTCTAACACATCCGGAAATTCAATCGGACAAAGAAAAAGTGACGGAACGGTTTAAGACGCCCAGCCCTCCTCTACTGCACTCAGATGATACGCCGAAAACGAGCCGCCAGGTGAGAGATTTGGCCAAACACCGAAGTCGTCCGACCAGGCGGAAGTACAGTAAGATCGCAAAGGGGCTGGAAGCTTTAGAGATGAAGGTGGCCGTTCAGAATGCGCGGATTACTGGCCTGGAGGAGAAAATGGCCCAGCTGCGGCGAGGGAAGAAAAGAAAGGCAGTACCGAACCCGAACCGACGATTCATGGCTCTAGCGGAGGTTCTAGCGGCTGGAGAAGCTCTTTCTAACTCAAAGGAGGTAGAAATAGAGGTGGATGTGGATGAGGAGGTCGAGTCGGTGATTGAGGTGGGTGTCAGGTCAGAGGACAATAGTGAGGACTTCATGGTCGTAACAAAGTACTGCCAACGCACACGCAGTGGTCGGGAGGTCAAAAAACCACGCAGAGAGTAAAATTTGATCAATTTTATGGAGAGTCTCTTTACTAGCTTCGGTTTTAATTGACACGGCGGTCTATTTTGGTGTGCACCAAAATTTAGATTTTGTATGGGGGGATCGAAATTTTGGTGATGCATTAGGTGGGGCTATGCATTAGGTGGTCCTGGATATCCATTTGATCAATTTGACCGTAACGGATCCATCATCTTTTATATCGGATTTTCTATTAGTCACTCAGCTTGCAGGACCCACATGGCTTCCCCAACATTGTCCCAATGGATAAACTCGGGAATGACGTCAATGTCCACGCTGTGCGTGTGATTAGATAAACAATGCTCCACTTGATTATCTAAGGGTACGTCAGCGATCGCCTTTCGGGGGGGTCCCGGGTAATCTCTTAAAATTGACTGTAGATGCGCTATCCTGTCGTCTCAGAGAGCATCTTTAGGTAAAAGAAAAAGGAAATCACGCAGTATATTTAACAGACTCTAGCTAAGTGAGACTAATTGGGTTGAATTGCCCCAAGGTCGACCGTCAATCGGCCAATCGTAGATGGATGAGGTTTATTCCGGAGGGACTGGAGGGGTTCTGATGAGTGATGTCGGCCTCAAGTCTACGATGAAGGAAACTGTTGAGCATACTGATGCTAGTATGAATGTGGTATATATGCCTGGTCGTTTCAACACCACCCCGCAGGTCAATCTGAAGCCGCATTGGCGGAAGGTTGAGCTGGAGACTAGCTTTAGTCAATTTGCTCTGGTCGATTGTTGCTCCATGATTGGGAGACTTTTTTGATTTTTTGGTTTTGCTCCACTGAATGGATACCCATACTGATGCTAGTATGAATGTGGTATATATGCCTGGTCCTTTCAACAGAAACCATCATTGGAGTACCTTTACTCAAGCAGACCGCTGACGCTGAAAATGGATGCCGCTTTTTCTTCCTCCATTGCCTTCGCCGAGAATATCAGCCTTCTGTACTTATTGCATTCCGTGCCTTCGCCCCCAATCCGCAGCCCCATCAACGCGCAACAAACACCAAAGGCGGGGTACGGCCTGCCATTTGACAAAGAACGTTCCCTCGCAAGCACGTTGGCATTCCTTTGTAGCATACGCGACGACCCTAATCGGATTCCTGCAGTCTGCATAGAGGAGGATCCTGACTCAGAGGATCCTGACTCAGCGGGCCTGACTATCGTCATTGCCATCAATAAAGCTAGCTGGGCCGACGGGCGTAAAGATCTTCAAGCCGTGCAGCAGGGCCTCCAGAAAATATTGGCTACACTGGCACGAGTGGCTGACATTGAGTAAGCTGCAATTGAGACTCTCTATGGCGACCGGAACTGAAACGTGATGTAGCGGTCAAAGTCAAGAGAGTAATGTCTTTGACAACGTCGTATCGATGTGCTCGGAACGTCTCATCTCTCGACTCCGCTTTCGTCCAAATAGGCGCAACAAGACGAAGCAGCCTTTCGCCGAAGTTCTTCATCGAGCTATTGACTCACTTGGTCATGCCAAGTCAAAGAGTCCCGAGGTTGAAAAGGCCTTTCGAAATCAGGCTAGAAACGTGATTAAACTTGCGGATAGCTGGACAAAGTACCAAACGGAAGCTCGCCTCAGCAAATTGGTAGAAGGCATCCGCCTCCTGTGGCGAGTAGACGGATTGCACGACCTTCTCAGAAGCATACCCAACAACCTCATGGATCCCAGTTCCCGGGACAGCCTTTGGAATATCATTACCAAAGTGGCGAGATACCGAGAGGCTGCTGGACTCCTCTACCGCAGGGCAAAGCAATTTCTTGTCGTCAGGCAGGCAAAAGTCGTTTCTGTCAACCTCCCCGAAAACGCGTTCGTGAGAGTACCGCGCAACGGTTATACACCATCCCTCCAATCAACGCTAGCGAGGATCAACAGTCAGAACGATATGCCTCAAGATTCTGAAAGAATTGTTCATATATTAGGAATCCAGCAAAAGGACGCAGAGCGTTCCTTTGCGCAGCAGACACGCCGAACCATGGAAGAAGCCAAAATACATGCCGAAGTACAACTCGAATGGCATTGCCAAACACGAAACCTCAAGCGGCCACCAAGAGTGATTTGTTCAAGCAAAGATGCTTGTTTTCTGTGTGATAAATTCTTCGCCACAACTGGGAAGCTTCACATTCCCAAGAGTCATGGGAGGCTATACCCAGGATGGCGGTTACCCATTGTCCTAGCTTCTGATGACAAAACCCGACAGTTCAACGCTGTCTTGGAGGAAACAATCAGACAGAGCATCAGAGCTCTCCTAGTGTCGCGAAAGAAGACCCTTTATCCAGACCCACAAGAGAGCACAATATTGACTCTCCAGAGATCGACATCAACACTCGCATCTTCCACTCCTTCTGATATCGCCAGCGGCGAGCCAGAGTCTAGTCCATTCGATTCAACAGACAAACCTGCGGATACTGGCCCCTGCAGTGGAAGCGGCGAGTCAACCGCAGTCACGCCGCACCACTTGCACCCACCATTCGGAGATGTTGAGGGGGGATTGGCTGACATCACCCAAGACCACAGGTCTGGAAGCAATTCCTTTCTACTGCAATCTGAAACCCAAAGGTCATCCCAGCATGGAGGGCCAGAGGCACATAATGTTCGTCACGCTCTGTCGGATAATCAGTCGGTTGCAGGCATTATCGAGGACGGCCACATGACTCCATTATACAAAACCGCTACCCTTACGTTGCAGATCGAATATTCAGTGCATGCCAGTGAAGAACGTGAACGTGAGTCCCGGCAACTGAAGTACGAAGTCGAGTACCTTTCAGCAAGTGATGTGGAAAGGGCTCGGCTGCAGAGCCAATACCCGGTGATAGTGGCAGAAAAAGGAGACTACACATGCTCATACCCTATCACTGAATCACGTCTCTTTTACATCTGTTACCGTGGAAAAACACTGAAGGTAAAACTCAAGGGCAAAGTTGCTTGAAACGGGTTGTAATTTCTGTTTAAGCAGGCTGATTCTGATTCTTTGCTTTCAAATTTTTCCTTTTTCTTTTTTTTTCTTCTTTTTTTTTGTCTTTTAATACAGAGATTCGTCGAGATATAGCGAAGTTTTAGAATATAGGTTCGTTCATTTAATACCAGCTACATCTCTCTAGAAGCTGTGTGCCAACGCTTCTAGACATTTCAGGTTTGGGTCTTGCCGTCTCCTAAAACACTCGTCTCAAAAACTCCCGCAAGTTGGGCGTCAATCCTCGCACAGAGTGTCTCCACATCCTCATCTTTCCTCTCCATATCAACATCGCCGTCATCCGACGGCGGGTGAATCACGATGTCAGGAACATCCGGGTTGCTGTCGTCTCCTCCAGCCAATGTCTTGTTCATCTTATCACCACTGTCCACCACCATTGGCTCAAGCCGATGCTGAGCCTCTGTCCCTTCGTCTATGCCAGTGCTAGAAACATAAGAGGTCTTGTTCTTCGCCAATTTTTGTCGTCGCAAGTAAGCGTACGATGTTCGGGTTCGTTGTGATTGCTTCCTTATCCCCGAGTTGCCGCCAAATGGCCTGCGTGGGTAATGCCCCGTAGCGATACGGGTGGACTTTGGTTTTTGCATATCGATTGTCATCGGAACCGACCCGAACCCCACACGAAGGCGTGCCTCGTCTCTACTTATAGACGAGAAACTGCCTGCAATCTTAGCTACACTCATGATGTGTCACATGACGGATACCTCCGAGTCCGACAATGGATTCTTCGTAAAGGGTCAGCCGGCAACCAACCAGGAACCGATCGATTTTCTTCAACTTGCCTTTCTGATCTACTTCAGACTTCTGCTCTAAGCGTGAGCAAGGCTCTTTCCACGGGCTCTAGCGTCCATGGTAGGACTTTGTGCCTAATCCTCTGACACTCTGGAAAGCCTCGAGGAGACGGCAACGGGGAGCGGGATATAAGAAACAGCAAGGTATCCCAAGCGCTCTGTTCGCTCCCTCCCTCTCCCTCGCGCCGGTCGACCTTATCCCTCCTGAGCGAATCCTCGAGTCTGAAAAATGCTGATTCGATGGCGTCCAATTACGTGCACAATCATGGGTTCTCGCCTGCCGGAGACATAGATACAGAGAACGAAGAGTTAAACCAGGACGTCAGGGGAACCAAAAACGGGACCGTTTCATGCTTTCCACATCTCAGCCGCCTTCCAGTCGAGATTCGATTGATGATCTGGAAGACGGCCTTTGACGCCGTAGATCCTGCCGTAGTCGTCTGCTCCTTCTCAGAAGGCCGCCACAGAGCTTCAGTCAATCATCGGCACGCGAAAGCCAGCCGTCTACCACCTGTAGCGCTGGCATGTCGTGAGGCGAGGAGGGAGTGGGTCCGGTGTACGCGGTCGTGCAGGTCTCCGGGTAGGATGCCCGAACGTGTTTATGTCCCCCGAACGGTGTTCCTCGTTCCCGCGGCCACAGTAGTCAGCTCTCGATTAAGGGGACTCAGTCTATCTATAACGCACATCGCCATCGATATTGCCGATAGTCCCGACGTGTTCCTGATTTTTGAAGCGCTCGCCCGTTTCCCTCGGCTGAAGACCATCATCATCGTCATACCATCGGGCGCCGTCGGCGAGACTCAGGTTGTCGAATGGCAACAAAGGTTAAAGGAAGACTCGCATGCACTGCAAAATATTGGCGCTTTAGTAGATGGTCCATCGAGCGACGGCGAATGGCACAAAGGGACATATCTTGGATGGCTGTTCCGCAATTACTTGGAAGGCCCACAGGTGAGGGCATTTTACGCGCGGGATAACAGTCCCCGTGTCAAGCTCTTTATTGACCGGTCAAGACGGTCTCAATCAATCGGTGGAAACTTTGAGCAACCATGGTCTCTCTTTCTTTCTTAAAATACATTCCGTTGTAATAATGCTCGATCATTTATTGTGTCACCTTGACTGAGCCCTTTAAGTGAACGCGCGCCCATCGGGTTTGCATCAGCCCAAGTACTAATTACCCTACACCTTCCTTCCTTTTTCATTTCTTTTCTTTTTTCCCCCCTCCCCCACTTACTTCCCTGCACCGGAACCAGCTTCTCCATTCAATGATGAACCCCGCGCCACTTGACACCTCTCCGCTCACCCCTCGTATTTCACTTACGCTATTACGGGGATCGACATGTTTAGTCGTGGATGAGGTTCTCTTACCCCGCCAAAATCTTGGTAGGGGCCCAAGTTCCAGCCTCTTTCAGCGATCAGGCCGACTAAAGCTTGTTGCATGGCCATCATTACTTCTTCCGGCGTACATCGGTACGGCTTTTGGGTGGTAGTGACGGGTGGGTTTGGTGTTTTGGATCGGCCAGGCGTATTGTTCATTTCCGTCGAGGTCGTTCGTTGCCGCACCGCCCGCTGTGCATGTGCGGAGGAGGTTGGCGCTGGTTGCCATGCTCCGGTCGTCTCGTTGTTGAGATTGGGATTGGCCGTGGCCGAACAGTCCGGTTCGGGAGCTTGTTGTGGCGCTGACTCGTCGGTTGTGGTCGCTTTGCTGGTCTGCCGGTTTTCGCCAGCTGCTTCATGAGGAGATGCAGCTGATGCAACGGTGCTGGTCGCAGACAAGCTCGCCGTGGGCGCCTTCGGGCTATGGCTGCCCGGGGGCTCTTGCAGCTCGCCGACATTGCTGAGCATGTTCATGGCCATGTCGATGTCAAAATTCAGATCACTGAGGCAGTCCATGCCAAAGTCCGCCGTGCCCTGAAAGCCTGCCATGTCCATGCCCATGTCCATCATCCAAGGGTCATCGGGCATCATCGCGCTGATTTCGTGAGGCGTTGGCTGCTCATGGGGCTCTTCGAAGTGGATTGATTCGCCCGCTCCATCATGCGTAAGAGCTGCGCCGCCGTCTGCCGCCTCATAGGGCTCACCTTCGGCATCCTGTTCCGTCGCAGGTGGAGATGTGCCTGGCCCCTGTTGGCGACGGAGTACATCCCGGTCATGATCGGCTGTAGAAACGGCAAGACCAGTCCGGGCTATCTCTTCGTCGAGGTCGTTATCCTCGGGCTCGTGGGGTTCGTTGTCATTGCAGTTGTCCAGCGGTCCAACGGTCGGAGACGCTGGGGTACCCGGCACGCTCCATATGCTCGCGCCTCCATCCCCAAGTACCGACTCGCTTCCCGCAACTGTGATCTGCGTGAGGGCTGGAGAGGCGTGCGATGCTCGCTGGGCATCCGCGGGTGACTTTCTGCGCCGCAGGTTGCGCTCCGTTGTCTGTTTTTGCACTTTGTAGGGCTTTGCTTTGGCCATCTGCTTCCTTTCTTTCGCGGTGTGTCGGACGAGCTCGCCATCGGACACGACCTGTCTTTTCAGTATATCTCGTATCTGTAATTGCCGCCATCATTAGCCATCCATCGAAAAGGTACCATGTGGCTTTGTACGTACGATTGCGTCCGCCTCTGGCAGCGGTTCACCGTCTGGGGTATAGACTGAGCCGTCCCAGAAGCCGTGGATCTTGTTGTAGAAGAAGAAGACTGCCTTAGTGTTACATTCTTTGCCAAACTTGTAATTCTTATGTATCGCGGTCATGCCTCTCTTTCGCATCGCCTGGCCCACCCACGCAGGATCCCATGGTCGCGGCCCTTTCGGACGAGACTCTGTTGGAAGAGGGTCTCCTGGATGCTCCTGCCTTTGACCGGGCTCTCCCGGGCGAGAAGACCTCTTCGGACGAGGTTTCCTGCAGCCCATCCTGTGCAGTTGACGCTGACGCAGATGTTTGTGACGGACGATTCTCTTCCTCCAAGAGCGAGACCAATTACCACCTCAACCCATTATTTTTTTTCGGTCATCTCGTCGGTATCGTGCCGGGTTTTTGAACAACGGGGCGGAATCGTCTTGGTGCGGCGTCGAGTCTCGAAACGGACGGCCACTGTCCCGACGGGCCAAATTGCCAAAGTTGGACACCCTGAAGTCCATGTCGGATGATCCATGCTCTCTGTGTTCAGGTCAATTTCGCCGTATTTGCTCGTTACCAGAATGTCGGGACGGTGTAAAGGTCGAGATAGGTCGGAAGATGGGATGGGAGGGGAATATGAAGAAAGTCCACATTGGACGTGTTTTAGAGCCAACAGCAGGTGACAGTCGGCGAGGGGTCCTTTCTCTCCCCGGTACGTGCTTGACCTGATCTAGATCGGCCGTTGCGCTCGCGCATCGAAATCCCACTTACTTCTGCCGTTTAGATTACGCTGAGGATAATCCCCCACCCTCCGATGCCCACTTGGTGCAGCCACAAAACGAAATGCTTCGTTATGGCTGGATCGACGCAATCACTGATCGCCACGGGGAGGACTTCCGACCAGACTACGTCTATAGCGTCTTCATCGGCCGCGGAATAGTTCCTACATCCACCTACGATGGTCCTGTTCCGGCCACCTCAACTAGTAACAGCCGGTAGCGGCCTCACTAGCTTAGCTGCCTGTGCGCATCGAGCGAAATCTCCACCCTAGCTGAACCGCGGCAGTATTGCCATAGAGAAGTTGCACCGGCTTCAGGGCTGATACACAGCGGCACTGGCACGGCCACAGCCAACGGTAGCCCATGCAAATCGCCATGAAGAAACGAAAACTTGGTTCTCCGTTTCGCGTGTTCATATTCTACATAGTAAGGAAACGGGCTCAGACATGTCATTTGTACACCCCAGGACAATTGAGTGAAACAAAGGCTCTCATAGACGATAGGGCTCTCTGGAGATTAACCCACAGTTTAGCAAGACATCATTTTGGGCGTCCTCACTATCTCATTTTGGCTGTTGCGTTGCATTCCACATGCCTCTTTCGCCCTTAGAAAATCATCTCCACAAAGGATCCTACCTCATTGTGGGACCGTCCACCTCGCGGAATCGGACATCTTGTAAAGCATCTCTGCGCGAGGTCGTGGAGGTGTTCTCTTCCACAGCGAACGGGATCTGCAAAGGGCCCGGGATGCCGAATTAATCCCTGAGAGTTCCTTGAGCTTAGAGCTACAAGTCATGCTCGAATCTGATCATTTGCGCGCAACTCCACAGCTTTGTCACGCACAAAGCCCTTTTCAAAAGCTCGATAAACCCTAGTCCCTTACCCCGAGGGTCAGGTCCGTAGCGCCGAGTAGTTTGGGCAATTTCAGTGCTTGTATATTGGTATCGTACATTCTCGGCCTCATGATCAAGCTACCGAACTGTTCTCGTCTCTGGAATTTTTTACCGTAAGAGCAAGTAACATGACCGCGTGTATATGCAGGTGTTGCATGCAGGCATGGCAGCTGAATCGGACCCTTGTGCAGCACGCACGATCGGCGGGGTGGTATGTCGCTCAACGGTCGGAAAAATCTTTCGCAGGATCCCTGCCTGCGCACGATTCGTACGTACCGGACCCTTCTTTTTCGGCTCTTTCCCGCAGCACGCGGTGGATCGTTGCAGAATTTGACGAAGAGTGATAGACTAATTCAGTGGAGAAAAACAAAATTGTTTCCCTACGCTTTGCCCTCCTTCTGACTCGGTGCCTCCGATTGCCCTCGTAATCTACGTGACCTGTCAACTTCCATGATATGGGTCCATTTACATCGATTTGTCATTTCGTAGCCACATTTAACATCATCACCGTTGCAGCCGATTCCCAACGCGATGATCAGTTCGCTTGTCAAAGTAAAGTCGCCCTAGTTGCAAACGCCGTTTCCATTGAACCCACTCTAATTTCAGCACCTCTCCACCCCGGATGAGTTCCCCGGTAGGATAGTGAATTGGCCGCTTTTCAGCTTTCAAGGTGGCAATGATAGGCCGGCGCGAAACGGCTGGTCTGGCACCCACCAGACACGCCCGGCGAGGCACTGCCCCGGTTGTCCAGTGGACAATAGTGGCAGTTTCTTGCCCTTCGGATCAGAGCTACATAGAAGAGCAAGTAACGGAGTGAGGCATAGCACAATATCGGGCAGTTAATGGGCGAAAGGTTCGCATCTCGTTTTACAAACAATGGCAACTCCGGCGCGCGGGTACAACAGCCAGTTTCTGCTCTTCTTGGGCGAGGGGACAATACAAGACAAGCAGCTGCCCGAGCCCGCCAAGAGCCATCCTTCAGGCTGCACCCGGGACCCTTGCTATGCATGTTGGTGGCGGTCATCATTAGCGGTTCAGGCTGTACCGCACAGCCGAAGTCGGTCGACAAGTATATATTTCGAATGCTGCCGAGCGCGCCCGATAATCGAGCAGTTTCATGCTCAGCTTCTCATGTCCATTTTCTTTAAATAGCGTTTTCGCTCCCAATTTCGACCGCGCATCTCGTCATGAAGTATCCTCCGCGAAAGCATCATTCTAGAACTCATGACTCTCGTGCACGACCATACCCCTCGGCCCAGCATCGGACAGACCGGAAGTCACGTACATCGAAAGTTCGGTCTAGCCACTCACAGGATGTGGTCCCACCTAGGTCGACTCATCCGAGACCAAAGAAAGTTACCCGGCGTGATCCGCAGACCGCCAGCAACGATCGAGAAGGGGGCTACGGGCCGCGGTCTCCAGCTGATCAGATAGTAGGAGACGAAAGCCCCGACTATGAATCTGAAAGGTTCGTTTTATACCAGCATGGAGAGCCCCTCTGATAAGCACAAGCTGAACAGATAGTAGAGGCGATTATGGTGGCGACTCTGCCAGCGATTCTGGCGAGGAGAATGCCAGTCAAAGTCATTCAGAGCTGGAGCAGCTTAAGGATCAGATCATCGAGTTTAGGAGGGAACAAAGCAAACAGTGATTCTCCCCAAACACCCCTCCCCTCTGGATTGCCCTTATTTCCACATTCAAAGCATCTTGTGTTGACCCTTTGTTTCCTTAGGATTCATGACATGGACAAAAGGTCCGTACTCTAAGTCGTGCGAGCGATCTCGCGTTTCCTGCCTCTCTATGCTAACCGTTATACAAAACAGAACGAGGGATTTGGTTCAGCAGTACGTATCGATCTTCGACTTTTGCTTTCTCTTTTCCTAATATGGTTGCTTGCAGGGTTTCAGCATTGCGCAACCAGTGAGTGATCGCTTTCATCTAAGGAAATATACGGAGACGCTGAACGTTGTAGAATACAAGAACAGCCGCAAGAATTGGCCAAGACAATTTTGTCACCCCTTATCCAGCGGACGTTCACTTCTATAACGCAAGGAAGACAAGACCAAGCGCATCATGGAGGGACGGGAGAACATGGAACGATAGACCCAATGGAGATGTTCAGCACAGGTGGCGAACCGTTTGTTTGATGACGTTTATTCATAGCCATGGACCATGGTGACGCGATCGCAACAAGCTTTCTTGAGTTCAGTATATTGTTATTGAAACGTTTACGTATTTGTATAGCGGCGTTACGGCAATCTGTACCTCAAAGAAGCCTTCATCAAAATAACCTGGATTGAAGAGCAGGTTGACTCTGGTGCCCAAAGGACCCACCAAAGAGTTATTTTGTCAATTTTTGCTCACTTGTGTATGCTACGATCTCAAAAGTGTTAACTTGCAGTCTTGCGCGCGTCTTGAGTACGGGGTCTCTATTTCATACTGAGCCTTTGTGGCTCAGCAGACATTTGTCCACAATCTCTGCGGGAGCAGCGCCTCGGTGACTTTGAATTTACACTTCTTTTCGACAGTAGAAGGATCTAGCGCTTTTGTAAACACACAAAGCATTAAAGTCCGCGTACGGGCTATGAACGATGTAATTCAATTCAAAGTTTGCATTCTTTTTTATAATGAGTTATTGCCCTATTGGCTTCTTTCACCGCCCAAATGCTGTGGCATTGCAGCTTTATTTGCTCAGGAAGACGCCGATTGTGATAGGAAGCAACAGGCATATCAGAAGGCTGTGCAGTTTGCCAGCCATTTATTACGCTCCATGGTCATACGATCTTTCGCATTTTTGCAGATGAATTCAATTTGGTTCGCGACCTCTTCCGATATTTCCAAAGTTTGATAGATCAGCAACCAATTGCGTTGCAGCCTATCAAGTTCCGCCTCTAGATTTTTGATATCTTCACACAGGGTACGCACACTGAGCTCCTCGTCAAGTGTAGTTGGCATAGGTAAAGAAGGAAGGAGCTCCTCTAACTCGAAAGGTTCGTCAGAATAAAGACTTGAAGGTGGCCGAAATTCTGGGTCCATGCCGACGAATATGGAAGTTATAAAGAACCAGGTGTCAGAGGGAAGACCAGAAGATGACAGATGATTATAAATAGCTCCGACTTGATGTTCTATTCCTCCAGAAGAGTGTTCTTGACTATGGCTCTTCAACGCAAGCGTCCTTTCTATCGGGAAGTAAAGCCCAATTCGACTCTTCCTGCTCTCCTATGCTATTTGCATAGGCGTCCTGAAGTGGATTATTACCCTTACTACCCAATTCAACCCGATGCAACGACATGGGTTGGCCAGCATCGCCAAATCATGGCTCGTCAATTGGTCACGGTGAGAGAACTTAAGAGAACAGCATTGTCAGACATCCATATGCTTGCCTGCATTTTGCATGACAATATCGCACGGCCTGTCTCTTTCTATCATACTGGCGATCAATTCTTTGTGGCCCATGAATATTTATACCTTGATATATTTGACCTACTTCCGTTATCTGTGATGGAAGTATCCTGTGTTATGAAACAGGTGGGCTTGGTCCCTGCATTTAAGAGCAATTTTCTGATCACAAAAAGGTCACATGTGGCCTTCAATGTCTCAAAGAGCAGTCCGTCATGTTCGGTATCGACAGCATTCGAGTGGATGTTAACGGCGTGGTGAAGATAGGTCAGCCCGCAGCAATCACGGATAGTAGTAAGACTTTGCTGACACTGGAAAGTGCTTGACTGGGACTTGGAGTCCTGTGTTGAGGGCACGTTTCGGGAGGCTAACGAGGGCTATTTGGTGGCGTACCTTGAAGAAACTCTAACAACTATGGGCTATAGTTGTGGTCAATTACCCTCGGCTGCGATGGATTTCCTCACATCGAAGGTGCTGCCGACGATGAACGTAGGTAAATTCAAATTCTTTTCCAAACTTGGACTTACACCTCATAGCACCCTTTCATTTCCCACGCCGGCGGTCCTAGTGTGTTGAAAACGCCCATTCAGTTCGCAATTCAGAGGAAAATCTTGGCTGGAAACATCCATGGAACAGTCAGCTAGCTATGGCACCCCAAAAACCCGAGATTTGGAGGAACCTTTTTCATTAAGCAGCGGTCCTCTCTGCTCGACCTCTTTCTATCTATATATTTTTCAATACGGCCGGGTTACAACATCTTACAATGCCGGAATTTCCACACTAGCCAAGCTTTTACATGAATTTTAGTCCGTAGTGTTGTACCTACTTTGTATGTCTATACTTCCAAGGCACTCGTAGACGCCACTCGAGATACGCAATGTCCTAAAGTGCGCTTAAGGGCCCTATCTAGTCGTTCAGAGCGCTCGTTGAGGTCCGATTCTGGAATCTGGCATCAGATGTCTCGGGGCAGTATCTTTACTTATGAGGGAACCTCAATGCTGCCGGCCAACAGATTGCAGTGTCTATCTACTCCCAGCACCACACCTTCCCCGCACACTTTCGAGGTTAAACGCCGAGTCTGCACTCGATCATGAGTTGATTTGTCATCCACGATCTCAAGAGAGGAAGGTGGCGATAAACGTAGGCGACCCAAATGCGCTTCTATGTTAGACCTCCTCGCCGAAGTATAGCATGGGGACAAAGATATACCAGAAATACAGGATGTAAATAAAGGAGTACTAGACTACAGTAAAATTCAAGGCATGCTCAACCATAACGAGACGAGTCGCTCGCCAGTTGGGGGTTCGCGCTTTAAGATAAAACGTGGCTCGCCAGATAAAACATAAACGGTAACATCGTGACTGCCGAATGCGGCAAGCCAACCCGTCCCTACATGGGATTAACACAACACTAAATATCGTGGCGGCCCACCATCACACACGCTCGTTTTCCACCTCGACCATGTCAGGCCCACGGCCTTTGCTCTCTCCTGCAGCAAGGCGACAGGCACAGGCGGGCACCTCACCAAGCCTATGCAGCGCATCCCAGCAGGAAGCTACCACCGCCACATTTGTCGAGATCCAACTAGACACATCTTTATCCAGAGACCCCACAGGGACCTTCTCGAGAAAGTCTCGCACCTGCTCGTAGCGGTACCGCCTGTTCGTGTCACGGACCTTATCCATAAACTGCACGATGGCGTCGGGAGACAGGACCCACCTGCGCTCAAGCGCAACTCCCTTGCCAAAGGCATCGACGACTCCCGTCTCGAGTCCACAGAAGTGAGTGAACAAGTATGACAATAAGGAGATCGTGGCGCGCCGTCGTTAATCGCAGATGCTCCCTCGGGATCAAACGATCACGTGGAGAAAAGAGAGACTGGATGGAAACTGTCGCTAAGAATATGCGGACCTGCCAGGAGCGTTCATCCCTCATGGTGTGTCGAAAGCGGCCATCTCGGTCGAGAAAGAAATAGGACCCATCAACCTATTGATGAGAAGCGAGACTCTCTAAGGCGTCTAGCTCCTCCAGAGCGGCCTGCCTCGCCCTCTCAGGTTCGATGTAGGCGGGCACACAGGTCATGGTCATTCCCTCGCGACTCTGTCGTAAATCCTGCCACAGGATGATCTTTCGATCCAATGTCCCCAGGACACAAATCACCCGCGCGAACTTTCGTGTCGCTGAACCCTCTCGGGTTCCGAAGATGTATGTTCATGCTCCGCCCTCACCCATTTCCAATTCTCTATCGCCCCACGACTCTCTGGCCCTCGAATGTAATGGGCAAGACAAGGACCCGTCCTTGAATTTATACCCCGCGCAAAGTACAAAAACATTTTGGATGGTTATCCAAATTCACTCAACCCTTGTCTCGCACAATGATGGAAAGCTCAGCCAGCGTGGAGTGCGCCGCACCCTTAAGTACTCACTCTTCGCTGCGTGCTTAGGCAAGAGTTGGATGGACTCCAGTCCGTTGCATCATCCTCTTACAGACGCCCAATTACGCCTCTCCAGCTCCAGGGGTTTAGACAAGCCATCCCTCCCGGTCTCCGCTCTCGGGATGTTCGTGTACGGGGACGTGGCAAGGACCTAAACCGCCAAAGGCCACTTCAACCCGAGCTGTGAAATACCGTATCTGCACCGGACAGAGGAGTTTTGTCGAGCAGTTCCACAACGCCGTTCCATCAGTAGGCACGGAGGGCATCACGGCGGAGTGGTGAACGCCCAGTAATACAGTAGTTCGGAGAACAGAGTGAGAAAAGTGAACGACTACTCGTAGCCAGGGGGCCCGAGGGCGATGGCTACGAGTAGTCCTTCACAAACAGGGTTTGAACGAAGGAAGATGTCATGGAGCAGGGCGACAGGAAGGTGCTGGTCACCTTTCCTGAATGGAACCTGCATGTTGGCCTAATCCTTCGATCGTATGGAATGCGGCCGGAGGGAGCGATCGAGGTTCTTTTCCCTAGCAGCGTGGCACACCGGGAGGGGGCCTAACTGTTTTCGAGTAGCGTCTCTTGAACTTGTTGGTCAAGATGTCTTTTGGAGGAAGCGGCTTGATACGGGAGGGATCTTTCCGGTCATAGAATCGTGCAAAAGTTGAAAGTGCTTTTCCCTACTTCTTTAGTCCAACTCTAGGGAGAATTGCATATGTTTGCGAGCAAGCACCCACTACGGCGCCCTAACGCTAACCCTAGCTATAGGGAGCACCGCATTCTATTCCCTAGTCGAGCACTAATCTAGCTGTAGATGCCATTGCCTTTTTCTTTCAGTTCTATATGAACTGGACGCGGGCTGGCGAATCTATCTACCGATGTAGACGAAATGTAGATGTATATAGATGTAGATCTACATCTATCTATCTACCAGAGGACCCTGTGGGTCAACTATCTATCTACCTAGAGGTCCGGTAGATAGACGAAATGTACATAGACGCCAAGACCGCCAGTGAAAATTCGGAGAGGTATGTGTACTTCCACGCACTAATAGTATCCTTGTGTGACGAAGTATCGGTACCTCTGCATCCCTCCCCCACTGTCCCTTCGCACCCCACTCACGACCTTTTTTTTCGCTGTCTCGGATGGCATCAAATACTCTTGCTGGCATTTGCTTTCACATTTTCTCGTTACCCTTGAAGCTACAACGCTACTTGCAATATAACATTGCTCAAATGGCACCTCAGAGCAACGTGCTCAGTTGCTCAACCGATCCTAGCTTCTCGGAAATCTCCTCTCCAGCAGAAGATATCGTCTACTGACCGCGGCAATGACGAAGTTACAGACGAGCCGGAGAGGTGGTTGTCTACAAAACAAGCGATACACAAAATATGACCGTCCTCTTGAATACTGGTCTGCAAAGAGGTTTGAGTGTCCGCGAGTGGCGAAATGGCGATTGACGTTCTCTCGGTTCCAGCAATGGCTTCCGAGTGAGATGACCTTCTCTTCCGCTGGCAGTATGGTTTCGCCCAAGAGGTCGCGCTTAGATGCAAGCACAATTGCCGTTACTCAGACGGCAAGATCATGGTTACGGGCTGGTCTACTAGAAGGGTACGAAAGATTGCTGAAGGAGGTGGGCGGCGACGTGGCCGAGAGCCAGCCGACCGTCTATCTACTGAATCTATCTACATCTACATGTAGCCTACATCTATTTATCTACATTGCAAATTATGACTAAGCATCTACATCTATCTACATGAGGCGCCGGTCGATAGATGTAGATAGATTCGCCAGCCTGACTGGACGCCACGTGAACAAAAGGTGAACTGTACGTAGAGCTTAAACAAGATACGCCCGAGTGGGGCGAGAGTGACTTCCAAAGGTAGATTGCGAACAACCTCATGTGGTCAGACACCACATCGAGTCCACGGAGGGGGGGCCAAGGCATCGAGCCGTGCCGGAGTTGATTGACAACTTGAGTTAGCCTCAACTGATCACTTCCCTTCGAAGCCGAGACTTCAAATTACGATATCCAGGGAGAATGACCTGAGAACAAAAGTTGAATGGTCTATAGGGTATTCATATAAAATACATAAAAGGAGAGAGAAAACCCTCTAGGTTGTTCTATATACACCAGGCACCTTGATATTAGAAAAGATCTAGGCGCCAAATAAAATTGATCACCATGGGTTACATTAATTCTCTAAGCAACTCATGCACAAGATTACAGAGAACGAGTCGGTCGGCCTGTAGCCGATAGGTTCAAGGTTACATGCCGCGAAGGGGAGGTTTGGTATATTACGTTGAGTTAATAGACCTGGTCCCCCTGTGCAAGGTCCGAATCAAAGTTCCAAAGAGGAGAAGACAGCTCACGACGGTCGGTCCCATGACGAATGTGGCGAGGCCCAGAAGCCCAGCCTGGTTGCCTAAGAGACTAAAGGGCACAGGTGCAAATCGTGCTGAACAGTACAAAACGATAGAGCTTGTACTGGTTACCTTATGTCTCGGGGCGGAACGGCTAGTAAACTTACATTGTAGCGCGACGAAGAACCCAGGCAAAACTGCGCTGCCAAATCCAGCATATCCAAAGGAGCATCATGACTCCATGCATGGGGGAGCTGGGCATCCGATGTTCCAGAGCGACAGCTCTCATGCTCGCAACCAGACTACTATACGTCTCTTTTGCTGCCTTAAGCCAATGAAAGTCGAGATTGTAACCTTGGGGCAAAGATGTGGACAGATACTGGATCATCGGCTTTGTCCGATTAAAAAATTCAGTTGCTGAGAATACATCCAGCTGGCGAAAGGGAACTTGGCCACGTGAAATTTGGGCAAATAGGTCGTAGAATTTCCATACCAGAACAACAAATCTTGTAGAGTCAAGGGCTGTAATGTTGCGAGCTCCTTCAGTCTTAGTGTTGCTATCCTTCGCCATAGTCTTGATCAGAGGTCGTTCAATAGAAATCGCTAGACTTGAGTGCCAACGGGTTCTTTCAGATCTATAAGTACATTCTATAATGGTCAATCTTGAATGTCGAGGCTCAGCCACTTCGGCAAACATTGCCATCAATGGCGCTTTCCGCACGTTCTGAACAACGCCAAACACCCGAGCACCAAGCTGGGCCACGCTTTCAAGGGGCTTCTCTAAGCGTTGATTCTGGATGTAAGAGAAGGCAGATTTTCGGGGCATGTCCAATGTCGAAGATACCTTCGCAAAGTATCGTAGGCATTACCGTTGAACTAGAAACTGGCAGCTGTTGGTCTTGTCTTCAGTGTCAGTTGAGTCGTTGGTGGGGCCAATTTGGCCTCCGGTCTGAACATAAGGCTGAGACGGGATGCCTATCCATCTATTTACCACAACCATAAGATACAATCATCAAGTTTCCTTTGAGTTTGATTTTTACATACGTATTCTTCCACACGTTCTTTCCCTCTTCGTCTCTTCCTCTCAGGCAGGCCCCCCCCCCCCCCCGGCGCCCGCATACGGCGAGCATTATCACGACATTTGTGTCCAATTTTGCTGCTCTCATCATGACAAAGCCTCAAGCTGTTGTGATATCTGTTCGTTGCTTTAGATGCGGATGTTTGATAGAAGCTATGTCTACGGATGAGCTTCCTGGGGCAGAAGTATCAACGAACCTATTCTACTGTGTAAGCTGTGATCACATCACAGGCTACTCCAAGGAGGTTTTGGGGAAGCAGCAAGCTTCGCGCAAGATGAAGGGCTCTAGCAGCTCAAGGGTAGCGTAAGATGGGGTTGAAGTTGCATGTGTATGCCTGGGTCCAGAATAGGTACCATGCTTTACCACGTAAAGCCAGATCGCTTGATTAACAAGAATCTTAGAGTAAACCTCATCGGTTAGCACCAACATGAACATTGATATACGTCCATGCTAAACGCAAAATTAGGCATTTCGAAGCACTCTCAATGTTCTTAACAGCATTACTGCCTGCCGTGGATAGGGTAGAATTTAATATTGTTAGCTGCGGAGGATCAATTAATCACAGATATTCGTGACTATCTTTCAAACAGGTAGCTCAAGCCAGGCTTCTTGTGTAAGCTCAGGCTTTGCTTCACAGTCAGCTTCTGCTTTTACTAAAACATGCACGTATGCCAGACAGTGAGCCCAAAGGGCTACTATCACTAACGTACATAATTATCTCCTGATTTCCTTTGAAAACCATGCGAAGCCATCTTTTTATTTATCCCTCCTTGTATGTCTATCCATCTGCAAGGCCCCATAGTGAAGCATTGTTCCTAGAAAGCTGGCTTGGAGGCTAATAATGCGCCCGCTTTCATCAGTGCCCTCACTGTAGCAGTTAGAGCCTTCCCTACGACCATATTGACTTCATAAATTCGTCTAAGTCGGTAAGTGTTTTGATTCCTAATGACATTCTGATCAATGCTGTAGTAAAATAAAATTAAAAAATTAAAAAAATCTTTTCTTGTATTGATCTCAACTTCCTTTCCTTTAATGTCGAGAGCTCTGCCAGCAGCTCCCGTTAAATTGCTGTAGATCACGTTGAAGTAGCTATTCATAGTCATACGAGTATAATATTTTCCTCTGCCGGCTTACTGTACTACAAAACCTGGCCATTGTGGTTTCAGTACTTGAACACCCAGAAGATACCAGCGGGCTCGTTAAACTTCATAGGTCCAGTTTTCTTTTCTTTCCGACCCCAGCGTGGTTCTGCCAATCCTCATCCGTAAATCTCCACAACTGGTTGCGAAGAGCACAAATGACGTTGTTCAGCTTCGATATCTCATCCGTCAACTGACACACGTTGTGATGCAGAGAAACAATGTGGAAGCATTGCGTCTTGATGGTGCTGTCTCTTTCCTTTAGTTGACTGATCTTTTCGCTCATTGCCTCCTTGTGCTGATCAAGTTCCAACTCGAGGATGTCTATGCGAATTTCCTGCTCATCGAGTTTCCCCTCAAGTTCGTACGAGGCATTGATAGAAGTCTTGCCATCAGATGCACATGGGTTGCCGCTAGATTGGTGAAATATGTTTTGGAAAGACTGTGGCTGTGGTGGCTTGGCTGACGCGGCCTCATTGTCGAAGCAATTCCACTCTGAGACGGTGCCGAGAGACATCATAAGCCTGGGACGTTGAGCTTAGAGATCCGATCACGTGAGCCTAGAGCCACGGTAGTACACTTGAGAATTTGAGCTCGAGCTTTACTATATAAACTGCGGACAAGGCCAAAACTGGCGTTGCACAGAGCATATGATGGCCACATATGTAAGGGGAGCCGGAAAAGGACAAAGTTCTCAAACTCTGGAACCGAGAAAGAGGTGAACCCCCCCCCCCCCCAACCAAATGTCTCATTTGAGAATCAAAAATGAATTGGAACATGCCATCAACGATAATGTACCTGATTTCTTACCAAAGGCATGTGATTCGGTTAACTTTTATTCAACCTCTCCTTGGATACGCATTGTGCCTTAGTAAGAGCACTTGCCGCATGCAACTACGTTTGATAAGTTCCCTGCACCTGCTTCCAGCTTCTTCATCAGTTACTCTGCTATGGCGAACAAAAGGTCCTTTTTTCTTTTCTTTCCTTCCCTTTCTAAAAACAACCTTCAAACTCTTCACTCGGACTGAGCCAACACTTTACAGGGACACTCATTCAGCTACTCGACTTTGGTCATAATTCAGCACCGGAGGTCCTCGCGCTGGCAATATAAGGAAAAGGTTATCGGGGCGTTTACGTTACAAAATCGAGTCGCATTGAGCCCCTGTGATCCTGCCATAGCCATTTCCATGAACCTTGACACAAGACTCAGCTAGCCATCTAACTCGAGCTATTCTTTCATGGTTGCACGGCTATGGTCACTTGGAAATATCTTCACCAATCGCCACCAAAAGGACGTGGGGAAATATTTTTCAACTCTCTATAACGTCTTCAAAGGGGGTTGTACCCAATCACGACATGTGTGCGATCAAAAACGAGCACCTTGTTACTAAAATAATGCGTATAGCGGCCTCTTCTTACGGCTGTGAATAGGATATTCTATATTGCTCAATCGTCCGCGCAATCCTGAGATTATTTTGAGAACTCATGGCTCCACCCCATACAAGAAGATTGAAGTTTATTTCCAGTCCACAGTTAACTGTTCTGGATCAATATCTCACTGCTTAGTCTATGGTGGTCATTGGAAATTGCTTACTATAGCCCAACATGCATCTTATCTAGTTTGCGCTCTTGAAAGGTTTCCATGTCTCGATCCTAAACCATTCCACCGCTAGAGCATTCGGGCTCGGGTAGCTGAAGCACCGAAGGCGGGCTATCCGGTTCGGGCACAAAACTCACTGCGTCGAGCGTTGAAGCTTTGAGCGAATCGACAGAAAGTGTTGGATCTATTTGCATTCCGTAAGATGGTCGAGGTTGGCTTTTATTGCAAGGTATTCCAGCGCTCAATGATATGATCAACTGGTTCTGGGTGTCGGCCATCTGACCATACGTAGCCTTGTAGGCAAGCAGTCGCTCTTTTCGGGCTTGCATGTTCGCGATTTGTTGCCTTAGTTGATCGTTTTCAGAGCTTAATCGACCGCCAAATTGCAACCATTGTTGTAGCTGGTCCCAGAATGCTTCTGAAACCGGAGAATCGTTGCCAACGATATCATTGAGGGGATTTGACATCGTGGTTCGTAAAGCAGGATCTTGAAGAGCTGCTGAAGAATAACGATAGTCCGCAGCTAGCGCATAGTATAAGTAGAGCGGCAGGGGGTTGCTCTTTGAGCGCCATGTCCCAAAAGGTAAGTTTTTGCTATTTGAGTTACATGACTCACGGCCATTCTCTAGCGTCCAGTTTCGAAAGTGTGATATCTGTGACGAAGTAGGGGTTCAATTTTCAAATCGATTGGCGAGCAATATTGAAGTCATCCCATTGCTGAGGCGTAACCGGATGAATCCTTTCCAGAACGCAGAATAAACTTCTGCTGTTGTTCAGGTGCTTCAGCATCGTTTATTGTAACCTTTCGACCCGCAGATCGTTGCTGACTCCCAACATAGCGACATTCAACCCCTTTTTCTGCGCTCGGCTTTCGGCAACGAACCATGCAACCTCCCTATTACGACAAGATGCATGAACATAACTCCTCGCTCCGGTCTCCTGCCTCTCCGGCCAAAGCAACAAACACCCGTTCAATCTATGCGTCTCTCAAAATTCAGATCGACGAACTCATCGACATTTTCAGAGAAAGTCAACCAAATGACGCCCCTGAGCCGATATCGCCAGAGCAAAAGCTCCCACATGAAGTCAATACTCAACAGAGTCTGCCCCGATTTAAGGGTAGATTCAGCACTCCAACCACAGGCCTGGAACAGCAGGAACCCCCGCCGGCCCTGGCCCAAGTGAAGAAGCGCTTCAGGAAATCACTATTGGCATCTAAAAAGTTTGGTCAAGAAATTGGCGACTCTTGGACAAGAAGGTCGAATCAACGGACTGTCCATTCGACAGGTTCGGCAGAAAGTATCGTATCCCGTCGCAATGTTGAGATAGATGTCCAGATGGCACGAGAGCTTTCCGGCCACATATTAGTGCCCCCATCACAAGAACCCTATCCACCACTTACCGTCCCCTCCGGCCCTCTCTTTCCTAATCGGTCGACTACCATGCTTGGCCTGGATCGACCCAACAACAATAGTCTCGAAGCCTGGCACGAAGTGCAACCACTTCTTGAAACTCTACCGAGTCCCGAGCCTGTTATGAAGAGTTACTTCGACACATCGTCCGAGACCGAGGTAGATGCAAGTCGCCGTCTGATTTATAAACGGAGAATATCTAAAATGAAGGACCATACTTTTAGATGGCTTCGGGAAACTTTCAGCCTCGATGAGGAAGAGAAGGCCTTCTTTATGGCCCGTAGAAGCATGAGATCAGAAGTGTAGTCGCCGAACAGCGAAACACTCAATTTAGCTACGGCAGGAGAGTGAGGTAGGCGAAGGAAATTTAACTATGTTCGGCAGTTAATGTGTGTTTGAACGTACAGTGCCAAGGGTTGCATCTGCGGGCTCTCTATCGTAGGAAACACAGGCCTAAAATTCTTGTAGGACATCATCTACTTCGGTTTTGACCCTTCCCCTTGGTTCTTCAGCAAAGTACTACCGTTGTCTATAAAACAATTCATGTCTCAATTGCTCCACGTTTCATCATAAGTGGCTACGTCCCAAGCATTCCGTAAGGTTTTATGGAGTTCCCTAAGGGGTTGTGCCTCGCTAGTTGATGCGGTACTACCCACCGCCTCACCTTGAGTCCTCGACTCCAACCTAAGCACCTAGGATAGCCCGTTGATTTTCCAAGAAAACGCCCACCAAACCATGTATGAAGCATACACTGCCCCATTGACAGATTTTCTAATGGATTCTGCACGTAACATGAGGCCGAACTATCCCCCCAGCGTACCTCGGCGTGAGCTTTCTTACTCTTACTGTTTTACATTGAGACGTGTCCGACTACTCTCGCATCGATCACTCAATCCCTCTGGATCCTTAAGTACCAACAAGCAACAGGCACTATTCTAGTAGTCATTGACAGCTTGGTGGCCTCGAAAAGTGAATTTGGCGTCAGAGCACGGCTCACAGTCTGCCACAACAGATCAAAGCGCGTGAGTCGGAGACCACATACCTATTCTGCAACTTACCTAGGTCCGCCCAATTCTTCGAGTGATTTTATACAAGATGAACACGCGACAGTATCGCGACGTAATGGAAATTAGCGTTCCTCGTTCAGCTGGTGCTTGGTGAAAATATGAGTTGCGATGCACTCAGGTTTAAGATAACCGCCAAATCCTGAGAAGAATTTCTTGTGGTACCTACTAGTTCCTATGATGGCTTGTGATCGCGGTTCGCCAGCTCCATTGTCGTACGGAGGGACCAGAAGCCAGATATAGGGAAGCAGTGTGCTCAAGTTCAATTGGCTGTACTGGTTGGAGGAAAAAAGAAAAGAAAAATAGAAAATCCCGAGTCATCGCTGGGTTCTTGGGGATGAAGGTAGAATGGGGCCCCACCTCGCAGGGCGGCCACTCTGTATTTCCGAAACCACAGGTAACTTGTCCATCAATGATTCCTCTCTGCCTGGCTTTCTATTCGCAGCCCGTTGCTTGCTGCCCCAAAGGCAACGATTGTCCATTGAAGAAACAGTGAAATAGAAAACAACAGGCTCAGACGAAGCAAAAAGCAAACTTCACGCTTCACGAATGGCCATTAGGTGCTACAACTTAAGGTTTTGAAATGAATAGTAATGCAAAATGTAGAATAATCTCTCAAACATGTGCCGAGCAACTGGGTTGGTGTTCCTGTTGCCAAAGTAAGAACGCTGACCTGAGCAGGGGTCACCGGCTTCGGTTCCCCTTCCAAAGCAGTGTCGACCCAATAGATTAACCCATTGGGGCTGTCGCTGACAAATGGCCGCCCTGACCCAACTTCGTGGCGCCTCCACCAAAGTCCCCTTTTGCACTTGAAATGTACTGTATCAATGTATGTTGCTGCAAGCCTAGATCTACAGGGAACATACGGCCGGTCCCGACTACTAAGAGGATGTAGCACAGCAGCTGAGCAGATTCTAATCACTACCGGCTGGAACTCCATGGTCCTATGTTCGTGGCGATTGGGTGGAAGATCTCTATGATGTGCATTGAGAGTAGCATAGGAGCCAAAGACATCGCACAGTAAACATTCCCAATCCAATAAGGCTGCCTGATGGACAACATCGTCAAACTCTGGAGCACGCTCGCCCACCTGACGATACAGCTTGCCGAGACAGCCTTGAATACGCTTCAATAGAACTCATCATATCCTGAAAAGGCGATATGCTTAGCATCAAGACTAGGCTCTTATGACAGGGACCTCGTGACTCACCATAATGATGCCGTAATTTCTCAGCCGTGCCGCTTCTCGATTCCACATGTCGCATTGGCCACTGGCCACGATTTGGCTGAATAAAATACGTCCAACGGGACGTGTATACTTCCTTCGTCCGTTGGAGACATGCTAGAGATCCATGACTCGATTACAGCGGGCTTGTCTGAGTCGATATCAACCGTGATGGGTCGAAGCCGACGTAGGATCGGGGTTATGCGTAACCCTGAAGCTCGCGCTACGTTATGTGCGGGCTTCCGAGCACCAAGAAGTTGATCTGGCATGGTTCTCGTCGTTCTGTTAGTGGCAAATCAAAGTTGAATGTGAACTTACACTGAGGTTGCAAGGAAATAAACCTTATGACCATGTTCGGTGCCTTACGCGAGTCCATATTTGGGCAAGAGGAGGTTCATTCGAGCTCAATCTTAGCCCTCCGCCTAGCTTTAGACCTGTTCCAACTCCGAAATTGCACTTGCTTTGGCCAATACTTGCCGCTTTCCAATGCAAAATGCTTCCGCAATTAAGCTTATAAGTCTAAGTCGTTCGCTCGCACGTCATCCCTTACCAGGGCAAATATGAGAGGGCTGGACCAGTCGCTTCGTGAATTACCATCAACTCCCCTGTCGTCGCAGGATCTGTCTCAATGGCAGATGGCGGTGGAACGTGTCCGGAGTTACTACCCTTCTTGGAATCCTCTAGGGGAGACGCAAGCAGCTTACGACCATCTCTTGAAGCAAGATCTGCAACTGAGTGGCTGCGCTACGAAAGTTACCCAATTAGTTCACATTGAAGATGACAATATTACGCCGTCCAGAAGGCACTTGGCAGAAACAGGCGATATCTCAGCGGCTGACATTGACCTGTATCTCGAGCTACTGCGAACTTCAGACACCAGCGTCAACATTACCACAGTGATATCAAGTGACAAACTTGATTCGGTTGTCAGCGGACTTGACCGGGAGAGAACCTGGGTAATCCCCGTCCAGACTGAATCGGGCTGGGCCTTCGCAGCCATATATCCTGATAGCCTTCACTGGTACAATAACAGTCAACCGACCTCAGAAACGGGCCCTTCAGCCGGGCCAGGGTCACAGTCATCGGACACTGGGAACACTGGCATTGTCATGCTTTTAGGTATCCGTCTAATTGCTAAACGGCTACCTCACGTAACCGATGGGATTCTCAAGGATGGGCTTCCGCACTTCCGCGCCCGATTACTAGTTGAACTCATTTGCGGGCAGCTAGACCCTGACGAGTCCACAGTTGCAGCAGCTGAAAAACACGTCACCGCTCTTCTGGGGAGCGAACAGCAAGTCGACTCCGAATACTTTATCGACGCCCTAGGAGAGAGATTGGGGCAGAGCTACGAATTCCCTCTAGATCTTGGTCTACAGGGCGCCGAGGCGCAGGCTGACCCGATCATCAATGGAAACATCGATAAGCCTGTCGACAGTTCAACATCGAATGCTAGTAACCACATTTCCTGTAGCATCGCCACAGGTGCCCCAGGCGCTCCAGTTTCGCGAGGCAAGAAAAAGTCTCAGCGGCGTCGCCGTCCACCACGCCACTCCCCAGCGCCAGGAACTCTGCTTCCGACACAAAGTAATGATTTCCATACTATCCTGGAGGTTCTGAGCAGTGCAGTAATCGTAGCTCGCTCCGTAGGAGCTTCAGTCAAAAACGGAAATGCACGCTTTATGTAGTGTCATCGAGACCGCAGCACAACGCAGTGACTTTCATCACCGATACTGCAAGACCAACCTCTACGATCAAATTGTCACGGAAACTATTGAAGGGTATGATATAGACCCAAGGCGTCTTAGAGAATACGAGAGGTATATTGAAAAAATACGAAACTCGCAAGTACATGAGTCGGAAATCAAGGCAATTGAAGACGAGTGCCGGCTGTGGATGGACCTGCGCGATTGGTGCACAAGTCAGAAGATATATGAGTATACTCTGTTGTGTGCTATCCCCAAAGGTCACCTCTTCTCTGTGTGTACTTTAACGCAGCTCCAGAATCGCTTACATAACGAGCACTGATCCCCTGCGATATCTTTTGAAGGACACCGAGAAGCTGTGTAAAAAAATCATAGACGGCAGTCTTCCCTCTCACTTACTTTGTGCTGAAGTATATCCCAGCAAGCAGAAGGAAGTATTCTGCCGCGATGCCTTCACCGCATATACCAGCGTGGAAACAAATCCATTGATCCCCATAAGGCCAGCTCCGCCCTCATCATTCTCCCGAACTCCCAAGCGCAACAGCACGAGGCTTTCAGCTCGACGAAGATGTCTTCAACCGAAATTAAACCGGGGAGCCCAGGTTTAGGACACAGGGTTTGGTACCCGCGACCTTGGGCGTTGCTCGGTTGTAGGGAAATATTGCAAAGAGGGTGTGGTCGAGAACCAGGACCCATTTAGAATTACGCCACTTCCTACCACGGCCAGTAGGTGCTAATTTGAGCCCCAAATCAGTGAGTCTTAGAACGGTAATAACTAGTTGTAAACCGATTCCACCTTGGATGCCTAGATATCTTTGGTTTCTTATGTTCATTTCCAATCAAGGTAGCTGATACACAGTGCACGTTCCCTCCTCAGTAGCGCATTCTCGCTTTTTGTATAATAGTTTAGGGGACTCTGGAATTAGCCTGACGTGCGACTAAGTAATTGCCGTGTCATGGTAGTTCTGTATCATAAATTTAATTGTTTGTGAAACAGCCCTCCGTCCGCACATCCTACGGACGTATAAGTCTCTTCTAGCTAGCGTTTATAATCAAAGTGCTTACATACAGTACCTGCATTCGTCTGTAGGGACCGTGTCAATCAATGCATGTTCAAATTGAGCTACAGTACTTAGAGGAAATTGAATACGATTTGGCCCAACAAAGCCAAGTATGCTTCGAGGACATCGCTAATCATTGCAGCATGCCTTCAACTTGCATAAAAATCGGCCGTAACTCAGGAATCCAGATGTCTGCCACCAGGGAACCAGAAGGCTAGTTTTGGAACGAGATGAAGTATCCTCAAAAGCCAGTTTAGGACGATGCAGCGCACAACCCCTCGATCTTGCGCCCAAACCCCATTCGTCGATCCCTTGCCGGTACATATATTACCTGGCACTTGTAACTCTCTCTTATTCTTGGTTAAGCACTTATCGTATCATTTATTGCTAAAGCAACGTCCAAGTCGATCATGGCTGAAAAGGATCCGAACTCAAGATCGCCCGTAGGCACTCGAGAAAATAGGAAGATCGCTCGAGATCAGTGCAGGGAGGCACTTGCAGATCATATCAGTGAGATCTTTGCTTGCACGCAGGAGTGATTAGTACGTACCTAATTCAGACCAGACGAAAGGACAGGGTTGGAAATACAACCAAGCCAAGTTCGACTCTACAGGACAGAGAAGAACGGATACTCATGGAAAGTTCACAGCGATCGCATCAGATCTCTCTTTTCGAGAGGCCTGAGCAGTCTCGGAATGGCTACGCTTCAACAGCTATGTCATGAAGTCGGTTATGGCTTTGAGGCTGTTCCAAGCAGAACAGGAAGAAGAACTCCTCGTGAGCCTGAGATGATTCCCGGGCCAGCACCGAACCGATCTCATATTTCTGTTGGCCGTGGCGGAGAGACAGATGATGTAAAATGCCAAGGAGTCGACTACCACGGTCATTCATTCAGCCAACAGTTGGCGGGAGACGAAGCCGAGTCAAGGCGACTCGCGATCGAGCTTCAAAATACCAACGCACAGCTCGAGTTTGCTCTCCGGCAGCTCCAAGAGTGCACAGCACAGCTCCAGGGAACCGTTCAAAAAAAGGAGTACTACGAGTCCTCCCTATTAAGAGTTTTTCTCGCAATGAACGATATAGGGCGAGTGGTAGAGGGGCTGCAAGAAGAGAGCTGCAGAGCTTTGAGCGGGCACAGTGATACTGAGCAAGCTCCCAACACATTTCAATATGAGAACAGGTAGTATGCTGTCCTCTAAACTATGGTACACCTGTCACGAAGTCATACCTGATTCGGAGACGGCAGAGCATAGAGAGAGGAGCGGTTGTGCCAAAGAAAGTTTAGTCGCTTAACCCATGTAGTCGAGATGGTCTCCGTTCTTTTGAACACCACGCTACTGAGTACCTCACCAAAGAGCTTTTTTGACTTACCTTCGCCCGACAGATGTTTACATTAGACCCAGTACACGCCATACGTCTAACGGTCTGTGACACAACTTTGGTTTCTTCTGGACATTCCTGGCCCTCCACGTTGCGAACGTCTCTTACACAAGGCCCGAGGTAAATCTCTTGTAAATTCGGCACTACACCAGCCGTCATGTTCGTCCCGAATTTGCCGAACGAGGACGCAAACCTATTTACATCAGGATAGCTTACTTGGCGTAAATGCAATAAATATGCATGTTTTCGAAAAGACTAGCCAAATACATCAACCCCTATTCTGCAATTTGTCGCTTCCGGATGTAAACGGTAGCAAAAGGCCGATCGCGATTCTAGCTGCCACACATTAAATGTAATCAGACTGGATTCTGTTCATACAGACGCACCCGTCCTAGTACGGTGAAGGACTCCTGGAGGCATCGCCCCACCAGTTTCAAGAAGCAGATTATACCATCGCTCCACTTTACGAGGTAGGATATGAGTGAGACCAGTGTGGTGCAACGTAAAGAGACCGGGCTCTGGCCCTGTATGCTTTGTTTGCCCTTTGCTGTCCGACACAGTGAATATGTCATTAATTGGCGGACTAAGGTTGCACATGAGGCCTAACTCTGCTTCCGACGGCTGTAATGACCTCTACAAGTGCTTTTGGCTTTGGGTTCCCTGGAAAGTAGATTATTCTGACCAACCGAGCCGTATCAACCATTCTCACACGTTGTCGCTCTCGGGAAACCCCGAAGAATCAGGCAAGCGACCCCGATTGACGTGAATTTACGCTCAAGGGCGCCAAAGTGAAAGAAGGGCCTCGCCTTGCGACATCAGCGGCATTTCGAGCAATGCTGCTAACAATAGAAGTATCCCATGCGTCAACATTATATGCTCACTGGCCATCTAGTTCCTCCGAAACCGATTCCGGGTCCAGCGTCACAGCTCTAGTCGCAATGATGAGAAAGTAAAGATAAACTACCCGATGTGCCGAAAGCGGGGATGCACCCCCTTGGCACAGTGGGAGTACAATGATCACTACACACCTCTGACAACAAGTTAAGCCACTTGAAATTCTCAAATGTTGCACCATTCAATCACCCAACTTGTCAAAAGTACCCTCCAGCCGGCGCCGGAGCATATCAGGCACCGGACGATCGTAAGGATGATCAAAGCATTCAGCGTCACTCATTTCTCCGAACTTAAAGACCGAGTTTAATCGCACCGAGTCTCTGTAGCATCAAAAATATCGAGCTTGCCTGCAGAATATCCAATCTCTCGTGCATGGGCTTTTCATTTCCAAATTCCTAAATCTGTTCCAACTTGAGTTTCTTCCCAACAGTCCGCCGCAAAGCATCATTTGCGCACAGCAGTTTTGGACGATCGTTGGATGTGAAACATCAGAGGGCTGTATAGGTCTTGTGTGTTAAGGGGAATATATATATATAATAAAGGAAGATGGAGGGGTATGGAAAGGAAAGAATGAAATGTAGGGCCTGTCGAAGCCATATTGATCTAAACTAAGTATCACTAATCAATCTGTACACACATATATTTGAAAGGAGGAGGGAAAAAGCCATACTCCCAACAGCTAACGACTATAGCCGTCGGTCTTGCCGTCCAGAGTGACAAAGCAGCCCATGACTTGGGTCTGCGCAAACGAGGCCTGAGCTGTACATAGAGACATTACGATCGAACAAAAGCTCTCATTGGTGAATGGATATAGTCATGCTTGGCACCCATATGTTCTTTTTGCACAGGGATGGCCGGCCCAGGCACTAGAACCAACGTGCGGCCGCGGCTCCAAAGAGAGTCGACCAGAGAATTAGGCTGCTCAGTTTGAAGTTGCGATCTGCAGAGGAAATTCCTGAGGGTGTTTCGGTAGGGAAGCCGGTGGGTGTCCAAAGTGTCCGTGAAAGATTACTACTCGCCCCAGCTGGCAGAGTATTTATTCGGTCTGGCGTTGCGGTCGTCGTCTGCCATACTGACTGCAGAGAGCAATCAACTTCGGTCGAGGAAGTTTGTTCTGTGCTTATAGCCTGGATTTCTGTGGCAGGAGGTTGGATGGTATATGTTGACGTAGGTTGTAGCAATAAAGTCTCCGGTAATTGATCGCACTGACATTGCGTCGCGGGCTAGGTAATTGTAGTCAGTTCAGACTGTCCGGAGATATCAATATACATAGGGGGAGGGCTACACCAAGTCTGTATGTATTTGTAGGAATTCCCGTGTGTTCTCCCGGAATAAGCATGGTAGCAACGTGGTATATTAATCTATTCTACAAGGAGATTCGTCTTCATTTATACGTTTGCTGAGCCTCAATGGATGTCTATTATCGGCCGCCCCCAACATAGTATGGGTGATAGTAGCCCCAAATGGCCAAATCCCCTTTCCCTGTGATGCTCAGCCCTGCTGCCAGGCTTGAAAGGGCCAGAAATGGCCGCTCAGTTAGAATGAATGAGCCGTGGACCACTTATAGAGGCCAATGATTCCCATAACTTCTTTAGGAAGAACCTCGACTCACCAATTGTCCACGTCAAAAGCGGAAATTACAGTATCAAAATGTTCGCAAGACTGAAAGCTGTTGTTTTGTTTCTGGTTCACGGCTCATTGCTACTATCCATCCCTCATTTTCACTCTAAAGCTACTTTCCGAAACCAAAAATGAAAAGGAGGGTATTTTCAAGATCTCGGTATTACCCCCTAAGATACTTTTGTCTACATCACAGGCTGATTAAAATGAAGTTTGAACGAAACGTCTTCATCCGGGGGTTACCAAACCCCATCGAGAGCATTCAGGCACAGGCAACGCACGTTGTAGGAGATGCTGGTGATATTGCCGAGAAAGCGACTTCGGCAGTTGCTCGAGCTACGAAAGTTGGAGGCGACATCAAAAACAAGGCTAGTAGTGCAATTGCGGCTGGCGAGACTCTCATCAACGGACTCATTCCAAAAGCATGCAGTGTCGGAACCAGGTATGGGTGTGTCGAATTCGACAGTCGCTCAGACTGTGTACAATTTCCAATGCAGGACGATAACGTCTTTGATAAAATTACGGATCTATCAACAACGGTTAAACCATTGAAAGGAATACTACAGCACATTCCATCTTTACAAGTTTTCCTTGTTGTTGGAGTAATCCTCATTTTAGTTTCGTCGATTATCTCCGTTGCGAGCTCCTTGGGCTTTGTGTTTCCATTAAAGAGCCTCATAAACATTATTATAAGCGGCCTAGGACTAGCTGCTTTCTGTTCCTTTACAGGGATTGTCATGGGTATCTATGCAAACGGCCTTGATCTGGAGGATCTCACAGGTGGTACTCTTCATCGAGGCTTTGCGTATATTGCCTCCATAAGCATAGCCGTCATGTCATTTCTGCACTTTGTTGTAGTGATGGCAGAGGCGGTGGTAGGCTTCTGAGCCGCAATGGAAAGCTGTTACGACTAGGTTACTTGAGCAGAACACAATCAGGGCCGTTAAGGAGAAATGTTAGATATTGGACATATAGCTCATAAGGTGCTTCAAATCAATTGAATGAAATTTGAACCATGTTGCTATGCCTTACTTAACCTAAGACCTACCCGTTTCTGGTCAAACGGCACAAACTTATTGTATTTATTAGATTGCAAACGCACATAGCATTCATTTAGTTGATTTTTCTGTCCAAAACGGACTAAACGCACGGAGTTAGGCATCGCTCCCCTTACCACGAGCACAACTTTAACCCTTCCGGTCGTTAGAACCGCTCAAGCTTTAGCCGAAATTGAACAGTCAGGTCGGCCACCCACGCGCTGGCGGGTTGAAGACTAGAAGTTATCAGCCACGGGATCGCTATCATCTAGGCGTAGCTCATATCTAAACATAACCATATTATTGTACTAGGCTGAGTCATGTTCCTCCTTCCGAGGCCTTCAGGTCAGTAGTGTTGGGCTGCCAGTTAGCAGCGGTGTCACATATATCGGGATATCGGATTTCAACGGCTATTGCAGAAGTGAAGCTCTTCCTTCATCATCATAGGCGTCCATTGCCACCTGCCTCGTCAGCGGCCTCGTCAGCAACCTAGTTTTCCTTCCATTCAGGTCAATAGCTAGATAAAGCCAAAGAACCCGAAGCATCCGGGGCCTCTCGGCTGTCCAAGGTCATCCGAGGTCATCATCATGTTTATCGTCTATAAGACTGACCTAAAGACCCTCATTAGATAGGAATAATATTAAGAGCTTCTCACATATATGATCATTTCCATCTGCTAGATGCAACAAGCGGATTTGAGATCGTTCACCTAGCAATTATGAGTCACAAGGCACCAAGGTTCAAGTGCTAGATATTAAAATAGTTCTGAAAGCGAGAATTTATGTATTCTTACTACGCAAAGATGCGAGTTCAAGCTAAGAGAAGTATTATAGTGTAGACAGGTGCGCATGTTGCCTCTGCCATCGGGAACACCCGCTGACCAAGTGTCCTTCTCTAGTTGCGACTAAATGGAAAGAAAATCTACACGCAACTAAACGGAAGGATATCTAGCTGTGTCGCCTTCGTGATAAAGCCTTATCACCGGAGCCTCCGGCGCTTACTCTGCAATTGCGTTGGGACGCTTGAACCCTTACGTTTCCGATGATCCGACGTGCCAAACTTGGAGTTCAACCCTTGTCTTTGCATCAGCCAGTCGAGCGTGAACGGAGACCCGCTGATATCAAAAGAATCGCCCTCTCCTTCTGCCAATTTGATTGCGAATAGATGCTTCGGACTTGGCAAAGAAAAACAAACCCTGTGGCTGAAGTTCGCGTGTATATTCTCGCAGGTAATCCCCAGTACCTGTCCTCCTAATCGGAAAGATGCCGTCTTTTGCCAGAGTTGTTGCATGAAAGCCTCATACTCAGGCGTCATTGCTCGAAGCCTACACGAAATTGTTCCCACACATTGGTAAGCACCATTAAAAAAGTAAGGTGGCAATGAGTCGTCTAACTCGAAAAAGAAGAGCTCTGCTCGAAGATGACGAGATAGGCGGTGAAGGCTTGATGATCCTGTCATCGTCTGGCAAGCTGTTTGTCTGACATGTTCCATCTTGTTCACCTCATCTAACAACGGTTCCTTCTCCTCAAACTCAATATCAAACCTAAAGAAACTCGTGCGATCGTCGGCTTTCTGGTGACCCAAAAGGTGGTTCCAAGCCGTCTTAGAGCTTGTCTGTCTCCATAGAGCCCTCGAAAGCCTAAAGGGAAATTTGTCAACCAGGATGCTTGAAGACTCGCCTTCGGGGTTCGAAGAAGAGGAGCCTGTTCCAAGAGAAACTACAATGCTGGGCTCGGCTGCGTCCGGGCTCAAAGCAATAGCCTCGCGAATCGCAATGGAAGCTGGGTTGTTGAATGCGAGGCCACCATCCTGAAAAGTTCCAAGATCGCCAATGCGTCTTGGTTTGAAGTAACTGCGCTCTCGTCAATTGAGCTCCCGGACGTAGATAACGACTGCACTTACAACGGCGCTGCTGTTGCACATCGCAAGCTGCCAAGATTTAGTCTTTAGTCGCAGAAGCTAGGCAAAATTCACTCACACTTCCCACCACTTGACCTGCTGGTGTCCGTCATCTGAGCTCAGGTGGCAGTAGTCTATTCAAGGTTAGCGTTCGCAGCCTGGACTATCCCGTTCTTGACTCACCAAGGTTGTGGGGCCGTCTGCCCACCCCGTTGTAGTTTGTGGCGATAAAAACTCTACCATCACGGGCATTTGTCAGTGTGATACCTACCTGGGACCCCATTTCAGTGGCCGCAGAAACGTCTGTAATGGACCTTTCACGGCCGTAGGTACTCATAAGTAGTCCTTCCAAACCATCGGCAGGGTATTTGCGGTCGACCAGCACTGCGTAGATGAAGCAAAACAAACGCGTCACACTAGAGATAACCGGGATCCTTGACAGTAGGCGTAGGATATGGGAACCTCGAGTATCGAAAGCCTTTCCAGCAAACTTCTTGAGATGAGACATGCAATCATCTACGCTCCAGCCTAGGATGTCAAGACTTATCACGCTTAAGCCACCTTTAAACCCGTCAGTATATCCCCGCTTACATCTCTCATGCAATGGTATTACCTGAGCTGGTGCCAAACACGATATCAAAATTCCTCTGTACGTCGTATTGAGGAATTCCAATCGCCTCTTGGATTGCTTTGAGAAACCCTATTGGGGCTGCCCCACGAATCCCACCGCCATCGATGCTCAATACTCGAGCTCGACAGGTATCTGGAGCTAAGCGAATAGAGAGGTTAGGTGTGGATACCGCACAAATGTGACATGCGTCCGATTTAAAGACCCATGGATCGGAATCGTCCGGGTGGTAAAACGTCCTGATACAGTTTTGGCAGACTAGGTGCCCACATTGAAGCCTGTACTGAGGCCGCCGCGTGATGCAACCCAGGCATGTCTCGTTTGAGTAAGCCGGTGCTAAGAGAGTGCTTGTGCGCGCAAGCTGCTGTCGATGCCAGTCCAGAGATGCACCAACTGCCTGGAACTGTGCGAACTGTGTAAACATACTACCCGATATCAGTCTTACTATCTCCGAAGTGGTGAAACAGCCTTTGTAGCCTGGTTTGAACTCGGAGCTTGCGCGAGAACACGCATCCTCATACAGCTCTCGAAATACGTCGTGCGGGTCGAAAACTGCATTGTGGTTAGACACGAAAAGCATAACTTTGGATATCTTACGGTGCATTCCGGGCGGATAATGATCAATAAGTAAGCTCGAAGCAATCAATGGTATGGCAAACTGCTTGATTGATCTCAAAGATGTAAATTTCTGCAAGAAGTTTGAGATATGACGAGACAGGTCTGGAGCCACATCGCGGTGTACGCGAGATGTCTTGATGAAATCAAACGGTTCACAGGCCAGGTTTCTCGTCGCATTCGCTCCGTGTTGTAGAAACTCAGCCAGATGCCGGACCGAGAAGAGGTAGTTGGATCGTCGACGAGATTGCCTACTGGTCTCCAAGGCTCTGAGTATTTCAGGCCCGAGCACTTGCCAGCGCCGGGTTAACCTGCACCTTCTACTTCTTCTCTTACTCGAAAGCCTCGGGACCCCTACGATGGAAACGCCACTGAAACTATCATTCAAACCTCTGAAATGATGAGTCCCCAAGTATCGTTCCAATTCAATACGATGCTGTTGCTTATCTTCTTGGTTTACCACAAGAAGTATTCGCGGTCGTACGGGGCTTTTCGACGGCGGTCCTTTCTCCAGCCACGCTATGACCCGCCTCAACGAAGCTTGAAACCCACCGATATCTTCCACAAATACACAGATAACATCTGCGAACGGAAACAAGGCTTTGTGAAAGAGATGATCGTGGATCTCGCTCACTTCACTGGGCATTGAATTTTCCATGAATGTGTGGACCGTAACCTCATGGCACAGACGACCTCTGGGAGAGGATGGCCTACTCTGGGATTTTGGTATGTCCGTGTCTGCGATCACGAAAGGCCTCTGGCGGTATTCCCTGAATGAGGATACGAGGAGGTGAACTTCACCACTCGCCCGTGCGCGGACTGGCTCATTCTGAAAGAGTAGTTTTCTGAAAGCTGCTTGCTTGGACTGGTTCCCGATGAGCATCAAGACGCCAGCAGTATCAATGTCAGGGTCGTCAAAGTCTCGCAGGATGCGTTGGGGTCGATCTGTAACGTCCAGACCAGATTCTGGTCCTCTAATCCAAGGTTTAAGCCAGCATGTATGCCTGCATCTGCTCATGTTAATTGACCGGTTTGAGGACTTTGTAGCAGCACGCATGCAGTTTAAGTACTCTTTGCCTCGCCACTTCTTCCGTTTTACATTGTTCAAGCCTGGCCAATCTCTGCCCTTGATTGCCCCATGACCAGTAGTAATCGAAGTTTGGACAGTTCATTGCGGTCCAAATCAGCCACCGAATCATCAATCGTGTCCGGAAAAAGATCAGTTTTCACCTCTTTGTTTCCGAGATTCTTGGACCTTCGAAACTATCCCGTAATGAACTCAGGTTGGTACCAGCTCATTACGTGTGGAAGAAATCAAAAACATTACGTTCGAGTTCGGCTTTACACACGTGTACTACCCCCTCTACTTGTTGAGCTGATGCACTGAAGAAAAACCTCACCGCTGTGACTGGCGCCCCAACTCCCCAAACGCCGGAGTATCCTACACGAAGTGAACCCCTGCATCTGACGATCTGAGAATTGAGCGCTAGATCACGGCGAGTTGATAAGAAAATGATTGGGCCAACATCCTCAATATCCTCTCAAGGTATTTTCGGTCCGACGGCTAGGATTTTCCCATTGCAAAAACATAGGGTCTTGAGTCTCTTCAAACCCCATCAACTCTGGGGCGAAGAAGGAGACATCCTCCAAAGTAGCAATGTCATGTCCTGTTTGTACGCCTCAACCGTTTGTCACAAAGGGGCTTTCGCGCCGCAAGTAAACCAAGCATCAATACCTCTCCCAGACCCTACATATACCACTGACCGTTTCTTTCATTACTGTGTTTATAGTATCGGATGAATATATTCAAGTACCTCAGGAAGCACTTTGGCTCCATTGACTTCCATTTCTACCATAACGCTGTATCATGAGCTCTTGGTGTGGCATTATTTGAATCCCATGGCTGATTTGCCACTCAATGGGTAAGTCAACTACCCTATTAACCGACCAACCCATTAGTCGACCGCCCCACTTACACAATTAACAAAACTACCTATCAACTTCAAATACAAATGCAACAACAACTAAGTATTCTAATTGGTCAATTTAAAGACTTTTTAAATAAAGAAAAGACTGAAATTTTCAAATATCTATAAATTAACCAATAAGACCCTAGGAAAAGCTACTTATTCTGAATATTCTGACTCAGAAGGATCTACCCGTCTTCTTGTTGCTCTAACATTCTGAATAGAGATAAAAAGCTTATTTGGGTCTCTTTCAACTGCAGCTCTTTTTCTCTTCTTTGATTGGGCTAATTGTTGCTTTAAAGCCTTATTTTCCTCCTCTAGCTGTGATACTTTCATCCCTAAAGCATCTAGACCCTTACCCATAGTTCGAAATAGCCGTCTTGTAGTTGGGCTATTATAGCTAGGTCGACCTTGTGACCGCACCAATAACTGTACATCTCTTGAATGGCTAGGGGTTGTAAATAGGCTATTTTCTGACCTCTGGTTCAGTCTTGGAGGCGAGAGATCAGCTGATTGGACTGTAATAGTCTGATTGGGGTCATCAATAACGAACCGGCTACCTAGGGCCTTATTCCGGTCCATTGGCCACAATCCGGACCCTTTCCATCCAGCCTTTATATTAGCTTCTGTTAGACTGCTATTTCTAGCCTCAAAATAGCACTTTAGAAAGGTCTCCTTTCTTGTTGGGCTGGTATCAACAAGGGGATTGGCTAGGGTTAATGCAGCTCGATATGCAGCCTTAATTGGCCCAAAGACTGATATATCAAGAGGCTGAAGAACGTAGCTTATGTGTAGCGGTAAATAGACCAATTAGATTCGATTAGCTATACAGAGACGCATGAAATCAGATGTTGCGTGTGATCCGTAGCCATCCAATATAAGAAGTCGCTTCTCATTGGGTTTTTCAGTCTTCGATCCTGGAATAAAGATCTCTTTTAGCCACTCAAGGCCAATTGCATCATTAGTCCAGCCTTTATCAGACGATGTAAAGTTCCAATTGGTCAGATAGTCCATATCCTCTGGAAACCACTGCTGTTGTGGGTTCTTGCCTTTAAAGATAACCAATGGGTCAAGGCATTTTCCGGTTGCGGAAATAGCTTCGAGAATGCTAGTCCAATTCAGGCTGCCCGGGTGTTTCTTAATCGTTGATCGTAGCTCTGATTGGCCAAGCACAAGTCCGTTGGTTCCAATCCCTTGGAAGATCCCAGTTTCATCCCAATTCCAACGGTTACGCGGAGGGATTTCGCGGATGCCTGGTTGGCCCAATATATCAAAGAACCCGCCAATAGCATACGGATTGGCCCCATTTATCCTTTTTGAGTCAATTCCCTTAGCTCTGAGCGTTTTTATTCGTGGATTGCGGCTTAAAAATCCAGCTATCCAGCGTTTTCCGAGAGGTCGGTTATCGCCAGCTGCGCCCAAAATGGAAATAACCAACTTCCGGATCTGGCTGTGAGTCATAGCCATACCCAGCTTGTCTTGCATAATAAGCCAATTGCAGAGCTCCTTTTCCTGATGCTTAGAAAGCCTTTGCCGGTACTCGTGGGCGTCGTGGCGCGTTTCTTTGCCGTTGATTCGATCGCGTAGGGTTGAATAAGGAATATTATGACGATTGGCTGCTTTCCGCATTGAGATACCGTCTCTGACGTCTTGGAGAGCCAATTGGAAGTCATCTTGGCTGTAATCGGGCATGCTGAATAGCCTGATGAGCTTGAATTGCCCAATAAGGTGTTGTAGAAGGAAGAAACGCGTGTGGCCGGAGACGCGTTGTGGTCGACGCGGCTTAAAGTGGGGCGGTCGACTAATGGGTTGGTCGGTTAATAGGGTAGTTGACTTAAACCAAACGGCTGGATTAGTTCACATGGAGAACGTAGTAGCCTCTTTTAAATGCTGCGGGGCTTACAACAAGGTACTCCCAGCTATCTTGTGTGGACTTTCTTCATTACACTAGATCTAGGGTGTCTAAGCCTATCAGATCATTATAGTGGAAGAACAACTAAAAGGCTCCATGTGACCCAAAGCCATGGCTCCCATTAACGTGGTCACCATCTGTCGGCATTATGAGCATAGATGATTCGCAAATCATTGCTTGAAAAACAGTCATGAAGTCTCGACAATCACACGACTCTTGCTCTAGACTATCTTATACCTCCTCACATACTTCCCACCTCCTCCTTCACTAGATGAAGTTGACGAACTGAATGCTTAATTACACCTGCCAACTGCCTTGTCTGACACTAATTTGTCCTCCCTCACTTTAGATATTATAGGTAGTTAACCCAGTTCAGAGTTGTACGTATCACCGTTTGAAGTCGTACTACTCGTCTAACAGAGACCCCTGGTCTCTTATCTTACCCTACGGACATAGTGCACCGCAAGCATCGATAGAAACCAAAATGCTACAGGTTGAGGGATATCTTCTAGTCTACAACAACTCAGAAACCATGAGGAGGCTTCATAATATGCAGAGCCGTCCCGCCTAGGTTACAACGGGGTAATGAGTCAATCTCAGATAGATTTTGAATTGAGTAATATGACTACCTCAAGGCAGATGTGCGTGACCCAACGTTAACCATCGTAATGATGACTGACCTGAGGTTTCCGCTAGAGAGGCAACAACTTCTGCGTGGGGAGTGTCGTGGCCTCTGCAGCAGCTACCATTCTGTCTAGTGAAATCGTTCGCTCTTGCTTGTTAAAGTACAAGAATTGGGATCTATCTTTCGACGATGTAGCCGGAGCAACGGCAGTCGTGTATGGGATCATGTATGTCCTGCCCGGGTCAACAGACCTTACATCTCCCACTGAATTCAATTCTCTGATCTCCTCATATTCAGAGAGGTTGAGCGCTTGGCACACTTCCCATAAGTTGTCGTCCAAGCCAGTAACCCAAAAGCCATAGGTCTGCGCGTAAATGGCTTTTACAAGAGCCAAGATGACAAGCCAAGCGGATGCCTTCATGATTGCGTCGAGGAAGAACCTAGTTGATGGTATAGTTTTATATGAATAAACCGTTTGCTATTGCATTCATCCAAGACCAGAGAACGTTTCGATTTAATAACAGTCTGCGGTTGAGAAGACAGCAAAGAGCTTTTAGGGGTCGGATTTAGACTATTCTGTTGACCCAGCCGAGACCGCATTCGGGCAGGGCGTGATTTCGGCGCGCTGTTTTTTACCTTTATTAGAGCTTGAAATGTGTATTATGCTTCGTCTTAATGAGGCTGACGTGCGTGATAAGCGAGCTGGACAGACAAGGGAGCTGGACACTCGACCACACCCTGCCTACTCTCTACCCTGCAAAATCGACCCCAACACTCTAAACCGGCTCGAGTCAAATTGTAAATATGTTCTCGAGACACTCTCACTTCTATCTAACATTTTCACGCGTTATGTCCTATCCTGCCGCAGACGCCACCTCGCCGTTGCTTTGTTTTCGCCCTCCTCTGGCGATGCCCACTTCCTCGACTTTCTTTCTCTAACTGAACATTGACCTCGTTCTGAACTTGCAAATCTTTTCCTCGGCCTAGAGTTAGCCTTCTCCATTTTCTTTTTGGTCCGTCGATGTCGGCTGAGTGACTCATTTTCCTCCCGAAGTATCTCCTTATCCGGCCTCAACAGACCGATCTGGTGCATGACAGGGAGCAGATCAATCGCACCGTTGCAAGGCAGCATAATCTCAACGGTTGGGACGGAAGACCTCCATCCATCGCCGGCCATACACTCTCGGAGCCGCCGACCTATTCCAATCCCCGTGACCTGTCGATGTTGTGATTGGGACACGTTGCTTGGCTGGGCGGTGGTAATCGCATGTGGCCGCAAAAATGGTATCTTCAGGACACGAGGTCTTGTATCTGGGGACTTGACACCTCCTGGTTTCTGTTTCCAGTGTGGGAGTACCAGCGATTGAATAAGGCGAAACAAGCCCTTGAAATTTCAGCCGAAAGCCGCGCTTAGCAACCTCTCCTAAAGCGCCCCTCCAGAGACTGATCCTTCTACTCACTATCGGGTGGGATGGATAGGCGCAGGATTTACACGTTCCCTCACGTTCGACGATCCACCTCTCTGCATCGTCGACCGAGTGGTGTTGACCGCAGTAATTCACTTGATACCTTTCCAGTTCCTCCTGGCATCTACTGCTCCTTCTTTCACAAAGCACTTTCTTCCATACGCACATCTGAGGGAACTGTCAGCAGCTAGTCGTCTTAGCATTTCAAGTTGATCTCACTCTGAAGTCTGTCTTTACGGGAATGATGGGACAGGTGATATATGGTTTTTGTTCAAATCAAATAGCCGCAAGAGTGCAGCCTGCTCAAGGCGTTTTGAAACGCCTCCTCTCGTTGGAGAGCAAAGAAATGTCGACGCCATTCTTCAGTTTCGTTGCTTCCTTAGCCCGTGGCAGCCGATGTGACCAATCGGTCACCACCCACGCCGCCAGGCTACCTTCGTGGCACCATCCATTGATGTGGTGATTTTCCTAGGCCCCACTATGCCTGGCTACCATGCTGGTGACCATCAGCCAGCTATGGCTGGCATGCTAGTCACGAAGAACCCCGCAATGCCTGGCTACCATGCTGGCTGCCATCCCCTTGATGTGGTGATTTCCTTGGCCCGACTATGCCTGGCTACCATCCCTGGAAACCATGACTGTAGCTTCAAAGGCCGACCCGAGACCACAATCAGTTGGCGTCTGTAACTAAATTTCTGATTGGGCAGTTCCGATCCCTCACAAGGCTTGGTGCACAGACTGAGGTTAACGATCAAGGATACCTGCATGTGCGGTGCATGAAAACACAAGGGTTATCGAATCCGTGACAACTCTTTGATACATGAGCTCACAGCCGAGGTTTGTTCCGTTTTTGACGGAGTATGATATCCTTAGCCAACAGGTCAGAGATCAAAGAGGGACTTGGATTCACTACCCTTTAACTATTCTTAGGCTTCCTAATCCTAGCAGCCTCCTCCTTGGCCGTGGTATTGCCATCCTGTCCCTCTCTGTCACCATGCACCGTTGCTGTCATGATCGCCATCATATCGTGACTGGTAGACGGTTCATTGTCTTCCTCTTCATTGATTGAAGGCTCATTGCGGGGAGTCAAAGGCTGTCCTTCCTCATCTTCGTCCTTCCTTGATG